>OY998153.1:12538451-13254760 GCA_963921925.1 Sphagnum tenellum
AAGGGAGAAAATGGTCGGCAGTTAGAAAAATCCAAGAGAAAAAATAGTCCCTCCTCCTTGCTACTATGATTGACAAAAAAAATCCTGTACAGGTAAACTGACAACAAAAAAATTGCAGAGAGACTTGAACCCAAAAAAAAAGGGGAAAAAAAACACCGCTGAAAAAAAAAAAAGCTTTTTGGTTTTCTGTGTGGGCCCTAGTCTTCCTCCACCACCATCACCTCCGCTTGAATTTTGTTGTCTTCTTCTCCAAAACACAAAAAACAAACACAAAAAATAAAAATAAAAATGGAATACCAAGGAAAAAGCCCAAATGATTGATTTGCGCCGGAGGTGGTCCCAGGGAAGTGAGTGAGTGAGTGAGTGGGTGGGTGAGTGAGCGAGTGAGTGGGTTGGGTGGGTGGGTGGGTTTAATGCAAGAGAGCAGCAACGATTGTCATTGCTCTCTAATTGAAGAAGGAAAGTGTAACCACCCCAGTCCCATCCACCCACTCAAATTCATGACCTGCTGCTGCTGCTGCTGCGGCGGCGGTCTTCTTTCTTTCTTCTTGTGATGAAGAGGATTGAATTCTGCACCCGCGCATGGACGACTCTTGTGGGGCATGGAATCATCAAGGATGGAGTGTCGTTGGACAATATCCTCCTCCTCCTCCTCCCCTCGTGCGTGCGCCAGGGAAAGTAGTCCATGATTGGAATCTGACACAAAACAAGCAGCAGGGGAGGGAGGGAGTGCGTGCGTGCGTGCATGCGTGCGTGTGTGCGTGCCAGTGCTTTTTTTTTTCGGGGGCCTTGCCTTGCCTTGGTAGGCAAGGACCTTGTGTTAAGATCCATTATAGACTATAGTAGCTTAAGGGATTTTTATAGGCCCCTAGGTAATAATAATAATAGGTCTATTTTTTATATGAGGATTTTTGAAAGATGATATATTGGCTTGTGTTCAACCTTGAGATTATTAGTTATAGAATTATAATATATCCTGAAGGATTTGGGTTTCTTTTAAAGTATTTTTTGAAGATTAATATATTTTTGCATGGTGAAATATTTGAGTTTCCATAATTCTTCTTCTTTTGCCTTAACATACTTTCTAATATATAAATGGCAAGACCACAGTGTGACATGCCCCTCGTTTCCTTTGTGTCTACACAAAGAAGAACCCAATGTGAAGAATTGTGTACCAAGGAATTTTGTTTTTGTGTGCAAAAGTCCACATTTTCAGGAAAAAAATGGTCACCTTTCGCCATATTTCGATATACCTTCTTGTCTTCTTTGTCGCCAGAACCAGGCAGGAATCTTTAAAAAATCTACTTTATTGTCTGACCTCTAGCCAAATTTGGCTCATTCCTCCAGTACTAGTGGATGATAATCGCCAGTCCACCTTCTTGACAAAATTGAAGCCAAAAGCTTCGGGATTTAGGGTTATGATTTCAAAAATTCTTATTTGATTCAAATTCAGATGAATCTTATCGTCTAACTTTCTTACTCATCACACATTGTTGTAATACTTTATTAAACAATGAAATACATATTACATATATGCATAATGCAAAATATGTTTGTAACAAAAAAAAAATATATATAAAAGCTTTTATGTATAGCTCAAAGTCTTAACATCCTATGATCGTCCATGAAAATGATTTTTTATTCAAATTGATGGGAATTAAAAAAAATTTAATAGTGTTCTTATGAAACATTGAAATATGGAAAAAATTTTAAAGGTTTTTTTCATCGAAAATAGGTGAATAGAAGGTTTTGAATTTTACTTTGGTCCTACAATGATTGATAGGGTAAACATGCTGTTGACGAAACACTTAGTGTCTTAGTCACCTCCCTCGCACTCAAAATGCCTCCTTTTCACATAGGGTCTAAAGATAAAATTTTCATGAGTAGAAAGCGCATCCATGCTCGTTTGAATCACTCAAAATGGTTGAAAAATCAGTAAGATACATTTCTTCAAAGTTTGGGGGGTAAATTTAAAAAAAAAAAAGTGGGTCATACACATGGCAACCCATGAGAATCTGTTTACTCACCTAAAACCAACTAGTCACTACCTCACTATTAAACATTACTTACTCCCATAATCGAACTAAATGAAGATCATGATGATCAACATCTTCAAAATAAACATTCATTTCCAACCCATGACTTAGATCCTAGGAAATCCAAGGCTAATAAATCGATAGTAATAAGGTTTTAGTATCTTGTTCACTAAAATTGTCACGACCATTCCAAATGTTTGTGGGTGTGGATTTTCATCACCTTCACATGCATTCGATAGTTGGTGCATCCTCCCCATGTGATGTCTAATCGCACTTATGAGCTTTTGATGCTCCTTTTCTTGCTCAATTTGTTCATTCCTCCTCTTCCTTGATCTTCTTTTTCCTTTTCGTGTCCTTTCAAAAAATCAAGAAAGCTTGATTTTTATTTCATGTTGTGGACTCCTAGTTGAAGCTAGTAGATGTTGATTTGCCTGAATGTTGTGAACTCTTGGTGATGGTCATGTGTTTAAAGTGATCTTGTTATTGTGTGTGTATTGATTACATTATGGGAGCTTTTGAGACTTTGGTGGTTTTTTTTGAAGAATAGGTGCTTGCTCCCATGTTGTGAGCTATATTCTTTTTGCACCTTTTCCTCTTTTTCAATGTTTGATCCATCTCCTTTCGTGTGTTCCGGTCTTCCATCTCCTTTCATTTGCACTTGGTCCTCTCAATGACCTCACTGCCATGTGCTTTCAGTCCTTTTGTGCACTTTCTATGCACATTAAGTGTTCTCGGTCTTCATTGCACACGCTTTTGGTCTTTTCATGCATTTCTTGTGCACACTAGATGCTTTCAATCCTAATTGCAGGTGCTCTATGTGCATTTTGATGCATGCTAGGTGTTATCAATCTTCATTATGTGCATTCTATGTGCATTTTTACCCACATTAAGTGCTTTTGATCCTTGTTGCGCATGCTCTATGTGCACTAGGTGTTGTCGATCCTTATTGTGGACTCTCCACGTGCACCTAGTGTTGTCCATCCTTGTTGCATGTGTTTTATATGTGTTAAGTGTTGTCAATTTTTGCTATGCATTTTTTGCGTGTGCCTAGTGTTTTCAATCCTTATAGCATGTGTTTTATGCATGCTAGGTGTTGTTGATACTTCTTGCACACTCTCGGCGTGTGCTTAGTGCTTTCGATCCTTTTTCAATACTTTCCATGCATGTTTGATGTTTTCGATCCTCTTCCCAGGTGCATGATGTTCTTGATCCTCTTCGCATGTTCTACATGCGTGCCTAGTGTTTTCGCTCCTCCTCCTAGGTGCACGATGTTCTTGATCCTCTTTGCATGTTCTACATGAGTGCTTGGTGCTTTCAATCCTCTTTACAAGCACTTGATTTTTTATTTTTTATTTTGATCCTTTCATGTTTGGTCTTTTTTTAGGTCCTAGTCCTTCGATAGTCCTTTCCATTTGATCCTTTCCATGCCTAGTCCTCCCCTTCCTCTCCTAGTGCCTAGTCTTCTTTCCTTGATCAACCTCTAGTTGTGTTTTTTAAAAATCAGCCTTGAATCATCTCTCTTCTTCTTCAATCTTAGCTAGCTATTGTAATTTTTGTCTCTCTTGATCTTCATTGGTGTTGTAGCTGGTCTTCTTTGGTTGATTGATCTTCTTTGCTATTGTTGCTGGTCCTTTTTTTTTTGATTGATCCTTTCTGTTGTTGTAACTTATCTTTTTGAAGTTATTTTATTAGCTTTTGGTACTAGTCATCTATATGATTTTATTCTTATGCTAGTCCCATGCTAACCAATTCCTTGCTTATTCCTTAATCATTAGAAGGTTGCAACCTTGTTGTAATGTGCCCTTTTGCTTGTTGCATAGTTTGTGCTTACAATTTTACATGTTGTTGAATCCTTGTTGTGTTATAGCCCGATACTAACCCCCTATACATGTGTGGATCTACATTTAGACCTACCTAAAACTCTTGGTGAAAGTGGTCACCCATTTTAGCTACAATTGCTAGACTTCAAGTTGCAATGAACTTTGCTTTAACACACTTCTCTGCACATTTCCGAGCTATTTGATTTGCTACACAACCCAATTTTGTTATTCATTTGGCTCATTTTTCTTAATTCTCCTTTTGTTTGCCTTCCTTGATTTCCTTTGCAAATGTTTTTTCCATTGCTTTTTTCTTTAAGATATCCAAGTATTCAAAACCAGTTACAACATGTGATTGTGAATAATCAACTAAAGGTTATTTTCCTTTCATGTGTCTTGTAGGTAAACAAGGTAGTGATAAAAGGTTATGCATCTTCATGGATTCTTGGGTTAGATTTGGAGATTATTGGGTTTCTTTAATATTATTTTTAGGGCTTCCTTCATTTAAATTTACAATAGTATTATCTTTTAGTTATTGTTATCTCACCGTAGGGCTTTCGGCGTATCAACATAGTAACGTTGGTCATTTTTTAGCCTGTACATAGGTAGATTTTCAAATGTTGGATGTTGAACTATTTCACCTATGTGGAAAAGTTCAGTGATAGTAGAATCCTCTCCCCAATGTTGATTATTTTCAGTTTCCTCCTCTGCTATGTAATCTTTTTCACTTCTTAGATTGTTGATGTTTATTGCTATAGTGTAAACCTTGATGGTCTAGTTTTGCTATCCATTACCTTTGGGTTGATAAACCATGTACATGTAGTTCTAAACCCAAAATTAATGTTTTTGGGGGTCAATCATTGTTTTAAGCCTTGATCCTCCTAATCAACTAAGGTTATATTCTTTGGTTCTTGATGATTAATTCTAGACATGGTAGCAAACCTAACCTTTTTGAATGTTGTCTTAAAAGGCTTGAAACAATAAACATCTAATGGTTGTAATGCATGTGATGTGTGAGATGGTAGTGTGATCATCTTTAACCCAATATCTTTGGCTTATTCTATTACTTCAAGAATGACATGGCTACCATGCCCATCTAGAATTAATAAGTGTCTATTGATGAATGACACCCCACTTGGAACTAAATTATTAAAGTTGGTATATAAAATTCTATATATGATCTAGACTGTAGTTGTGTTAGCTATACATTGTTTATAAGTTTTTATAGAAAGAGTTGTAGGAGTTGGGTGTTAGCCCCTATGCTTTGCAGACCTCCAATCCTTCTACCTATTTAATACTAATTTTTGGGTGTTTATGTTTGAATTAGTACCACCAACGGTTGCTAGGTATTCCATTCTATAATGGTGTAACCCTTGTTTGTGTTAATTTTGCAACTTTCACCTTTAGTTGTTGCAAGCTTATGGACAATCCACATTCACCAATAACTAATGTCCATGCCATCATTATTGCATCCTCTTTTTTAGTAAGGACACCTCCTAGCCCCATCTTCCTTGATTTGGTTTTTCCATTTAGGTGGTTAGAAATGGAACTCATTGGAATGTTCCATGTTTTGTTGGCCCTTTGTAGGGAAAATGTCCCATTCTCAATAACATACATTCCTAATTCCAAGGTTTCATCTATCCACATGCCTTTTTTGGTTATTGAAGGCATTCGATTTAGTTGTGTTGATCTTTTGTTTTGTGGCTCAAGATTAGGTGGACAAGGGGTAGATTATTCTTGTTTGTTGTTTGCAAACCCAACATGTTTCTCTATTACCTACGAGGGATTGTCAAGTTCATGATTGCTTTGAACTTCCTAGTCTTAGCCTTTGGCAACTTGGTGGAGTGCGTTCTTGCCCAACCAAGGGTATCCCTTTCTTTTTCTTGTAAACAACCAAGAATCCAAAAAGTGAAATAAATTTGGGAATTTGGCTATGGCATGTTCTAGGAGTGCTACACTAAAGTAGATTAGATTATACAATTTTGAAAAATCATCCCATACTAAATCAATGTCTTGTGTTGATGCGCATGTAGTTGGAAGAAAGATGTAAGAGCAATTGATGTGACTTAGCTGATCCCTAGTTCTCTTGAAGGTCTTTGACACAACATTTCAAATTATGGATTTTTGGATCCAGTGGTAATCCAGATACTTCTTGAAATTTTGATTATATATCTAATCTATAGTTTCTATCTAAAATTTTGATGTTGATTCATCTTCTACAAGCCCTATTTTGACATTAAGATCTAATATTTGTAAATCTACTTTTGATCCTTGGTTTTGTTCATCTACTTGGCATTCTAATTTCACTTGCAAATTTGGCTCTTTCAAATCTACTTTTGAAATTAATTCTTGCTTTCCTTTTTTTTTTCAGACCTAATTTTTGCAAGTAAAACCTTCGAACTTAAACTCTCATTCTTTAGTTTCACTGGTAGATTTGCATTTCCCAAAATTGTAGCATTAGGACCTAGGAATTCAACACGAATATGGAATTGTTTTTCTGTTTGGGCTCGTGGGGAAAACATACTTAAAGGGTGATTGTTTGGTAGAAAATCATGTAAGCCTTGGTGAATTTTACATTTTGATTTGTGCTAAGTTGTTTTTGGAGGGAATGCAAATTGCTTTTGTATTAGGAATTTTCAAGGACTCTCCTTTAGGGGACTAATAAATGTGCCTCTTTAGACTCCTCAAAGATCTTATGTCCTTTGCTGAACCTTGTGTATATTTGTTGAGGTTTAAGGTTAATTGATGAATAGTTTGTTGCCTTTAATGTGAAGCTAAACCCCCATACCAAACATTGAGTTTTATTGTTCTTTGAATTCCTTTGTTTTGTGAAATTCTTAAGATCCCACCCCAAAACTGAACATTATAACCTTAATATTGTTTTATTTTGTACATGAGAAAGTGTTGGTCCCACCTTTTAAGAAAAGAATTTTTTTCCTTCTTTTTGAGTTTGGTTTTGTGAAAATGAGGTGAACCACCCCTAAAATGAACATTATCAACACATTCCAATGTGTTGGTCCTCTCCTATCACCACACACTACTACACATAACAATGTGACATTTAATTTTTTTTTGTATTTACCCACACCCAAAACAACACACAATTGTTTTGAAAGTGGATTTTCCCACACCCAAAACCACACACTAAAATTAAGTGTTTAGGTGTAAAATGTAAAAAGGCTAAACACATTTTTTCAAGACCATGTGTCCGGTCATAGGGTCATTTTGAAATGCTTTTGAAAATGGATGTGTTCATTCATTGACGCTAATTTACACAATAAGGGTGTTCGGTCACCAGGTGATGTTCGGTTGGGGGGGGGGCATGTTCACCCTAGTTCATGTGTAAGGGTTTACATCAAAATTTTAATATTTAAATTTGTTCAGGTTTTTATATCAAATCCAAAATTGTTGGTTTTAACATTTGGATTTAAGTGCTAACACAACACTAGTTTAAACTAGTGTTGATGTTGATCGTGTATTCAAATTCAAATTGTTGGGTAGGAACCAATGATCTTAGATCTAATACCTAAAATTTGATCAGGTTCAGATAGAATCGGAATTAGGAGTTTCATCAAGGATTTGGAATTGGGGTTGAATCAACCTTTGATTTTAGAAGGTTTTAAAATTGGAATTGGATCCGTGGTTTAGTTACAAGTTGTGATTTTAATTGGAATAAAATTGGGTTTTTGATAAAATTTCAATTTCATTTCTAGTTCCAAAGTAAAGATTTAGGGGAAAAATTGAAATTTAAGGGTTTCTTTTGTGGTTTGTGGTTTTTTGTTGTGAAATTTGTTTCTTCATTTATGTGAATAAAAAAAAGATTTGTGAATTTGTAAGTGTGTATTATCATTTATTTTCTTTTCATGTGTGAGTTGAACAAATCACTTGTGGGCTCTTAAGTGTGTAATATCACTTTTTTCTTCACATATGTGAAATTAAAAAAAATCATTTGCAAGCTTGCAAATGTACAATATCATTTGTTTTCTTTTCATTTGTATAAGTTGAAAAAACCTTTGGGTCCCAAGTGTGTAATAGCTGTTTTTTCTTCACCTATGTGAATGAAAAAAACCACTTGTAACATCACAAATGTGCAATATCATTTCTTTCCTTCTCCTTTGCAAGTTGCAAAACCACTCGTTGGCTTTCTAATTTGCAATATCATTGTTTGTCTTCACACATGTAAGTAAAACCAACCGCTTGTGAGCTTGCAAATGTGCAACATAATTTCTTTATTTTTTTTTCTTGCATGAATTGAAAAAATCATTTGCAAGCTTGCAAGTGTGTAAATAAGTTTTTGGTTCTTCATTTATGTGAATAAAAAAATCACTTGTGAATTTGCAAATGTGCAATATCATTTTTTTCCTTTATTTGTGAGTCGAAAAAATCACTTACGAGGTCACAAGTGTGAAATGGCATTTTTTTTCATTTATTTAAACAAAAAAAAAACTAATTGTGAACTCACAAGTGTGCAATATCATTTTTTTCCTTGTCTTGCGTGAGTTAAAAAAATCTCTTATAGGTTCGCAAGTGTGAAATATCATTTTTTCTCTCACCTTTGTGAAGATCTTTTTTTTTGGGCAAGCCTACAAGTGTGCAATATCATTTACTTTTTTCTCCTACATGAGTTGAAAAAATCACTTGCAAGTTTTCAAGTGTGCAATATCATTATTTTTTTTCACCTATGGGAATAAATAAAACCAATTGCAACTTGTTAATGTGTAATATCACTTTGTTTTTTCTTTTGTGTGACTTGAAAGAATCATTTGCGAACTTGCAAGTGTGCAATCCTTTAAAAATATGATAGTTTATAATATGTTTGAAAATTTCAAACCTTTGTACTAGCAAAAAAAATTGTAATAAATTTTAAAATGTTTGTTTCATGGTTTTTTTAAAGTTTTGGATCTTGTGATATGTCACGTAGTTTGAAGTTTGCTAGTGACAAAAAGTTCATTTTTATTGGATTGAAATTTCCAATCACTTGTAATTTTTTTTACGTCAACTATAAAATTTGGTATTTTCAAGTTTATGAGTTATTTTGCATGTTAGAATTAAAACTGTGGGTTATGGAACTTTAGTCCCAAAAACAGTTCAATTTAAAACTAAAATTCCAAAAATTCAAGTTTTGGGTTATTTTACATATTGAGATTGGGTTTGAAAGTTGTAGAACCGATATTCAAAATCAGTCCAATTTGAAACTAAGTTTAAGAATTGAGACTAAAATCACTCTTTAAAAAATAAAAGTAAAAATTGAAACCAAAACAAAATTTTAATTCCTTTAAAAAAAAATCAAAACCAAACCCAAACTTGGTTGAAATTTTTAAGAACGGAAATCAATAATTCCTCTTAGAACCGAGGAACTTGCCAACACTGGTAGTCCAAACATGATGAATTCAAAAAAAATAAAATCTCAAAATGTGGCTACAAATGTGCCATTCTAAAAGAAAAAGTAAAAAGGCATTCTACTTTGTACATGTAGTGTAGCAAGGGCTTCTTTTCTTTTTTTGGCTGGGGAATTTTAACTCTCCTTTAACCCAGGTTAAACATGATAGTGATGACGGTTGAGGTCCATTGCGGTGACGAAGGTGATCATCGTGGGTCCGGTTTGGATGTCGACCGCAGCCGCCGGCAAGTGGGCCTTGCGGGGCAGGGTATCTATCTATGGATCCGATCCTCAATCCGGTTCTTAATCAGTTTCATAGTAGTGCTGCTGCTGCTCCTGCTGCTCTTGCGAGACTGAAACCCTACTTACTACCAACAGCTCTCTCTCTGCTTTGTTTGCTTTCTAAGAGCTTGAATGAAATCGACTCTTGTACAATTTTTTTTCAGATGCTCCCACTTTCTTCCTGATGCCATTTTCTGTTTCTCTACAGGCTTGTGAAGAGAGTATATATAATAATGCCTAATCACTAATCATCCTCTGCCTAGAATTGATACAAAGTTTGAGAGTTTGTTTCAAGCCTTCTTCTGAATCTTCTCTTGAGAGAGCTAGCTCACTTCTGTCCTGCTGCTGCTGCTACAATTGATCAGCATGGATTAAAATTCAGTAAGGATATTGGACTCTATCTGCTGTTGCAATTGAGCAAGGGATTCATTCAACAAGGATATTGGACTCTCTGACTGCTACAGCAATTGAGCAAGGATTCAGTAATAATTGAGAAGTTCCATGGCATCTGAAGAAGAAGACGAAGAAGAAGAAGAAACAGAAGAGCATATGAGAAAACCTCATGCGGAATCAAATCAAATCTCTTTTGTGTTTCTCACACTAATACCGTATTTTACCTGCAGCAAATGCGACTGATGCTATACCTGTTTGTTGGCTTGTGCACTTTGGTCACAGAAAACCTTTCTATTGTCTGCACTTCTACATGATCACTGGATGTAGTAAACACACACACACACACACACATACATCATTGTGACAACTATGAAATGAATTCATGAAATTGTTTATATCCATCCACTCCAACTTTCCTGATACTTTTAAAAAGCCTCTACAGTTTCCCCATCCTGGCCTAAATTCTTGATCAAGAACTCACACCTGGACCTATTCGGACTTCTTCATCAGGTTTGATGATCTGAACTGTATTTAAAAACTGGCTTGCTTCACCCGCAGTTCTTAAAACAGTTGCTGCACATGATCTGAGCATCACTAACAAAATTCTTCAAGATGACTCCACCACCACATGGTCCTTCTTCAATCATCAGGGTTTGATGACATTGATCAGTATAAAACCCTCTTGCACCTCAGCTTTCTAAAGCAGCTGCTGCACACGATCAAATCTCATGACTCTGTAAATTTAGCTCATCATTTTTATCAAGGGAGCAAGACTGATCCTGCTTAGACCATTAAAGCAGCAAAACCCATATATTTGTGTATAATGAGAGACTCAATTCAACATTTGTGGTTTTCGGAATTTGCCCAGGCACAAAGGTCACAGGAAACTATCAATGGTATGGGAAATTATCAATGGAAGCCAAGCAAATGAACTGTCAGTTCATAAAACAAACAGAAATACAACAATCCAGTGTGCCTATTGATTGCAATCTTGAAAGAAACAAAAGGGAGAGATATGCTGCAGATACAAGATGTGTTGTGATCTTACACCGTACTCAAGAAGACATTTGCTTTTTTGCATAAATGAAGCATTGCCAGTTTTCCCATCGCCATCTCCACACTCTTCAGGGAGCCATTTATTTACATGAAGTGGGCCAGTGAATCTCCATCCATGTGGGAAAAAGAAGTCATCAAAGAAACTTGTGAAAGAAGAATCAAAATGACAATATGAAACACACCTCACAGCACTTACCTACATTGACTCTGAACTCTGAGCTTTTCGTTATTGTTTTAATTGCAAGAACCTGGAAAAAGAAGCATAGAGTGTGTCAGTAAAGTGCAAGTTTAGGTATTGTAGCTGAAGCTGAAGTTGTTGAAGCTCTCATCTCATATTGTAGGTAATGTGCAGAGGCTTTTTCAGTGCAGGCTTTCATGTTTTTTCCCCCAAAAGCCAAATCCACACATGTCCAATTTTTGCAAAATAAGAAACATATGGTGGAGCATCAATACAAGGTTGAAAGCTTCCACATAATTTGGGAGTGCTTCCCTTCAAGCTCTCATCTTCAGGCTCCAAAAACATTCTTGCCTTATTGTTGGCTTAATTTTTCTTGAAGTTCTCTCTCTCTCTTCTCTTCTTCTGATTTCAAACCAGCTCTTGTTTCTTCAACCTCCCTTTCTAAACTTCTCCCTTTCTTCTCCATTTCCTCCTTCAAGCTTCAATCTTTAGACACCAAAAACATTGCCTCACTATTGGCTTAATTTTTCTTGAAGCTCTCACATCTCTTCTTCTTTGGACCTCAAACCAGCTCCTCCTCTTCTTTTTATTCTTCTTCTTCAAATTGTTGATCCTGTGAACTCTTTTGACTCTTTGCACTGCAGAAGCAAACTCTACACCAAAGAAAACACACACGAATTATTACCACCACCACCACCACCAACAACAACAGCAACAACAACAACAACAACACTTTCTTAACACAAAAAAAAGAAAAGAAATTGTGTTCATGAACTGATATGTATTGTCATATTAGTAGTCATAAACTTCAGCTCCTAATTGAGGGCTGCTAAGTATGATTAGTGGTGCTTAATTAAGTGTAAGTACTCCAGCCATATACTCCTCCCATTCTCACTTCTGATTGTTCCTTGCCTTGCCAAAATTTTGGTAATGTATTTTCTTGTCACTTCTGATGCATAACTTCTTTGGTAGTGTATTTTCTTGTCACTTCTCACACATAACCTCATGCAAAATCATAAGGCACTCGGAGAAAATTTGTAGTTTATGTGGAGGGCACCTTA
Source organism: Sphagnum tenellum (assembly GCA_963921925.1). Lineage (NCBI taxonomy): Eukaryota > Viridiplantae > Streptophyta > Sphagnopsida > Sphagnales > Sphagnaceae > Sphagnum > Sphagnum tenellum. The sequence continues at coordinate 12,550,655 of OY998153.1, forward strand.
TATCAATGAATTTACCCTAGAAACCCTAGAAATAGGGTGGGATATTATGCCTACTCCTCAAGGGTGGGAGGGAAATTATGCCTACTTTTATAGGTGTTAGAACCCTCCCACTTCTGAGGAGTAGGCGTAAGAGCCCTCCTATCCATACGCCTCATGATCTACATAGGTTTGGTTCATGATAAATTTTGCCTCTTGCTTTATGATAGATAAAGCTCATGGGTGGGAGGACATTCCAAAAATGCAGGGCCAGACTTGGCTATTGCCTTGTCCTAGGCCCCTTATTTTGAGAATGCCCCCACCCTAGGGCTTTACCCTACACTTACGACCTGTGTAAGGACCAGTCAAATGGACCTTACAAATTCGTAAGTGTCATGATCTTTTGAGATGAAAAAGCCACATTGTTTCTTGACAAGTGTGAAGGGTCTACATTGAGATCCTTCCTGGATTTAAGGCTGCATGGCTCGGCTGGCAGACCGAGTGCTAAGACCACCAAATATCCAGGAAGGTGAAGAAGGGTCTAAATGTAGACCCTTCTCCTATACCTAGTGGCCGTGGATAGGTACCTAATATCTATGGGAAGGTTCTCAAGATAGACCCTTTTTACATACATTGATGGCTTTCACCATCTCCAATCTGGAAGCACTCCCACTAGTAAAGTACCCTCAATCAAAGAAACAAAGGAGAATCCACATGCAATTGAGTACCTATGATATAATCAATCTCCCACAACTCACCCCTGTGTTTGTACTTTTGCAAAAATATGAGCTACTATGCAGGGTTTCTTTTTAAGGATTTTGTGATGTAGCCAAAATGTTGATCATCCCGAAAATAATGTAACCAAATAGATATAAAGGTAGAGCCAAAAGAAATAAAAAATAAAATCCTTTTATATTCTTGGCTACCTTCTGAAAGTTATCATAAGACTTTGGCAATTTGGAATTAAAAAATTTCAAAGTCTGTTGAATTTGGGTCATTTTTCCCGTGAAAAATTCTCTGTATAAGTCGAAATCATATTTGTCAGTTCAAAATGTGATGAAAATGCATCAGCAAGAAAAGCACTGTTACTAGGGTAGATAGACCAGTGAGTGAACATTTAAAAAGACAAAGGAGGTCGTCGAATCCTTGCACATTGTTCCTCTGCTGCTTCTGAGGCTTCAACAAAATTTGTATCTCTCCACCTAGCACTTCCAATGTCATAAAAATTGCTCAATTTGATAAAAGAATGAGGAAAATATGGGTTGTTTGGTGTAAGGGGATCAATGATTGGTGATGGGTAAATAGAAAAAAAGTAAGATTTCAAGCTTTAAATGATACCTAATATCATGACCAGACTGACAGAAATGGAGCTCACCACTGCAGTTATTTAGGGAGCTGAAACCCGATGAAAAAATGCTTCATGTCTACCCACCATCCATCCCTCATTGTGGCTGGCTGGTTAACTCTTGGGGTTGTTAATAATATTACTCCCATCGATCAAAACCACATTACCCAAAAGATTATGCCTCTGGGGATTATTGCCTCTTTTTGTTGTATAAAAGTGGCAACTCTTCTTATATAGTTTCTCCTTATTATGTATGTGATCCAAGTTCAGTGGAGCCACCTTGCTTTCTACTTACTCACCATAACCAGAAATAACAGTACAACTTAACACTTAAAAAATTTGAGGGCTGTTTCAACCCATTCCATTTCTCTTAAAAGCCTAAGTTTTGAAAAACTCACCTAATTTACTCATCTACAAATCAGATAAGAAGACCAATAGTTACACTCAAAGTTTTCGCTAAATATTTTAGCCAATATCAACTAGGGGTTGATGAGATAGGAAGAAAGCCAAATTGATCTTGTGGAGGAACATGCAAGTGCTACCCAAGGGTGGATCCAAAGTTTCACTAGCAAAGAAAAAGGATGCTGCCACTACGAGCTCCACGGTGCATGTTGGCAATTTAAGACCCAAACATGATGCCGATCACATAATACACAAGATTGTGGGGGGGGGGGGGGGGGGGGGGGGGGGGGAGAGGGGGAAAACCAGCCATCATTCATAATTCAAACAAAACATTAATGCAATTTGTTGATACTGCATGGGATCACTGAAAATACCACCCAGAAAACTTAAATTGAGTCTTGTTGACCTAGAATAAACTAACATTTTTGGTGGAAAAAAAAGATTGTTTAGTGTCCTTACATATAAAAATATCATGCCCAACACAATTGCATATTCAACTAGTCAGTATCCACTCAATGAGACCTTCCATGACCATTCAAGGCAAACACTTCAAGATTCACCAATGGATCTCTAGCAAAATAGATGGGCAAGATTTGATATATACAATGGAATTGTAACAAAATTGTAAAACATTCAAGGAAAAAATGGGAACTTTAACATATTCATTATTAGGTATGTAACCTTACAAATTTTATATGTAACCCTTTAGAAATTAGCACACATCAATTGTGCAAATAGAAACCCCAATTGTTCGTAGTGAAGCAACACTTTGAAACAATTTACTCTGTTAGAAAGTTAAATGCCACAAGGTTGGAATATTAGGTAATGAAAAAGTAGACGAACTAGTTCAAGTTGAGGCACAATTCCTCAACATTTACCAATTCAATGACCCAATCTTACATATATCTGTTTTGGCTTGCTTGAAGGCAAAGCCAATACATCAAGGGGAAGACCAATAGGCAAAATAAATTTCACCATAAAACAACATGAACTTATTAGACATCTTCATGCAAAGGGTTGAATATGTGTCAAAATTGATGTAATCAAAAGCATTACATCATGACACTTCCAATATATAATAGATAACACAAAAAGTTTCATATGCATAATTTACATGGGTAATGTTATGTAGGCTTTACCTATTCTACAACCCACCTATGTACAAGCTCTATGATAAATGGCCACAATTCTTTGATTGCTCAAACTCAATAGTTGAAGAATTATAAATTGCAAAACATTAATGTCAAATATATCCACAAACTTCTTATGAACAAGGTTCAATCATTTTATGGATGTACAACTTGATCTAACATGAAAAACATTCAACACGAACAAGTGCCCCACATTAGCTCTTAGCATGCAAATATAATAACCATCCATATAAAGCCGTAACTAGATTGAAATATCTTGATTTCATAATTGCCCTAGAATTAGATATCCATGCTTAATGTGGGTAAATGCACTATATGGTGGCTCAATCTTTGAAAAAAAGATTTTACAGAAGTTTGGCAATTTTACAATATTAAACTTGCAATATAATGTGGTATCATTGTTTAATTGGTAATAAAGTCTAACGGTCAAAATTTTAATTATTAAATCCAGATTGATAGGAGCCCAAGAAGACATTTCAAAAATAAATACCTCTTAGAAAAATTGAAAAACTGAAAAAAAAACAATAACTTTAAGAACTTTAAGGAAGGATTTCACATAAATGTTTATTATTTCATGCTCCTTCACATTCTAAGTCACTATAATTAGTTTGAAATGAAAATCAACATGAGCATTTTAGTTAATGTTTTAATTAATTGACAATCAATATTTTTGGACTTCAAAAGCCTACTGTCAAAAATGCATGTACTATTACAATTAATTTTAATAGAAGTGTCTCCATAATCAAGTTGTCAATCTATACAACCAATTATCAATTAACAAATTGAAATTTTGTATTCCGCGTTATAGGTGTCTACCAAACTTGGGTACCTTATAGAAATGGACATTATTACTCCAAAAGTGAGCTACCATATAATGCATTTGCTCATATACTATGTTAAGATATAAAAATCATTATATTATTGAGGGCACTAGACCAAATAGATATTCTAATTTTTATTTATTACATATTTCATGAAAAGTCCACAAAAACTAGAGTTTGTACAACTTTTTTTTTAAAAATAGTAAAAAACCTATCGAAATAGTTAAGAATTCTAAACTTAAAATGCATATAGTGAAGAATTCATTCTATCTTTGATCATTCTTGAGTTAAAACAGTCAACATACAACAATTTTATGATGGGGGGTTTTTTTATTATGAAATTACATCCAACCTTGACAAGGTTAATTTTGGGTTTACATTACTGCATGCTTCTGGCCATAGTGCTAAAGAAGCTTTCCCAATATTGTGGTGGAAACCTGCTGCTAGGGGATTTCAATTGGTGCTATTAAAACCATCATCCCTTTGCATATCCAATATTCATCCATCTTGGGTTAATATGTTAAAATGTGCCTCTCAATCAAATTAAGCAAGTAACAAGTTGATCACGCCTTTGAAAACCTTGTTAGATAGGGGATGTTCGCCTATAATAAAACATGGCATTCAATCATGGTTCAATTGTTGTTATGATTGTTCATTTTTCCATCTTTACTACATCAAGTCTGAATAATCTCACTTTGTGCATTTAAGCGAGTAGATTTAGTTAAATAAATTGGCTAATTTAAACCAAAGGAAGGATGGCCAATGATTGTGGAGAGATTTGGCCAAAAATTTGGTCCTGTTATGCATGCTTTGGGTATGTATAATAAGACACAACATTTTGTATCTGGGCAGCATCAAGATGTATCTAGTCATTGCCAGACACATCTTAGTCGGGCAATTGGGCAGTAAAGGAAAAAAAAGCAGATAGTACTAAAGTGCTGTTTGCAATTTGTGCATTCTCTTATACTTTCCAAAAGATTGTAGTAGGACTATCAATATTTCCTCTTGGCCAATGTTTCTTTTTTCAGTTTTAGCTAAGTTTGCTACATGCCATCCTTGCTAGAGCTCTAATTGTCAAATGATATGTATTGGCTGTCTACCTGCCCGACTACATGGTGGGAAATGTGTAGTTGTTTTTAGAGATAAATGAAATAAATTGATTAGTTTTCCTTTGCTTTGCTAAAGGAAACTATAATTCTGAGTCGGAATTGCAATGTTATTTAGAATCCAACTTTGGCTCCACCTTGCTTCGTATTATTAATGATGATCAACTTTTTTTTTTCTTTTCTTCTTATTATGTTTCCATATGATTTCCTATAGTTTTTCATTGTTATTATGGTTAGACAAGATGAGTTATTATTAAATAATATAAATATAAATATTATGGACATGAAAAAGGCACATGTTAATTTGTTTTTTTAATACCCATATTGGGGGGTAAAGGAAAGGAAAGGAATGAGGTAGTTAGGTTTTCATTGATCGTTCACATTCTAGTTAATTGGACTTGTCAATGGATGATCATATGAAATATTATGCAAAAAATACTCCCTATACCAATTTCAAGAAAACTTGTCATTGCAATTTTTGGCAACGATGTTATGTGAAGGAATCAAACCTTAACAAAAAAAAAGGTCTTGCCATTTTTGGCAACTTGTTATATGGGAGAATGGAACCCCAAACTAAAAAGGCCTTGCCCATCGCAGCAAAGCCTAACTTGCACAAAAAGAAAACATTAATTAGCAATATTGAATGCAAAAACAAACCCTACAAAGCCCGAGCAAGGGGGTTGGATGGAGATTCCAAGGAACCATAGATTATCAAAACAAAGGGAAACATCTTCACTTTGTCAACCAAAATTCAAATAGCTAGTTGTTGTTGCCTCCATGAACAAGCCATCTAAAGCATTTTCACAACACATGCATTTAGATTTTGAAAAAATCTTAGAAAATAAGAAAAGATAGGAATGATATAAGAAAAAAACAACTTGGAAGTTGGTAGCCTTGCCATGAGTTAACTTCTTGTCTCAAGCTTTAACCTTCTACATTGTAGTGAATTCTAGTGCCCGTCCAATTATGAATTGTTATTGCAAAAAGAAAGTTATGCAAGGTGAAGAACTTATGAATGTGTGAATGACAAGCTTCATATTCTCAATTCCATAGTTTAATTTTCATGAAGGTTAACATAGAAAAACAATCTCATCATTAATAGAATCAATTATATGCATAACAAGTTCAACCAACTTGGTGTACTTTGAGATTTTGTTTTCAAGAATCTAAGAGGAAATAAAGGTTTTTCGTAGTTTGATTAAAAGTTTCATATCAAAAAGTTTTTGTATCCTCAACTTAACATTGTTTATCATGTTAAGCACACATAAAAGTCTTTGAATGTTAAGAGCAAAACTTGAAAACAAGGTTGCAACCCATACCTCATCAAATCCTATCTTTTAGACTAACAAAAGATTACCTTAATGATTGCCAAACGAGCATTGAACCTTTTTCAAGTTTTGATTATAATCAATATTGTGGGGAAACAACTTTCAATGCATTGAGTAGATCTTGAGCAACGAACCAACCTTGTAACTTTGTAATAAACTAAATGACGACTTCTTGACATTGTTGTTTCACAAATGCAAAGGTGCCTCCATCCTAACAAAAGGCACACCTGCCCATTAAGATGATTGTTTATCTTAAAACATTCTCAAATGTTTTAAGAATCTTGTGACATTTCTCCTTTTCATGTTGTCCTAGTCACAAGGACACCGATACAAATCCATGGGTTCTTTTGCAAAATGGGGCAGGAAAAAACAAAAAACAAAATCCCTTGGTGGGATATTATGTCAGGTCGAAAAAAGCGGATTTTTCACTCAGAAAAGAAAACACTTCTTCAGACCAAGAAGGTACAAGGTCTCATCACCAGCCAGTGTTATGTACAGAATTTGGTTAAAAGACTTATAAAAAAAAATGCTTTCAAGACTCCATCTATAAAGGCAAAGTCAGCTGGAAGCAGAATGAATTTCCATTCTTCTGAATGAATTCTCTCTCCTCCTGCCATCAGACTGGATTATGGGGATTGTCAAAGCAGTAGGCGACCATGATCAGAGTCTATTGAGCAAAAAGAAAGGGAAAACAACTTGGAGGTTGAGACTGTCACAACAGGCCTTTCAGCAAGACAATGGTTGTTCTGTCAACCAGGAAAAAAGGGGTTTCCGGACCGAGGAGAGAGAGTGCTTGGAGTTCTGTGCAAAGTGCAAACCAAAATCTGATGACCCACCCACACCAGGAACAGCACTCAAGAGAAAACAAGGGGTGTTTCACACTGTGGCTTGCCATTTACATTAAAAAGTATCTTAAGGCAAAGAAGAATTATGAAAATTCAAATATTTCACCATGCAAGAATATAATCTTCAAAAAACTCCTCTAAAAGAAAACCAAAATCCTTCAAGATATCATAACTCTATAACTAATCTCAAGTTTCAACACTAGCCAAAATATCATCATGGTTCAAAAATCCTCATATAAAAATAGACCTATTCTTATTACCTAGGGGTGAAAATCCCTTAAGCTACTATACTCTGTAGTGAATCTAAACACAATATCCATGCGTTCGTAGGCAAGGCCAACAAAGGGGTAAATGAGGCTTTAAGCATGTGAGTAGTAAGTAATCTCTACAACTGGAGCTACTGGCTGCAGCTGCTCATAGCTTCATCTACACTTCATTTTATCCCTTTATGTGCAGACAAGTTGCATGCCCATGTTCAGGGTCACAGACAATGAGATTGAGAACAGAGTCAATTAGAAATTTGTTTGTTTTCGTGCACTTGAGGAGAGGACTGGAGGGGGAGGAGCCTGGCAATGCAAAAACGATTCACCAGAGTACTGTGACATTGCTTTGTCGCAGTACATAAGCTGCAAGGATTTTTTCCCTCAATTTTGTCATATAGCCACATGTGGCAACCATCTACAAGAGGAAAGAGCCATTTCAATTTGGCTACTAGGTCAGAAAGGACAGTAGATATTTTCTAGAATCCTGCTATGTTTTGGCAACCTCCAAGAACCCAGTGTTTAAATATGGCGACTTCCATGTTTTTCTCCTCAGAATATGATGAACTTTAAAGAGAAATCTTGTGACAGCCAGGGAGACTGAAAAGGGAGCAAATAATTAGTTTTGGAGTTTCAAGTAATCAACTTTCAATGGTACTAAATGCACACTCTAAAAAACCGACTCTGATATTGGTTAGATATGTCAACAACTTTGTTGTACTTCACACAATCCAGGGAGGTCATAGAATAAGCTCGGACGTTTTTGAAGGAATGGTTAAAGTGCATAGGACTGAAATTACACCTAGATAAGGGAGGTCATAGAATAAGCTTAGACATTTTTGAAGGAATGGTTAAAGTGCATGGGACTGAAATTGCACCTAGATAAGACCGAGATAGTCAACACCAGATCTGGGTTTTAATTTATAGGGTTCTCAATCAATCATATCTAGAAATGGGGCAAAGTGAAAACTTTAATAACTTCGTTTCGTGAGTCTCGTTGGAGATTTCTTAAAGAAACTCGATTGGCCATTCAACTTTCAAAAGGAAAGGAGACCTATCAACTCATCACAATCCTGGTACATCAATTAATTGAAACTTGGTACGCCACGAGTGAGTATTTGAAACAAGAAATAGATCCCAATTTTAGGATGACCGATCCTCTAAATCCAACAGAATGGTAGCTTCCTTGTGGTAGAGCAAGAGGAGGTCTTAACCCCAATATAAAACAAAAACATTGGAAGCACGACTACTTGTTCATTCGAACTAGCACTATTAGTTGGAAATCTTATGCGTTTTCACGTAAATATAAGAGTACTTCGGTAATACTAGTGAATTAGATAGTCATGATTTGGATATCTAGGACGGAGGATTCATAGTATTTGCCCACTTAAGAGAGAGTTGGCAACAGTAAAGCACTTGACTCGATCTTATTTGTTTAAGGGCAAAACGGGAAGGAGTCTAAACCAATGTACATAAATGATTTTAATTATGGACTATACCTGATTAACACATGAAATTTGACTTTATGTCTAGATAAAATTAATCTCAAAATAACGGCGAATTACATTCACGCATGATTGATTATCACATTGGTTTACTCATAGCCATGGAAAACACAACTAACTAACTTTCATTAGTTTTATTTTTCAAAAAATTATTAACGAATGTCGATGGTAAACATTTGACTTGACGAAATTAGTAGTATTATCTGCAAACATATATAACAATATAATCAAGAAGTAAAGGTTGTTAATATTGGCACCGTACTTCAAGTAGGAGATGGCATTGCACGTATTTATGGTCTTGACAAAGTAATGACGGGTGAGTCGATCCTATTTGAAGATGGTATGATAGGCATTGTTTTGAATTTAGAATCAGATAATGTCGGAGCCATTTTAATGGGTGATGGTTTGACCATTCAAGAAAGTAGTTATGTAAAAGCAATGGGTTACAATTTCCAAAGTAAACAAATAAATATTCCTAACGCATAAACTTTAGCAATAAGATGGGCAATATTTTTAGTGCTAAAAAACTGGGTGTGGATGGTGAGATTTTGGGTCACTAATTGATAAAAGACTAGGATGAGAAGTGTAGTTCAAAATAATAATAATAATAAATTTTTATTTACGTCTTCCAGCACAAATTTTCCAGTGTTATATAGCGGCCTCTATAAAGTAACTAGGCTTAACTTGCTACGCTATGCGCTCTAAACCCAAGATAGATGAGAAATTTTTGCTGGGCTTTCCTACTATGAAAAATATGACAATGTCAGTGCTTGATTTTCTAGCAATGACTTCATCATATATTGCCAATCAAATACCCATTCTTATTGGTTTAGACGGGCATACTCTACAAGATTGTAAAATGCCCCCATTCTTAGCTAATGTCACCTTCAAAGATATTAGCTACACATCTGGGACATTTTTAGCAATAAAGTTGCCTTGAAAGCATCATGTGAAACTCAAAGGACATTGAGATTACCCTCATTAGGATGCTTCGACAAAGCATAAGGAAAGATCAAGATAACAACCTTGACACATAAATTTAGTCTAATTCTAGACTACATGTCTCAAGTAGAATATTAGGGCATACGCATGGATAGTAAGTTTGTGAAAGGGCCAAACTTGTGCTCAATGTCAATTGGGAATTGGGACTTAAGTCCCCACGTGGCAATCTATACAAGAATAGCTTAAGAAATCAAGCATTAACGCAAGGATTTAACCTTTTAGGAGATAACAAATTCATGATGGTGGGAGCTAGGGAAATAACTTCCTTTTCAGGGAGAATTTAGAGATCCCATAGTAAGAATGCATAGTTTTAACTATTAAGGGGATCAACCTAAGACCGAGTGAGAAGAAAACGCAACACTAAAAAAATTTATATTTTTTCTTTTGTTCTGACTTCTCTGTCTTATTGTGCATTTTTGATGAAAATACCATCTATTGAAATCCAAGACTCTAAAAACAATGACCAAACCCCCAAAAAGGCTCTTGAATACATTGCTTAAAGATATTAAAAAAACACGAAGACATGGAAGTATATTCTTTTGACTTTTTCTTTGGAAAGGGTTTTAGTTTAATTAAATATACCATTGAGTTCTTGGGCCTTTGTCCCTTCAACTTCTAGTGTGTTTTGCACAATAAAAAAGTCAAAGGGCTTCAAGAGAGCCTTTGGCTGCCTGAGAAACCTTGACATGCCTAAGTAAACACATTATATACTATAATGCAGAAGGGCGGCCAAAATAATATTAAATAAGATCGTCACATTTCCATTGCCAATTTGGTTGTGCTTTGAATGTATTTTGGTCTACCCATAATGTTGTCATCATCGGTTATTTGTTTCAGCATTATAATGTCTCCAGTGTAAATCTTACTATCTGAAATTAACAATAGGGCTTCATAATTAGGTTAGTAGGCTAAAAAGGCCTTGTATAAGTTCCTAAAGGTTTATTGTTAATATTTTCCTTGGGCTGATATAAGTTATTATGACAAAATTACATAAGAGTTTACCCATGGCCCCAATTTGAAAGTCTTTTATAGAAAGCATAATACCTCTAGGTACAACCTAAATTAAAGCTTTCCAAAATAAAATCCTAACATCATGCCCTCCCTTTAAAAAATAGTTAGAGCACATTTGGTTAGATGCTTGTGGAAATAAAACTCAATAGGGTGTCAAAAGCGCAACTTTTTTCCTTTTACCAATTAAACTTTCTAGATTCTATTTAGACCAACGACCCAATAAATAAGTTTTTTTTTTGGGAACACAATCAACCAAAGTGGGAAACTATTACATTTTCTTTTCCACGATTTGTCAACATGGAAAAAATGAAAATAATAAAATAATAATAAAATAAAAAAAATATTTTTTATTTTGATTTTTTCAGTTTTTCCATCTTCATATAAGGGTGCAATAATTGGCAACAAGTTGATTATGGCACAACGTGATTTATCGTGCTAAAAAAAAAGGCTTTTTAAAGACAGTTCATAAATAATTAAATTACCACAAATTAGCTACTTTTCATTTTTTTTGTGTGAAATGCAAAAATGTAAGATTAATATTTGTTTCTGTCAGGAGGGGGGGGGGGGGTTTAGAAGACTTGTTTTACACTCGGGGCGGGGACAGTGCCGTATGAGGGTAACTATCATGTACGGTTCTAGTGAGGGGGGGAGGAATTGCTTATATGGGTACCTTTAAATTGCTTTGAAGGGCAACACAAAAATAACCCCTATCCAACCTCATTCTATTGCACGAAATCCATTGTTGGCCAAACAATTATTTGGTTATGCCATTGTAGGTTTTGCTTTAACAAAAGCTATTGTTTTGTTTGCCTTAATGATGACATTTTTAATATATATATATATATATTTTTGGTGTTGGTATTTTGGGGGAAATAAATACATTTTTGCTGCACCCTATTTGCAAAACGTAGACCCTTTCTACAACTCTTATCTCTTCAAGTAAAGCTATAATTACCATAAGTGCTTTACTTTTATTTAGTAGTTAGTTAGTTCACACACCCTAACTCCCAGCCTTTAACCTTCAGCCATAATGCATTTGAAAAGCTATAATTAGCATAAGTGCTTTACTTTTATTTAGTAGTTAGTTAGTTCACACACCTTAACTCTCAGCCTTTAACCTTCAGCCATAATGCATTTGAAAGGTAGATTGAATGGCTCTAAAGGTAAGAACCAAGGCTCTTAAAAACATAGTCAAGAGTCAAAGTCTATTTTATACGACACAAAATAACCATTTGCTTGTGTTTTGATGATAAATTAAGTGATTATGTTTACCCACTTATTTCTTTTTTTATGGTGGCAAAGTGCGTAAAAGCAAGAAAAAAATTATGTACGACAAGAAATCTTGCTACACAATTTCATTTCTTTTATGGTTAACCTAGAAGATTGCAAACAAAGTGGTCTTGGACTTGAGGCCTTTGGAGTCAATGCATTTTCTTCCCTTCTACACATCTCTTTAGGCTAAAATCACTTTATTTGCATTGCAAATAAATTGTAAGTCGTGCTTTTTTTTTATAATCATTTTACATAATGCAAAGCGAACACCATGATTTGTTTGGAGTCCAAATGAATGAGAGATATTTTTTAAGTTTATAAATAGGTCAATTAGAAACTACTCATACTTCCACTCTTCCTTATTTTATTATTGAGGTCTTGGGTCTGGGCATATCCCCTTACATAATTAGAGGCACAAGGCGATGATAAATTGTTTGTAGTCGCATTAATTGTTCATTTCCATAACATTATATCTTCAAACCTAGTTTTGAGTTGCTTTGCATTAACATATTGACAAAAATGAATTTATTGCTCGGCCTTGTGATTGGATTAGCCAATTGAAATTGACTTTAGTCATTATATATTGGATAGACGTTAAAAACTTCTATTACTATGGGACGATAATAAAAAGTCATGGCAAAACTAGTGCCTATTTGTACCAAAAAACAATTTAAAGTAATTCCTTTTAAACAATAGAATTTGTAGGTTTTATCATATTTACTCAAAAAACCTTTGGTGAAACTTTAAAAGCTACTTTTGATGCATGAAGCTAAGCTTTTCTTTTAAAATTACAACAATTGATGAGTTCTTGGCGAGCTCTATTGTTCGAATTAAAAAAACAACATGAATTACATAAAACTAGTTTGCATTCAAATATGCAAGTAATTGGAGAATCATGTATAAATGATATAATTACATGTTGTGCACTTAAGTGCAAACAAATAGTGCAAGTTGTGTTGCGCCAACAAATAGAGCAAAAGTTTAAAACGTTGTTAGCTATTCAGGAACATTCTTGCATTAGTTTACAAAAGAAGATAGTAACTTGTTTTCACAAAACAAGTTTTGACCAAATTCACTTTTCCAAATTTCGAGAACATTAGTCAAAATTAGTTCAACAAAACATGATATTATTGATAGATGGGGTTATAAAATGAACAATTTTGCACAAAGATGGTTGTTTTCTACAAACCACAAAGATATAAACACTTTATATTGTATTTTTGGTGCCATTGCTGGAGTAATGGGTACATGCTTTTTAGTATTAATTCATCTTGGGATTTTGTACTAAGCTAATGTTAGGGTAAGAAGATTAAAAAAAAAAAAAATTTACTGTGCATTTCCCCCCAATAAATGAACAATGCAAATAAACTATTATAGAGGTCTTGTAAAAAATAATTTCAAGTAAAACCGAAAGATCATAGGTTAAGGATTCAAAAAGCGACATTGAGTGCACACAACAAGGAAGTTGCAAATCAGCCACCAAGACTATAAAAATCTTGAGTTCGTCAAAGTAAAGTATATTAGACATGCAAATAATTTTCTGATTGGTGTCTTGAAAAGCAAGGCCACCATGCTCAAAATATTGAAGAAAATGACATACTTTAGATGGTCAGACGACCTAAAGCCGCAAATAAGCGTAAGAGAAAACCAACTTAGTAATGTAGTGTCCGACAAAATTCTGTTTGTTCCTAATTTTTTTTATAAGTGCTTGATCTAAAATATATGCATGTGGTAAGCTCTGCCTACATGAGGGCGACCATTAAAGAGAGGGCTCATGCTATGAGACCTGCGTAAAGGTTAGAAGAGTGCTGAGGAAGTGTTGTCGCGCAGTTTTGAAGTGCTAGACCTTGACATACTAGAAATGACGGTGAGAGTTGGGTAAGGACAAAGCCAGAGGACATATTATCAAAATGGCAACATAACATATTTTGGCTATGTTAAAAGAAGAAAGCTTTCAATGGCAAGAAGGGTCCCGAAAAAGATTTTGGATATTTATAGAATCAGCCCTAGGACAAAAAATGTTTTCAAACGAAGAAATACAATTTTTTTTTAAAATACTAAAAGGCTTCTGGACGGCCATAGACTAAGGGAGAGTAATAGTCACTAAAACTACAACAAATTTTTTTTTCGTTAAGTCTAAAAAGTGCAAACACACTTGCGTGAATTATAGATGATGGCTATAAGGGTGGCGAAGAAGAGCATTGTACTTGACGCCCAAGGATGGATGTAAACTTGTTAGCTATTTATTAAGTTGACAGGGATAACTGTCCTAGTCTTGAAAGAAAGCCTCAAGTTGGTTCCTCCAAAAATAATTAACGAGGTCGTAAGATGAATTGCTTGAATTAAAGAGAGCACTAGAACAAAATTATATATATATTTTTTAAACTATATATTTGTCTTTCATCCTTTTTTTCACCCAATAAAATTACAAGTCGGCTATCTCAAGATGGAGCCGTATGATAGAGATTGAAAAACACTAGATTTGATATATTAAAAAGGAAATAAAAAATAAAATCATGATTTAAAAAAATAGTAACATACATACTCGAGGCCTCCGTTAATTGTGTACAAATAAAACTTGAATAAGAAAAAGAAAAAAAAGGTTTAGTTGACAAAAAAAAATGTTTTGAAAAACCAATAACATGGAAACCTTGTTAAACTAAAGCAAATAGATGTTTGAAAAAAACAAATTCTAACTTTTATCAAAATATTTTTAAATAAACATTTTGTAATATTTTGTCATATGTTGAACTTAATACACTACTAAAATTTTTGGGTTTTGCAACTGTCTTTTGCAAGTAAAATTCAGTTGCATGCGACAAATGCAACTGCAAATTTGTGTAGTTGCATAAGACAAGTTGTACATGACATCCAGTTGCATGCGACATTACGTGTGCAACATGTATATACGATCTTAATATACATGTTCATAAATACATACAATTCCAAATGTAATTGCACCTTATGTGTAACTCTCCTTACGACTATAATGCAACTAATCAAAATATGACACATGTTTAAAAATTAAACAATTAACTTATGGACACGTGTCATTATTTAATTTTTTTGTGTTTTCAAAATTAAAAATTCATTGGATTAATCTCAATAATTGAAGTTTCTGCCACTATGATGATGACATGTGGCATAACATGGAATGTTCATTGACCATTTGACACGTGTTCATGTAACACCAATTATATGGTGACACGTGGCAATCAAAACCCACCTATTTCAAATTTTAAATATTAATCAATGAAATCTAAATCGTTTAATATAAGGTTAATAAGATATTGACACATGGTGCATAGGTAGGTAAGTAATAATTGAACCCTACTAAATAGGTTTACTTAGGTATGCAAGTAGGTTAAAAAGTAGCTAGGCTTAAGTTATATAGGTAGGTTTAAAATAATCCGATTTTATTTTTAGGTTTAACCATTTCACAAGGGTCAAGCTTTTTTCATTCACTCATCCCCAATGGCACTTAATATTTGGCTAATACATAGCTATTACTCATATTTATATGCTGAGCCAAATAGAATTTGAAGCCAAAGGATATGGGTTAAAACATTCCATTGCAAACCTCATGAATCAACCTAGTTGCACATTACATGCAACTACTGTATTAGATTATACCAGCCAGGGCAGGGCTCTATTGCATTTGGTGTCCAAAGCAAACTTGAAGCCCTCCTTTTGGCACATCTAACAAACTAATAATCATTGAAAACAAATAGAAATGAGAAAGTTATGGCCCCCCAAAGTAAAGGGGGTCAAAAATTCAAAAAAAAAACTATTGAACATTAAAAAGTCTGGTTCTTAAACATCCAGAAAGTTCATTTTATGTTGTTTTTTTTATATTAGAGTTCCAATGTGATTTGTAGGACTTCAGGCGGCGCTCTTATAGCTTTAAATCATTTAAAATGAACAAGAAATAAAAAAGTTATGAAGTTTGAAAATAGGAGGGGTCCAAAGAAAAAAAACACAAAAACATTTTGTAACTTAGAAAGTTTATTTTTTTTCTTGTTAGTTTTTCATTATTCCTTTTCTTTTGCACTTCAAAAATGATTATAGGATATTTTAAATAATTATGATTATTTAATGAAAAAAATATTTTAATATTATTATCTAGCTTAAATTAATAATTAACTTAGAATGTTTATAAATTTGTAGGTTATTAGTGTAGTTTATTTAAATTAATATTTTAACATAAATAATAAAATTTAAATATATAATACCTATTGAATATATATACATATAAATGATTATCACTATAATTAAAATAAATGTTTAATTAATAATTATGATTATTTATAATGAAATTTAATATTATCATATTAATTGATTTTGAAAAAAATAAAATTGAATCAAATTTACATTTTCTGAAAAACTATTCCAAAATAAAATAAAATAAAACATATTTAAACCATAGTTTAATTAATTTAATTTAATTTAACATAATTTAGCCTAACTTAATTTAACCATTGTTAATTTTAGCCTAATTTAGTTTAGCCATACATATTTTAATGTAACTGAATTGAACCATGTTTATTTTATCTTAATTTAATTTATTTCAATTTAATTTAACCATAAATATTATAGCCTAATTTAATTTAACCATAATTAATTTGGCCCAATTTAATATAACCATATTTATTTTAGCCATAATTAATATAATCTAATTTAATTTAACCCAACTTGATTTAGCCATAATTAGTTTGGGCTAATTTAATTTAACCATATTTAATTTAGACATAATCATTTAAGCCTAATAAATTTAACCATGGTTAAATTTATCTTAATTGAATTTAGCCATAATTAATTTAGCCTAGCTTAATTTAACTATGGTTATTTTAGCCTAATTTAATTTAGTTGAATTTATTTTAGCTATTATGAATTTAATTTTTTAAAATTTAGTCATGGTTAATTTAACTTAATTTAAATTAGCCACAATTGGTTTAGCCTAACTTAATTAACCATGGTTATTTAAACCTAGGTTAGTGTAGGCTAGCCTAAGTTAGTATGGGGTTAACTTAATACTAAAGGTGCATAACACTATTGTATATAACCTATGTAGATATATTAAGTATAATAATTTAAATATGTATAAGTTTAGGCCATTATTTTTATGACACTTGTCCATGTTGTATAGATTTAGTTACATGTTAATTGCACACACAACCGTATGGCCCAAAAATTATACAATACCAAATTTGTAGTTGCAAATATGACCAAGATAGTTGCAAACGACAATTAGTTGCATGCTAGTTGCATAATGACTGGTTACAAATGATAAAATTTCTAGTAGTGATAAAAACCAATAAAACGTTGGGTTGGCTTTTGATGCATGTGCCCTTTGTGCCTTCAATTTAAGGCCTTTAGTAGTTAGGGCTTTGCCCCCATCAATTATTTCTTATTTGACAAAGGGTACTCATCATAATGTAATTATTACATACTAGATCCATCTTGCAGCTGAGCATTGAATTTTGATTAAGTAAGGGCATAACTAAAGTGCAAACAACCACGAGTTGAATTTTGATTAAGTAACATAAAGTGCAAACAACCACGAGGAGAGGCTAAAGCTATCATTCCATCATTCCAACCTTTACTTCGTTCTTTCCCCTTTTGAAATTTTTTATAAGCCCAAACCAATATCGTGCTTTATTTGAGGACTCATGTTTTCATGACTCACCATAGATGGATTGCAAAGCATAGCTTGGGCCTTGGGCTCCCAAAAAAAAAAGATTTTTTTTTCTTTTGTTAGGTAGGCCTTGGCCCTCTCTCCCAGCAAAGCCCAAAAAGGGGTGTAACACGAGCTTATCATAGTTCTGTGATATTACACAAGAAAGTATGGGCCTTTAGTTCATGCTAATGTCTCTTTTAAAATGAATAAATAAAAAACTCACTATGTAAATAAAATACAATCAATTATCTACCCAAAAATCTTTTTAAAAATCTTGTTCCATGTAAAAACTATGAAAAAAAAGAAATATATATTTCTTCTTGCTAGCTTTAGAATAACATGGGTTGTGAACGGCTGACTAACAAGGTGAGGCTACCTTAGGGGTGATTAGAAGGTAAACCCCTTGGGAGATCATTCATGAACTCAGATTGATTAAATTAGAAAATTTTCTGATTTGATCCTGCACTTGCAAAAAACAGTTCTCAAGCAATTGTTTTGAGAATTAAGTACATTGAAAAGCTGCTTGTTGTTGCAGATGGAACTAAGTTGTGGAAGAATATGTTTGCAGTAAATTTTGGTTATTTATTATTCAAGTGGATTTTAACACATTTTGCAGCTCAACATATGATAATGAATTCAAAGCTGGTGAGCATGTGATAAAACCAGACCAGCTGCGGTAGTACACTGATTCAATGCAAATGCACCCAAAAACAGTCCCATGCATTTATTACAGTACAATATTGTATCAAGAAAGTTACGCATCAAAAATTGTCTGCTGCAGCGCCTTTGCAACAGATTGCATGAGCTGCAATACTTATTATTACTCAGATTTCTAACCAAGAATATTGATGATCATGTTTTTTCAGTGGCTGTAGAATTCTGAAAGATATATAAGTGCTAACAGATTCTGGCAGAAAGACTAATAATTGCATTGAACTCCCCAGATGTAGATTCTAGATCCAAGTAGAAATGGGTGGCTGGTTGTTGAGATCAGGAATTTATACTCAGCTAGAAAATAAAAAACGTACGTATACTACCGACAGCCTTTACAGGATGAGCTTGATGAGTTTTACAGAGCTACAGGTCTCATGGGTAGTTTACCTGATGATGCAAAAATCGAGAATGATGATAGATCTGCGGTTTGGACCGCTTTGCTGTGTGGCAAAAGTCGACGTCCTGGTGAAGTACCTAGTGTGCATTGGATGTATAGTCTCTCTCCATGTGAATCCACCTCTGCAAGTAGGCTTGCGAGTCGAGTACTATTACTGGTGGTGACGTTACGTTAGGACGTGGGTACCAGAGATTTGTGCTGGACCTTGAAGAACTCGAAGGTGCGCAGAGGCTTTGTGGACAATTTGTGCGCCAACAACTCAGCGAACGTGAAGGGCCTATACTCGGGGCGTGTGTCCCGTTCTTCTTCTGCAGCTGGAACAGGAAGGTCAGTAGGCGACACTACTTCCATTGTTTGATTCAGGAACAAGAAGTTGCCTATTGACAAGCGTGGTTTGGATTTGTTCACAACTGCCCTGTGCGGCACACTGTGGAACCTGCCTCGGGTCATCATCTGCCAACACACAAACGGAACTTAGCCCAAAAAAATAAAAGTTTCATGAGGAGCTGAATATTCATATTGCAGTGTGGCTCCTACTAAGGACATCTTTCCATTAGGCTGCTGCTATCACAGATTCTCTGATCGCAGTAGCTTTTCGTTATGTTTTTTCAACTTGCTGTGCTCACAGCCATCTCATAGCTCTACCGGTCAAGGATTGATCAATTGCAGCACCCCTGAGAGCTTTGAGTCAAACTGTGACTCACCATACATTGACATCTGCCCTTTGTTTCGTTAGAACAAGTGTTGCCAAAGTTCCTAACATGAATAATTTTATATATTTTAAACACACTTGCAGCTCTCCAATGCAAAACTACTGTCCCTGCAGCAAGAAACAAGGTCTTATGACAATGACTTCCCATTAGGCTAGGCTGCTGTGATCACACCATACCATGACATCAGTCTTTTTTCATGAGATCATGTGTAGTCATAGTTCCTAACATGTTTAATTTTACAAGTCTTTGACACACTTGCAGCAAGAAACAAGGTCTTATGACAATGGCTTACCAATAGGCTAGGCTGTTAAGATCAATCCTTTTTTCATGAGAACATGTGTTGCTAGAGTTCCTAACACGATTAGTTATATATTTTTAACACGCTTGTAGCTCTCGAATGGAAAGCAACTGTCACTTTAGCAAGAAACAAGGCCTTAAATGACAATCGATTTCCAAGTAGGCCAGGCTGCTGCCATCACAGCACACTGCGTGTAACTGTGATCACAGAAGGCTAATGGAAAGAGACCCTAATTACCTCCAGCATGTCGCCGAGGATAATAGCGAAACCGTTCTTCTCAGGTCGGACGGCGAACCATTTCCCGTCTCTTTGCACTTGCAATCCGCCAACGTCACCCAGGTGCACCGCTGCGAGGAGACCGGCATCCGTGTGCTCTAGAAGGCCCAAAGTCCTCTCCGGTTCGGGGCATGGAGGATAATAATTCCAACGTTGGATCGTGACGTCCTTATTCAGATACCGGTCGAAATGCGCCGGGTCTATTCCCATTCCTTCTGCAAGTAAATGCAGCACTTGCAGCGAACATTGGTTCACAGCTGCCTCATATTCCAGCACTGTAGAGCTGCAGAAAAACAAAGCCAAAAAAAATTCTGATCATCGACGAGAACATTTGAGGAAGTCACGCACTATTATAATATCAAGGACATTAGTAATCAGCAGGCGAGGAAAAAAAATAACATACACGAAGGATTCCTTGTCGCAATCCTTTGAATAAAGCTTGTTGGCGGAATCTTTCAAGAAGGAGACGTCGCCGGCGGCGAGGTAAAGGCCTTCCGACCACGTACAATGCGTCAAGGAACCACCTCGAACCTTGAAGCCGTAGCCGAGCAGAACAGAACCAGTGGAAACCTTCTTTACGGAGATCTCATTCTTAAGCTCCATCGGCAAACTGAAGAACTTGTGCGCCTGCGCCTGCAATCGCTCCATCAACTCCGCCGCCACGCCATGGTTCACGATCTGGAACACGCCCCAAGTTTCCGCCGCCTTCAGCATCTCCGCCACGATACGCTTCTTGGCCACCTCCGCGACGTCGTCGAGGCCACGACGGGCTTCGTTTGGATACAGTTCCGCCATGTCTACCACCGGCACCGAGCTCTCGTAGTCCTCGTAGTCCACTTTGGGAGAGAGTTCGACGGGCCAGCGATATGCAGCCGGGATAACATCGTCCCCGGGACTGAAACCCGCGATCCCGTGCGTGTTCAAGTCCACCTTCGTCGCGCTTAAGCACTCATCCTTCGATTTGTACACAATTTCCCCTCCACAAACACTATTATTGTATCCTGGCACGCCCATCATCGCATCCATAACCGAAGATCGGTAAATAAATCTTTATTCCAAAAAACGGGGGAGGTAATAATATTGTATCAATAGTACGTAACTATCTGGCAGAATACTCCTCAACCCGCACACGTGCAGCAACTCTCTCACAAAGTTTCTCTCTCCTTCACAAAACTAAAATAGAAAACAAATTGATTCCAACAGCAACCTTCTCGTCGCAATATTTCGACATACACGATGATCACAAAACCAAAAAAGAAGTCCCAAATTCTACGATTCAACCGTAAACTCTCCTCACACACCTGCAAAACGTGGTGAATCAATGCCACGAGAAAAAACTTACTTGCGATGATGATGATGATGCTGTTCTCTCGCTGCACAATTTATTCACGTGAATTGTAGCCCCGCAAGTCGAGCATCAACAGTTTTGCAAAAAAATCTTCCCACAAAAAACAAAAAAAGAAAAAAGAAAAAGGAGAAAAATTCAATTCAAAGTAGCGAAAGAAAGAAAGACAGCCGTAGTGAAGTCCGACGTCAGACGATTTGAGCAGATATCTTGTGAACAAAGGAAAGCACGCAACCGAAGAAGCGACGCGACACACAGTGCAGCACGCGCGCACACAGACAAGCGCAAAAGAAAAAGGAAAAAGAAAAAAAAAAACGGAAATTTCGGAATATCTGCCCGGCAGAGACTGCCAAAATGACGGACACGTGTCGGCGTCCGTTGCAAGCTGTCGCTTGCTAATTGGTTTCCTTGTTTTTGTTTGTCGGAATGTTGTTGTCGGGCAGGCAGTTTGAGATGCGAAACAGCCCAGAAAGGGCAGGGGGCTGGGCAGCAAAGGAGATAATTGTTATGTAAACCTGCCAAACTTTTTGATTGAAGAAGAGCTACTTTCACACCTAAACCGGTTTTCAGAAAGCCTTACAGCCAGTGAGTTTTGGCCTTGCCTACCAAGGCAAGGATATTGTGTTTAGATTTTGATAGAGTATAGTAGCTTAAGGGATTTTGGCCCCTAGGTAATAATAATAGGCCTATTTTTATATGAGGATTTTCAAAAGATGGTATTTTGGCTTGTGTTGAAACTTGAGATTAGTTATAATAGAGTTATAATGTCTTGAAGGATTTTGGTTTCCTTTAGAGGATTTGTTGAAGATTAATATATTTTTGCATGGTGAAATATTTGGGTTTTTATTATTCTTCTTCTTTTGCCTTAAGATACTTTTTAATGTAAATGGCAAGGCCACCGTGTGATACACCCCTTGTTTTCTTTTAGTGTGGTGAAATTGCGCAACTTGGTGGTTTTGTTTTGTTTTTGTTTTTGTTTTTTTTTTCTCCTCTCAGAAAGTGAAAAAAAAGTGAAAATTTTGTGCTTTTTAGGGATTTGTTTTGCCATTTCTCAAAATAAAAATAATAAATTACCCACACATAGACCTTGGCATTTCCTAGGCTGTCACTTGTAACAAAACTTCTGTAAAAATGCCCAGCTAGTAAAGTCACCATTTCATGCTACTAGGGATCCTTGCCAATGGACCTACAAAGAAAATGGAAATGGAAGAAAATTTATTTGGCATTTCATATTAGTGAAATATTTTGAGGGCTAATATTTGGCCTTTTTTTTTTAGTATCTGGGAAATACATGATTCTGACATATATGAAGGATTTATTAATGAAAAAAAAGTCTCAAATATAGCCAATTATTGGAAAGATAACAACAAAATCTTGAATTTCTAGAATACCTTCATGAAGGTTTAGCCAACAAATAGAAAAGCATGCTTATTTTCCTTTTGCTTGAATATCTCATATATAGTCAAATTTGGCTTAATTACTCTTGTGGATTATTATCACCAGTGTTAATGTATTTTGAAAGTTGTGAGATAGGTGGGTTGGTGACCACAAGTTAGAAAGGAAAGTAGAAAAAGTCTAGGAATCCTGCCACATGTTAGCAACATGCTACACCCCATCATCTAAATATGGTAACATGGGTTCATTTTTCCCCAAAGAAAAACCTTTTGTACTATATGGAAGATTCTATGGAAAGATGGAGTCTTCAACTTGGATTTTTTTTAATTTTTTAATTAAAATTTTTTTATATCAAAGAGACAAACAAATCTTCTTGTCTCTCAAAAGCTGGATTCACATTGAGGTGATAAAGGGGATCTACAAAAAGAGTAAACTATCCTTAACTCTATCTCATGTTCACACAAAGAAATGACTATCAAGTCTTTTTTTGAGTTATTTGATGACTTGGCAAGTGATGTGTTGCTAGGGTTAGTAAAGAAGAGGGTAAATGTTTTGAGATCTCTTATCCTTAGGAATAATATAAGGGGGTGTGTCACACTGTGGCCTTGCCATTTACATTAAAAAGTATCTTAAGGCAAAAAAAGAAGAATTATGGAAACTCAAATATTTCACCATGCAAAAATATAATCTTCTTTAAAAAAAATCCTCTAAAAGAAACCAAAATCCTTCAAGATGTTATAACTCTATAATTAATCTCAAGTTTCAATGCAAGCCAAAATATCATCTTTCAAAAATCCTCATATAAAAATAGACCTAACGTAGGGGGCCAAAATCCCGCAAGCTACTATACTCTATAATGCATCCAAATACAATATCCTTGCCCTGGTAGGCAAGGTCAATAAAGTTATCCATGAAGTCCCTCAATTAGGGGATGAGATCAACTAGTTTTGGCAGAAGAATACAGAATCAATTTTTGTAATAAGGTATGAAATTCTTACAAATTAAAATAACAAGAGATGAATCTCGTTTTTGCATTGAAGTCAGTGCACAAAACTAATTTGGTCCCCTATTTCGAACCTTTATCATGCATATGCGTGAAGGAGCCACCCCCAACCAACCCTCCAAAAACAAAATGAAATAGGCATGTACCCAATGGGCATTTACTCTTAGCCCCACCCTCCAAGAATTCAAAGAACTTATATTTGAATCCCACCCCAACCCTCCCAAAAAGAAAAGAAAAGAAAAACGTTTTATACCCACCCCCCAACAAAAAAACACACACTCTTGAAGATGCCCCTCTCTTCATAAAATATGATCCCTTATTTTACTTTTCCTCCCTTATTTTTTATTGCTTTACAAATAACCCATAAATAAATAGGTGAGAGACTAAAGATAGAAGGGGAGAATTATAATGGATGAAACGTTTCTCTAATATTTTTTTTATTTTTTTAGTTTTTGGCTTCAAGTTAGAATGGAATAAGGAGGTTAGTTTTACCCCTTGATTTCAAAGGAATAAAAAACTCCCCCTCTATGAATTTGTCATTTAAATTTTCCACCCTAGGTCTGATATAGCTCCCCCATTGAATTATTCTTTTTTATTGAGAATTTTTTGGATTATTTTTCAAGATTTGGCGATTATTTTGAGAAAATCAGTGTATTTGTGACAGAAATTTTCCCAAAATTTCCCACAGAAAAAGAGGCTGATCCTGTATGCCTATTTGTTTTCTGAAACACTAATAATATTGAATTAACCACAAGATTCATTTCAAATCATTTGTGTGTATTATTATTCATGTGGCCATAAATCATAAGTCATTAGTTATATCAACATCTTGTTGTTTGAGGCCATTCGATTACCCCTTTGGATAGTGTTCCAATTGACTCCAACTTCTTATCAGTTTTACACTTTGTAATTCCAAATCAACCTCATTTTCTTTTGGTCACCTCTACTTTCACTAAGCACTTATGCTTCACTTTCACCCACCCACCAACAAAATGGTTATGTGGGTGGGTTGGTAGTGCTATACATTAGGCACTAATGATAGAGTTGGCATGATGGTCGTCCTCTTCCTAATGCCATAGATGTCACATCCTTTGGGAAGGTTGGTGCAAAGTCGTTGTAAACTTGTTATCCTTCTAATAAGTTCGTTCACCAATCCCAACACTTTCTTTCACTTCATGTGCACCTATCAATCCACACAAACATCTTCTTCCAAAACCCTCCAACCTACAAGATCACAATGTTTGCATGAGCTTGACACAATAATTATAAATTGAGGAAGAAATTTTCAAAAGAAGGTTTCAGGCTATGTGTTTCTTTTTTCATTTTTCAATTTTGTGATGTTGCTCAAGTGGTGATCAATTTATTTTTTAGCGAAATTTTGCCCAAAAATGACCATGAAAAAAAAAAGGGGGCAACAACCTCCCTAAAGGGGGAAAAAATTATTAGAAAGGAGACTTTTGCCCTATGGAAATTTTTTTTAAAGTGACATCACTAGCCTAATCACTTAGATATAAACAAATCTCACTAAAAGAAAGCAATTCATAATGTCACCTTGCAAAATGGTGATGAGTGTGACGGTTACATTGTTGAAAGCACAATGTTCTATGGCTATTCTATTGCTTCGACATTTTGGAGCAATAACAATCATCTAATTTGCCAAAAGTTTGTCATCTTATGATTAGAAGTCACTAAGAGTATAGGCCTAATGGGTTACCATTTTTGAAGGATCTAAAATTGTACAAGAAAATGGTGTGATGAAAAGATGAAGGATGAAACCCTATTTGAATGGAGTAGTACAATCAACTGCCAAAAGCACAATACAACAAGGCTTTCGCCAAATGATGAAGATGGGAGGTGTCCATATGGTTTGCTATTGTTGTTTTTGCTCTATGTTTGTTTTCTTGTAGGTCATGAATGTGATATCTTAATTAGTTGATGATGTTCACTTTGTGTTTTGATGTTTCTTTGGTTAGACCTTCTATGGTGTTGTTGTTTTTGCACAAAGGCATTGATGGACATCAATTAAGGATGATGGGTTGGCTTGGGAGATAAAGATCCAATTTCAATAGTTAAAAATTAAATATTCTTCTAGTTGACAAGTTTTTCTTAGTTATGTTCTACTTGTTTGCTGTTTTTGGGGAAATCAAAATTGCAGAAGTGATAAAATGGGAAGAATGCCCATTTATAGAAGAATCTCACTTCTTCTAGGGCAATCTATTTCGTCTGCACATTTGGTTTACAAAGAAAGTTTAGATTCTAAATGCAACTTGTAGAGATCAAAATTGGGGAAGTGATGAAAAATTGCACATTATGTTGTTTAAGGAAAAGTACCCTCATTTTGGGAAATTTGAAGTGAGAATTGTTCTATGGGATCTAGTGCATCATGGGCATTTTTGTACATGATCAAAATGTTTCTTGACTTTGTCAAGTTCTTGAATCAACATTTGTAAAATGATGTGTTTAAGGAGAATTGTGGGAACTGAGGCCATAAGGATTGGGGATTTTGGGTTTCGGAGATTTATTTTGTCATTGATATTCATAAATAGTGCATTTTCTTAGATTGTGAATATGTAGTGAGTATTTGTTTTATTGTCTGTGAGAATTGAAAACTATGGTTGGGAAAAAACTTCACCATAATTATCACCAAATGACCAATGGGTTCAAAGAGAGAGAAATCAAAATAATTTAATCCATGATGACCTATAGAGTAGATCATGGTGTTTGGAGAACCAATTATAGGACACATAGTTTGTAACATTGTTACGAATTACAAAAAATAATTGTTGGTTGATATGATTTCATATCATCCATTTATTGTGTAAATAAGATAGGAAGTGTATGACACCCTTATTTTTCGTTACAATGGTTAGTTGCCAATGGCCAAAGGTTGGGGCAATGAAAGCTTCTTACTTGAAATTGATTGTTCACTTGGGTCAAGAGTTAATAGTCAAAACTTATGAACGAATTGTAACATCCAAGTTGCAATGTTAAAGATTACAATTTGAGGTGCACAATTTACCATTCAAAAGTCTTTTAGTTTTGGTGGTCTTTATTGTTTTTTTAACTTATTGTTATATGCAATTAGTGAACATAATTTTCATGGAATTATTGGCCTTTTGTTTCATGATCCTCACTAGTTTGATGACCATTACTTTTTTCCTTCCAACTTAGTGAATATGTTTTCTTTCCTTTTGAAAACATTACTAATTTATCAGCTTGCAAAAAATATTATGCTACAATGCATAGTCTTTGATGATTGGGATTCAATCCCCCAATAATGTGAATTGATGAAGATTTGAAATTTTTTAGCAATGTGCCATGTAAGTTATAGTGAAAATTTCATTATTGATTAATTATTTATTGTTAATTTTAAATGGAACCCTAGATAATGTTCATGAAAACTTTTTATTCTCACCCCTAATATGTCGCCAATAATATTCATAAAGTTGAACATCCTTTTTACCAAATTGCTAAAAAAATGGTTGCATAATTTTCTTTCACAACTTGGGCATATTCATAAAATGTGTAATCCTTTCTTACTCAAGGTGGAAAATTTTACCATTTTTCAAAAAAGAAATCCACTCAATCAATGCTTGTAAAATTGTTATAAATGGGACACATAATTAAATATTAATCCTCCTCTCTATATATAATAAACCCTTTGATGAACATCCAACAAGGAAAAAAAAATTTAAGCATACTTGGTGTGATTAAACATTGTAATTTCATGACAATATAAATAATATCTCCTTTTGAAGGTTGATTTTATCTAGCTTATAGCCTTGGGTTTTCACATATCACATTTCATCTACAAGTAAATTGTTTAATCAAATCACTAAATTAAATTGTGTAAGATTTTATATTTTCATATTTGGAATAATAAAAAATATGGTTAAATCATCACTAAGGAAAAAACTAACCTTTTCCTTTTTAATCATTTGTATTGCAACTTTTCAATTTCAAAACAATGTTATCTAAAGCATAACTTGGTGCCAAATGGCATTCATGTGAAACAAATCACGAATTCAAAAATCTATGTTAACCATGAGTTTACAAAGGAAAGAAAGGTAAGGTGAAATTTGTTTGTTCACCCAAGCCAATGGTCAAATGAATTCCACCCTATGTATGTTCCATATTCGACCCCTTGTGTGCACGATGGTGAAACTTTATGTTTGTGAATTCTGATTTTGTGAAGCTTGGTAGGACTTTAGGGGTTCAAGTGTAAAAGTTGACCGTAGGAAAAACTTTCTAAGTTTTTTTACAAAAATGTGGGGATGTGAACTTGAGCTTAAAGACATAACCTTGCATAAAGCTTTTATTGAACATAATTCTCCAAAAGATACAAAAAATTTTGGTGAGTGGTGGCGCATTAGTACAAAAGTGAGGTGCAATTTATTAATTTAAATCACTATAGGACCTTAGAAATGAAATAGGTTTAGCCCTCCTTAATGATTATACCTTGGTCAAAATTACTATGTAGATTTGAACCCGTGACCTCATCAATTTTCACTACTACTTGACATAATTAACTATTAATTAAGGTAATTCATTTCAATAGATAATTAAAAAAACCTTTTATATTCTAAATACCCTAAGCTATACCCTATATTATTTTAAGTTATTCCATCCTAAATTACTCTTGATTATTTTAAGTTATTTCAACTTAAATTATTTTAGGTTATTTTGGGCTACTCTAGGTTATTCCACGGTATGTTATTTGACACTAGGTATTTTTAGTTGTTTTAAGATATTTTTCATTATCCCATGTTATTTTAATTTATTTTACCTTAAGGTACAATAACTTATAATAACATAAACTAGATTGACTTTGAATAATTGATGATAATATAACTTTAATTCATTCATAACTTAAAATAGATTAAAATATTATAAGGTATAATTTATAATAAATTAGAATAATTTAAAATATAACCTAGAATAACCTAGGGTAAAATAATGTAAGATATAGTCTAGGGCATAATTTAAGGTACAATAACATACATTTTAATAACCTATGTGATAGTTTAATGTAACTTACAATAACCTAAGGTATAACTTAAGGTGGAATGAATTATAATAAATTTTAATACCTTATAATAACAAAAAATACATAAGATAAAATAACTGAGGATAGCTTAGGGTGGAATAGCTTTAAATAGTTTTAAATAGGTTAAGAATAACCTAAAATAGCCAAAAATGGCTTCAAATATAGATAAACAATAATAGATCATGATAAATAAAATAATAATATCAAGAATAATTTACAAGAACCTATGATGGAATAACTTAAAATAACCTACGTATTGTAAGTAAGGAATAATTTATGATATTATAACTATAACATAAGGTAACATACATTAGCTTTAAAATAGTTTAAGATTAGCTTACAAACTTGACCCATGGTAGCTTACACAAAATCTAAAGTAGTTTAAACTAGTTTAAGAATAGTTTACAGAAGATAACTAAATTGATTTTTGAAAACTTAATAATATGTGATGAAAAAATATATCACTTATTTAAATAATGAATCAATGGTTAAGGACTTGTTCCTTAAGCATATATATGAAAAGAATTAAAGGGTTTAGACTTTCATACTTGCACCTTAAGTTAATAAACTACATTAATAGGTTCCTAGCTTAAATTAGGTTGCCTTGATTAACCTAAGTAGCAACAAACACCTACACAAACATGATCAAGGATAATTTTATTAATCTATAGAACTGAACTGAAAAATTAACTGCAATGCATTCCATGATCTACTTCCCAATTATGTTAGCCAATTTGAGTTTTAAAGCTCTAACCTCACCTAGATCTATGTTAAATTTTGTGATAGGTTTTTGTCAATTGCCAAGCATCCACACCTAACCACCCCTTTTTTGTGCAAAATTTTGCAATGTGACTTAACAGGAAAAACTGAAATGGAATATTTTATCATGTATTCTCTCTTGTTTTAGAAAAAACTAGAAATTGTTTTGCCACATTTCAATGAAGATTTTAGTTTGAGGGCAAGTTGTTTTGCCAATTTTTCACTCAGAGGCCTGTTGCAATTTAATCCTAAAACCTTCTTGGGATACTCACTTGTGATTTTGAATCAGAGAATAGAAAATTAAAATTAAAAAAAGTCTGCACCTAATTATAAAACTAACACCAATTCCTACATGGAATACAAAGTGGCACTAGAAAGTCTAGTTAAGAAAGATCTGAAACTCTACTATATTCACTTCTTAATTGTTGATTGTTTTCAATTTTGGAAGCATTATGGCATTTTTCTTTTCAAACACCACATATTATTTACCTAGTGCTTACTTGATCTAAATCAGTACAACCAACCAAAAAAAATTAAATCAACAAAGTCATGTGAAGAGTAATGTTGGTCAATTTTGGGTTTTGGGATGAATCTAGGACTAGTTCCTGGTTACTCAATTCAAAAGTGTTCAACTCTGAAAATTCGATACGCCACCAGCTTAGAATTTCTTTCCATTAGGTGGTTGTGATCACAGATTTTGCCCCAACAGCAGATTTTCATGAAAGGTGCATGTCCATGCAAGAAACAGGGCTACATTTCAGTGGCTTTTCATTAGTATGCTGTGATCACAGCATACTTTGTGTGTAATTGTGATCACATCAGCCTAATGGAAAGAGACGTTATCTTGCTAGAACGAGAACTGGGCCATTGGAACAAGATTCTCATTGGATCCTGAACCCACTCTGCTTGCAAATGCCTTTCAGGTTTTCTATGTAAGCAAATACAGAGGTACTACTGTTTACAATTTTCAAGGCACGCAAGTTGCCTTCTGAAAAGGTCGCCACAACTTATTAGATAGGTAGTTTTACTCTTAATCGATTGTACAACATTGGCAAGATAATTCTAGGGGTGTGTGTAATATGTGGAATCTGGTCTGGATTCCAGAACAAACCTGATTTGTACTTTCTTTTGATAAATCAGCAAGGTTTTGGTGATATGAACAACTAGACTTTTAACATAACCAGAATCCAAATGTGATGAAACCTGGCCAAACTTTATAGAAAGAAAGCACCCAAGCAAGGGAGAGAAAAAGACACAAGCGGCAAGGACCAAAGTCCAGGCAAGCAAACAGCCCAAAAGAGGTGGGCCACAAGGAGGAAAGGGAACCACTAAGAACCAAACCCTCCACCAGATGCATGAAGCATATGAACTAAAGAGAGGCCAGATAAACCCAATATAACTCCAAGCCTAGAAGACCCCTCCCCTGCGCCTCTCTGGAGGCAGCCTGCGCTCTATAGAATATTCTATTAACCATAGGTTTAATGAAATAAAAAAAGACTAGTTGAAACCCAAACTAAAGATGCTGGCAACTTTTTTCCAATTTGAAATTGAAAAAACCTTAAGCTGGGAGACCAAAGGCCCGCTTTCAATGCTGGAACTGGACCATTACAGCTTAAAGTGAACCAGCACCCACCAGTGCACCATAAAGGATGGATGATAACTAGTATGAATACAACAGTTTCCTGTTGAGAGCCAAGTTGTAATGCCCTGTTGCCACAACATTACTCCGTGTAATGATCAATGTACGCCAATATGGTGGAGCCTCCTGTGGTATGAGCCTGACTTGGACGGGACATTTCCTGAACCAGAACACCCACCAATGGGGTTATTACGTAGATAGGCACTTACTAACAAATCAACCAGATGTTTGGTTAAAAGTTTTCTCCAAATTAATGAATGTTCATCAACCACAAAAAAGATGTTTCTGAATGTACGATATAACTGAAAAAACTTCAGAGCTCCAGGCGATCCAACAATGAATCTAAGGTGCGTACAGAACCTGACTGACTGTGAGGTACTTTGTGCAAGGCATTTCATCCCAGCAAGACACTGAAATTAATGTAGGACCAGACATCCACTTGGCCACTCTAAAGAATTATGCTTTTGGGAGAAGTTCCAGAATTATGATTTGTGCTCTACTTTTAAGAACCTGAACTTATTTTCAAGAGTTTAGGTTTTAGATCCGGTTCTAGTCAAAGGCTGATTTGGTTTCACAGTCCAGTGCTTTGTGCTGATTCCACCAAAAGGGTGGTGGCCACGATCCAGGTCACTAGAACCTGAACCATCCGGTTTAACGCTCTCATCAACCCAGGAATGGGCCAACACTGAAACAGACCCCAGAAATTACCAGGGCAATTCTGAAGGTTCAGGACTGAGGTTCTCAAAAAAATTCAACCAACTAGTTGCTATATAACAACACTTTTCAACACTTTACAAGCTCTGGCTCTTTCATCAAGGTGCCAGATTTTAAAGTTTTCAAAACAGAGGGGACTGACAGTTCTTTTACTCTGATTTCCTCCAAAAGGCTGGGCCTGGCAGTTCTCAGATTCTGAAATATTGTTCAAAACAGAAACCCACTGTCAATAACAAAATGAAATACCCCATGCAACACTAGTCTATACAATCCATGTTCATGGAAAACATTTAACAGACCGACCCACCACAGTAATAGTAGTCCACCCAATGGTTGGATCTTCACACAACCTGAACACAAATTAGACAGACTGAAATTCTGCATCTGCTGGTACAATCAGATCTGGAATCTGAGTCTCAATTATGCAGCTGTATCAAAATGAAAGGAAACAGATCCAATGACCTCCCCCACCCCCCTCTGCAGTGGGGATCTGTTGGGTGGCAGATCTAGATGTGTTAGAAGGGGTGGGGACTACTCCACTTTTTTTAGGCCTTTTGATTGATCCTCTTTTGGTGGTTTGAAATGATCACCTTTGTGCTCCTTTGAATAGAGAGTTCCGATCTTTGTGAATTCACTAAAAATGTAACAAAACTTGTTCTTGTTCTTCTTTTGTTCTGCATTTGACAACTAAACTTCTTTTCCTTATTCTCCTTTCTTATCTGCCACTCAGCCAGAACAACCAGTAGCAGCTATGGAGTGTTTGGTACAAAGACTACAAAAGGGGGGAAGGGATCAAGAGGTACTAAAAGGTTTGGAGTCAAATCTTTGGCATGGAATACCTGGTTTCTGGGGCAAATTTGCCAAATTGACTTTTACTTTTTCTCCAGTTCCAGTCACAAAGTCCACATTGCTAAGTCACCAAGTCCACAATTGCTATGTCGTTGAGTTCACATTGTGAAGCCACCATGTCCACATTGCTATGTTGTTGAGTTCACATTGCTAGGTTGCCAACTCCACATCAACCAAGTCCACATTGCCAACTTGCCAAGTCCTCTTCATCCTGTGAACTGCCCAAATTTTCTTCTGACCAATTTTTTTCAGTCTATGGGCTGCCCAACGTCTGCAAGATGGTCACATAGCAATGGACTTGGCAAGTTTGGGAATGTGAACTTGGTCACATAGCAATGTGAACTTGGCAAAATAGTGATGTGGATGTGAACTTGATGGCTTAGAAAAATGGTAGAAAAATTGCCTTCCTTTGGCCATCAAAAAGTGACCATTCCGAAGCCCTTCCTTAATAATCTTACCCTTGGCCAAACCAACAACTTACACCCCTCAAGTTGACTGCTTTTTGAATGGGATCTCTCTAACATCATAATATCCACAGATGTATGAGGTTTGTACTATGAAATTCAGCTTCATAGGTGTAGTACGGCATGGCCCATGCCGAATTCAGTTCCACGATTCCATGGAGGAATGACACAGGGAGCAGGCCGCCATGCTTTCGGTCGCCAACTTGCCAACTTGTTGTATTGTACTCTCCCAGACATGCCGAAAAGAACAATCATTCCCTTGTTCCAAGTGGCTATCAGCCCACAACTTGTGAAATTGTTGTATTGCACCCTCCCACACATATCTAAAAGAACAATCATTCCTTTGTTCCAAGTGGCTTTCAGCCCGCAAGTTTTGCAATTGTTGTATTGTACCCTCACACACATGCTGAAAAGAAAAATCATTCCTTTATTCCAAGAGGCTTTCAGCCCGCAACTTGTGAAATTGTTGTGTTGTACCCTCACACTCATGCCAAAATGAAAAATCATTATTTTGTTCCAAGATGGTTAATAGACACGAGGACTATCCAAGTCCAATCTCCCACAATGTTGTAGAGTTGTTATGGGGAAGTTTACATACTTTTTGGGGATTAACAAAAAGAAGAAAGCATAAAGTATCAAATAGGTGTAACAAGTTCAAATTGGAGGAGAGCACTTCAGCATGTAATCATATTCTTTCAAAACCAACTTCATGCACTAAAATTGTGTAGAAAATGATTTAAGATTTTGGGGTACTTTATGTTCCTTTTTCATGCAATGATAAGTCCATTCAATCCTTGGAGGTAGGAATCAGGATCTAGTATCAGACTATGTTCAGAAAAGAATGAGCCAATTTCTTTGAAAGTTTGTGAGCAAATTCAATGGAGACAAAAAATTGGTGTACATTTTTCTTAATTACTGAGTGTGCTGAGTTATGGGCACAAACCTTTTGTGTGCCTGGTTACTTGTGAGGTGCTTCCAATGAATTTGGTCGAGCCTAGTAGGGTGAGCTCAAATCTACAAATGGGCACAAAATTGCCTATATCCACAGACTCCACTTTTGCAAGTTGGATGTGAACCTGCACTAGTTTAGATTTCAGATCTTAAGCTTTTATGGGTTTTCAAGTTTTGACTCCATGCAAACAACGTTTTGTAACATCAATAAAACTGTTTTTCTTACTAGAATTGGCTGAATATATATATATTACTACTTCTTTGATTTCCACAGATTCCATGATTTTGTTTGTTTGATGTTTTTCCACTGCTGAGTGGGTGAGTGTTGTTACCAGCAACTTCTGCTTTTCAGTTGCTTCTGCTACAAAAGAAACCAACCGCGGAGACACTTACATGCACCAACATTGTGGCAGCTGAATCAGCATGTACTTAGGTACTGAAATCAAATTACAGTAAGTATGGGGACCCCAAGGGAAAAGCATCACCACCTATGCTTATATTAAGGCATTGGGATTGTAACTTTAAAACAATCTTCAGATGGTTTACAATAGGAATTTTGTGTTGTGATCAGGTTGGATCAGCATATGGACTACAACCTGATGAGTATACAATACTGGTATGAACACTGATACTGACAAACGTAGCAGTAGGGTATGACCTAAGGCAATACCAGCCTTATACAAGTACTGGCCCGGTTGGGCGACCTAAGGTAATATCAAGTATATACCTGACCTTATACCCACACCAACATTATGTTGATACCTGCCTCATACCAGGTTCAGCCTTGGACCCAATACAAGTACCAGACTTGGATGAGAGTTTCCAAAGGGACCCAATACCAAGACCAGGCTGGTCCAATCATTTTTTAAATCCGCAATGCCAGGACGAGATGTATATGTTCAAATGTTCTATACCAGTGTTGGGTGGGTATTTGAATATACCAGCCAGTACTGGTATTGAATCTTTCTTAAAATTTGGTAAAAGCATCTCACTTGTATCGGTTCTTTTTCTAAACTTTCATACCAGCCTAGTCCTCCTGGTGTGGTGTTAGGGTTCAAGGCTGATTTTTGACTCGTATGTGACAGGTATATACCTGGGATTGAGATCAATATAGCCAATGTATTAAACTGATATTACCTCAAATCGCTACCAGGCAAGTTCTGGTATTGTCTGGTATAGACTGCTATTGCCTCAGGTCATACCAGTCTGGTCGGTTCTTTCATACCGGTACTGGTAGCAGTCTACAATATTGGTTGTGACTTGCTGAGTGAGTGAGATTATTGATCATCGTCATCTGGACACTTGACGACTCTAATGGAAACTGTGATTTGGATAAAATGTGAGTAGTCTGTCAGAGCTGATGTCAGAGCTGCTGTCGTCACCCAGCAGTATTATATAAAATTTCTGGAATACAACAAAAAAGATACAATTTTCAACTTGTTGAACCCTCCAAGAATCATATAGGGTTTAGCACTGTTTAACACGTGAGAGAGAGAGAGACTAACAGAGCTGATGTCAGAGCTGCTGTCGTCACCCAGCATTAATATATAATTTCTGGAATACACCAAACAAGATACAATTTTCAACTTGTTGAACTCTCCAAGAATCATATAGGGTTTAGCACTGTTTAACACATGTGAGAGAGAGACTGTCAGAGCTGATGTCAGAGCTGTTGTCGTCACCCAACATTCTGGAATACACCAAACAAAATAAGTGCATACAATTTTGCAACTTGTTGAACTCTCCAAGAAATTCATATAGGGTTTAGCACTTTTTAGCACATGTGAGAGAGAGAGAGAAAGAGCAGCACCTTTGTCAACAAAATTGCAAATTCTGTACTTGAGATAAGTGTAAACAGTCAGAGCTGATTGAGGTGATACAGCACGCAATCTATCCCAATACCCAGGCATGATATAAGCAACAAATTGACAATCTCTGGAGTTGTGCATTAGAGTCGCACGACACTGGGCAAGCACATGAGACACACAGACGACATGAGGTCAAGTTATGGACCTCGTCCCTTTGCACACACTCTCATGCTGATTACAATGGCCAGCATGAACCAGCACCCCACCAACGCACCAGTTGGGAATTCTGTCCACTGGATGGGGTGGGATTTCTCATCTAGTATTTGGATGTGCATTGACGTTTGTTGACCTTTTTGGTGCTGACCTTGTCCTTGGTTGTTTTTTGTCCCCAACTTTGAGATCACCTGCCCAGTTACATACTACCTACCTACTGAAATCAACTCCCCCCCCCCCCCCCCCTCTCACCTACCTACCTACTAGATCCACACCCCTTTTTCCCACCTAAACTTGTCAAATTGTTCTTACCCACCTACCCTCCCTCCTACCTACCTGCCCAACACCTACATAACGTCAATGGCAACCAATGAAAATAATTCAAATGTAGGTATTGCATTTAGCTGGTTAACAATAAAATAACATATTTAAGCCTCCTACATTGCACTTATATGCTCTTCCTACCATTAATGTCCCCATGAGCCTCCACTTTTCACCATTTATTGCATATTGTACACAATGTAATTAAATAATTTAATGCCTTAGGTTAAGTAAAAAAAAGATTATATTTTATAACATAAAATGTATTATAGGGGAATTTAGGGTTCATTCAATGTCCCAAACATTTATGACCTTTGCAAAAACATCATTTTTGATATTAATTAAATTCAAGGTTAGGTTAATTTAGGAGGGAAGAATCATGAACTATAATATTGAACAAATGAAACTCATTTTTTCTCTTTTGGAGTAGTTGCAAGCTATGGTGGTGTACTTGTTGTTGCTTTCTAACTTTTTGCAAATTGTACTTTATTCAAATGTCATAAATGTTGTAACATCATCAATTTGGAATATATATTTATGGATTAAGATTGTCAACTTGAATAATATTACTTATTGAGAGGTGAAATTCAACAAACATACACCAATCATGTAGTAATGGACTTTTAAAATGAACATATGGACTATGTTATGGCTTCTACATTAACATTCAAATGCATTTTTTGTTATGATTTCATCTCAATATTTTTTATAGTGATTCAATATATAATACACGATGGAAAAACAAATATGGATTGAAAAAAATTATAACAAGAACTTTAACCAACAAATAACTATGGACTTTTGAATGACCAAATTTCACTAGTAGAAATCCCCATATTTACGACTGGTGTTTACGACTAATTTTTAGTCGAAAACGGCATTTTACAACTATTTTGCTGTTAGTCGCCTAAAATAAGTCGCAAACAACAAATAGTCGCAAAACCAATTACATCAGCATGACATCATCAGATGGTGGATGGAGCCTAAATGTAGAATATATGGTTTCATCCAATGGGGCCAGTATATACATAATGTATACAAGGCATCATTTTGTATATATGTTGTTTTTCCTGATCGTGTGGGTAAGGAATGGCCATGTTTTTTTTTATTAACTAATGGGTTGTTGCCACATGGCATGGTTTCTAGTATTTGGGAAACCATATTGTGATCTTGAATTTTCTAAATCAAATGGCCAAGAAATGGCCACGTCTTTTGTGTTTGGCTAATCGAAATGTGCCACGTGTCTCAATATGAACATTTTGAGAGTTCGAATCGCCATGTGTCACATGGTTCCACTATTAGGGTTAGGGTTAGGGTTTAGGGTTTTCATCTGCTTTGTTCAATGTGTTATCTATAATTGCCAAGAGTGCCTATCAACAGCAGATTGATCAACAAAAGTCTACAATCAGTGAGAAGCACATGCACAAGGCAAAGAACTACATATTCCAAAAGGAAAGTTACAAAATTGTGGAAACATCTTCCAAGGTTCAGCAATAGCAAAAGAGCATTGTGCAACAAAAAGGTGTTTTTCAGGCCTCGACTACCAATTGATGCCAAAGAAGAAAATGTCTACAATGGCCTGGCTTGAGTGCTTTCCCTTTTTCCTTGTCTGGGTTCCCGAATTCCAGAACACTCTGAGATTCTTGAAGACTCCAGGGCATAAGACTACCCCCACATGTTCCTCTCTTGCAAAATCCTGAGCTCAGGTGATGCTTGATTGCACATACCTGATCCTCCTATGTAGTTGCAAGACAAATGCTGGGCAAATTGAGTTTGTAGTCTGTGAACTGGTACTTCCTACAGTTTTTCAAGTCAGCCTGACCTTATACTTGTTGGAAACTGCCTGTGGTTTTCTTGAACCACCTGATGTGAAGGTGGAATAGGTATAATTCTGGGGTGTATGGGTTGATGCAGGGTTCTCAAACTTTCCGGTGTTCTCTGAAGTGTCCATTGAAATGCATTGAGAGCATTGTGCTGCTTTGGACAGAGCACTGAAAGCAGAACTTGCACAAAGATGAACACAAACAACTTATCAAAGATGTTTCCACTGTAGACTTGTGAGTGTAGAGCATTGGACAAACATATGAAATTGTAGCTGAAGATATGAAACATCTTCACAGTCAGAGACAAGTACAAGCACATATGAATCAGTAATTAAAGGTTTGTCTAGATCAAGCTCTTGTCCCTCACGTATAACAACACAATTAAAAGCCCTATCATGCTACCCTAAGAACAGACAAGTCTTTGAGAACATGCTTGGTTGACATATCCCCCAACTAACATTGCTCTTGTAAACCACATCAATAGATTTCACAGTACAAACTTGTGAATGGTGAATCTCCTCCATCAGCTCACAAATTTGCAGACACACAGAGCAGGTGTTAAAAGAACGTTTGAGAGGATTTAAACCTACTAGCCATGCAAAAGCATGCAAACCTGTCCATTGTGGATTTGTAGGCACAACTGCAACCCCTTCTTTGTACACAATTTTCTTACCTAGTGGTACCTGAATATCACATTAACATGTTGATTTTCATGATTTGTACCTACATCTTGAGTTGTGCATTTTGAGCACGCAAAACCCCAACTTTGTGCTTCTCACACAACAAAAAACCTAGGTTCAGAGTTCAGACCTAGTTTGAAGAGGGCAAAATAAGAGCAAGAGAAAAATGTTCCTATCAGTCAAACAAGCCTGTTGAGTAGTTAAATGCAGAATATAGTTGCAAAATAGAGACTTTTAGGACTTCAGCAATCACAACAATGGGTCCAGAAGGATTGGTCTTTTTCTCCTTAGGGAATTACTCAGAGAAACCAATGCTCAACCCACCTCAAATGAGTACATACCATGAGAAAATCATCCTGAAATCTTGAAGAATCAATTGCAAGTAGTGTGCGAATTAGGCTCCAAACTTGCCGTAGAAGTGAATGGTCATATGGAGCTTCTCCTGTACAAACAATCTTCATAATCAGTACGAGAGTTCAATTGTCTACTGATGAAAGGAATTAAGCAATGTATCTCCAAAAGGCCACATGCTCATGGCATAATGTCGTACAACACTTGAATGGATGAATGCATATGGGGTGACACATGGTGAGTCACATACCTTTCTGAATAGACACAAGATGGTGGTGTAGAATTCTGATGCGGCTGTTTAACATCTTTATGGCACTATGCATCTATGGAGAACAAGTTCGGTCAGGAAGCTAACAGCATATTCCTTTCAAAAAGATAAGCAAGAGATTCAGGTACAGAATCAAAATCATCATGTGGGAAAAAACTGGACATTGCAGCCAACTCTTGGCTGCTATGGAAATTTTCATGAAACCATGAGTACATGAATGGGAGTATACTTCACAACAATTTCATGCAAGGTACCCAAGAAATATGCAGAGGAAAGGGAAAGAAAATAAACAAGGAGACACAAAGCTAACTAGAAATATGAGAGACATAAGCAGCTTCAAGCGTAAGAGAAAGATAAAATTGATTTTACATGCTTACCACAAGTGAAAGAACCAGTAGAAAAAGCAGAGCCAAACATAGAGAGTTGGAATGGAAAGCTTCAAAACTCTTTCTAATGCATACAAAGGGTTGCCCTTAAGAGGGTGTTGGGAGTTCTTGATTGTTGGATTAATGTACTGCCACAATGCTAAAAAGCCAACAGACCTGTGTTATATATGCAACTTGGAGATAGGACAGAGATAGAGGAACTCCAGTGACTGGAACATAATGAGATGGCAAATAGGACTGTAAAGCAGATCCAGATGTTGAATGCACGTTTGATGATAAAATTTTTTTAAACTTGCTAGTGCATAGGTTTGTGAACCCCACCAATTGCATAAAAAAAAGACATCAAGTGAATATTGGATAATTGTATACCTGCTCAATGATGAAGCCCATGAGCCCCACAAACACAAGTAGCTTCCCTATTTGCCGCAACACCCATCCCTTTCGAACTATATTGGACCTGAGACAATTTAATTGCAAACCACAGGACAGTTTGTATGATGGAAAATGTTTCCTTCACAAACATGAGTTTCACA
Source organism: Sphagnum tenellum (assembly GCA_963921925.1). NCBI lineage: Eukaryota > Viridiplantae > Streptophyta > Sphagnopsida > Sphagnales > Sphagnaceae > Sphagnum > Sphagnum tenellum. The sequence continues at coordinate 12,591,303 of OY998153.1, forward strand.
CAAAAAAAGACCAAAATATAATGCAAAACAAAATAAAAGGACACAGGCACATCTAGTCTTATGGCATTAGCAACTGCTTAAAAGGAACCCTCATACATCCAATATGATACAAATCAAAGTCAGCAAAGATGCACCAGAAGTTGGAAGCATTTAACCAAGTTCAGATCCATAAGTTTCTACAATAACCTTTAGGAGTCTGAAACCAGCAGCCAGATCCCAACAGTGTAGACTTGTATGAATAGGAGAATGCAATATACTACAGCTTGCACAGTGCCCCTTGAAACTCTGGAAGACACAAGTTTACCTTACCTGGTAACATAGAGTAGGAGCCATCATGAAGTAGGCCATGTTTCTGAAGTTGATGTTTTTAGGGTTTTCAACCTTGGCTGCAGTCTCTGGTGTAGCTGGCTGCTACATATCCACCTTCTGCTTGTCAATTTGAAAAAAAGTACAAAATCAAAAGTACCTCAGATGAATACCTGTGAATGAGAACTAATAACATTCCCTTTGACAATATTGAATGCTTATAATATGATAGAAAGAGTGTAAAAAACTCATTTTGAATCACCAATCTTTCCTAAAGCCTTTGCTTGTTTCATTTTAAACCCTTACTATTTGGGCTCCATTCAGAACAAGAATTGGGGCACATTTCTAATTCTCCTAACTATCTCACACTTAATGACAACCAGGCCTTTTCCTTCTGAAAATGCACACTAGTGCTTTCATGGAAGGTCCCCTCTACTTGAACCCTTTGCTGTGCATCCAGCCTGGTGACTGGTTGATGTGTTGCAATCAAGTGCCCAAGCATACCTTCATTCCAGCCTTGATAAGGGCTCACAAATCAGCATTTTTGTGGGCATAAGACACAAGTTTCATCCATCCAGTTACTGCAATCAGTATTAGGATGAGGCCTGACAACACGGCTAATGTACCCTGCAGCCAGTAGAGAAAGTCATAAGTAGCTGACACTACCTCCCTGAACTAGCACTAGCACATATCTCCATTGGGCATACATTTGCCAAGCTATTGTAACTCTAATAGCTATTAGCCATCAAACCAGCACCTTAATGTTGGTGTACTCTAATTTTTGAAAAGAGCCCATATATCATTGTAGATCCATGCCACCCAAATTAACAACAGTTGTTCCCCATAGAGTATGCGAGCATGTCTGTAGAAAACTACCACTACAACAACAGGGGGCTATTTTGCGATCCAAATATCATCGCAAACAACAAAGAAAGATGTTTCCGAAATCCCGCTGTTGCGAACCATAATTCCTCGCAAATTCTTAAGCTTTTGCGATACCATAACATTCGCACCCGTACAATCGCAAGTCCTTCGCAACTCCCGAACTTGATACAATCGCAAAACTTTTCCGATTACAACTGCCTCTATCCATTGTTTGCAATTAACACTACATCGAAAACTATTTACAGCAAACCCATCACCGCAATGACTTAGCGAACCAACTGAAAAGTCTATCGGTTTTCGATATAAGATCTAACGCAAACATTTTGGGATTTTCAAAATGCTGCTAAAAGTTTGCGATTAACATTACATTGAAAACTATTTGCAGCAAACCCATCACCGCAACAACTTAACAAACCGACTCAAAAGTCTATCGATTTATGATATAATATCTGACGCAAACATTTTGGGATTTTCAAAATGCCGCTAAAAGTTTGCGATTAACATTACATCAGAAACTATTTGCAACAAACCCATCACCGTAACGACTTAGCGAATCGACTCAAAAGTCTATCGGTTTCTGATGTAAGATCTAACGCAAACATTTTGGGATTCTCAAAATGCCGCTAAAAGTTTGCGAAATCTATGATTTCGCAAACATGTTCTAGAATGATTTTACCCATAAGAGTGTAGCAATGTCTGTGACATGGTATATTTGGTCTTTTGGCTTTTGCAGTGTTGTGAAGAATTATGACTCGCAAATGTTTTTGAGATCCACTATGTATCGCAAGAGCATGGCACTGTATTCTTATTTTGGAAGCAGGGTTTATATTCATTTGGAGTCACTTTGGGCCACAAAAAAAAATCTATATCAAAATTTCAAAATTTACAATGCAAAAGGGTTTGCAACCCTTGGATATCTAACACACTAGCTATCTATCTAGACTTCCTTCCCCTCTTGGATTTCTTCCTTGAATGTTTCTTCCTAGTGTTCTCTGGTGGAGGGGGAGGTTGGTCATCCTCTTCATTCTCGTCAACGTCCCCCTGCCCCTCCTCCTCCTCCTCGTCCTCCTCCCTATCCTCTTTATCTTTGCCCCCTATAGAACCTGCATTTCCACTAGCAATTGAACTGGGTCCACTGCTAATGGTAGCACTGGGAGTAGTGCTAGCGCCTCTCTCCTCCTCATCACTGCTGCCTTTGGAGCTCTCACTCTCACCCTCAAATGCCTGCATTTCAACATGCAAAGCTTAGTCAACACCATAAATGAAAATCTTGATTCAAATGAAAACAATCTCAACACAAACAGAAATTGAATCCCAACCAAACCCACTCACCAATAGTGCATCAACATGTTCAAAAAGATGCTCCTTGCCATGCTCCTAGCCCATTGTCATTTTTGCAGCTATGATTTTCCTCTTATACCTCTTGTATTATCCCCATAATACAATAGGTCAATAAAAACGCATAAAGAATCTATTCAAGTCTTCGACCACTTTTGCGAAGCGCAGACCTTCGCATACTAAAACTTGTGAAATAGTTTGCGAAACAAATCCCATCGTATCTTTGCGAAACAAACGCCATTTGACCTATATTTGCGATGCAATTCGCATCGCAAAGGTATCGCAAACAAAAACTATTTAACTCGATAAAAATTCAACTTTATTCGAATCTTTGCAGGAAAGAAATGGAGGAGAAGGAGGGTACTTACAAATGCTACTTTGAGGCCGGGAATGCCACCTTGCCCTAGCCTGTGGGTGGTGGGTGGAACTAGTTTCACTCGCTCTGCTGCCTTGAGGAACTTCAATGGTGGATCACTAACCTTGTCCACCACTGATTGGCATTTAGCAAGCTTCAACTCCAGTGCCTTCAGGTCACGGTCAGACCTCCCCAACTCTCTTGCCTTCTTGGCCTTGGCTAGATGCTCTGTGATCTCCTTCAGCTACCTTGCTGCTTTTAGTTGCACCTTTGACTAGTAGAAGGCATTCCAAATGTCTTTTGAAAACTGAAGCGGCCTCTCCAAGTTCCTGTACACATTCAGGTCTCTCAAGTGAGCACGAATCTTCATCTTGTCATGGTATCTTGCTTGAGACATTGAATTGGAGATCTTGTCTGTAATCCACTGTGAATCAAGCTCTCCTCCATTTCAAAATGCTCCCTTGATTTATCACTCTCTTCTGTTCTACCTTTGAGAGAGTGCCCCACTTAACTCCTCGTGCAAAGTTGGTGGAGAGAATGTGCCTAATGGTGCTCTTGGCCCCAGTGTATGCCAGCTCGGTTGGAATTCCCTCCTCTGCCAATGTTATCAAAGGGAGCTTCTTCCTCTCCTCCTCCTTCTTCAGGTCGAGTTTCTCCTTTTTGATGGCATCCCTCTCATCCTTCCTCCTTTTCTTCTCGAGAGTTCTAGGTGAGAGAGCTCCTATTGTTGCTTTCTCATCTCTCTTTCTTTTCTTCTCTGCTACTTTAGCTTCTGTAGCCTTCCTTGCCTCCTCCTCTCTTTGTGCTTCCCCAACAGTCAGCCCTGCTTGCAATGCTTGACCTAAGATGGCTGTCAAGGATACCAACCCTTCATGTGTCCTAGTATCGATTGCAAACAACTCTGAAGCTCTCAAGTGATCAGCAACCATCTTCCTCAACCTTTCCTCATTGTTGTCACCTCCTCTAGACCCAAAACCCCCTCCACTAGTCCCAGCCATTGCAATCCGCAACCTCCTTTCTTCCCAAGCTTTCCTTCGACAACTCTCGAGCAATGCCGAGAATGAATTCAAATTCACTCGCCGTCCTACTATAGTCTAGACCCCCAAAAAGATTTCATTACACCTTTAAGGGATTCCGTTCCAACTTAAGGACTTTTGGCAATTCAGGGCTTGCGATGTAACTCGCATCGTAAAGGTCGTGCAATGCTATTAGTTTCGCAAAGTTAGAGGGTTGCGAAGTCGGGCGCTTCGCTAATGTAGGAGGAAGTTAAAGGGTTTAGGGCTTCGGTTTAAGTAAGGTATGCAGATGCGAAGAGGGATGCGATGGTGGGGCCCCCAGAAAGATTTCACTACACCTTCAAAGGACTCCATTCTAGCTTAAGGACTTTCGACAATTCAAGGCTTGCGATGTAGCCAGCATCGCAACTTGTGTTGTAACCTGCACCGGAAAGGCTGTGCAATGCTGTTAGTTTCGCAAAGTTAGAGGGTTGCGAAGTCAGGCCCTTTGCTAATGTAGGTTTTTTTTTTTTACAAATTTATTATGGGGGGAAGGGTTGGTTAAAAGTGGCTATTTCCAAAATATTAGGCACTCATGGGTTTTAATTCATTAGTGTTTTTATTTCTTTTCAGATGTCATTACTACCATCTACTTAATACGCTATTCCACTTTAAATTTTTCCTTCTCATTTATCTTTTTGTATTTTTTTAAATCATTTTTTTTCTGATTTTTTAAAGGCATTTTTTCCCCTTATTTCCATCCTCCCCTCTTTTTCCTTAATCCTTCTTTTTTTTCCTTTTTCATTTTTTTTCCTTACTCAATGTTTCTTATCTTTTTTAGCGTATTTATTAATTTTACTTCTTCTTTTTTTTGTTTTTTTTTTTTTTTTCTATATATCATTTTTCTTATTTTTTTCAATTTGTGCTAAAATTTTTGTTTTATTCTTTTATCATTTTTTCAACTTTGTAAAAGACATTCGTTGAATAGTAATGAACAAGTATAAACAAACTTGGAGAAATTTTTTTTTTATAAACTTTTTTAAAACATCCTTACACTTTTAATTACGTAAATTAGAGATTTTCCTTATCATCAATGCTTACTGTAAAACTTAGTTGGCAACAAAGATACAACTCCAATTTTAGTGCTATTAAAAAATCTTGAATATTCTAAGTTTATTTTTAAAACCTTCTTAAAGTGTTTACTTTGATGACATGTGACTACACCTATTATAAAACTATTTAATGAATGAAATAAACTTATGAAACTTCTTTGTCCTGCGAATGTTATTTACAAACATTTCACTCTTTTTTAAAGATTAAACCACTTGTAAGCATTACAAATGGTTTTAAGGCTCACCAAAATGACCATGCATTATCTTTTAAATCTTTTAATAAAATGCCTAAATAGTCGAAGGTTTTAAAATAAAAATTAATTAACTTATGAATTATAGGCGGACACTTTTTTAAAGTCAAATTACTCACAAGTACCATGATAAAGATCAATTCGAAGGTCAATAAAGTCATATAACTTTTAAAGAGGTGTCATGTCATAATTTTAAAAACATGAAAAATTTATTCTAAAAAAAAAATGATTATACCACCTTCTTTTCTTTTATAAACAAGGATGCTAACTATAAAAAAATCAAGACGGTTATACAATGATGTATTTTTTTACATTGAAGGTGGACACCTCTCAAATGTCAATCGACTCGTATAAACCTCGATCAAATTGATCAGACGGTCAATAATGTTGTACAATTCGTCAAGAATCGTCAAGAGGTGTTAATCCACAATTTTAAAAAACATTAAAAATTTACTCTAAAAGGAAAATTACCATGCATTATTCTCTATTTTATAAACTATGATATAAACCGTTGAAGACTTATAAACATGTGAAACATTTAAAAACACAAATTCATTTACAAATTCATTTTCTCTATATTTGTTATTTTTAAATAAACAATTTAATAAATGTTTATAAGTTCCAATGTTTGCTAAAATTTTAAAAATCCATTTCACTTGATCATCAATTTGTTAAAATTAAATTACATGCATGATGTCACAACATAAGGGCTAGCCAACAAGTTCAATGACCAATCAGCCAACCAAATTATTAACAAGCATTAGGCAAAACCTAGCCCCCAGAAACATTGTTTAACCAATCAGCTAAAAAATAATGTTCGTGGGGCCTCATCTATGAACATAAAAAATTATACATGCAAGCGAGCTCATAGTGAAATGAATTTCTGAAATTATTTTTTATAAATTAATTTATAAATTAATTTTCTCTATATATGTTATTTTAAACAAATAATTTAATAAATGTTTATAAGTTCCAATGTTTGCTAAAATTTAAGAAATCCATTTCACTTGAGCATCAATTTGTTAAGATTAAATTACATGCATGATGTCACAACATAAGGGCTAACCAACAAGTTCAGTGACCAATTAGCCAACCAAACTATTAACAAGCACTAAGCAAAACCTAGCCCCCAGAAACATTGTTTAACCAATCAGCTAAAAAACAATGTTCGTGAGGCCTCATCTATGAACATAAAAAATTATACATGCAAGCGAGCTCATAGTGAAATGAATTTCTGAAATTATTCCTTATAAATTATATTTTACAACAAACATTACAAAAAACCAATAAATCTGATAACATAGCTTTGAAATGAAAAACAAACTAAGAATTATACTTACATGGCATTTACAAAAATTTACAATTATGTAAAAAGACTAAAGAAAGGGCATTTACATGGTAAATAAAGGAACTTGACAATGTTGAAAAAAATAAAAAAAAGAAGGAAGGAGATATAGGAAAGGAACAAAGAGGATTGCTCTCAACAACCGCATCCATTGCTCCAAATCTTAGTGTATTAAGCACCACCCACCTGCATCAAACCATCTTAGAGTATGAGGCAATATTCCAACTAAAAAACCACATGTTGCTGCATTGATTTACACCATCTACTCTTCTAGACCTTATACTCACTTGTACATGAACCAAATTGGCATACATTTGGGAAACCAAAATATAAGCTCACTATAACAGTACATAAAACTCACAGTGCATTCATCATTTAATCAGATTCTTCCACATTTCCAGACCATGTTCATTTCCAGAAAAGTTCACATGGATCTGACTTGAAAGCTACAAATAAGAAACACCAACCTACACATTGTGCATGTCATAAATCTTGGCCTTCTAGGAACCAACCATCTCTATTTTCTCTTGGCACCTCCAAGTGGTCTGGGCCACAAGTTTTGCCTGCATGAGATCAATGAAGACATCTACCGCTGCACCCATCCCAATCCCAAAGACATGTTCAAGGAATATGTCAAAAAGAGCATCACACATGCAAGAGAGACACAAAACTTGGAAGCATGTGAACCCTCTGGAAACAATTAAGGACTAAGATGGAAACTCTCTTTACAGATGGAGTAAGAAAAGAATTCCTAGTTCACAAGTCACAAAGTTTTGAAACTTTCATGAGGGTTAGAAGAAAGAATAAATACAAAGGTTCACGGTTCCACTGAAGAGAGCTTCAATAATTTTCGTTCTCTCTCTCTGCCTTGCAACGAAAGAAAAATGTGAGAAAAATTACTGTTAACAGCCAGCCATTCAAAAAGGTCTTCTCCAGGAGGGAGACGCACCGCCTCCCTCAAATTTCCACTTCCTAGAGTAGCATCAATGTGCTTCCGCAGCGACTAGTTGATTCTGCACTCAGAAGTGTGCAAAAGAAGCCAGAAAAATCTGTACGACACATCTTTGTGTGCTTGTGGAATTGCTTCAACAAATGAGAAGGGATTTAAAGGAGAGAGAGAGCAAACACCAGACGTTCTTGAGACAGATCCAATTTTCAATTGCAAGCAGAGAGGTACTTATAGAAATGGAAATCTCCGAAGACTAGGTGCAGGAGAGGTCTAGAGGGTTATCTCTGAAGCAATGAAAAGGTAAATTACTAAAAGGAAATCTATGGAAAACTATGCTCAGGAGTGTTTCAAAGGGTTGTCTCTTAAACAATCATCCTGGCTTTACAGCCCAAAACCTAAATGAAATTTGTAAAGCACTACAAGTGCAGGTTGGTCTGTAGTCTGTACAGGGCAGCTACAAAGGGTGGTTGGTTGCCTAATGACATAGAAAAGGCTCATGAAGAAAAATGAGCAAGACAAATTTGATCATCATGGTGTTAAGGTATTAGATGCTGCTGCCAATACAATGATTAGCAAAAGGTAATGTGGGTCCTTCGCCTCTAAACAAGTACAATCCAATTCTGGTATTATTTCATCAATCAGTTCTTGCTTCTTGGGATCAGAGGTTAGCAACATGTCATCACAAGCGGTAGTGTCATGATGGGTGCTATCAACCTGTGTTTGCATGCTCAATTCAACTTTTCTTGACCATGGCCATGACCATGGACCTTCTGTGCATGATTGCGACTCTAGCCTTGGTCTTCTTACTCAGAAGTCTTCCCACATTTTTCACTGCAGATTCCTGCCCATCGGTTCTGCCAGCCAAAAAAATTGTAAGCAGCCAAACCAATATCAACAATGCGCAATCAATTTTTGTAGGAATCACTCCAAAACTACTAGAGCACGGTACCACAATCCACTGCAAGAGTTGCCAGAATGTTCAGCATGGATCCACCTCTTGTGGTTCAATCCTCCTGGCCTAGTGGATAGAATTTGTTGTTGAGGAGAATCAAGATAATGACATTTGAGAAAATGTGAAGCACTCAAGGTCTACAAGAGAGATCCATGTAGGCATATTATAATGAAGACCACAATGTTCATTTCTTGGGCCTAGTCTTTGGTCTAACAGGTGAATGTAGATTGATGTCCAGCATTGGTGAATGAATCTACACTGATGCCATTTAGAGATAAGTCAAGTTTTGGGAAAAAACTGCTACTAAGCCTAGGTTTTGATACCTGTCCAGAATAATGGCATTCGCTTGGAGATGAAGTGCTTCCCGCACAGCCATCTCTCCCAAGGAGGGTCCAGCACATAATCGAAGTTCCAACATGATCTTCAAAGCCACCCCCAAAACCCCGCTTTCAATAAATTATTGCTTGCAGGCAGGCAGCAGGCAGGCAGGTGTATGGTATAGATATCAACATACAAGAAGTGAGAGAGAGAGAGAGGTGGCAGCAGAGGAGGATGCTGGCAACAAGGGGAGAAAGATTCAATTACATTTTTTTGGTTGCAATATGCAGCCACTCCCTCCAACTGGTTTCGCCAATACAAGAGCATCTTAGTGAGCCAATGCAGCTGCTTCTGATCACCAGCTGTTCTAAAACCACCAGGGGTGAACTCGAAGGTGATTCCACTGCAACCGGACATATACATACATGAGGATTACTTAGGGGATGGTGAATAATCGAGAAGATCTACCAATAAGCATGTACAACATGTAAACTACCACTTGCACCACAGCATAGCAACAAATTTGAGTTTCTCTGCCAAGATCGGGATTGAGTGCCAACTTGCTGCAACATCCATAGGTTTTTGAAGAATGCATGTAGCTAGACATAGGTTTTTGCAAAATGGACATACACATTCGTAGGTTTTTGCAAAATGAACATGACTAGACATAGGTTTTTGCAGAATGAACACCTACATCCAACCAGCACAGCAAAACATGACTTCAAAAGGCTCAATCCTGGTAGATGTGGTCCCTCTAAAACAAAAATTGTCGACACCTAGGTCACTGAAATTTTGCTTGCAACCCAAACCATCTTTCATGTCCCCTCAGAAGAAAACCTGTGCACACACAATACCAAAAAGTGCAGAAGACTGAGAGACAGCAAACATACCTTACTCCCTGAGGGTGTACTTTTCTTGGGCCGGAATGTGCGTTGAATCCTGCCCCATGACACCCGACATGCACACACAGTACAGAGTACATGCATTCAATGCCCTATAAACTAAGTATTGAAACCACTGAAATTACTAAAATGAAAAATCTTCTAGATGCCAACAACAAGGGCTTCTTCATATTCTCATCATATTCCAAACTTGGATCCATTGGGTTCACTTCACTAATGATAGCATGGCATGTGTATATGATGTGATTTTGAATTGCTACAATGGATGCCACAAAATTGCCAAGTACGGAGCTCTACTCTAAATGACATTTGTTTGTTGTTGTTCATGACTTTCAAGGCACTTGGCTGGGTTTTTTGCATTTCAGAACCAAATTTTGTGCAAGCAAGTTCATCTCCTCCGATATAAAATCATCAGATCTCCTTGAAGAGCAAGGCTATTCATCTAATAATTGAATCCCCGCCCATCTTGGGCATCTTGTGGCAATCTTAGATCCTTCTTGGATCCTTTTGGACTCTGCATGGTTGTATGGCTCTATGATGAATCGTGGCATTGCCCATTCCTTTTTAAGAAACAGACATGGCTTGCAAATCTTAGTAACAAAGATGGAAAGACTGAAGAAGAAACAGAAGTTACTAGTTTGCATGCATTTGCATATGATGAAATGGAATGGAAAAAGGACCTACCCAACCCAAACAGACTCATTGCGTGAACGACGACTGTATCTTCTACCGCCTGTTCCCTTGTGTTGTGAGGGGTTTAAGCTTTATTGTTTTCATTTCCGTGGATCGATCGATCAATCAAGCACCTCTCTCTCTCTCTTTCTCTCTCAAGAAATAACTCCAGCTCCTGACACCAACTCCAAACCCTAATACGTGCCCCTCCTCAAATCTACCCATAATTTACAAACCCACAATCCTCAAACCAGAATCTGAGCACACCAAAATGGTCACAAGATTGCAACAAGGATCCACGAACACACAATCCTAGTGCCAGAACCTCCTCAAAAACCAAAGCAAAAAAAAAAAAATCCTTGACAAAAGCAAAACAAAGATCCAGGGTTTCAATCAATTCCAGACCCACCCCGAAACCAAACGAAAGAAAGAAAAAACAAACAAGCAAACAAACAAACAAACAAACAAGCTTGAAATGTTTGTCACATCTAAGTGCACATCCAAACCATCAAAAAATCAAGAGACAGAGACAGAGCAGCCATGAATTCAAGCAACCGTGATTACCAAAAAAACCATAGTATTCCTAAACAAAAAAAGAAACACCCCAAGAAATAGGTACAGAAAAGCACCAAAACACCACTTACCATTCATTGAGCGGAAGAAACCAAATACTCAACGATCCCAAATTAACAATGCTTTCTAATCATGATAACAAAATTTCACACCCCTCATCACACTCTCGACCAAAAAGTTCTCCACCTGAAGAGGGAAAACAAGAAGAAGAAAAAAAAAAAGAAAAAAAAGTGTTGTCATCTTCTACAGCATCACCACCAGCTCCTCCTCCTCTAACGACAATGACAGCGGCAACAGTTGCAGCTGCGAAGTCCGGGGAAAGGATAAGGAACAAGAAGACACACAACAAGGGTCACATTTTGGACCGTTAGATCAAACACGCTTCGGAACCTGGAGCGTCAGATCAGATTTCACAATGGACGATCAAAATTTGGACGGTCGGAATCAGACAGTAGTTACCCGCACGATTTTGGACGGTCCAGATCACACCAAGGGAAACAAAGGGAGGGTACTTATGGCGTTTTGGGAATCAAATGACATTGCGAAACCTTTTGCGAAACCTTTTGCAAAACTTCCTTCTCCAATAACCCTTTCACTAATTCGCGAGCTAACACACATCGCAACTTGCGATACGTCCACCACCGAAAAGCGTTGTAAAAATTTGTGATGAGGTTTGTGATACATATTCAAACGCAAAATGCGAGGCCCCGAATAACGCAAGCTTGCAATGTCTTGTGACTCTCAAAGTCTGTAGCGATACTTTGTGTATTGTAAAATGTGCGATGTTTTGAATATGATTAAATGTTGTGGAATATCGCTAAGGTGGATGGAAACTGAGCGGGTCGCAAAGTCTTGTTTGTAGTATATGTCGCAAAAGTGTTGTAATGATTAAAGGTACATTATAAATTAGCGATGGGTGGTGCACCACAAGTTGCGATGCATGTCGCATTGCAAATATGGCAGATTGTTTTTGCTTCGCAAACCCTTCAGGTTTTTCGTTTGGCCCTTCGCAAAAAGGCACAATATGTAGTAGTGTACCTGTGAATAACATATCTAGGATAGAGGATTCCTGCAGTGGTGATGATGAGGTATAAAGTGGCTACAAACTGCACAGGTAAATAGCCCATTATTATCTTCTACCTGGAACTCATACCAACAAAAAGAGAAGCATAAAGATCGATTTCAAAGCCAGCAGCTCTAGGTCTAAGGTGACATGACAGATTAAGTGCAGCCCTTCATCACATTGTGAGCATAAAATCTCCAGAAAACAGTGCCTATTTGCAAGCAATATCACATACACAAAAATACCTTTTCAGATATTGGTTTGTACAACTTCAACTTCTCCACGAACAATGCAGAAATTAGAAAAACTGGCAGTGTTAACCTACAGATTACAATAGAAAACCCATTCAATGGAAACTGGCAACAAAATGTTACTGGAAGATTCTTACCCTGTCAACCTATTTGCTTGTGTCTCTGTGTAATTCTGCTCAAAAGCCCTACCAACAGCCTCTTCATTAATCTCTTGAAACAACCTCTTATACCCCCTCTGTTTATGCTCCTATGTCCTTTTACTTCCTTTTGAACACATCAATCAACCATTGATGAACCATCAATAACAAAAAAAAATGAATGCTTGAAACATAAGGTAACATCTGGTTTCAGACAAAGAGAAGTTCAGAAGCAAATTACCCACACATCAGTAGAGGCCAATCCTTCAATACCTTGAGTTGAACCAGAACCCAACTTGTATTAGCAGTCCATACTGTCCAAACAACATCCCACAAAGTGTCCTTTCAGCTCAAACAAGATATCAATCTTTAAGCAGATAGTGAAACTGGAGACACATGTGGGAAATGCATTTCAGCAATGCCTCAATAGATGTGTTGCTCGCCTCAGCCATAGCAGATACTTTCGTGAAAGATGCTTTGAAGTCTTGGAAATCTTAACTCCTGCTCTTGGTGTTAAGACACATGCATTCATGACAACTAATTGATATGATTCAAAAGAACAGAACCAGATTGAGATTGCAACAAATAACTCACACAAGAATATCTTTATATGCAGAGATAGGTAGAAGAGAGTTGTGGAAAAACACCTTCATCAAATTCTTTATAATGAGCCGACTATTGACTGTAATCAGGATAACAAGGCACAAATTGAACAACCATGCGTGACTCTGCTCCAGTTATTGCCATGCCCAAACACCAGATTGTATAGATTCCAAAATTGGATTCAGACAGAGAGTATATGGATGCAGGATAGAGAACAGGAAGAAAGAAGCATATTAGGCACCCAAAGATATACTAATAGATGATAGAGAACAAATAAGAAACGCCAAAAGAAGAAGAAACAAAAATTTGGGCTTGCCTGGTTGAAGATTGCATCTGAACTAAAAGGGTTTTTTCGAATCTAAAAGTGAGATGGTGTGCTTGCAGGCTGGGTGTGTTTCATTTGGCTATTTGCAGTAACCTTAAGCTCTGACACTTTTTGCACTTCGTCGCTCTCACGCACAGCAGCTGAGAGAAGGCTACTATTTTCATTGATCGACATCATCGTCGCTAACTTTTGAGATCTTCGGTGAAGTCTAGAATTGCTACTGCTGCTAATGCTACTCTCAACTTCCTCAAAGGTGCCATCTAAGTCCTCCGCCCAAATAATCTCGGAGACTTGAGCTGAATCAGACTCACCTTCTGCAACGCCCCCTCCCAGAAACAATCCCAGATAAAACTGCCAAAGCCGGTGGTCTGCTAATATGCTTCTTTTTGTTGTTACCACCCATTGCCCTAGGCGAACTCATTGTTGCTGTATCTATTCTGTTGCTGAACCCTAACCCTAATGCCTTACTACCTCCTCTTCTGATGACTGCGTCCGTTCGCGCTTGTACTACTTGAAAAACTGCCGAAGATGTAGCGTTCACATCACTGCCCTTTGCAGGTATGATGCTCGAATCCTCCAGCCGAGGCAGTCCACGTTCCGGAGATGCTTCTTCTCGAACAATTGGACCCCGAAGATGTTTCTTCGACTTGATTGTTCTTCCTGTAAATCTTGATTGTTCTTCTTCTTGGACATTTGCTGCAACAGGCCTTACATTAGTACGAATTTTTTTTTCCCATGGACGTTAATGAAGGCGATTTCTAAAGAAGAAAGCTTCGGCTTCTTCTTGTTCTTTCTTCGGTAGAAGAGGAAGGTGCGATAAGCAACAACATGCTTCAAGCACATATGCTCTCCTCTATTTGTGCACGAAGTAACCTCGATCGATCTATAGAACTTGTTTTCCTTTTCCAGTTCACGCTTCTCCTCTTCGATCCTTGCAATGACCTCTCGCAGACCCTCGATCGCTTCTTGATCATGCATCGACTTCTGTTCCACCACCTGCTGGAACTGTCTAGCTTCCATCAGCATTGCGGCTTTTTCTTCTTGGAGACGCGCAATCATTCCCATGGCTTCGTTTGCCGCCATCACGGACGCATTTCTCTCTTTCTCCAGTTCCAGATACATCGCAGCCAGCACCTCCCGCTCGGTTTGCAGAAGCGGTTCCTCTAGCTCCTCATAATGTTTCATGTGCAATTGATCACCGTCTTCTTGTTCTTGTTCTTCTTCAGCAGCTTCTTCGCTTTTAGTAGCATTGGTGAGTTCTTCTATTGGTCTTCGACGAGCATCCCTTTCGCCAGTTTGTTTCCAAGAACTCTCTCTCCTCTGCAGCAGCAGATATGTAGGTAGAACCTCCTCTACTCGTGCACAACAAGAGTTGCTGCTGTTATAACACACTATGTCGATCTTCCAGAACTTAAGACTGAGAGTTTCAATTGGTGAAGGGAACACTCCTGATAACAAAAATCAATTAGATGGAAGGAAAGCCATGCTTGTACAGAAGCTTTGCCTGCCCCTCAACAGAGACAACCATGTAGCCACAGATGGTGAGTGATTCTCAAATGCCTATTCCTTCTCACATATAGATAAGTGGATTGCTACGAGATTAATACAAAAGCAGGAAGGATTGATGATCCATTTTTTTTTTGTCTTCACCCTTTTTTGAGTGCATCATGGATTCAATACTTGCAAATTGTTGTTGATTGAGTTTCTAACTAATCTGCTTCAAGATTTCTTCCTTGGGTTGGAAGGAAAAAGTTCGGAATCATGTTTCCTGCCAAAGGAAAGACAGACAGAGACTGTGTCGGACTTCTTTTTGTCTTTGGGTGAAACAACAACCTTTGGGTTTTATTGCTTGCTATTTTATTTTCTATTGTTGTGCAGATCTCAGACCTGGTGGGGTGAAGGAGACATGGGGTAGGTGTGTGCTTTATCCAGGTGGACCAATCCACTGTTGCTGTTAAGGAAAAATTCGAAAAATTCAGTACTGTGCGTAGCCCTGGTTGCCATTCTGTTCCATGGTGCTGCGGTGTCAATGTTGCAGGTGTTCTGTCCCTTCGCATCCAGCAGCTTGATGTCCAATGCGAAACCAAGAGCAAGGTTTGGTGTTGTTTTTTTTCCCCCTCTCCCCCGCCCACCCACCTGCCTGCTTGCTTGGATTTTTTATCAGTGGTCTTGTGAGTATGAATCAGAGCTCAGGGGTAGGAATTGTGGGGTTTGTGTGTCTGTGATGTTCAGGACAATGTCTTTGTGACTGTAGTGGCATCAGTGTAATATCGAGCACACATTGAGACTGCTGAAGATGCCTTCTACAAGTTCACGAATCCACGGGAACAAATCAAATTATATGTATTTGATGCTAAGTATACCAGTCCTTGTTGCAAATAGTTGATGTAATCGGTATCAAATTTCAATGAGTAGTAGGCCTTATGTTCAAGCAAAATGGCAACTATATAGACATATATATATGTGTTCCTCATGTGATCAGGTTTCAATTCTGAGCAGAATGCTGTTGTTTATTTGTGAGCAATTGTGCGGGCCAGTGTACGAAGGATGCTTCTTGATGATGTTTTTGAGCAGAAGAATGACATTGCAAAGAATGTGGAAGAAGAACTTGAGAAGGTCAATTTTCTTTATTCCTTTCTGATAACAACCATTTTTGTTTCACCTGGCAGCAGTTTGAGGATGCTTTCAGTTCTCTAACCTTAGCTGGAGTAATGGAAGAAAATGATGATGTTGATTTGTCTATTCCAGACACAGTTAAATCATAAAATTTGTTTGGGAATGTGCTTAGGTTTGGATATACTGTTTTTAGCATCTAGCAGGCCTGATTTTGTTAAAAGTCTTCATTTTCATCTATACTACTCAAGTTATATTCGAACTAGTTGGAGCGCTTGTGGGCAGGGCTAATGTGCTACATGGCCTCTTAGAGTTTGCTAAGTTACTTAGAATTGTGTAGAATGTTGCATTTAGTTTTTGTAAGCATCAAATTGATGTACTACATGACATTCTTTTTTGAGCCAATAAAATCACAAAAATTTAGGATTGAAGACTTAAATGTTTGGATTATAGGAGTAGAAATGTAGGTTTTTTTCCCCTATTAGATTGCAACACTTAAATTTGGGCAAATATATTGGAACACTGATTTGGAAAACCACATAAGGCATGTAATATGACTTGGGTATAATCTGTATATTATTTTAAACAAATTTAACATAAACAAATTAGACAAAAACTAAGGTGATGTATGCAATACATATTCAAGTATGCTTCAAATACAACTTATATACAATTTAAATACAACCATTATATATAACCAGTAATATATGGGTACATCTTAATATGTACCCATCTAAAATAACGAGTAGAATACATTCAATACACAATTGTGGACCCCTTATGCCTAAAATATGTATAATACATTTGGAATATTCACAGGGCTATGACTCATTTGGTGACATTTGCAACTAATGGTAGGTAGAGGGTCTTCTTGGATGGAAATTGTAATGAAAGCTATCCAAATGAAAGGATGAAATAACCCATTAGTCGTAAGTTAGTCATAGAGTAGTTGCAAGCGGCTTCAAATGCAAACAGTAGTTGTAAATGTCAAATAGTCGCAACTAGTTGCAAATTCATTGGTTGCAAAATCACAGATTTCTACTAGTGTTTGAACCTTATTTTCCTAAATCCCTATCTTGGGCATTTTTTGTTGGATTGATATTTCCCCCGCCCGTAACATGTATGTCAAAGAATTTTTTAGATAAGCAACCTTTCATATGGACTTTATTATCTGATTAATCATCACATAACGCGAGCTCAAAATTGGGCTTTAATTTTTTTTTCATTCCAATGTTAAAATATGGACTTTTGGGACTAGGACTCTTGTCCCTTTTGAACCACCCTAACTTGCATCTACACTTTGAAAGGGAGTGGAAACAACCATTTTTCAAGTTGGAGAGACTCAAATTAGAATGTAAGAATTAAATATTTTCCTTCATTTGTTAAAATTATTAATTTTCTTGAACTTTGATTTTTAATTCATAATTAGTTCATCTAATTTTTTTATTTTATAATTGTCAAGGATACGTGTCAAGCTTTGTAGTTATGGTTGAAACCTTTTTTTCAAATGGTACATGTTTAAGGTTTAGTCTATAACAATAATCAGGGTTTTGTTTTTAAATATGGAATTATGGTTTGATGTAAGGTTGGAAAGGGATAATGTCATCACCTTGGCCATCAAATTAAAGGGTTTTTTTTCCCTCCCTTTCATTTCTTTCATTCATTTGTGGTTTAAATTAATTACAATTTAATTAATTTCATGTAATGGATCAATGTGTGAATAATTTATTAAATCGGCAATGTTTAATTTGTATGTAGTTATTAGTCCTAAATATAAGTATTATAATTGAAATGGGCCCCATGTGAGTGTGTGTTTTAGTTTTGGAATATAGGTATTGCAATGTCGGGTCTTAGGTCCAATGTTGCAACCCTAACCTTGGGCTCGCGACCAAAACAAGGGCTTGCAAGGTTGTGGGCCAAGTATGAAGCCTAGGAGTCACATTTCATGCTTTCAGGAATGTGGGAAAATGTGAGGGAATGAACCCTCACACTCGTAAAAGAGCTTCCACTTTGGGAATTAAAGTTTCGTTGGACTTTTGAATCTTCACAAAGCAATTGTAAGGGTCAAAACCCAATGGATTGAAAACTTTTTTATATCATTCGAAAGTTCTTAGAACGCAAATGTTTAAAATGTGCTCACATGACCCATTTGGACAATTGAAACACAAGTTATGGCCAAAAGAAGGTCGGGAATCAAATTGGCAATTTGACTTTCAACCACTAAAAGTTAGGAATCACCTTAATTTCCTTGCGTGTAGGTGGCATGTGACATACTGTTGAAAAAACTCTTGAAGAAGGCTACAACTTTGCTTCAAACCTCATTTCAGTCAAAGGTTTACACTCAAAGTTATGAGCCCCCAAAGTCGTGAAAGTCCCAATTGTGGGAATTTTGAAATTCCCATTTGGGAGTCCCGAGACAAAATGACATTTGGATGCTGGTCCCATGGCTAAGCAAAGTATACTATAAGGGGGAAGGTGGTGGCTTTCCCCAAATCCAGGCCATGGTGAGTCTTGTGAATCCTTGTTTGTTCGTGATTTGTCCATGCACCAAAATGTTTCAACTATGCACTAACCAACTTGTTATTTGGTTTGTGCAGACCTGTGTGAGTAAGTAAATTGCTTGTCAATCTTCCCAATCCCATCCCGGAGCTCTAGAACGCCCCTCTACCCCCCTAAAGTGTTGCGAGCCAAGGATCATGCCCCAACTCCTTACTCTTCCACTATTTTCGCCTAAGACTCACATTTGAATTTGTTAAGGAGCTTGGGAGCACGTAATCTAATGTGTGTTTTAGTTTGAAATGTAAGTATTGCATTTGGTTGCAAATTAGGGTCCAGTGTGTGTCTTGATTTTGGAATGCAAGTATTATAAGGTTAGGTTCCATGTCCAATGTGTGTTTTGGTTTTGGAATGGAAGCATTGCGAGGTTAGGTGATCCCATGTCCAATGTGTGTTTAGGTTTCGAAATGCAAATATTACAAGGTTGGGTCCTAAGTCTAGTGTGTGTTTAAGATTAGTATGTGAGTATTATAGGGTTGGGTCCCATGTCCATTTTAGATTTAAATAATTGGCATGTAGATATTGTAAGCAAAACATTTACATTTTTAATGTTGTTATTAGTTTGGCATGTAAGTATTACCAACCTAGGTTCCATGCATAATGTATTAATTATGCAAATATTGGTTAGTTATGTATTCCATTAATCATGGTTTAATGAAGAAAGTGGATGTTGTAGGTGCACATTTACACCCTTATAAGTTTATAAGCATGGGTTGATCAAATGGGTTTGATGGATTCAAATGTGGATTTGGTGTGGACTCCCAAGGTGAGGCATGGGGGCACAAACAAAGTGTCGATTGAAATTGCGTACATAACACATGTATGTGTGTGAATTCTTAGAAAACAAACAAAGTGATGTGGAAACCTTAGTGGAATGGAACATGCAAAAAAACTTGCCCTAACAAAAGGATATAAAGACCCCATCAATAAAAAACCACCTTGGCCATACTTAGTATAATGTGATGTTCCATGTTTTTTTTTTTTTTTTTCAAAATGTCCTTCATGAACACATATGATCCTTACCATAATAATGTTTTGTAGGTATGATCAAGGTTTTCAAAACCAATGTGACATTCCATTTTTCCATTGATCATCATGTCAACATTAATCGAGATGCATTAGTTTTTTTGTCAATCCCGACACATAAACTGATGCACCCCCAAGCTCTTTAATGGACTCAATTACAAGCCCAGAAGTGAAAACAACGGAAGGAGAAGGAGTTGGGGCTTGTTCCTTGGCTCACAACACTTCAGGGGTAAAAGGGTGTGTTGGAGCTTTGAGATGGGACTAGGAAGATTGATAAACAATTTAATCATTCACACGGACCTACACAAACCAAACAACAAGTTGGTTAGTGCATAGTTGGAGCACTTTTGGTGCACGGACTCTTCCTTGAAAGCTTTCCAACAATATGTTGCACACCACCTACACGCAAGGAAATCGGGGTGATTCCAGACTTTCAGTGATCATGAATCAAATTGTCAATTTGATTCTCGACCTTTCTTTTGACTATAACTTGTGTGTTAAGTGTCTAAATGGGTCATGCAAGCTCATTTAGACATCTAAGTTCCAAGAGCTTTTCAATGATATAAGGAACTCCTCAATCCAATGAGTTTTAACCCTTATAATTGCTCTTTGAATATTCAAAACTCCATTGGAACTCCAATTCCCAAAATGGAAGCTCACTTGGGAATGTGAAGGTTCATTCCCTCGCACTCTCTTGCACTCCTGGGAGCATGAAATGTAATTCCCGAGCTTCATACTTGGCCCACACCTTCGCAAGCCCTTGCTTTGGTCACAAGCCCAAGGCTAAGGTTGCGGCACAAACCAACATTAACATAGTAAAAAAAATTGCACCCATTTTTACTACTATTATTTAACATATATTTAATATTTTTTTGTTTGTATTTAATGACCTCATATTTAATAACATCCTACTTGACACACATTGGGATCATTAGCCATGTGGCAAACATCGACAAATTATATTTGTCTGGATAGGTCACCCTTATCCAAATTATGACAAAAAATGCACAAATTTGATAGTAATTTGGAAAGGTCACCCTTTATTCAATTAGCAACTGAAAATGGAAACCTTCCCTTTCAAGTCAAATAAGTCACCCCTTGTCCAACTTGCAACCAAAATTGGAGAAGTTTGGTTACAAGCTAAACAAGGGACTAGTTTAACAAATAACCAAAATTAAAGAAGTTTGGTTGCAAGCTAGATAGGGGACTAGTCTAGTTAGTGACTAAAACTGGATAAGTTCGGTCACAAGTTGGATAGGTGAATGGTCCAGCAAACAACTGGAAGTGCAGAAGTTTGGTTGCAAGCTAGACATGTCCCCTGTCCAAATTGCAACCAAATATTTTCCAGTCCACAATGTTATAGAATTTTGATCACCATACATTAAACCCTATTTAGATTTTGATCGACATACATTAGACCATGTCTAGATTTTGATCACCATACATTGGACCATGTTTAGATTTCAATTGTTGGACCCTCTCTAATTTATGAGTGATTTTGATCACTAGATTCTATTTAACACAACCGATTTTGGTTGCCATGTGGACAAGGGTCTACAATAAAAAATAAATGGTGACCTACAAAACCTAAATCGGGAGTGACCAAACCCTTCAATCATTAAAAAGTATAGGTTGCACATTTTGTGGTGATGCGACCTTTGGTCTATATAACAAAACTGCAAGTCGCACATTTCCCACCTTTTTTTGCGGTGTTCAATCTTTGGTTGTCATTACAAGCACCATTTTACACTTGTAAGGAAGGGCAACTTGAGGGGGAATTTTGTTTGTTGCTTATGGTTTTCAACAACAAATCATTGGAGAAATAAATTATTCAACTCCCTCAAGTCTGATTGTATGTTTCTTATATTTGAGGCCCTTGGTGCATCTCCCAATTATTCTACTTTCTAATTATGTTTGATAGGTTGCACTTATTTTGAAAGTGCATAAGTTTTTGAACAAAGTAAATTGAACATTTTTGCTTAGTTCAAAAATTAATTCAATTTTAGACATATGTCCAAGGACAAGGAAAATACTTTAGGAAATATGTTCAAGGATGAGCAACCCAAGGATGACCATCAAATAAGCAAAAAAAGGAAGGGCGCTTGACACACAATTGACATGGATGTGCTAAATAACGAACAATTATTAGCAAAGCAAGGCTAGGAAGGAGTCCCCCAACCTTGGACATATACCAAGGCCATGCAATATGTGACTTGGATTTAGATTGGTCAACATTGGCCTGCTTCCAAGCTAACACCAATGCTTGCATATAATGCAACCTCTTGGTTCATGTGCCAACACCTAGGCTTGAAGTCTAGAATGGCAAAGGTTTGGGACTTTGTCCATGGCTAACCCACACATTTTCCAAACAATGAGGCTTGTTTATGGTCGTGCCAAATGGTGTTTATTAAGGTTATCCTTCAGCAAGATGTAGATTGGACAACAATTCCAAATACAGGGGTGGTGAAAAACTTTCCAAGGGTGAAGCATTTCCCACATGGTCCTCCTCTAAAACACCAAGGGATGGAAATTGAAGTCCATGGGTAGGCAATTAATCTCCATGGGATTGAAACTGTCACAACAAATTGGACAACCTACACCTAACACAAATGGAAGAGTGTGGAGAGCTATAGGGCTATATAAGATGACTTAATCTTGCTTCACAAAAAGTAGATCTTGTGTTGCCACCTCAAGGAAAGAGGGAAGTGTTATCAACACTATCACCACATGTGCTTGCACCGCAACTTGCAATAGATATGATCATGTTGCTAGCCCAAGATGCCATTGAAAAACTCATGCTTGCACTCGTTTGAAGACTTAAAGCAACATATATGGCAAAAATTCAAAACTTGAAAAACATGCATACTCAAGAAGTGGATGTCTTGCAAAGCCAAGTCTTTAGGTTGATCATTAATTTGTGAACACTCACACCTTCCAATTCATGAGGGAAAAGTTTTATGACAAACATTGAACAATCAAAATTAAAGGAATTAAAATCAGAGAATAGAAATTATGAATACCACGAACACCAATACACCCAACAAATTTACAACGAATTACAATCCTTACATTAGTTAAAGGTTCGATTCATGGAGGATCTTGCAGAAAAATGGGGCATTAATGAAAGACAACATCGAGTGGTGTTGGATCAAAACCCTAGAATAGAAAAGGAATACCAACAAATGATGTTGGCATCCCTTAAACGCCTCTCGAGAAGCCCAAATTGCCAATGAATTCAAGACCATTGGTGAATATGGATGTTCAAACTAACTCCAAAAATTCCAACATCATGGCTAGAGATGGACATTTTCTTTTTTAATGAATACCCACGGCATCCTGATGGCGACTCAAACATAGATTGGGTCCAAGAAACAAGTTTGGATTGGTAGTTATAACACCCAACAATCCAACCATCAAAATGAGGTTGATCATCAACTCTTGTGGCCAATCCCACAACATTTCACATATGATGGCATTATGTGTTGCATATGTCTAAATCCATTTGGCCCTAAAGGTGGATGGGCTTTAAGAACTTGCCCACATATGTTCCATCCACCATGTTTGATCACCCAAATGCACACGAAGTGTTGCAATCCTAGCCTTGGGCTTACGACCAAGGTAAAGGGGTTGCAAGGTTGTGGGCCAAGAGGAAGCCCGGGAGTCACATCACATACTTTCGAGAGTGTAGGAAAGTGTGAGGGAGTGAACCCTCACACTCCCAAAGCAATTCCCACTTTGGGAGATGGAGTCCCGGTGGACTTCCGAAACTTCATAGAGCGATTTCAGGGGTCAAAACTAGCAGTTTGACTCCTAACCAAAAAAATTCAGGAATCGACCCGATTTGCTTAGCTACAGATGATGTGCGACATACCATTAGAATGCTTTTGACAATAGCTACAATTTTGCTTGAGACCGCACCTTGATCCGAGGTCTGCTCGTAAAGTTATGGGGCTCCAAAGTTGCAAAAGTCCCATGATTTCGGGACACCCACGCGAGAATCCCAGGAGAGAAAAGTCATTTGGATGTGGGCCCCATGGAGAAGTGCAGAGTACGCTATAAGAGGGAAGGTGGTGGCTTCCCCCAAGTCTAAGCCGTGGTGAATCTTGTGTGTCCGTGTTGCCCGTGGCTCGTCCTAGCACCAAAGGTGCTCCAACTATGCACTAACCACCTTGTGTGGGTTATGTGCAAGCCTGTGTGAGTGAGTGAAGCTTGTCAACTTTTCTTAGTCCCATCCCGGAGCTCCAACACGCCCATCTACCCCTCAAAGTGTTATGAGCTAAGGAGCGTGCCCTGACTCCCCCCCTTCTGTTATTTTGTACTTCGATTCACTTTTGAATCTTGCAAGGAGTTGGGAGTGCATCACAAAGCATCGATGTCCCACTTGTAGGGCACCATTTCATCAACACTTATACCGATTGTTTAATTTTGTTCCATACATGCCTAAGAGTTGGGAATGCAACCCAACAAATACCTAAACTCATCTTGAAATGTGGGGGTATAAACCAACCTTTAGATTGGCGGATTATAAGTGCAAAACTTGTGCGAAATGGTGCCAATGTCATTCGAACATTAACTACTAAAGAAACAATGGCTACGACCAAACATTTCTACCCCAATGAAGATGATGGCTGTCAACACTTTTACCAAATAATGTGGGTTTATTTTGATGAAGACGAGGGTGATTTTCACATTGGAGTCCATCCCCAAGGAATACAATGGAACTCTAATGGGCAAAAGATTGTTCATGTTGGACAAGATGCATTAAACTACGAGTCGGACAAAAAGTGTCAAATGTGATACATAACTGCTGTCACTTTTCACGAAGCTAGCATTCATCAATAAACTATGGCATGGGTGTTAACTTGAAACATAAAAGCCACATTAAATGGAATGAACCCAAGGCACAACATTTTACACAAACAAATTACATAAGAACCTAGATTGATCGATGATATTTAACTTGATTCCCAGCCCAATTAAAGAACTTGAACCTGCACGTTGTTGTAACTCACATCATAAATGACCAAATATGTGATGGAGTCCAAGAATTCCAATGAAAGATGGACCTTTCATTGTTGGCCTTCCACCCCATTCATGTTGGCCCAAGCAAACCACCTAACCCCATTGTGATTGATTCATATTCAAATTAAAAAATAATTTTTTATCCATGTTATTGAGTTTTTCATTTAGTAATCACAGGTGAGTGGTTATTTGTGGCCCAACATTTTGTACATGGGAATTTGTATATTCCTCATATGTAAATTCCACATGTATATATATATATATATATATATAGGTTTTTAAGGTTCACCCTTGTAGGTAACATTGTGCTTAATTGGTATTACACAAACCAAACAACCTAAATTAATAATCTTGAAGAATATTATATTTTTGGAGAACAAGTTTCCAATTATCTTGAATGAACTAACTTAGAAACTAATACCTTGTAGATAGGGTTCTTCAACATTACTTGTGCCTTGTGTTTTTTGGCTTTACATACTAAGGCAAGGAAATAGTGTTTAGATTCATTATAGTAGCTTAAGGGATTTTGGGCCCTAGGTAATAAGTTTTTTTATATATGAAGATTTTTGAAAGACGATATTTGGGCTTCTGTTTGATTTTTTTTTAAATGGTCAAAAATTCCAATGTTGGATTTGGAGATTAGTTATATAATTATAAAATCTTGAAGGATTTGGGTTCCATTTAAAGAATTTTTTGAAGATTATATTTTTGCATGTTGAAATATTTGAATTTCCATAATTCAACTTCAACCCTAAGATATTTTAAAATGTAAATGGTAAGGCCATAGTGTGACACCCCTTCGGTTACTTATGTCACCTTTGCAAGGTTATGCAACTTAATGGGGTGACCCCATTTTAGTCACCTTGGTTGCCTCTACAAGGCAACGTAGTTAAATGGGGCGACCAAATTTTGGTCACCTCAATTGGATGGGGTGATCGGATTTTAGTCACCTTAGTTAGAAGGGGTAACCCCATTTCGGTCACCTTGGTTGACGTCGCAAGGCAATGCACTTGGATGGGCAACCCAATTTCAATCACCTCGGTTAGATGGGGGAACCCAATTTTGGTTGCCTTGAATGGACGGGTGGACCCAATTTCAGTCGCCTTCTGCTTGTCATAGTGGCAACATGGAAATTTGAAACCTAGGTGATTAAATTTATAATCAATTTCGGTTGTTCTTCAATATGAAATTGTACAACATCCCACATTCACACACTGGTGGCAAACTTTCGATCATTACAATCATGGAATAAAAAATTATGGCTATGTATCCTGTATTTTGATCATTCTTAAATTCAAAATGTACGACATACCCACTTTTGCACACTAGCAACCAAATTTCTGTCGCCACAATCATAAATTAAATAAATTATGGCGGTTTGATTTGCATATATAATATTTGGTGGCCTACCATATTTTAAATTATAAAGCTTCACAATTTCCTCTTACTTCTTGTTCTTTCATACCTATTTCAAGTGTGCGAACTTTGGTTGTGTTGAACATAATCCCTACAACATATCAAATTGGTGACTAAGGGAATGGGGCTTATTAAAAGGTAATGAAATCCATGTTTTGTAATTGTATCCACAATTGTTACAAAGTCTCCTTCACTTGTGTTCTTTTTAGCACATTGGAGATGGATGGTAAGTGCAACATGTGGGAGCCATGGTACCTTGATGTGATGATGGCAACCGCAAGACTTAGTAAGGTAGAAGGCAAGTTTTGCGGCCTATAACTCATATATCGTAAGGATAGGATGCTTAATCATTTGGGCTACTGTCCTCAAGGGGGAAGCAAAGGAAGAGTTGGTCTATGTGCAAAGGTTAGGTTTCAAGTGAAGACCTTGTTTGCAAGGTGTGGTGGAAATGTCCCTTTCACATTGGATGATGCTTGAGCATCCGGCTCTTTTCCCAATCTTGTCAATGACGGGTCATTGGGTTCTTTGGATGACTTTTTTATTGTAGCCCCTAAGCAAATGATGCAAATTGTCCTCCACTGTCTGGGCCTAACATGGATGATCCCATTCCCATGCCAAATGAGGCCAATAAGCTTACAAGAGGGAGTGAATTCAACCATGAAACAAAATCTTAACAAAAAGTGGGAAACCTTATTCTATGAAGCCAACATCCCATTCAATGTTGCCTACCATCTGGCCTTCATTGATGCAATGAGGTCTACCTTTAAAGGAAAAATCTTTTATAAATTGTTGTTGTATCATTAAATTTGGACAGAATTGTTGAAGAATTCCAAATAAGATTTGTCAAGATGTGTGGCCAACAAGATTAAGAATTCAATCCACTTGAGTATGGTGCCACTATTTGTTCAAATGGGTGGGACAACATTAATAGTTACCCTTTGTTAAACATCATGCTTATTTGCCCAAATGGAGTTTTGTTCTTAGGAACCATCAAGACAACAAAGGATTAGAAGGATGCACAATACATATGTAATGCCTTGGTGGAATACATTCAAAATGTGGGCGTGGACAATGTTGTCCAAATGTGCACAAATGATGTTTCCAACATGCGAAATGCATCAAACATCTTGAAGGTCCGTTACCCAACTTTGTACTTTCAAGGTTGTGTGGCACATTGTCTTGACATCCTTTTGGAGGATTTGGGGAAGGAACCATGGGTGAAATGTCTTGTGAATTGCACAAAGAAAATTATTTCATTCATTTGAACACACCACATGCCTTTTGCAACTTACCATTGGTATGAACCGACCTTCAACTTGTCACACCTTGTAGAAACATAATTTGCCACAAATTTGTTCATGGTTGACATATTGGTTAATGTGTAGCCAACAATTAAGAAAACAATTACAAACTTGGATTCCAAAAAACAACCAAAGACTATGAACCCATGTGGCAAACACAAAGAGGTGGAAGAGATGATACAAGGATGGTAATGGCCAATTTATACTTAGGTTCAAAGAATTGGGGTTTAAACTGATTACAAATGCACTTTCCTATCATTTTAGTGTGACCAAATTTTGATTATAGCCTACCTATAGAATGGCCAAAATTCAACTGACACTTCTTGGACAACAACGATCACTTGCCGAACTAATTGAAATTCAATCTCATTTCTTAAATAAGGTTAATCACTACTCAAACAAAGGTGGAGAATTTCGGTTGCATGTTTGGATACGGGTGATCGCTCATTGGGATAATTGATTTAGTTACATTCCTTGGACAAGGCCAATTGCTACTTGGACAAAGATGGAAAATGTCGCAACCCTAGCTTTGGGTTTGCAACCAAGGCAAAGGGGTTACAAAGGTGCGGACCAAGAGGAAGTCCGAGAGTCACATCACATACTCCTGGGAGTGTAAGAAAGTGTGAGGGAATGAACCCTCACACTCCCAAGACAACTCCCACTTTGGGAGATGGAGTCCCGGTGGACTCCCAAAATTTCAGAGAGCGATTTGAAGGGTCAAAACTCAATGGCTTGTGGTGTTCTTTATATCATTGGAAAGCTCTTAGAACATATATGTCTAAAATGGGCTCGCATTGCTCATTTGGTCTGAAATACAAGTTATGGCCAAAAGAAGGGTCGGGAATAAAATTGCCAGTTTGACTCCCAACCAAAAAAAATCAAGAATCGACCCAATTAACTTAGCTACAGACAACGTGCCACATACCATTGAAAAGCTCTCAACGAGAGCTACAACATTGCTTTAGAGCACACTTCGATCCGAGGTCTGCTCGCAAAGTTATGGGGCTCCAAAGTTGCAAGAGTCCCGGCTAGCGCAATTTCGAGACTCTCATTCGGGAGTCCTAGGAGAGAAAAGCCATTTGGATGTGGGCCTTGTGGAGAGGTCTAGAGTATACTATTAAGGGGGAAGGTGGTGGCTTCCCCCAAGTTCGGGCCGTGGTGAGTCTTGTGTGTCCGTGTTGCCCGTGGCTCGTCCTAACACCAAAAGTGTTCCAACTATGCACTAATCACTTTGTGTGGGTTGTGTGCAGGCCCATGTGAGTGAATAAGCTTGTCAATTCTTCCTAGTCCTATCCCGGAGCTCCAACACACCCATCTACCCCTCAAAGTGTTGTGAGCTAGGGAACGTGTCCCAACTCCTCCCTCTTCCGTTGTCTTTCACTTGGACTCACATTTAAGTCCTTTAAGGAGTTGGGAGTGCGTCAAAAAGTTTCGATCATACTTTTGGATAGGGGTGATTATTCATTGAACCAACTTAAATTCAATCACGCCCGTTGGATAGAACTGATTACTACTTAGACAAAGGTGGAAATGTTTTGTCACATTTTTAAACAGAGGCGATCGCTCATTGTGTCAACCAAAATTTGATCACATTCCTTGGATAGGGCCAATTGCTACTTAAATAGGGGTGGAAAATTTTGGTTGCATTTTTGGACAATGATGATCATTAATCAAATCGATCGAAATTCAATCACAAACCTTAGATATAATTGATCACTACCGGGATAAGGGTCGACAATTTTGGTCACATTCTTAGACACATGTAATTACCCATTGGGTTGACCAAAATTTGATCGCAAACCTTAGACAGAACTGATCACTACCTAAACAAGGGTGGATAATTTTAGTCACGTTATGGGACAAACAATTGACTTTTGGACAAGGGTGGACAAATTTAATCCATCCATGGCCATGGTTAAGTATATTGTGATTGAATTTCAATTGTGATCTATATAGTCAAAATTAGGTACATGATGTAACGAATCATTAAAAATCAATGTAGTTGATTAGATGGATGGCTAAAATCTTTCTATTTGTAAAAAAATCAACAAAATTTTCTTGTTGTGGCATTTAATGGTTTCATCATTTAATGTTTTTAAATTTTTCAACCAAGAATGCATGTGTTGGCATGGTAAATTTTTTTACATAGTCTGCACATGTTATTTCCACAAGGGTAATTATTTTACATGTAATACAAAAATTATTATACTTAATCTAACTTGGAAAGGACACTTTAAGTGCGACCAATTCTATCAATAGGTGTGAACTTCATTGCAACATCATCATAAGAGGAATTCCCACTTGAGGAATGGGAAGTTGTGTAGAAGCAAGCTTATCCAAAAATAAAAGTAGTGCAAGAAGAAGGTATTCTTCAAAATGACGAGCAAGAAGATGAACAAATGTAGGACATGGATACCTTCCAAATGGACACGCCGCATGAGGACGCATTGCATGAAAAGGTTGTTGCAAATGCAAACAAGCTTGGAATCAAAGAGGCTCCATCAAATTTGGTAGGCAACCAAAGTGAAAGGCAACCAAATTTGGAAAAAAACGATTGTAACCCAACCAACATCAACATGTGTCATCACCAATGAACAAGCATATGGTGTAGATCAGCAAAAAATTTAGCAAACATGTTTATTGAATATGGAGTACCAAGGCTTGTTGGTGAAGCTAGGATCGACCTTATTCAACCAAATGATGCTGAATTTGGTTCTTTCTCTACACTTAAATTTTATAGTGAGGAAGTCAAAATGGGATATTCATTAGAACATGAAGATTCCATGGAAACACAACTGGTGGAAATAATCCACACATCAACCAATAAGGCAAGGGAATAATACACTCATTGGAATTAGAACATTTGCAAGGTGTAACAATGTTTGAGCCATAATGAGCTGAACACCAAATTGATCCCCTTGAGTTTGAAGCCCACATGCAGGAATGGGACAAGAATAATGTAAGTCTTATTACTATTCAAAGGCAATTGGATCAAGAACTCCATGAAATTCAACAAAGACTGGAGAAGACCCAAATGAAAGAGAAGGAAACAAAAAGAACTTTGATGGTTTTACAATAGAGATCTACAAATGTAGAGGGTACATTCACTTGAATGGTGGAGGAGATCAAAAATGCTGCAATTTAACACAAAAAAATGTTGACTACAACTTTAATTAAACATAAGGAGGGAATGGAATCAACCACAAAATGTTTGAAAGGAACAAAACAAATTTTTTTTGTAGTGTAGACTGAAAAAAAGGCTTGGCATGCCAAGTCTCTAAGCTTTGAGTTGAAGGTACAACTACTTAAAGAACAAAAACAAAGTATTGTGCAAGTTAGCAAAACACATGAGAAAACTTTTTTGGAGAAGATATAAGATCTAAAAAAAACAAATCCAACTAACAACTGCTAAAGAAAAAAAAAGTTAAACAAAGGGAAGCAAAGGATAAACATGATGTTGAATGGCTAAGTGGAAAACAATAGCGTTGGAGTAGTTAGCTAAGGCAGTCCTATATGATCAATTACTTGAAAATCAAGGTGAAGAGCTTTTAACAATTTTTACTAAAGTTCAATTATTGATGGTGCAATTGCATTACTAAAAGGAACAAGACATGTTAATGGAACTTAATGCAACACACACCAAATCTTTGAAAGCAAAAGGAATCTAACAAAACAAACATAGAAGAAGAGGAAGTGGATCAAGATAGCATGCACAAAAATTTTGTGACTGAGTTTAACGAACAAATTGGAAGAAGGAACAAACAAAGGGTGGCAAGAATGGGGAGAAAAACCACAATGAAAGTGATGTGTAAGGAAGGATAAAAATTCAAAACAACCATTGGAAGATTTTGCACCATGACAACATTCTTCATTGAAGAATCACTATCAAAATCACATACGTTTTTCCATTTACAATGAGTGAACAAGAACTAATTTCCAACATTTAATGTAGAATTGGTGGGTTGGGGCTAAAACCTTATAATTTGAATGATATATTGCATATTTTGAAGGAGTTGGAGTGTACCTTGCTATTACTCCTCACCCATAAGGGTATTACTTCATTTATTGCCTATGGACATGCCTTTCGGTAAGATTTGCTCCACCTATGTTCAATGCCCAAATCTTCATTAAGGATTTTGAACAAATGTGGAAGATACAAGACATGGAGTTTTATGAGTATTTGGCATACAATATTATGTGTGGCTATATCATTTTCACCAATAGACGTGGTTATGATGTGTTAGAACATCTCATAGGTTGTGCAGGTGCATATGCATTATAGTATTACTGCAAATTGGAAGTGGTGTACAACAAATATTACCGGAAACATACCATGGCAATTAGCATAAACCCACTTTTGTTATGGGCAAAAGAGATCTTATATTAGACACCATTGAAAAGATAATGAACGAGGACTTCATGGGGACATGGCAATGGGCACAAGGTTAGAAGATATTCTTGAGAGTTGTGCACTCAAGGATTTACTAAAGGAAATGATGATGTCAATTGGTTAGCTAGCATTACACAACAAAGGGACCCAACCTACATGTGGTTTAAACCCATCTTCGTAGGAGCCCAACAACATTACGAATTGTTATTTTGAGAGCATATTACCTAGTGAAACAACTTTAGAAGAACCCCATGATTCTGACGCCTTAAGAATTCTAACTATATATGCTTGCCCAATCCATTGGTCTTTAGGAAGGATAAAATGTATCAATTTCTTTTTTTAGGAATATTGTTGGGTGAAAACTCTACAATAGAAATTGATTTGATGATGACATCAACAATTTCCTAACCCCATGGTAGATGCAAGCTACTGTGGCTCAAAAATGGCAAGAGTCCTAGTCCCAAAAGTCCATGTAAATGGAAAACTTAACACTAAAATGAAAAAATAAAATTTAAACCAATGTTTAGTGGGCCTTATGTGGTGATTAATCAATTAATAAAGTCCATATGAAAGGTTGCCCATTAAAAAACTCTTTATTATACATCATAGGGGGAAAAAAATCAATCCAACAAAAAATGACCAAGATTGGGACTTTTAAAAATATGGCGCAAATCTAGTCATTCAAAAGTCCATAGTTATTTGTTCTTTAAAGTTTTTGTTGTAATTTTTTTCAATTCATATTTTTCCCCCATCATTATCAATATTGAAACCCTATAAAAATATTGAAACGAAATCATAACAAAAAATGCATTTGAATGTTAATGTAGAACTTAGATTATAGTCCATATGTCCACTTTAATGTGCATTACTATATGATTGATGTATGTTTATTGAATTTTCCCCCTTAATAAATATTTTAAATTCAAGTTAGCAATCTGAATCCATAAATATTTTTGTCCAATTGATGATTTTACAATGTGTTTGTGGCATTTGAATAAAGTACATTGTACATAAAGTCCATAAGGTCACAAAAAGTGACCATCGTAGCTTGCATCTACCCCCTAGCCAACATTTCCCAATCCCAACTAGTAGCACCAAACAAGGAATAACTTATTTAGAAAATGATGACCTTGTGTGGACACTAAGGTCCTAAAGTGGGTTAATTAACTAGGAATATGTAAATTTAATGCATGTCAAAACAAATGTATCAAATAGTAAAAAAAGTCTTGAAAATAGGCTTACCGAAATTAGACATTCCATCTACCAAACATGTGTAGTCATCCAACTGAATCAAGGTAAACACCCTATTGAGATTTGACAAGGTTAAATTCGGTTGTACCTTATTAAATTTAACTATCATTAGTTTGACTTGCTAAATCACTAGGTCTACTAATACAACATGGGTTATGGTAATGTGAAGGTTTAAAAAAGTAAGAAAAAAATGGAGATATAAGGGGCATAGAATAATCTTTTAAGCACCTAGAAAACTAAAATTGATCTTGTACTCAAACAAAACAATATACATTATTTTGAATTCTCCTCTAATGTTGTTCATCTATGCATGATCCATTCCCGCTTTATTTATTGATCATAAATTGAACCTTGTGAACTTTCTTAACTACTCGGGTATGTGGTACTACACGTAGTATGGTAGACAAGAACCCAATGGTGATGTAAAACTAAACTCTTGTCAAAAATCATTGTTAACATAGATATTGATTATTTGCAAGTTATGGACAATGTTATATGTTCATGTGTAACACTCAAGAAATATGAAATGATTTGTTTGCCTCATTATTAACTTATCTTGTGCACATGTTTATGTCTAATTACTAAGTTAATGCCCATCTTATGTACAACCATGAAAACGCCCCCACCCAACTATAGTTACCTCATAACAAGGTTTAAGAAATTTTCACACCCCACCAAAATGAGTGTACATTAAACTAACACATGTTCACCAATGGAAGTTTATTTTCTTTAAAATGTCATAGAAACATTGTTATAAAGGTCTTCTCTATGGTCTCTTTATGGATTAATAACCCACATTAATGCATTTTTCCATTATGTTCTTGTGATCATAAAATTTGCTTCGATTGCAACTTTTATTACATTTGTTCGATCTAATTATGTTCATATTCACCTCACAACTCTATTGATCAAGCATTGACCAAATGCAAAGTTGTGATAGCTTCACCACTTCAAATCAAACTATGAATCATCATACACCAACATCTATCATTTTTCAAACAAGAACTTGTATTGCACTAAAATTCCCCAACATGGCTTACATTGATTATTTATAAATTTTCAACCTAGTTGTAGTTTTCCAATGGAAAGACCTTAACCATGTAACAAAAGCAAACCCTTTAAATGTTTTTCTAGTAAGTTGATGTGAGTATAATATGAAGTAAAATATGTAATTGTGATCATGGTTGCCTAATAGAAAAAGACTTGTATTGTCTCCATCATTTTACCTATTTAGTCTTGCCCAAAAAGCACACAAAAACATGTAAGGCTTTGTATGTCCATGTATGGAAATGAACATGGTTTCAATTATCATAAAATGTTTATGAATTGAAGGCATGATTGTTTCAATGATGAGCATGCATATAACTAAACATGGCAATCATATGGAATTGAAGGTGTACATTGTAAAATATAGTGTAGCTACATACATTTTCATCTTTCATCCATAATGGATGTGTGTGTGAAATCAAAGTCAAAGGAGCCAAGGCTGCAAAGGTAAAAGTTCTTTTCTAAGGACTAAACATGACAAGTGTCATTTTTGTATTGGTTTCTAACTTAAAATTATGTATTTTGAATACCCCATTCAACATTACATTTAGAATATAAATAAAATTTGACCACAAATTGATTTTATATCATGTATATAATGCATTCATGCCCTCTATCACAAATAAATGAACAATTGTTTTTAGAGACACTTTTTTAAATCCATAATTTTTAGGGTCAATAATGCTTCTAAGCCAAATGTGTTCAAATGGGTTATTAAAAAAAATTCAATTCAAGTCAGTTTGCCTTTTCAATCATCAATCTTAAAATCTTCTCTAATTTTTAAAAGGAATGTTGCACATTTGGTTTTAAAAAACATTTGAAAAAAACAAACTTGTCCACTTTTGAAGTTTGAGTGCTTTGAACACGTAAAAAAATGTTTGATTTGTGTCAAGCTTTGAACATGTAAACTTTGCAATTATTGAAAAATATTCCCAAGAAATTTATGAAAATGCAAACTATTATGTTTCCTTTGTGATTTTTCAAACATACAAAAATACAATTTTAAGGAATGTCTACTCATTGGGTTGCTCTTTTTATTGTAATTTTACCCATGTGAAAGTATTTTAAAAATATTCCATGGACAATGGACTTTATGGGAACTTTATGGAAGAGTTCATCATTCAATTCACCAAATATTTATAAATAGACGTGGTGCAATTCATTACTCTTTGAACTTTGTTAACAAAAATCTAAAATAAAATTATGTTATATGACATAATATTTCTTATCAATTTTCCATGTCTTAAATACTACTATCACTCCTAACTTCTTCAACAATAGTAATGTTTTTACATTTTTACCAAAAAAATAACTTAATTCTAGATTACCATCTTCTTGCAATTTCTAGCATTTTCCTAACATTGCTTAACATCTCCTAGAGTTTTCTCATATTTTCTTGGCACCCTTGGAGTTTTCCCAACATCATTTGACATATTTTTAGCATTGTCATCATCCCTTGATGTCTCCCCATTGCTTAAAAAAAATTGCCAACATCCTCAACATTTTGCTAACACTATTCAACATCCCCTAATGTCTCTTTAGCACTACTCAATATCCTTTGGCACATCTTTAATGTTGTTTGATGTCCCCATTGTTCTTTTGTCATCCAAAAAAAAAATCACCTTTTTTTCTTGACTTGATGTCTCCTCAATGTTACTTAATGCCCACATCAGTTTCTAGCATCCCCCTATCACCTAAAATAAAACAATTTTTTTTCAAATGTCCCTTGACATTGCCCATTATTCTCCCATTTGTCCTTGAACCTAAATGAGTCTTCAAACCTTTAAAAACCATGCCAAACCTAAAAATTACTGAAGATGCCCTATTTAAGATGTCCTTCAAATCTTAAAGATGTCCCCAAAAAAAGGACATTAACAACCCTATTCCTCACATGTATGCACAAAATGCATGATAAGGTCATTGCTATGGGATGAATGTAACAAGTTATGAGTAATGTGTAATGTATCCATGTGGAACTTGCATAAAAAATATTGTCATCAATCTAAAAAGAGAAGGGAACCAAAATAAAGGTGTAAAGTACATAAGGTCCATGCTATGATATATGTATGGATTTTATTTAGTTTTGAACACCATAAAAGAGGAAAATATGATTTGATGCATGCTAACAAGGTCTTACCATGGCCTAATTTGTATGAACCAAATTAAAGACCCCTAATTTAAATAATGTGCCCCCAAAGGATTCATCACCTCACATAATCAAACTATATAATACAATTATGTGTAAAATCGTCTAATCTTTGGTTTGCCTTTGTTGTCTAATGCTAAATTTTGAGTTATTCTTGAAGTCATTTATATATAGAGGACCAATATTCATCAAAACTCAATAGGAGACCCCTTTGCTCATTCTTTTGCTCCAACAAGCTCCTATCTTGTAATGCAACATTTAAACACACAAAATTGAATTGAGCACACACTTTTCCTACTCCAACAACCTCTCTTTCCTTTTCCAACCACACAAACACACAAAATTGAACTGAACACATACCTCTCCTATTCCAATGACCTCCTCTCTCTCCTTCTCCCACAACATAACAAACAAAAAACATTGCAACTCCAACAATTTCATTTCTCATATTGAATGATCCTACGATGTTGCAATGCCCTTGGACGTTCTAATAGGTTAGCTTTTTGGTTTTTGCCATGCAATAAAATTCCTAAGGACGAGCCCAAGGATGATGATTCATTAGTATAGCCCCTTCTTGGCCCACAAAAGGTCCTATTTCAAACCTCCTTGTGGTGTGGGGTGTGTAGGTGAAACTCCAACTGGCCATGTGCCAATGAGCTTGAGTCAAGAGTGCCAACAACTTGTCATGCCAGTTCTGCTGTTGTGCTTCCAAAGAAACAAAAAGAGAAAATTCCTAAGGATTCATAATGTCCATTCATAGTCTCCTGCAGAATATCTGGTTCCGGTAATATCAGAATTTGAGAAATAAAATTTATATTTCATTGATGTGTGGAACTTGCCATGAACGTCTGGGTGGTGTAGTTGGTCATCACGCTAGTCTCACACACTAGAGGTCCCCGGTTCGAACCCGGGCTCAGACACTGGAAGGATTTTTTAAATTTTCACAAGTATCCAGTGTTCGTGAATACATTCTTTTGACAACGGTCCTAGTTCGGGTTTAGGGGTTTAGGGTTTTAGTGATGGGATTGAAACCCTAAAGTGTGCCAGGGCAAGCAAGCAGCTCAATGCCAGAGAGAAGAGTGAGAGAGTGGGAGTACCTCGTAGAGGAATGGTGACTTGTCGAGGGGATGGTTTGTCTTGGCTTCTCCTCAAATGGGTTTGTTGTTGACATATTATCCACTACCACTTTCTTCAACACTTGGAGCTTTCGTACTTTTGTTGTTGGTTTCATCTCAAGATCTCCAGATCTGTTTTTCTTTTACTCGGGGACGTGAGAAAGAAGAGTTCAGGTCGGTAGAGAGATTACGGGGAGACAGAGTTTCTGTTGCTCTTTTTTGAGGCTTACATTGAGGAGGAGTTTGGAAAGGTTTGCGTCGAAAAAAGAAAGAGTGGGGTAGGGTGAGAAAGCGGAAAGACACACACACAGACATGGCGCCAGGTCCAGTGGTGAATGTGTACCCACTATCGAGCTACACTTTTGGGAGCAAGGAAGCAAAAATGGAGAAGGACACCTCCGTAGCTGATCGTCTTGCACGCATGAAGCAAAAGTAAAAGTATTCGCTTTTTTTCTCCCCTTCTTCTTTCATTTCTCTTCTGGGGGTGGGGTTGGTATGCATTAGGGTTTTCAGTAGCACATTTCTTCATCCTTCTGAACCTGACCTGCAATGCTTTGGTTTAGGATAAAATGGTGATACTGGTTGTCTTTATGCATCAGAGTTTTCAGTAGCCCATTTTGTCATCCTCCCAAAATCTGCCCTGCAATGCTTTGATCTAGGACAAAATGGTGATACTGGTTGTCTTAGGCAATCTCCACCAATGTCTTTTCTTCATTGGCAGCAGAGCGAAACCATTCTACTTCTTCACAAGCTCGAAGCTTCTAAAGAATTGACATTAGCTAATCATGTTGAAATATCAGTCAAGAACCCAACATTCTTCTGGACCACCATGGAAGTTGACAAAATGTATCACACACTCAATGTATAGAGGAGTACCTGATGCACTATGTGTTACAGAATGTGGGAAGAAATCAAGTTTAGGATTGAGTTTCAGGTTCAGGAATCAGCCTTTCTTTGGGGTTAAGCAGAAGATGATAGGCTTGGCATTGCCAAGGCTTGCTCAAAGACCCAATATGCAATGCTTTAGGTTAGGATTTAGTGGGAAATGAATCCCAGTTAAGGGTATGATTTATCACCTCTTAACTACAAACAAAAGAGCAGAGTGTAAGGAGAAGAACCAACTTCAATTTTCAGAATCTCTTTCATCGCATTCTCAAGTTTTTCAGGTCCAGTCCTGGAATCATTTTATCCGTTTTATGTGCCCTTGGTGCTGTGGAATGATTTGGCTCCTCTAAAACACAGATTTTTTCAAGCATGAAGGAGGACCAACTACCATATTGCACCATCTATTGTGGTTAACCGTTTGCAGTTTCTAGGGTTTAGAAGGCAATCTATACATCAATCAATTGCAACTGATTTTTTTCTCTGCTCTCTGTTATTTGCAGCTACATGAAGGAAGGAATGCGCACAAGTGTTGAGGGGATTTTGTTGGTAAGGTGCTCTTTCCCCCACTCCCCACTCAATGTCAGGATGTTGGGTCTAGAATTAGATGCAACTTGAGAGACAATTCTTTCTCCTTATGTGTGAATAAATGTTGTTTGGGTCGATGTCTGCTGTTGTCTGCTGTGCAGGTACAGGAACACAATCATCCCCACATTTTGCTGCTGCAAATAGGGAATTCCTTTTTCAAGCTCCCAGGTGGGCGCCTAAAGACAGGTGAAAATGGTGAGAGTTCTAACTCTTTCCAGCCAATGAAGCTCTTATATTTTTTATTCTGGTAACAAATGCTCATACTGCCTGGAAAAGTGAGAACATTCATGTATGTGCAGAAATTGAAGGGCTAAAGAGAAAACTGACTAGCAAGCTTGCCCCAACAGCATCGTCTATTCAACCAGACTGGCAGGTTGTCAAAAGACTGAATTTATTTTTTTCCATAAGATTGTCCCGACAGTTCAGAGTTGTGCAAATATGTGACCATGGAGATTGTGGAGAATGTTTTTCTTTATAGAAACTTGGCGCTTACCTGCTAGTTTTGCAGGTTGGTGAGTGTGCAGCAATGTGGTGGCGTCCAAATTTTGAGACATTGTTGTATCCCTATTGTCCTCCCCACATCACCAAACCCAAGGTAATGTTGAAATTTTTGGTTGTTCAGGTTCTGTCTTCCTATTTCTGTAAATTCATGCAACAGAAAAAGCAGACTGTTTCTTGATGTCTTTTGTTGAGAGACTTCAAACCAATAACATGTTGACACTGCACCAGACTTGCATAGATGATATAAGTCCAGTGGATAATTTGGATCTGCTCTCTCATGTTCAGTTATTGGATCTTCAATTTTATGGATCATGTGTCCCCAGGAATGTAAGAAGCTATTTGTGGTCCCTTTGTCCGAGAGGCAATATTTTGCTGTTCCCAAGAACTTGAAGCTACTTGCAGTTCCCTTGTTTGAACTGTATGATAATGTCCAGGTATTTCTTGGTCCCATCAGGAACTTGTTGAATTTGCACAATTTTTGGTGTTAATAGACTCTGATGTGATCTGCAAGAGAAAGGTTTACACACCTATGGTGTCTTTAATTTCTCTATTTGTGTGTAGATTCTCCTATTGGTGAAAACATTTGAATAGCACAGAGATCTGTTTGTATCCACATCTGTTGCATGCAGCAAAGATTTTGATGATGTTAGCTACAAAACCCTCATCAGGTTGTTACTTAATGATATGCTTCATATGATTTGCATCTGAAAAATATTTTTGAAGATCGGTCCAAGTGCAGGTGTACAATCCAAATTTCACAATGATGAAAGCTCTCTTTTGGGTGTGTTTCTTGCAGAGATATGGCCCTGTTATTTCAGCTATACCACAGCAGTTATCCAGGTTTAATTTCAATGCTATCAACAACTGATTTTGGTGGAAACAAACAAAAGACAATGTTCAAGGAGTGAACTGCAACCACAAGTATTCACATATTAGCAATGGTTTGGTCAAGATGCGTTTATCTCATCTCAAGAGTTTTGAAACAATCATCCAGATTTATAAGGTGTCAGATTCTGTGGAAAGAGAGATGACCTTGTGAAGAGTTGTATAACCAACCCCATCTTGGGCACATGCATTAGCTCCTTGTTCAAGGTGTCTTCCATACTCCTGCCAATATAAACCTGTCACCCTCTTTGCACTTGTGTTCTGGTCCGCACCATGCTACATCAGTATCATATACTGGATCATCAAATGAAGGGCAATGTATCTGCCATAATTCTGCTTTATGTAATCCATGGGAGAGTCATTTCTTTGAAGTGGCTTGTTCACAGTCAACTAGCTTACGCAACCTTGAGACAGATGGAATGGATACAGTGGTTGCCTATGCATGAACTGCATTTAACCCCTTCTCTCTGCAGCATTGTACAGTTGCATACCTATCAATCTAGTTGCAGACTACAGGTTTCTAATTTTATGCAGAACTCAGACAAAGCAAAATACTGTTAGCAAGAAAATTCAGCACCAGCTTCTTTGAATAGATTTCATCATGATGAATCCTTTTATCTGTGAGCATTTACACTTCAATGGTCCTTGGATAGCAATTAGCTCACAAATCCTTCAAAAGCGTAGAGAACCCATCATTCTGATTAAAAGTGGCCTGATGATTAGTTTAGAGATAGGAGCAAAGTAATTTGATTAAATCTTGCAGGAAAAGTTCAAATTGTCAATTAGAATCAAGATGGAATAAATGAGAAGAAGGAAACTTGAAGGGATGTAACAATAACGGAGGTGGTTGTGAACTAGGATTATAGTCTGTGTACATGACCTAGATCACATGATACTCTTCCTCTAAATGCACTTTTGGAATTACAAGACTCAATTTCAAAGATTGATTGATGTGCACAACCAGTTTTCTCCTTTCTTAATTTTTGAATAGTTCAACAAAATCCTCTCAGCCTTGATTGATCATCATCTACACACAAAATGTTGTGATTGAGCCAATCACTACAAAATACAAGAAACGTC
Organism: Sphagnum tenellum; assembly: GCA_963921925.1. Taxonomy (NCBI): domain Eukaryota; kingdom Viridiplantae; phylum Streptophyta; class Sphagnopsida; order Sphagnales; family Sphagnaceae; genus Sphagnum; species Sphagnum tenellum. Next base: position 12,632,454 of record OY998153.1, read on the forward strand.
CATATTTATTTGTAGCAAAGTTCACAAACTTTCTATAAGTTAGTCTATAAGGAAGGACTAATGAAAACTGAGCAGCAACTAGGAGGAAGATCTAATAGAAACTAGGAAGCAACTAATGTGATTGTAACTAAAGTGTACAACCTTTGTGCTTAGAGTGGGTTAAGGGTTGGCAAATTGTATTGCAAATTGCAAATTGCATCAAATGAAAACTACTTCAGGAAAAATGTGTTCAGGAATACATCCTTCGTTGTTGCCTCTAAGTGTTTTGCTAGATGGTAGCAAAGTTTAGACTTCATAGAAGCCAACATTGGGAGTGTGCACACTACAAGGGGGCTTTTGGGCACTTTTGAGTCTAATATTATAGTACATACAATATAATTGTTCCAAAAGTATGGTACATTTAATTTTGGGTATCAATTTTGATTTTTGGGCTTTATAATTATTATTTTTACAAAATCAATGCTATGTAATATTTTAATAATAAAAAAATATTATCTATATTGAAAGATCCATGTGAATGTATTACTTAACAACATTTCAATTTACCACAAATTTATAGAACTTTTATTGAAAAAAATTATTTTTTAATCACATGGTATCCAAACACGATTCAAACTATGAAAATGACATGGTTAAATATATTTTCAACTTCAATAAAAAAATTTAATCATTTTTTTAAAATTGCAATATGTTTGTGTTTTTGAATACATGGGTACACTACATTTCTTTCACAAATATATTCAAAATTTCACTTTATAAAATAAGATAAAATAATTTCTTTTTTAATATCTTGCCTATGTTATATTCTAACATAATATGCAAAAATATTATGAAATTCTTTCAAAAGTTTAAAATGGAATACACTCAAACATGCACATTGTTGGAAAATAGTACAATGTGACACCTCAAAGGGGGTCACTCTAGTGTGTCTTGACCATGCATTCATCCTCAACACTCTCAAAAACGTGAACAACAACAATTTCAGCAACCTTCAAATAAGTTCATAAAACTCATGAAACTTCAATGGTCTTCCAAAGTCAAGTCAATGAATTCACAATATCACGGGGTTTCATTGTCATCACTACATTTGCAAACATTGTCATCTTAAACATGCATGCTTGATGGTCAAAAATCAAAAAAACATCATACATCTTCATTCAACTTACTCAATCCAAAAGCAATATTAATTTATTACAAGGACCATGTGTTTAAAGAAAGTCTATTCACAATCATCTTGTAACCAATATTGCTCAAAAACAATGCCAACAACATCCATGAGACAGTTGGCAAGAAACCTTGCAATTAGTTCCAAGATAAAGAACTTGACAACATCTATGTAAAAATGAATAAGTCATTAAGGTCACAATAATACATAAGTAAATGAAATTTAAATGAACATATATCAAGAAATAAACAAACTCAATAAGCAAAATTACAAAGAATGTTACTTGTGCATGCCTCTTTAACTTTGGCAACAATATTATCAAACATGTCCTTGTTTACATGCACAAACTCTTTAAATGCTAGATTTAGATGTGTAACTCATAAAGTGTATTAGTCTTGACATTCGAATGCAAGATGTTAAGCATTAAGGTCCACACCAAATGAACATTGTTAGTGAAACAAATTGTTAAATCAACATACATGGAGTATAACTTCGTCTAGCAAGACTTAACTACACTTTTTTGAATTAACATATGTGGAATATGGCTTCATCTAACAAGGTTTAATAGTTTTGTAACATAGTCACACACATAAACATCTTGACTTTGAACAAACTTAATGCAAGAATGCATAGTAACTAACATAAGCAACAAACATGTGAACCCTAGTACAACCTTCACATCCCATAACTCACAATTGACAAAAGAAAAATCAGGCACTATGTTCATCCATCTTTGTCAAGAAGGCTATGTATTCCATTAAGACTTGTTTTGTTGGACTCAACATTGAAATCCAATGAATTTTTATGTTACACAATATTTCAAACCCTTTGAAATTCATGAACTCAATGATCTTTGCGAACTCCAATTTCTTTTGAACTATGAATGAAATATGTGTAAAATTATGGTAGTAAAATTTCAATACTTTTCACAATAGGAAAATATGAAAGACCCTAGACTACTAAGTTGGTCCAATGGGTCACACAATTCATGCCCTCCACATGCAAAACATGGTTTTCTTTAATCTTTTGAGTAACATTACTATAGAGACCTTAAAAAATAGAAATGTTATCTAAACCAAATGATTCAAGTTTTTATGTAAATTGCCTTTAAACAAACCACCCTTCATTTGTAAACCATCCATTATGACATTGGTGAGAATCTTATTCATAGACCCATCAACAATTTGAACAAATGAAAGAAGCATAACTAGCAAGACCAATCATGCACAACATATGCATGCAAAGAGATCCATGCTTGGTTATTAATTATTGTAACTTCATCACAAGATAAAGCCAAAAATCTCACTCTTTAAAATATTTTTGTTCCTCAAAATGACTTGGTCATGCATGAACTCAACTAAAATACAACCATTACTATTTGTCTAATGTTTCTTGGGCATTAACAAAACTTTCAAAAAAGAAAATAGGGGTCGAAAAGGTATTTGAACATTGGCCTCCCCATTTGTAGGAAGTGAAAAATGGCAACCATATGTGTCTATTTTCTACTCCCCTCCCCCTTTATGTCAATGGTTACCAATTCATGTATTGCATACTTGCTATGGTTTGCATACCATCTATTGTTCTCAATATGCTTGTAATGCTTTGTAATGAACCATGAACTTTTTTTCGTACCAAGAGTTTTGAAATCTTTGTTTGTCTTGTGCCTTCCATTATATTTGGTAAGTGTATCCAACTTGGAAGCAAGGAATTTGTCACACCTATCTATCACCAAGAAAATGTTGCATTTAACAACGTGAATTAATCTATCACTACCAATGTTCATTTCTATCCATGGTAGTTTAGTCACCCAACTATCTTGAAACTTATGTTTCATCTCATCATTTTCTTTTGGACAATAGTTGTTCATCACTTTTTGATTTACCAATAGTACAAATGTTTTCAACATTATTTTCAACCTAAACATTTGGAGAAATTGGCAAACCCTTAAAACAAATAACTGTCATTGTTAGATTAATTCTTTGAAAAAATGTCATGTTCCTCATAAGTATGGCAATCAACACAAAATCTTCAGCACATATTATGACTACCTTGAGAATAAACTTTTAAAGAATTTTTTTTCATCATTGTTTCAATCATTGGTTTTTTTGGGCACACAATCTTACCCTTGGAATTCAACTTTTTCTTTCAACTCCCAAAGTAACAAATTCAAGTTCAACTTCTAAATGACAACTTTTTGCAACAATATTGGGACCTTTTGGCACATTGGGAGATTGTGATGTTAGTGCATTGTCCATCAAAATGGTGGTTACATCTTTATTCCCAAGGGCAAAGGACACTTCACAAGGCATGTCAACCACCACCTCCATCTCTAGACCACCACAATACATAACCAATCAAGTTAGTTAAAAAATTCTAAAGCATAAAATATTCATACAAACAATAAGGAAAAATTTCAGTCTAACAATGAGCTTTTAGCTTAAGTGTCCATTGTCAATTCCTTTGCCATCCATGATTACCCCTCTTTCACCAAATCATAAACAACACAAAACATAAATTGATACTAATAATTGTAAATTACAAACTACAACCATGGTCCTACAACTAATAAATCATTAATTAAATGACCACTATTAATATTCCTTGCAAAGTAATGACAAGTAGCATTCTTGGATCTTTGTGGAGAAGGACTTGCAACAACATGACATGCCTCTAAACTTTACCCAATGCAAATAATGATAGGTTCCACTATGCAAGCATCAAAAAAACTAAAAATTTATTTTCATTTTGTATCAAGTCCCACAACCATTTTCTATTATTAAACCACACTTTAAATTTGAATAGACATCCCTAGGGTGGCAGGCCTAGTCCTTAACTTGTAATTGATCATAATTCAAATGACAAAGCAATGAAACATGAACACATATATATTATACTATGTAGTGGCCACCAACAATACCTACGAGAAGAAAAAGGATAAACATTAACATATTCAAAATGTTTACAAAATGAAAGTGCCAAGATATTAAAGAGTTAGTAAAATTAAATCTAAGGCTATGAAAATAGGCAACATATGTTATGTGTAACATAAACTAGTTGGTGAAAAAAAAATGTCATTCTTTTGATTAGGGGTTACATTTTATGCCCATTTAAGATAAGTTTGATGAAAGTTTTTTAATTTTTTAATTTTTCCTTTGTAATTGTTTTTCCTCTTTGAACCATAGTGAAATTTAGTGATTTTTCACACCAATTCACCACCACCAATCCCTCTTTTTAAATGCATCTTGCATGGACAAACAAATAAGTGATCCATTAATTCCCAGAATGTAAAGATGGATCAATTTGGTCTACTTCTCAATGCATTTTTGAACTCCTTGACATTTAGGGGTTAACCTTTTGAATTCCCACCAAAAGTACATAAAACAACATAAGGTGAGTAGAGAGTGATCACAATCCAACATAAACAAAGTCATGGAATGGAATAGGCAATTCATGCTCAACAAAGGTGTGCGCTTGCAAATTTGAGACATGGATTGTAATTGGAGACACAATTTCCAAAACAACATATCTTCTCCTCTCATTTTGAAGTTGGCACCCCAAGTTTTGCCACTATTGGACATGCTCTAAAACCTCCTATGGACTTCCAACTCATGCTACCTACGGAACTACCCAAGTAAGTGGGTGGGTATCAAAAGTAACTAGGTAGGTATGCAAGTGATTAGTATGTAGGCAGGTAAAAATGCAAGGTACTACTTTATGTCTACTAGGTAGGTAGAAACATGTGGATAGCTCACTAGTACATAGCTAACCACCACCATGGTTAGCTGGTTGGTCAGGAATTGATGGAAAAAAAGAGTGTTTCTTGTCCGGACAGACAGACAGATTGATTATCCATCCATCCATCCATTCATTTATCGATCCATCCATCCATTCATTCATCCATCCATCCTGCAATGGTGCTTTGATGGGTGCTGGTTCTTTAGTACCAGAATTGGCATCATCAAATTCATAATGTGTTATCCAGAGTTGATACTTCATACCTGAAAAAGAGGGCACAGGATGGACTTGTGATGAGCATATATGGTACAATCTTTTGGGGGTCTGAGTCCCGGATTGGATCTTTTTAACTTATACTGCCGGACCGAGGAGATGATGATGCAATGTGGGCACAACAATGAAAAGAGATGCTGACCAGACTCAGCATTGTAATAATAGTAAAAATAGGAGCTTTTTTATTAAAAGCTTTTGTGGGAAAATTTATTCAGTTGAACAAATTTTTAAATAGAGGATGAAAAAAGAAAATTAATTAATTTTTTTTTAAAATTAGGGTTTTTAAATTTTCATTCTTTGAAACTATTTAATTGAAATCCCTAGATTATTCTATTAGGTTCTAATACATAGCTTTTAGCCAAATTTGATTAAATCTTCTTATGGATGATTACCAATTCAGCTACATCACAAAATTGAGAAAGAAGGAAACCCCAAAAAAAAAAAAAACCAAGACCTAATATATCAGAGAGTTGAGATCAGTGTTTGTTTTTGTGGCAAAATCCACAAGAGGACTTAGTCAAATTCCACATACTTTTTTTTTAAACAGGAGAAAATAAATAAATAAACGGGTTGAGACACTAGCAATTCAATTAAGAGTGAGTTCACTAATTGAATATAATGGCCCATTGTTGTATATCACAAGGAATCTATTTCTAGAGCATAGATGCTATGTAGGACCTGAGCCAGTTTAACAAAAATATATATTATTTTCAAAAATATTTGGGAATACATCATTTGTTGGAATGGAAATCCTCAATTTTAATTAATTATTCAACAAACATGTGTCCAAGTGACCAAGGTACAACTGGTAGTATGTGTGTGTTGTATGGATCTTCTAGCTAGCACGTGATCATCATCATGGGGGTCCAATCTCCACAATACAATTTGCATTCTCTAAAGTCTCTACAAGATTCATGTAGTTGTGGATAACGCCCAACTTATTTTTATCTATAATTATTGATGTTCAACACAAAATAATTCACCAAAAAGGTCTAACTAACAAAGCAAGAGAAAATTTTATTGATATTTTATTGAAATTGTTAAAATTTGAAAACTATTGGATTACTATTATAAATACATAACATAAGATCTATTTTTGGCACACTTATTCCTGAACTAACTGTTGAAATTTTGAAAAATAAAAAATTTGAAACTATCAAACCTGCCCTTTTTGTAACAACCCTAGGAATTCATTGATAAGCGACGTGCAAAGCGTGAGGAATCTTTATGACTACATTTCCCTGAGCAGGATTTAATTAATCAATTATTTAGTTATTTATTTATGTAATGCAAAGTTAAAAATAGAGAAAATATGTGATATGAAGAATTAATTTTCTCTGGCATTATTTATGACAGGCCCATGTCTGCTCTGATTTCCAATTTATTTTTCTCTTGCTTATTATTATCATGACAATCCAACAAGTCTGGTTTAATTTTTAATTGATTTTCTCCTCTCATTATTATTATTATTACTATTATTATTATTATGACAACTCAAAGTATGGTTTAACTTTTAATTAACTTTTAATTTCTCTTTGCATTGTTATTATGACAACCCAAGTGTGGTTTTAATTTTTTGGGTCCTTGGCTAAATTTTTGGGCCTTAAATTTGGCGGAACCAAAAGAAAATCATTAAAAGAATTAATTAAAAAAAGAAGCTCGTTCATCCAGATAAACCCCACAGTGACGCCCACCCTAGTTGCCAAATAAATAAATTTAATAAATTAATTAATTAATTCTACCGGATAAAGAAAATGGTGGGCTCCACACCGTTAGATCTGGGATCTAACGTGCAGGAATAGAGCTAAGGAAGCAGCAAGGCTTCTTCGTTTTCCTCGTTCAGACTGTGTCCTGTCGACTCTTCTTCCCTTCCTTCGTCGCTTGCTTCTCTCTTCGTTCGCCTTTCTTCTTCCCCGTTTCGATGCTGTTTGTGTTTCTTATTAGATGCAATCTAAACTCCGTCTTTTTGTCTTCCGTCATTTCTATCTCTCTCTCTCTTTCTACTTGCAGTTTCCCTTTTTTTTCTTTTTTTCTTTTTGGCTCTTAAAAGACTTTACTTTTTTTTCCTTTGAAAAAAAAAGAGGGGGGGTTTCTATGTTTGTTTTTGTTGATTTTTATGCCCTTAAAAGATTTTTTAACTTTTTTTTCCTTTAAAAAAAAGCTCTTCGTTTGTTTGTAGTTGTTACCTTCCTGAATTTGCGCTCAATTTTTTCTTTGTTTTTTTTTTTTTTTTTCGTTGGTGTTGTTGCCACCAGGAAGAAATTTGTTTTTCAACCGAGAGGGAAAGAAGGAAGGACGCAAGGGAAAAAAAAACCAAAAACAAACAATTAAACTCTAGTTTTTTTTTTTCTTTTTTTTTGAGTGCACGAGCTCAAGGCGGGGAATAATTTTTTTTATCAATATTTTCATTTTCCTTCGTCTTTGATGAAGCTTGGTGTATTGGGCGGAGTTTGTATGAGCGTGAGGTTCTGGGAGGACTCTTGTTGCTAGGGAAAAGAGTTTGGGATTCATTTCACCAGTTTCTCTTTTGTGGAAGACTTTTGGATCCTTCTTCCTTGCATGTTTTTCCAGCTTCCCATGTGTTTGTCTGGATATACAGTTCCCTTTGGTGTTTTTGTGGGAGTTTCTGTTGTTGGACTTGGATGTTTCCATCGTTGGTTTTTTGTGTGTTTTTAATTTTTCAAGTGTTGTTAGGGGCTTGGGGTTTTTTTTTGGGGGGGGGGGGGGGGGGTGTTTTCTTTAGGTGTAGGATTTGGTGAGAAATCAATCCATTCTGGTCTCTCGGCGAGGGTCTCCCGCACTTTGTTTTGTTTTGTTTTTCATGCCGTTGCATGGTCTTTCTTTGATGAGAGCTTCGAGTTTGAGCCCCCTTGCTTTCTTTCTTGCTGCCAAACTTTTAAGGGTTTTGAGATTTGCACGGAACATATACATTCCAGAAGGAAAGAGCTGTATTTCTTTTGAAAGCTAAGCTGTGGATCATTGATCTATCACTGTGGTTTTGGGGATTTTGGACATTGCAGGATGGTTGATGCAAAAGGAAGGCAAGAAGATTTGAGGATTGCAGTCTTGAAACAATCTAGAAAAAGAGGCAATCTGGCTGAGGTGGATCAAAGCTTGAAAGCCTAAAGCTCTTGGTTCCACACGTTGATGCAATAGGAATGCAAAAAGATTTGAGGATTGCAGTCTTGAAATTTTCTTGAAAGGCCCGCAATCTCACTGCCGCAGATCAAAGCTTTAAAACCTAAAGCTCCTGGTTCTGCATGTGGTTGCAAATTTTGTAACAGAGGGAGGAGAGGAAATTAAGTAAGAGACAAAGCAGATAATACAATAAAATTGCAGTCCTGTTGGGTTATCTATCAATTTAGTTGAGTGAAGGGAAGCAAGCAGAGGGGACAGGGAAACATGGAGCGAATATCTTCAGTCGATGACATTCTAGGGACATACTGGAAGCTTGATCCACAAGGTCAGGGACATAGTAACAATGCAGCTGGAGGTCCACCCGTGCCTGGAGCTGAAGATCTGAAGATGGGACTGTCATCTGGGGATAATAAGCGCATGAACCGGAGTGCATCTGAGTGGGCCTTCCAAGAGTTTCTGAAAGAGCATGATGTGGATGGAGGGAGTACTGTACCCCAGTCAGGAGTATATTGTAGCAGATCCAGAATATATGAGGAGAATGAAGAGGAGGATGAGGATGAGGATGAGGCTGAGAGTGACAAAGTTTCTGGTTCATCATCCGCTGCTCATTTCATACCTCAGAATCAAGAGATGAAACCCTGCATCATAGCTGACGAGGTGGAGGTTAAGAGTGCATTGAATCCCTTATTTTCTGGTCTGCGGGACGAAGTAAACGGAGGCAATCAGATAACCAACCCACAAGAGTATGAACAATTTCTCAAGTGCAAGCTGGACTTGGCTTGTGCAGCTGTAGCTCTCACTCGGGTCTGCAACCCTAACTAAACCCTCTCATAACTTGCAGTTTCAAACTAGCAATAGAGAAACTGACTTTCCAAGAGAAAAATCTACACAAAGTTTGAGCTGATAATTTTCTGCATGAGTTTGGTATTTGAGTGCTGCATCTTTCTTTGATATGTCAGAAAAGTGCAAACAAAATGCACAAAAAGTTGGGCATCGTGTAGTTCTTGCACCAGCACTGTCTCACAGTAGTCAATTGGGTTATTTCGGATGGATTATGGGGCTAAGCAGTCAATATCAGGAGGAGGAGGTGGACTGAAACTTATGTCTACAGGAGCACAGCATTTGATACCAGCAACTGATGTCTCATGTAAGTGCAGTTTTATTCTCTGGATTTTCAGTTTGAAATGTGCAAGTTTTTGAGTTTGAAGTGAAACTCATTCACATGAAATAATGAGGAACATTCTAGTTTGTGGAAAGATGATTATTTTCCTTTTTGGGGTCTTTGTATGGGAGGACCATCAGCAACCTTTATGAGTTTATTTTTCTTTTTAAAATTTCCTAAAGTTGTTTGTATCCTTGTGTAGGTGCACCAGAAGTAGTAGTACAGAGAAAGTCAGAGGACCCAATTGGGATTCCAGCACTGCCTCCGAAGCCATATTGTGGGGCAACTTCACCATTGCCACAGAGCCAAACTCGACCCATTACAAGTGGGTCAGAGATTTCAGGTGAAGAAGATCCTGAAATGGAGCATGGTCAAAGCATGAGCAACCCTGGTGATGAAAAGCGGGTCAGGCGGTAGGTTAGACTCAGTGTTTTTATGGATTTGGCATTAATGTGTCCTAGACCATGTGTAAATCTTTGAAAGTGTTCAGATCATCAACAGACAAAGTCAGGATTTGCAAGTTTGAAAATTGTAAAACAAAATTTCAATGGATGTTGCAGGATGTTGTCAAATAGAGAGTCAGCTCGGCGGTCACGCAGACGGAAACAAGCACATCTGAGTGATCTTGAGATGCAGGTTGCCCAGTTACGTGTTGAGAACACATCACTGGTGAAGCGGCTGATCGACATAAACCATAAGTTTAGTGCAGCTGCTGTTGACAACCGTGTCCTTAAATCAGATGTTGAAGCTTTGCGAGTGAAGGTGAGTTTGTTACCAATGTTATAAACTGTACTGGTTATGCCTAGAATCCATCACACCTATTGTACAATCTAGTGCGCTTATGAAAAATTACAGCTCGAGGTTTCTTCTGTAATTGTTGTTGGTTAGGTGATGCATTGTGGGGTTTATTATTAACTGAGACTTTGCATTTATTGCAGGTGAAGATGGCTGAAGAATTGGCTGCAAGAACAAGGCAGTCTCAAATGAATGAGCCACCGCTGGGGGGTATGATGATGAGGTATAGTATGGTGGGTGGTGGCAGCCATATCATGGGCTCTGGAGCTACTGATGCAGGAGCATATATACAGCAGCAACAAGGCAACAATAACACTGGAGGCTGCAAAATGGGGCGCACACCATCAATGCAGCGGGTAGCAAGTTTGGAGCATTTGCAGAAGAGGAGCCGGGCAGGTGGCTCTTGCAACATGGCATCCTGGGCCAGTGGCTGGGACTTTGAAGGCCCTTCATTGGTCAACCATCACTCAGGCAGTGGCAACATTTACTAGAGGGGTCATTGGGACCAAACCAAACATACGATAATTGGATTCCATTTTAAGGGTATTTTACTAATTTTCCATGCTGCTCAGCTCAGCTTTCGTGGCTACCCATAGCCAATTTACGAAGATCCATGGGCCTGCCCAATTCTCACAGAAGGGGGAAGAAAGGGGTCCAGCAGCAGTGATAACAATGATTCATGGAAGCACATGGTTGCTCCAGGACGTAGGCTTGTTGAAAAAATCTGTAAATACTATGAGGACCAAGGGGTACAACAGTGAGGATGAATGAGTTTTGGGCCTCCTCACAGAACATAGTACAAGATTAGTGTCCTATTTGAAGGGACAATGATGGATGGATGGATGCATGCATGCAAGCATGCACACAGGTGAGGAAAAAATTCAGTAAATGTATAGGAAGGAGTGGGTGTCTGCAGATTTGCTTGTGTTGTTTTAACTCAAAAATGTGTGGAGGACAAATCAAATAGACATGTGGAGAGAGAGAGTGTGTGTGTGTGTGTGAGCAAGAGTGAGTGACCAAGTGCTATGTCTGTCATCTGTGCTTGTTATGTATCGCACAAAGTGGAGCACCACCATTGGTTGCTATGGGTCAGTTTCCCATCACCTGGAATCAAAACAATTGTGTGGGTCTGTGGTTTAACATTTTGCACATAGGAGGTGATGCCTTATTTAAACTAGTTTTATATTATTTTGTGGAACAAAGTGCATTTATCATATGGGATAAAAGTCTTGTACTTATTCTTGGTTTCTAAGTTTTCTCTAGTATTGATGAAGTCATTTAGATTCATCAACAATAATAATAATAGCTAAAGTAGGGCTGGTGAAGATAACTGATTTTTTGCAAAAAGTGGACTTGCCACACACCTCATTTTGTCGACCTCTGTTTTTGAACTGGGGTGTGAAGGGTTTTGGAAGAATGGAGCAAGATGGCAGATTTCTCACATTGTGGCTGACAAATTCATGGGTCTGATGTTTTCTCTTAAGGGGTGATGTCATTGCAAAAGACCATAAAAGTTACAGGTTTTTTGTCAACAAGCATGATTGATGGTATAGAACACTGTAAACATTGGAGTTTTGTCCTTTCTATGATGTCAACAAGATTGTAGTTACCATGATTGATGAATAGAAAATTGAATCATCAATCATGCTTGTTGACAAGCAAGTGCAGCATCATGATTTATCTTTCATCACACTTTTCACAAATCCATGACTCATATCATTCTCAAGCAAGCTGCATAGTAATGCAATTCAGAAAACCTGACCATCTTGCAACTTGTATGATGGGGAACATGTTTATACAATTGCTGATGTTACCCATTACAATCGCCCAAGAAAGATCTGTTGTTGTCACACAATCTTTTGACATGCAGGATCCCAGGGTTTCTTTTCTCTTAAGAGGGAGCATTGGACATACAGAAACAGCTGTTAATAGGTGTCCCACCTCAAAAGTAGACATGTATCTTAAAAAGAATGAGATATCGTTGCACCAGAATACCATTTGCTGCAAAAGTAATACATTCGTTGATTAATAAAAATTGAGCACCTCTCCCAGTATGCACTACATCTTGAACACAAACCCAAGATACCTAAGGATAGCTTATATTGTCCGGATAAGCTCATCTATGACAAATTGACTTGGGACAAATAAAGTTTAGGCTTTGTGATGGTATGCAATCAAGGGCTATATAACACCTGTTTGGAGACCATCACCTCTCACACATTCACCTAATGTGACAATGCTTTTGCAAAAAGGGTTTTGTCCACAAGGAACATTAATCCTACTTAATGGGTGAGCTTAACTAACCAACATGATGTTGCATTCCCATATCAAACAGAGAGCCGACCGCACAACCTCCACTTGGCCTCAGGCTGGGAGAGGTGCTTCTCAAATACCCAAATGTCCTCCACAGTAAGCTGCAATGTTGACCCCATCATCCCATCCAATGCCTTTATTTTTTATCCTCATGCCTCCCTGATATGTTCCTTGCAATGAATGATATGGATTTTTTTTCTTTCTCTTGTTACATTAGACCACATTTGATTCTGGTTCACATTTCTAGGACAATTCACCAGACCCTTGCGTAAGAATTTAAATTTCAGATTTCCCTTAAAAGCAAACATTTAATTGCACTGAGACCAACTTGTGTAGCACAAAGTAGTACTAACCTCTTTCTCCAGATCCCCAGCAACAAGTTTGCCGTGCTTGTCATATGCTGCAAACTTCTGCACACCTCAAAACATAATTTGATTATTTTGGAGATAATAGTTACCTCAAGACAGTGCTTTTGATTTGGTCAAGGTGAGACCTTGGAGGTTTTTCAGAAGACCAATGTATGGTTCCCAACCAAGTATTCCCACATTTGCAGTTGACTTTCTACATTCACTGGGTGAGTCATGCAGTGTCCAATTTGAAAATTTTAGGCGTGGAGACAAATAACTGACTTTCTCTCTCTACCAAAGCACAGATTCTCCCATCAATAAAAATTGTGATGAAACATTGTGTATAATACAAGAATCTACTTGAGTTCTGGGTGCAGAGATTTCTTCCAACCTAAAGAAATGCTGTCAAATGCTTATGAAATACAGAAATCATGGATCAAGACAGGACTTGATATTCCAATCATTCCACCTTGGGCTTGGTGGGTTTTTAGAAATCAATAAAACCAAAGAAAAAGATGTAAGCAATGAGGTAACAAGCTAGTTGGTGGTTGAAAGGTATGAAACCTGGTTACTGATGATTCGAAGGGTAAGCTGAGCAAACGAATTGTCCAGATTTTTTGTCTGGTCAACTCCAACCTGCATGACCCAGTGTTTCCTCAGGTGGAAGTCAAACCACAGAAAGCATTGCCACAAATCAGTGGGGCACATAGTTATGGACACAAACCAGACGGCCTTGCAAAGTTCGTATTTTCTTAATGGGCCCTACAAGCTCCCAGTGGACTTGTGCCCATGATGTCTCCCTGTGCTTCAGCTCCTTCTTCATACCCTGCCAAGTAAATTGACAAGAAAAGAAACAACACCCATTGTAAATATCCTGGCATAGGACAACAGTAATGACCAACCTTGAACACAGCATTCCCTTGAAAGAATATTTGTTGCCTCCCTGTACAAGACAGAATATGCAATTCCCCTGCTTAAGGGTTCATAGTCTCTCCAGTTTCTTCAAATGCCCCTATGAAGACTAGCCTTTAGATAACTAACTTGGACAAGGGCCACTGCTTTTTTGGACTGTCCATGAAGATATTCCAGTCCTTAAAAGTTTCCTGGGTGTCCACCAAGGTCAAAATGACCTCTAGTTTCTGCAAAAGTTTTAGGGTTTCAGCCTGAAACCCTTGACGCTAAAACCCACAGGTTTTTCATAGGGATTTCACGACAGAAAACCTTTAGATTCTGACAAACACCTGATTCACTTCTCCATAATAATCCTCTAAAACAAGAACTCATTAGGTGCAATTTGTCTACTTGATGGGATTCGCTATAAAAATCCTGATGCAAATGCAGCTGGCTACCAGTACAGGTATTGTCAAAGAGAACACTCACAGTCAAAACAGTGTCAGTGACAAGCTGCCGAAGCAATGATCGATCCCCTTGTGCTAAAGCATAGTTGATCTGCATCCATCTCCTAATCCATGTTATAAGACACTCAAGATACATACGACCCATCAACTCAACTCAAATGAGGTCTGACTTACAAAAGGAATCATGCAGTAGAAACAACCATAAAACACTTGCCTGTCTGTAAAGGTCAGAAGCCTCACGGTAGAACTTTGACTGAGTATATCCTTTTGATTTCTGTCGCAGCTTTGCTATGACAAAGCTGGTTTTCAACTGTTTCACAGAAAAGTGCACAACCATGTGTCAGTTTGCTCCTCAGGTCTACTTAGCAGCCATCGTGCAGCCACAGTGGAATAAGTGGACTCTCACTAGCAGCATACCACAATAACATCCCTTTTCTTTCAACCACATTTTTCTTTCCCTCTCCACAATTATGTTCAGAAGCACTGAGAACTTCTCCGTGCCTACAATTTAAGTCGATCTGAAAAGAATTGAGGGATAACCTGATAGTAAGGTTATACAGATTTCACAGCTGAAAACATAAGAGCAACATATGAGCAAGCATGAAAAAGAGGAAAACCAAACCTAAAGAACAGGAAAAATCAAAATCAAAGACAGGAGAACTTTAAGAGCATTATCCATTGAGTACAATGGCTGAGATTTCATAGTCAGTACCATGGCCAAGAGATTCTCCTTTCTTATCTGCCATCCTTCTTTGGTAAACCACCTGCAATCTTAGTCAAAAATCACACCATCAGTGACAAGTCTACACAGACAAATGATATGCAGCAACTGTTAAGTCAGTCACAAAAGGCAACTTTTTTCTTAAAACAACCGACAAGAATGTTAATGAGAAGACGGGACCAGCAACAGAAGCAAAGAAAATACCATTAACAGATCACACTGAAATTTATGTAAAACAAGAACTTTTAGTACAGCCTAGCACATATGCAACTCCCCAGCATGACTGACTTTCAGAACATAGAGTCAACTAAAGGTGCAAGCAAATTCCATAACTCTCAGCCTGCATAGAACTGTGAACTGAAGTGTTTAAATTCCAGGGTTGGCAGGATCCGGTACATACCGTCTTATTAAAGGAAGCGGTGGAGGGCGAGGCTTGTAGGGTTCTGCAATAATCCCTGGACTTCCCATGTACACTCGTAATCTCATCTGTTTGAGAATTGCCGAAGTCAGTGAAGTATTGTCAATTTGACATAAATTTTGACAATCCATAAAATTGACAAACTGCCACTTCCAAAAATGAGATCCCTATTATGTGTTCTCTGACAATAAAGAACTGATGAGCATACCAGTTATACTTACAGGTTTTTGCATTTGAGGAGGTAACGAAACTGCCTTGGCAAAACCTCTGTGTCCTATTGTAAATAAGAATGGGGTTCTCACCTGTCCACAAAATCCACCAAAAACCACTACCCTTCAACAAAGTGCAAAATGGCAGATATGAGTAGCAATGATTTTTTTAATGACATCTGGGGGATGGGAGGAAAAAAAATGTATCAACTGTCAAACCTACCAAAGCTTGTGAAGGATGATGATAAACTCCTTGGATGTCATAAATGCTTACACATTTTTCAACCTTGAAATCTGCAGTTTACACAGAACGAGTTCAAACACAGCTGAAATTGGCATTGTATACTCTGCAGAAGGACGTTCTGCCCGCTCTCTTCACAACAACGCCTAGAAGAAGAGTGTCACTTCTGAGAATCAAAGCTCTGTTTCGATGCGGCTCCGAGGACAAAACCGAAAAACAAACATATGACGAAGAAATAGAACGTACCACGTTGGCATGAGAACAATGCCGAAAGCTCCCGTAGCTCCTTGACCCCTCCAAAGCCACCATGGTAGCTTGACGCTTGTCCTGCTCTCCATGGCAAGGGAAACCCTAATTCCGGTATTGTCCGCGATATAGTCTCGCTCCTTACAAGATACGCATCCGGAGTTCTTCGGCAAGTGAAAGATTGCATAAGAAGACGATGAAGTGAGAAAGATCTCAGACTCCTAATTCCTGCCATATAATAATAATAATAATAATCTTCTTATCGCTCTCCGTTTCTTCTCGCAAGCTTTTGTGCACCCCGATCGACTGCCTTCAAACCTAATACCAAAACCCTACCAAAAAAAAAAGAAACAGAGAAACACGAACTCGGTACCTATTTCTGTACTCCTTCAATCCTTGGAGTATAACTCTACCATACTAATGCTCATCTTCAACGACTTCAATCCTCGTAGTCAAAATAAACAGATCAAGGGAAGCCCGCGCGCACAGAGAGAGAGAGAGCCTTTCACTGGAATTGTGCACAATTGGGAAGAAATGCTACTTAGTAAAACAAACAGATTAGTCACAGATTAGTAGCAAACTTTATGTATTTTCTTTTTTCTTTTGAACTTATAGCGTGTCCAGTCTTTGCCCCATACCCACTATTTGGGCCTCTCACGCTACGCACATGGGGTTTCGCCGGCAGAGCTTAGCTGCAATGCTCGCTGGGAAAATGATGACGTGGTGGCTGAGCGGTGGGGTTGAGGCGCAAGGTCAATCCACCGCTCAGCTACCCTGCCCCTTGTTTCTTTTTTTCCTTTTGCAAGCCCCTACCTAGGATACCCGCACCTTTTGGTTTCTTTTGGGTTGGGTCAAGCGCAGGGGCATGTGGCCGGGGCTTGATATTTTTTATTTTTCTTTTCTTGGTCTCCCATTTATTAAATCATGTGGGCATCTGGGACTTGCTTCTTGTCCCCCATTGGTGGAAGAAAATATATATAGTCATTCATCCCAACCCAAATTAAGTTAAATTCATATTTTGTTCAACTTTTGTTTTTAACCATAAGTTTAATCAATTGTTTATAGCCAATCAATCATTTAATGAGGATCATCTTTCTCCTTTTCATTAACAATTAGGGTTTCAAGATTAGAAACTTCAATCCTTTGTATTTTGAGCCCAAATTCTACAAACCTTGTTTTTGAGACCTTGTGAAAAAAAGCCATTGGCCCAAGATGACACAATAGTCATGCTTGCAATTTTTTTATGCTCCTTGCCAACATTCATTCCTCAACGCTTATTCAAATCCTCCCCATGCCGGTGGTCAATCTAGAAAAGTTTTTGTTGGAGCGGGTCATGCCATATTTTGTATTACTTACTTGGAGAAACAAAGTAAAGAATATGATGTGGTGGGTTGAACTTCAGCAAAAAAATACATTTTGATGTTATTGAAGGTGATGTCTAGCATTGTACACCAAAATTGTTTGATAGGAAGTACCTTCAATCAATCTTATAGGATGACATTCTTAACATTTGAGTATTTATTACAAGAATTAGCATCATTTATCTATCCATCTCCAACTCAATTTGTTAGAACACCTATCCCTTTCAGAAAACCTTTGAAAATGGTTTTATATTGATTAGCACATGGAATTTTTCCTAAAAGAATGAATGCATTGTATGGTGTAGGTGCATCTACAATTTAAAAATATACTTACATTATATGTGATGTTTTGTCTAATGGTGACAAGTTGCTTTCAGTTTATGTCCACACTCCTACTTGAAATCGATTATTCAACATCATTGAGTTATTTCATGACATCATAGGTCTATAGCAAATTTGTGGTTTGATTGATGGTATGCACATTTTTTTAAGTGCGAAACCAAACAGGCAAATGACATCTTCTACTATAAATTTTTATAATAGGAAGTGCTTTCACAGTATAGTGCTTCAAGTTGTGTGTGATTGTAATATGTTTTTTTGGAATGCATGCACTAGTCAACCAAGTGGAATGGCAAATGGTGGACAATTCAAAATATCAATTTTGTATCATTCTCTTCGATCAAGATATAATTTCCAATAACCAATTGTTACTATTGAATATGTGTAGATTCAACCTTACCTACTTGAGGATGCAGCGTATCCTATTTGGCCATATTTATTGAAAGGTTACAAACCTCAAAATAGTGATATGGTAGATCAAATTTGATTTGATCAGTCTATGAACAAAGGTCATGTTCTAATTGAGAATGCATTTGGAACTTCAAAAAATCAATAGAAGATTTTCAAAACAATTAATGTTCTTGTTGATTAAGCCTTTATGATTATTTTGGCATGTTGTACCTTGCATAATTTTTGTCAATTGCAAGGTATGCCAAAACCAGTGGTTCATGATCTTCAAACACAAAGAAATCTTTTTGTGGGTTTTACTAATATGCGTATATCAGTTCTACAATAAGGTGAAAGAGCTAAGGCTACTAGTGAAGAGATGTGAAATGTGTTATTTAAAACCTGGATACAACATAATCCTCTAGAATATATTCACATTTTGTTGTTTTATGTAAAACACATCATTCAATAAATAAAATTCATGTTTCATACAATAGTTGCACTTTGTATGAATATTATATTCATACAAAGTATAGATTTAAATCTCTTGTTAATTTTCTTGAACATTAAGAGGGCGTCTAGCTCTAAATTCAACTGCAAATGTTTTTGTGCCAATTGTAAAGTTTGTTTTCTACTTTCTTTCTTATACATTTTTTCCATTGTAATCATAGATTGGGCAATGGACTTTGTTGTCTCAATTGCCTCCCTTTGTAATTCGAGCTTAAAAGTCTCAAATATTTTTCAAGATTCAATTAACTTCTTGAAAATAGATGCCATGTCACCACTCAATCTACATCTTTTGTTTCCCACATCTTTGCCAAAAACACCAAGAAAATTTGTTGCATGTGTATGAAGCAATTGAATTGCAATATTACCTCGAATGCCCATACTAGATATATCAGCATAAGTACCAAATGTTGGAATAATGGATGGAGGATTTTGTGGAGGAGCATTCCCAACTTGACTTAGAGCTATATCATCATTTGGTAAATATTTTTCAATGGTCAGTGCTTGAGAAGATCCAGGATGAACATAATCATGATCAAGTCCATTAGATGTGTCATCTACCTTTGTTTTGCCCTCCAAAATTTGGTTCATCTTATCAAACCAAATCCATGAAGTAATTGCAAAACCTGTAACACCTTCTATTATCTTTTTTTGAAAATATTTTTTCTTCATCTTGTCCCATTTGTCACAACATTGAGTTGTTGTCCTCGCATTTTCTGTAAGACTATGTGTCACAAGCTTTTCTGAATGTCTCCCCAATCCTTGATGGAAAAGACCCACGACCAAATGCCAAATATTTCTCCTCATACAAATCCAACAAAGTTGGCAAAACATCATTTGACCATTGTATCACCCTCACATCTCTCTTACTTTGATGAAATAAACTTGGTCAAGCTATGGCAGATGCATTTGTAGGTAATGCAAACGCTATAACTTGAGACCCTCATGAAAGAGAATGGAAAAGAAAACCCATGTAAGAAAAATCTTTTGGAGGTGATTGAGACATGTTGAAAAAAGAAGAATTATGAAGAAGGATTGTGTTTAAGGGAGAACTATGTTTAAGGAAAGACATTATTTTTATTTTTATTTTTATTTTTTGAAGTTGTGGGCATGTGGGTTACCATTATTATTTTTTGGATTGTGGTTTTTTTATGCTAGTAGTAGGTTTTTTCTTGAAGGAACAGTGGGATGCAACACTTTTTTAATAAAGTAATTTGGTAAAAAGATTATGAGTGGACAAGCTGAACAATGAGCTACACAAGCTGGCTTGCACTTCGGCTTCTAAATGAAATAGAAGAATAGTTGTTAGGGCCACTTTTTGTGGATGAGTGGATGAAATTATGTGTATGTGCACATGCCTTCTATTTGTCTTTGCTATAGATTTATTTAGACCTGGAGTTAAATCATCCAACATCCAGGCTAATAATGGATTGGTAAGGAACTACACGTTCAAGTAACAAAATCTTCAATTTCTAAAAAAAATTGTCACAATTTATATGTGCTTCAAATTTTTGAATGAATATTTTTTAAATACTCGCTCAATATTCAATCTGTTTTTAAGAATATTCATTCCAAAAGAAAGTGATAAAAAAATAGTATTGGTTCATTCTAGATAGAAAAAAAACCTTGTAAATAGAAATCAAGGATGGGAACCCACCATCAAAAGTACAACGCAAATGAAAATATAAAATAGATACAACCCAAAGAAAAAAAAATCAACAAAAATCAACTAAAGACCTTATGCAAAGAGGATTCATGACTACAAAATGACAATCAACATTAAAAAAAAACTTAAGACAAAAAAGTTGTCATCTACCACAAATTTGGGTAGTGGTAGAAATGCATTAACTATGACTTGTGGAAAAGATGATGAACCTTGAGTAAGCACATCAACTTGCTAAAGAATTGCTATGGCTTACACACGTTATAAAGCTATTGACACCCACTATTGATAATAAGAAACAAGCATCAAGGGACTAAAAAAGACAGTAGATAACACACTATAGTGGTTTATGCACACAAGTGGTCAAAAATGAATTAAAACAAGAATGAAAACACCCATACGTTTCAATAACAAAAGGAATGAAATCATCGCTTAGTGTTTCACTCAGTGTATGATTATGTCTTCTCTTGAGTACCCATCTACAATGCCTATGATGTCATCATCAATGCTCACTGTACCATATTTGTGTGAATCAGGTAAACAATGGTGACATCAAGGTCTAGAAGTCATCTAAAGTAATAAGGATATCCATTCAACATCGAATGTGGTGAGGGAAAAGGTGGGGGACCTCCTTTTGAATGTGTTCCATTTTCCAAAGTAATAATTATGACAATATCTCAAAATGTATCATGGGTTGTTGTATGTTCATTCCTGTAGGGGCACCAAAGCATATGGGTATTTAGATTGTCAATGGTATGACCACATTAACAATCTGAACAATGGGCAATCGTAGGATGTGACAAACCAAGATGGGTATGCAATGTTGTAAGGAAGTGGATAAAAGATAAATGAAATGCAAGTGCGATAAATGAACTAATAACCAAGCGCTTGCCCCTAAAGCCACACATGAATGAAGACATGTTCATATGATATTTAAACGAATGTTTGCTAGAAGCGAAGCAAACTCCTACTCGTGTAAGTGATCTTCCAAATAAGCTTATAATAGGGATAAAACTGAACCACTAGGCTCTCAAAAGATGGGACTTGAGAACAAATAACTTGGGATAACATGGTTCAATATCTGGTAATGACATCTAAAACTAGGCAATGTTAGTCTCAACATGTACTATTGCATCTAAAAAAATAGGGTGATCATCCTATCGGAAATGAATGACAAATGCAAAAATGATCAATGCCCAACACTCCAAAAATGTGAGGGCAATAGTCTGAACTACAAAAGGGAGGCCGAGCTCGCCCGAAAAGGTAAGAAGACTGGCCTAACAATGAACTAGGTGATTGATAAAACCACTAAAAGATCCCACACCAAATTATTTATCCAGCATAGCTATGGTACAAGTATCCAATTCAACGTAATGCTAAAAAATACCTACAAATGGAAACACTATAAAGAGCCTCAACCACAAACAACTCAAGAAACAATCTAAATCCCATTGGTGTGTTTAGAATACAAAAACCTGAGTCAAGAGTAAAAAGGCCAAGAAGAAGTGATATGAAGTGGTCCAACCCCTATGGAGACCAAGTTACACACTTCATTGGTTGAACCAAAAACCCTCATGTTGAAAACTCATGTTATAATCATAAAAAAATAATAACCAAATTTTATGCAGCATTTGTATGTGTATCATCCACTGATGAAGGGAAAACACAAATACAGTGGGCTTTTGTTGGAAGGCAAAAAGTGCGAAGGTGGGCTTGAGTAAACAATGCTCCTCCCAATGGGTTGCCCTATCATGTACCTAATTGTGATGAAATGACTATGAGATCCCCATGTCAAGAAACTTGAGAAAATACAATGGAAATGGGTGTGCATAAAATTGTCAAACAAATGAAAAAAATTGATCCAAAAAACCATGTGAAGATTATAACTATTGAAAAATGGCTAACATGACATTGCATTGAAGGCATTACAAACATCCACCTATAGCACCACCCAATCTAGGTGCAAAATCATCTAGGACAAAATAGTTTCATAAAAGCTTGTACACCATACTTGAAAGGTCACTAAAAGAAAAAGATGATGGATAAGCCAAAGTAAAGATAAATTCCATTCGATCTAAAGTAACCTCCATCTCAAGATGGAAATCATCAACGAAAGGAAGGAAATCAACCTTAGCAAATGGATGGAGCAAGTGAAGGACTCTCGTGGTCTTGTCAGATGGGGCTACATTTGTGCTTGGAGCTAATGCAGGTATTGTTTGACCATTCAAGTAGTTATGACGTTTTTTAAAGACATTACTAAACAATAAACTATCAATTCAACATTGAAACAAACACCATAAGATAGCATGAATAAACTTTAGTATTGAAACAATTCATGTTCCACTTCAACATATGCCAAATGTATTTTTTTAACAAATTCACTATAGGTGCATCAACCTTAAAGGCATATTCTTTCCTTGTAGAAAGTGATGGTATGCAATAATTTGTCACTATAAAAAATTAATTATGGCACAAAACTTGCCCTTGCATGCTTGTTGCAACTTCTTTCAAACATTAATTGCAAAAACAAAAAAATCTATAACAAAAACCATCATAAGGTCAAAGGCCAAATTATTATATGATGTATTAAGGTTTTGAGTATGACTTTTCAACACATTACAACTTTGGAGCATGATTCCTTTGAAGTGCCATGGCAATAAGCAAACACACATTGCTTGAATCATCAATGCTTCACAAACTATTTTGAAGGCAAGATCTTGATGTCAATGCTTTTATCAAGGTGATGCACTTAAATGTAAGCCCATGCACCCAATCTTTTTAGGCATAAAATAAGCACAAACATCTAAAGGCATTATTGTCATGTACAAACCATTGTTCCTCCCTAGACAAAACTTGAACAAAACTTTCATTTCCTTTTGAAAATGATCCAAAATGGCCCCTTTATCTTTGAGTTTACATGCAACATCCAACAATAGTTAAAAATAAGTTTTCCAAGCTTACACCACTCAATAAATGTTGGAAATAATTGTTGAGTTCAAACAAACATTCTTGATATGTACTTACATTAAGATATTAACACAATAATTAATGAAAATATTGCCACATTATGGAAGGGTTGCCACATAACCTGCAATAGCTTCAATTTCATCATTAAATAATCGATAAAGTCATAAAACAAAATTCACTAAAACATAGATGTCCAAATGTAGGAAGTGGTGATTAAATTACGTCTAAGATTATGCAATTTCAAAGTGATAGCTTTGTGTGGACCTTCTTATACGTTAAAACTATTTATAAAGTCAAGTGATTAGGGGGCAAGAATGGCTAGTTTTAGCATACTAAGGCTTGAATGTGTAACTAGGAATGAAATTTTACAAAATGAAAGAATTGGGACCCAAATTAGTTTTTTCGCCAATTTCAGTGGTAAATTGAATTTCAACCTCTCATTTTTCTTGGGTGCCTCCACTATTGCTACATATATTTTCATTGTTCCTACCTATACAACTATTGTAATTATTCCCAAACCTTGTGCATTTAATAAAATTTCCTCACTTTGCGGATACCACTGAAATTGGGGATAGGGGGTGAAAGAGAGGGTGACTTTACTGATAATTTTATTGTTTTACCTTTTTTTTTTCTTTGAACAAGGATTATCCCCATTGCAAGAGAAGCAATTATGACAATGTTTCATTTTATTAGTAAGGCCCAAAACATATTTTTGTCTATTCCACAATCCCATTTTGAATTTTATATTTGTAACAAATAATGTAACATAATTAGGGTTTTTTTTAATAACTACATAAGTCAAGGGGTTATTCGGGTCATCATGGAAGTCAAGAAGACAAAGATAAATTAATATAGATACATCCAAAATTTCAATATTCACATCCATTTTATGACAAATTTCAAGAAAATTAAAGTTCTAGTGAATGAAAGATATAATAATTCCATTACATTAAAAAATAAAATAAGAATATATATGTGTGTGTGTGTGTGTGTGTGTGTGTGTGTGTTTCCAATGACAAATATGAAGCTAAACTATAATAATAATGGAGATCATAATTTTAGTACTAATGTTGGGCGGGTATCACAAATACCCTCGAGCATCACCCGAGCATCTTAATTTAATTCCCTTAGGGTATCACCTCGAATGAAACCTTGATTTAAATTAGGTTATCAATTTCGATTTGTCTGAAAACCAAACATGAAAACTAGATTTTACAAAATTGATTTTTTTTTGAAAATTGGGTAAAGTCTAGATCTTTACCCAAGTTTGGGTCTTAGAGTTTAGTTGCCATGAAAACTTAGGGTTAGGTTGGAGCCATTGCATCCCAATGGCTCTTTCCTGCAAACCTTAAAAATTTGCATAAAAAGGTTATGTATCATGTTCATTGTGCATTTTAATTTTAATTATAAATTTTTGTTGTTTTTTTTTTTAACATTATTGTTTTTGTTGTTGTTTTTTCTTTGTTGTTAAGCCTTGTTGCCTTGTTGTTAACCATTGTTAACTTGTTGCTTGTTGCTCTCATTATCACACCTTGTTGGTGTGCCTTACTGCATTCATTATTGTGCCTCACTGTTGCACCTTGTTGCTCTTGTTATTACGCCTTTTTGCTTTCATTGCCTTGTTGTTCTTGCTCTTACACCTTGTTACTTTATTACTTGCACCTTGCTACTTTCATTGTGTTGTTGTTTTTGTTGCCTTGTTTGTGCTTTATTGATTTCATTGTTGTGCTCGGCTATTCGCGCCTCGTTGTCTTGCCATTGCACCTTGTTACTCTACCTTGCTAGTTGCTAGGCCTTGCTACTCATCACGCCTTATTATTCGCCATTTTTATGAACCTCATCCCCCCCCCCGCCCCCATTGTTGCTTCATTGCCTTGTTATTCATTGTTGCGCCTTGTTGCTTCACCTTGTCAATTAGTACTCCCTCCCCACTCTCTTGTGTAGGTGGAGGAGCTTTGAGCCACAACAACAAGCTTCATCCAACAACATAGGTTTTTTTTCCCCTAGATGTCTTGAGTTTTGTTTTCTTTGCTTTGTATTTTGTTTGTTTGCCATTTTTTCGGGGTTGAATACTTTTTTTTTAGTGTAGTTTGTGAGGTTTAATATGTTGTTTTGTTTTTTTGTGTACAAGATTAAAATTCAGATCTTTGATTTAAATCTAAAACCCTTAAATTTTTCCATGACGAGATGAGAGAAAAAAATGAATGATTTCTTGATAATTTTTCTAAACCTTAAACCCCATTGTTTGTAAATGTCTTTTCTAAACCTTTAAACCCATTTGCTTGTAAAAAGTCTTTTTTTGTTTTTTTTGTTTTTGATTAAAATTTTGATTAGAATTTTTACATAGTCTGTTGAAAAATAGTTGTTTTTTGCATTATCTTTGGACATAGTCTTGTGAAAATTGCCAATGGAACAATCTTTTACAAATGAGAATATGATAAATGGGAATAATGAAACAATTGAAATATGTATAAATGACGTAGTTTTGGAAGATGGGTTTGAGGAAAATCCAAGTGTCCAAACATAAACAAGTGGGAATCTAGAAAATGGTAGTGAAGAAACAATGAAGGGGAACTTGAAAAAATTGCATGATCAAAGGAAAATCTGGAAACCACATGGCAAAACTTTTTCTATTGGAGTTTTTATTGTGTAAATGACAATGTAGAAGTTGATTTGGTAAACACATAAATAATGTGTTGCATATTTTGTTATCAAAATCCGATAATTGGAATAAATCTAAGAACTCAAGCAAGGAAAATATTGATTTTTTATTACAAAACCAATGGAATAACTTAAAAAAACATGTGGGTGTAGATCATTCTTTTATTGCACAAATGTATGAAGAAAAAATGAACAATATACTGAAAGGTACTAAAGAAATACAACCTTTAAAAAAAAGAACCAATCCATCTAGAGGGTTAATCTTTAAATTCAATTTTGTCAAAAATACCTTTAAAAAAAAGGATGCATCATGTAAAGTTTTTTGAGAAGACCTTGGTTAATTAATTGTCAAGAAAAATTTATTCATCCAATATGTGGCTCAAACGTTTGATTATCCATCTTTGTCCAAATTAAACTTCCTTTCCAAAAATCAATTTTCACAAGACATATTGTTAAGGTTAGTGAATAAGACAAATCAATTATATGTTGTTCCTGCCTTGGTAAAATGTCATTATGCAACAATTAGTTTCGATCTTTGGATGTTTAAAAGAGCTTGTGATGTGTTTGCATTGGTGATTAATTTTTAAAGTAGTGATTGGCAACCCAAACATGTGATTATTGGCTTATTTGAAGCAATAAAAAACAATATGGCAAACCTTGGCCAAAAGTTTGATAGAATTGTTGGACAAATATGGCTTAAGGAAAAACATTATTGTTTATGTCAAAGATGAAGGATCTAATCTCAATGCAATGACTGGTGCATCGAAGTTTGTTGTAAATTGTGAATATTTTGGGCTAGAAGAAAACTTTCATGGTACAGTAGAACCTGTCTAAGTTAATACTGCCGGGACTGGGGGTTCTGTATTAATTTAGACGGGATATTAATAAAGAGAGGGTCATTAAATAATTCTCCGCTCGTGCCATTTGTAACATTTGCAAGCCATGGCGTTCACATTGGGATAGCAGTAACCCACAACCACAACTGTAGTCACAACCAGAACCACAACACAATGGCTTCAAAGAGGTCCACTAATACGAACATGACCTGTGAAGGCAACTGAAGCATTGCAGTGTGCAAGTTTACTGCAACAATTCTGGATGCAGCAAGACATCGTCGACCATGAGATGCTTGCTGGCATCCAGACAGTCAAGGACAAGATCAACATTATGAGGTCTAGCAAGCTCATTCAGAAGCCAATCTCGGAGTATTTCTCCAAGGTTTAGTTGCCCAAATGTAAAAAAATTTGTGTCAAATCTATGTTTGCCATAGTGGTTATCAATATAAAAAATTTCGGGACCGCATGGAGTATCAATTATTAACTTTTGGAAGTTTATTAATAAATGTATGGGGCCCGACTTGGGACTGGATCGCACATATTAATTATCACAGGTTATTAATTTAGGCAATATTAATTTAGACTGGTTCTATTGTACTTGTTTTGGACATGTGTTTTCCAAAGCATGTCAATATGGCATTGTAGAGGAAAAAGTTTGAAAAAATCTAAAATATGTTTCTATCAAGTCTACCCAAATAGATTTGTAGAAATGCATCACTTGGCCTAAGAAGTTTGGGAAGGGCGGACATGAATGGAAATAAGGCTTGAAACTAAAATTTGACCGAAAAAATTAAACACTCTAGTCAAAATAGGTAGTTTTTTTCAAACTCATTATTATTTCAACTTTTTAGAGTGTTTGTGGTTTAAAATTGATAGGATAAATAATCAAGTTTTTTTTTTTTGTAGGTTTGTTAATAAAATAATTATGTTGCAAGAGGCTTTACAATTTTGATATGCCATTGTGCTATGTTACATAAAATAAATTGCTATGTGAGTCAATGGTTGAGTGCCTCCAACTCTAACATGGTAAATTTTTCAAACTATTGTTGATTGTCTTTCCCTAGTTGTTTTTGCATGTGTTCTTAATCAATCACATGGACATTGGCTTCTTAGTGATGCTTTACAATTTGCTATTTCCATGAATTTGAAACTTAATGAAGAAAATCAAGTTGTACTTTCATTTGAAAGCTTAATGGATGATAATTTAGTTGTTAGTGATGAGTTATCTTTGCTAGTTTCTAACATTAAAAGGGAGGTAATCAATGTGTTGGATTCTTTTTTCTCATTCTTAAAGGTTTATGATAAGAAAAAAACCCATAATATGATTTCTTTTACGCTAAATCTTAGGTATAAGAGCCTTCATATAGTATCCTCATTTGTTAGAAAGGAACAAGGTGTTGCTCTTGTTGAGGAATATGATAGGAAGTCCTTATATTCTATGTTGGTCAAATCTCATGTGCATTTGCATCCTTTGGTGAGATCAAAGAGGAATTTTGCTAATTAGAATATTTTCAATTAGGATTGCAGTTTGGATGTATTTGAACAAACTATAAACAGAAGTGAACCAACAAAAAAATTAGTCAAGAGGGAACTTCTAATTTTCAAGACGTATCAATTGGATGTTAAGGACATCAAATGTCCTCTTGAATGGTGGCATAAACATGAAGCAATGTTTCTTACAGTTAGATTTTTAGCTCAACAAATTTTGAGGATTGTTGGATCCCAAATAGAAATAGAAATGATTTTTTATTTGGCTGAAATTCTTACTAACCTTAGGAGATGTTTGCAAATAGAAAATTTTAGAGAAGTTGATTTTTGTCAGCAAAAATTGACCTAATGATCTTATAATAGGATGTAAATTTCCATCTAATTTATTAGAATCCCTTGAAAAGGATAAACTCAGAAAATAAATTTGAAGAGTTTGAAGGGGGAATTTGAAAAGGATGAAGTTGTTGAAGTGTAAAAGTTCAATAAATAAATGATGGTTATTTTAGAATTTTTTTCTAGTATTGCTTATAATGTTTTCATTGTTAAAAAAAGAAATCAAATCAATAATTATTTAATCTTAATTTAAAATATAAAAATAATTTCTAATTAAAAAAAAGAAGAAGTAATACCTGGTTTGTGAGAGGCAAAGGAGAAGTGGCTGTTTTCAAATTTCTGAGAATTGGCATTGCGAGAATTGGTTTAATTTTTAAAAGTGTTGATACCCTTACCTGACATAAAATTTTTAGAGAATGTTGGGGGGAGAATTGTATCCAGCAGTCATCATACTTTATGAGAAGCAGACCTGACGGGTATCATAAAATTATGATACCCGCCCTACACTGGTTATTACATCTCATAATGTGGCAATATTGCAGATGTTAGTACTTGGGGCAACTACTATCTATGAAGGAAGATTTGTTTGTTTGTTGCATTGAAATCTCTCAAACCATGGCACCTCTTGTGGTGCTCTTGGTGCCATTGGAAAGCCCTCAGTGAGTAGAGTTGCAACAAGTCAATCAGTTGGGTACCCAATTCACACTTGGGCCAACAGCACAGACTATGCTTGCCCGCGTGCTGATATGCTTATCAGTGGAATTATTTTTTCTCTTATTCTTGAAACAGTCCACTAACTCATCTGCATTCTAGAGCTTTTTAGTTCAATTTAGACAATTTCCAGTCCAGAAGAAGACAGATCCTGAATTGTGAGTAAAATAATTCCCCTCCTTTAGGTAAAATCTGCACTCATTTCAACACAAAAAATTCTCATAGGTCATTTACTCATCCCTGCAACTTGGTGGGCAAAGTGAGCAAGGGGTCAAAACTACCATCGTTCAAAATCCACATCTCAGCAACAATGAAGGTACTAACTACCACAGACAATCCTGTTTCATTCATTGTTGATCAACTTGGTAGACAATCCAGCAGCAAAGGGAAGTTGTACTCATCAAGAAACACCCACAAGAATGATTTTGTGCAAAAAGAATAGCTTTACTACAACCGAATTCTTGATACAGAGGAGAGGATAATAATAATGGAGAGAAACCACATTGGCACCGGTAGACAGTCCATAGTAGAACTGTTTTGGTTAGATACACTTTGTGTGCATCAGTTCTGAACAGACTCTGCAAATGCATACCAGGCCCACCCCTTTTCCTCATTCTTCCCCTTGTGCCCACATATAAGAGCATTGGCTTCAAGAGGAGTTATATGTTCAGGGGGGTTGTTCCTGTAATAAAATCAGGCCATAATCAGACAAAACCTAGACATCTGGACTTGCTTGTAACTACCACTCAACACTGCTTGAATCTTCTTCTCTCCATGATGGGTCTTGGGCATCTGAACATCATGCAATAACACTTGCTCACCTGACTATAACAAAATCCAGGGTAGCCATATGCAGCAACCACCACCCAGGGGGCAAGACAGACACCACCACCCATTTGTTTGAAACGGAGAAGAAAGGGCCAGACAACACACAGCACAGGAGGTCAAAAAAGCCCACTGTGTAATGTAGTGTCATTGCCTTCATTTCTTCCCCTTTCACCCTTCTTCAACCTTTGTGTGCCATCTTAGACTAATCCAAATGCCTCTCATAGGTCGCCCCACACCTGCTAGGTACTGCCAAGTCACAGCTTGGGGGAGCACAGACAAGCATGTTTCAAGAGGTGGTCACAAACAAAGCATTGAAACAGGATTGGATGAAACCTACATCATGTCACCACAGAACCAAGTGACAATGCACATGGCTCATCCAACAAGTTCCTTCACAAAATACAAAAGCTAGCAGCTAAAAGGATACTTAGGTCAATGCAACACAGAGGGGGTTGACAGCACCAACTGCTTGAGAAGGCAATTATGGGAAACTCAAAGCTCCCTCAAAACTCACCTGCACAAAACAATAACTCACAAATATGAACACCTCATTGCAGAACCCACCTCACAGAGAAGTGACATTGGAAAAGACAACACATTTAACACTCCTAGTGAATCTCGAAGGCATACTAGACAGCCCACCTGAACTGCGTACTTGATCCTTGTAGTGGAATTCTGAATATACACAACATTCACCACAACAATCCTCCATCATTTTAGTGGCAAGCTGGCAAGCCTGATTAACCTCCAACAAATTATACATGGATCCAACTGGACCAGCAGCACCCATTAGCAAAATCACAACAATTAGAACACATCCAGGCTCTGTGCACATGCAATATAATACAGAACACACAATATGAACAGATGCAGCATTGGAAAGTTGCCATACAGACACCAAGTCACTCCCAATAGAATTGTTGAGGACAGGTTGAAAGCAGATCTTCAGACTTGCATTCATTGCTCCTTGCTCCAAAATGTTTGTTCACTACTCCATGATCCTCCCCTTGGGCTGCTGTATGTATCAATCATAGGTCAACAACAGAGAAGGAGGTCCAGTTGTCCAGTAATTAAAAGACAAGCAGGTTTTTCAACAGCTTGTTGTTCAACCTTGCAGCAATGCCTCCTCACCAGCACCAGACCTGGCTTCTTATTACTGTTGCACCTCCAACAGGCTGTGCCTGAGGACAGCTGAGAATGGATACACAACAAGAGCATGTTGATAGAACTCTTGAAGCGAACTTTTGTCCCCAAGATGGGCTAATAACTTGCCAACCTCCACCCAGTCTTGTTCAGGGGCTTGTGGGCAAGCTTGTAACAAGGTGCTCAAGACAATTGAGATTGTCCACACCGCAGCAGCAAATTCCTGTGTATTAGACAGGTTGTGTTCAAGCACCAGCCTACATAAAGGCAACACTACTTCCACATTGCCAGGCATCACAGCAAGTACTCCCTCAACTAGTCTACTGGTATGCATTCCCAACTTTAGTCCCTTTGCTATATATTGTTGGACAAAACTGTTTACAACTGAGTAGTCTACAGGTGAGGGACCTAGGAGAAAATCAATAAAGGAGCGGAGGTGACGCTTTGAGATATTTTTTGACAATCGGCTTGAGAGAGGTGTTAACTTCCAGTGCATAGAAGTCTCCATGCAGCATCTGTCTAAAAGGTCAAGGAAATGACTTGGTTGCCTCAGATCACCAACATCACTAAGAAGGGTCAAAGCAGCCATCTCTCTCCAGCAGTGTCTTACATCTTCCCTACTGACCGCAGCCTTCAGGCTTCTCTCCACAGCAGCTTGTGCATGTCCCCTCTCCCCACTAAGAACCTCAAAAAGAGCCAAATTTAGCCATGCAAACACAGCATCCTCACCTATTGAACCAAAATTGCCATCATTATTATCATTCTCTGCGATAGATTCTAAAGAGTCCCTAACCTTGCTGTCTTCCCTCAGCTCCCTGAGTGCAGAGCTATCAAGTGCACTTGCTCTAGAAGCACACCTGTACAGTACATGCAGGGCTGAACTCTTGCCTTCCCATTGCAGGACATGCAATGCATACTGATTCCACAGCCGCTGCAGGCCAACCCGTGGTTGGGGCCAACAGCGTACAGCTTGTTCAAACACAGCTACCCCATCTTTGTTCCCCTCCAGACGTGCCACAAGCAGAACCAATTCCAAGCAGCCAGGGTGCCTTTTCCACAGCTGGTGTGCCATCATCAGAGCTTCATTGAGCCCACGGTACAAAGACAGGCACTGCACATAATTCACTGCCAAGGCATGTTGGCTTTGCTGCTCTGCTACCCCTACCAGACAGTTCATGCCTGCGTGCAGCAATTTGATGGCAGGACCACCAGTACCGTGCTGAACCTCTGAGCGTCTATCCCAATTCAAATAAAATGGCAACTCTTGATTGCATCCAAACCGTTGCACAAACTCACGTGGCAGCTCACCAAATGCCACAGCATAGGCACACCCAACCCACAGGATACAGGAGTCATTTGGAATGAGAAATGCAAGTAGTCTCCTATTACTACCTTCATGGTTAACAAGTTCATCCACCCAACCATTCAGCAGAAGTGTTTGCGATGCAATGCACATGCAGTTGAGCATCTGTAGGGTCAAGTCCAGTATGCAAGCACTCTGCTCCTCTCGATCCTCCTCCTCCAGAGAGCACAGACCTTGCAATGCCAGCTTATACGCATCCAGGCAATCTCCAAGCTTCAGCCTACTATTGATTAGTAAGAGCCAAAGTTCATAAGAGGCTGGATTGAAACCCACCTGCACACCAGCAGAGGAAATGACATCTTTTTTGTGAAGTCACCCTACACTAGCAATCTACAATCAAACTTCTCCTTTCTAGCAACAGTCTGCAATTACTATACAACAGTAGCAAAGCAATCCAGTACATTGTGAAAAAAGCCTTCTACATCCACGCACAATCTGATCTCCATCTACATACTACACTAGTAAACTCAGCACAAGTGGATGAAAGGGACAATGGAGAAGTGCCAAAAGACAAAATAGCCCTAGGTGTAAACACACTACAAAAGACAGATATCTTCAACATGTTATCCTTGTCTATAGCATGAGACAACTACCGCATGATGAAACATATCATCGATGCCAATGCTGCTTTCTCTGTTGTAGAATAAGCCGATGTACACCACCCACAGCATGACAACACTAGGATTGGCTTCTAATGCTCGTGAAAGAATATAAAGAGCCTGTTCTCCCCACCCTCCCACCAACCCACATTATTCCCTTCTTCTACAAGTGACCATGCCCAAGCCAATATTCCACAATTGTGATCATGCACCCCACAACTTTAAACAACTCCATTGCCTTGCATCCTCTGAACTCACTTTTCTTTGTGCATCAACGTCCTGACAAGTGAGGTCATAATCAATAATTGTCAGTGCAAGCTCCAACCACGCTTCAATGTCCCCAGGATGCTTCAAAACATGCTCCTGCCATCAAGTCACAAAAATTCCAGAGCCATCCAGGAGTTAAACCTGCAAACATGGCATCTTTGTTGCCCTGGGTTTTGCATATGTAGGGGGATCCAAAGCATAAGAAATATGAAAACCATTTAGTGCACATACCTCAGCAACCTCTTGTGAATCACCAGCATCTTCTATGTAACGCCAACTGCTCTCCTCTGCTGGAGAGGTGATACTGCTATCCTCTACTGCTGCAGCAAGCAAGCAAGGCACATCTGGAGGTAACAACCTGCAAAGAGCTGGTGACAGTAAAGAGGAAGAGAAGGAAACAACTTTTGATCGGAACCCCAGGAGACACCTCACTCTGCTACAGAGATTTGTTTGATCTGGCAACACAATATATGGACCAATCTGGTATATGGGCACTGATAATTCCTTATTCCATTGCAACTTATCCTCCAGAAACAACTTCCCACTTGCAACCTTGTTCTGAGTCAAGTTGGCCGAGGTCTGAGCTTCATCAACAATTGCAGCAATTGCTGCCTCAATTGCTCTTGGAGACATACCATCATCTCCCAGCTGTTTCTCAGGGTTGACATATCTCTGCAACTGAGACAGAAGGCCAGTGTGGTCTAGTGTGTAATCTGCCACATGCTGCCCCAGGCATGCATCATTGTTACACTTGCCACGGTGTTCAAATTTACACAGCAGTTTCCATATGTCAATGTCATGGCTCCATGTTTTAGACTCTACCTTGAAGTGCCATGCTGATCCAAATTGAGAAGTTAACCTGTAAGATCGGAACATTCTAAGCGGACTCTCATACTTTCTTAATGACATAGAAGTGGTCAGGCTGGTTTCCACCACTTCCAAAGATTCTTCAGATGGCTTTTCGAGACAGAAGCAAGACATTCCATACAGCACAGAGCTTGGGAGCTGCTCATCTGTTGAAACTTCCATTCCCTCAATACCAGGCTCTCTGGCAGCAACCAAACAGTGGGTCTGACATGGTGACAAGGCTCTGATTTCATTAACAGGCTCTATTATTGATCCTTTCTGAACCTGCGAATGCTCAACTCCTCCAGATTGTTGCTCTCTTCCAAATCCTTGTGCTTCCTTTTGACTATGACCAAACTTTTGGCTCAACAAATCCATCTTCTCCTTGTCAGTCTGAAATTGGAAAGCTTTGAGGCTGTCAGGTGCCAGTTCATATTCTAGTTGTTGCACAGTGGCATCCTTAGTTGCACATGTCAGGGAGTCTGAGGACTCCAAAAGACCTGTGTTTGTGGAATCCACCAAAGACTCTCCTTGCACATGAACATCTTGCTCTGAAATGAGACCATTATTTGCATCATTGTCTGCTAAAGCTCTTAAGCCAGTAATCTCAGGTTTGCACTTCAGCAAAATTGGGATAGCTTCATTTGAAATATCATAATCATGGCCGTCCTCTTCACTGTCACTTTGACTGTCCTGTGTTGCAATCATGGTTGTATCCTTGAGTATGAGAGGAACAGGGAGTTCTTGTGCTGCAATTACCAACAGTAGATTAAACATGAGTTCAACAAGGAGAATAGCCATCTCAAGTTCATTGGCCAAGATGCAGAAGCACACTTAAGCACATACCTTTCTCATTTGCATGTCCATCCTCAACATAAGTAGTGCAGTCACCACCAGAAGCAACCCCTGTCACAACAATACTTTGTTCACTATGATCAGTGTTGTGCCCAACTAACACAATTCCTAGATGTTCTAATGGAAGGTGAACCTCACCTTTAGGTTGTCCATCTGTCTGGCCTCCATCACTGAGGCAAACTGTAGTGAACCTCAATGAAGAGCCCAAACCTTCATCCCCTTCAGGAATTTCTGCAATTCCATGCTTCACCTTCGTTTCAAAACCAGGACCATCTGAATTGCCAAACTGACTATCTGGGGCCAGACTAATTATGTCATTCTGCAGTGGTGTGATTGTAATCTTGGTAGCACATGGATGCAGTCTGTCATCGTCACACCTTTCCTCATCCTCTTTCTTCAAACTTATGTGTGCAGTCTCTGATGTGCCCAACTTATCCTCACTAATAGGATACTCTCTTCCTGCACCGTGCACAACCACACACCCAGGAACATCCTTGTCCATACCCCAACCTGCCAATGGTTGCTCTCTGTCTGCTGATTGCACCTGTTCGTTAAGGGGAGTGTTGATCTCATCTGAATCTTTTTTCTCTGTGTCCCCTAACTGTGTAATAGGCTTCTGACTCCTATCACCAGGCAAGTTTTCAATAGGTGCGCTAACACCCACAACATTTTGAGTGAGATGTTGGAGATTCTTCTCTTCACTGCTACGCTGACATTCCAAACCATTTGCTCCAGAATCCTCACACAACCCCTCCAAATCTGCTGCAGCAGCAGGCATTCTAACCTTGACAACCTTACTATCCTTCACTACTGTATGTACAGGAGAAACACCATCACTCTTATTGACCACTGTTGATACCCTCCAATGGTCAAGACTTAGATCAGGTATTTCATGAGATTGCACACTAACCCTGTCCTGTGCAACATTCTGTGCTGGGTACAGGTGCAGATTGCTATGGCCCTCCTGGTTTCCAACAGTGGGAGCAACCATCTGAAGTCCCAACAGATGCGCTTCAGAACTATTGTCTGAAGAACGTTTTGAAATGGGGCTTTCCTTGAGAAGAGCAGCAGGCATAGTCATCTCTGACCCCATACTTTGGCAATCCTCAGGAGGAGAATTGGTAATTGCTTGTCCCTCCTGCTCCACACATGTTCCCTGCCTCGGATTGCCCTTAACATGCACTCTGGGTGGTGACTGTTGTTGATTTGTCCATGCAGCTGAGGAAAATTCTAGAGGCAGTTCAGTGAGCTGTGCATGATGATCAGAAGTTAGTTGCCTGTCAGTGGGCACTGCAAAGGGAGTCAGCTGTAGCATTCGAAATTCTGCAGCATGAAGCTGGGCAGAGAGCAGCTTGCGCTGATGCAGAAGTGCATCACAAAGTGCATTAGCTGAGGCAAGTGCAGTCTTTGCATCCTGGTAAAGACGCCGTGCCTCTCGCTCACTCACTTCACATTTTCGTCTGCGCACCTGTGCTTCTTCAAGGGCTTTATCCACAGCATCTTCATCCTCTTGCAGCCGCTGTAACAACTGCATCCCCCCTTCTCTTGCAGAATCTATACTCCAAATGGGACCATGGATACCTGATGGCTCTAGTTGATTTGTTGCAGCCTGAAGTTGATGCAAAGGTGGCCACAGAGCATACCCTGGCAGGTGTAATGAAGGAATTGCTGCATCATAACCAGTTGCTGTAGTAATAGGTGAATAGATTGGACTCTTGATAGTGAAACTAGGTACAACCCTTCTTACTTCCTCCCTTGCTGCTGGCAAGGAGGAAGTTGGTGTGCTCAACATCACAGTGCTTGGAATAGAACGGCTTGGAGTGGATTCTGCCACATGAATGGGAGTTCCAGCAGAACTTGCAGTTGAAAGCTCAACCATGGTGCTAACTGAAGAGACAGTGGCCTGTGGTGGGGCATCTGGTTCAAACACATTTATTTGCTGAGAAGTTGAAGATGGAATTTCAGCTTCTAAACCTAAGGCATGTTCATTTCCACATTCTTGTGACACTGGTGATTCCACAGAAATGGTATTCACAAAAACCTGTGGCCCAGGACTCAAGCCCCCACCTTGAGCATCCTTTGGTAGAACTCCATCCTTGCTACTCAAACCAGAATCTGGGCGACTGACAACAAACGCTGTTATGGGGCCTTGCTCTACAGAAGCCCACACAGCCTGGCCTGTAGAGCTTATGACTATGCTTGTATCTTGTGATCCCTGAGAACCTACTAGGAATGTCATGTCTTCAGCAGGCACACTAGCAGATTTTCCAGATGGATTTGATAGATTTGTCCTCGTGGACAGTGTCTGAGATTTCTTCGTTACTGGGGTTGATGTATGGGTGTGAACTGGAAAATGTCCATCTTCAAGCTTGGTCTTGAAGATTGCATGCCCATCAGCCTGAGTAGATGAAATAGATTCTACACCAAGTGTGCCTTTACTATGTTGTGCACTAGAACTCTGTGCTGCAGACACCGAGTGCTCTGGCTGGCTCACTGATGGCAACTCCACTTTACGAAGCTTGTGCAGTTCCCCAGAGAGATACACCTCTGAAGCTGCCCTCTTCAGGGTCTGAGCTGCCCCAGACTTCTGGAACGTCAACCTGACATCACTCTCAACATCTTGTGCATGAGAGAGTATTGCAGACCCAGAAACACTTGCTCTGGGACCACAGGGTATTAGCTTGCCTTCTTCTGCACCAGTGTTTTGAACAGCCTGTTCCACAAGAGTCAACTGGACAGTACTACCTAATCTTGTTTGTCCATCTCCTACTCTGATAGCACCTGAATTTCGTTGTTCCAGAACCTTTCCAACTGGTAAGTGAGGCTTTTCCATAGGTGATGTGACAGCCAGGCGTTGGCGACGCTCAAGCAACTCATTCTCCTTTGCAGCTATTTGCTGGCGCAGATTCTCCAGATTCACTGTGCCAATGCGAGGGCCAACATTCTTGGATAGAGTAACAGACTGAGAGGTCAGATTGCTATTGCTGTTGGTTTTAGCCTTGCTTCGCTCCATAACAGCTATCTGCTTCTTCATTCGATCAATTTCAGATCTCATGTCTGCAGGACTCTGGCTTGAGAGACTTGTGCTTTGCTGTCCACTGGTAGCACTAATAAATTGACCCTGGTTGGATCTAATCAGCTGCTGCTCCCCTTCACTATCACTGTCACTGTCAAATTTTATTACAAAATTCTCTTCACTAAATGGGGTGGAAGATGTAGGTACTACAGGAAGGTGCAAACTGGCAAGAAAAGCCTCAACTTCGCTGTGCACCCCACTCACAGGTGCAGATGCAGGCTGTGGTGAATGAAGGCCTACATAAACCAGAGTCAAGTTCAGACTTCAGACCTCAAGATTGCTCTTCCATGAACACTGGGATATACACATGTATATTCATACGAGATCTTCTCCATAGTCACAATTTACATCAACCTGAATGGAATTCAGAAATGACTTGATAATAAGTTATAAAGATTTCAAAATAGCTGACAAGTATGAAAGAAAAAGAAAAAGAAAGTAGTAACCCTAAAAATACAGGGAAAAATGAGGCATGGTCCAAACAACAGCAATAGCCACATGCACATTCAATGACCTTGAACAGAGACATGTATGGTAGTGACCAGCTATCATGAAACTCCACAGACTTCATAAACTCCCAGCAGAGGGTGGAAGTCAATGTCAAATTAATCAATGTACCAAGTTTCTATCACAAGACCAGTGGTAACAATAAGGCTCTGCCATCATGCTGCTAGCTTAACAACCATAAACGAGAAGGAGATAGCCAGAGAAACCAAGAAGACAGAGGAACATAACAAAGACCAAACCAAAAAAAACCAAACAAGAGCATGAGAAGGCTAAGACAACACAGAGAACTTTAAGAACATGACCTTTTGAGAAAACCTAATGCATGGATCATCAAGTTCATAGTGCTCCCATTCCATTTAAAACACACACTGTAAGTCATCCATGGTCACCACCCAATTATTGCTTCATACCAGACCAGACATGTATCTGTCCAAGTTCACCAAAAGAATGCAAACAAGTTGCAGAGACATAAATGTACCTGAGGACATGGCAATAGCACCTACTCGGGGTGCAACAGGGGGAATAACCTTGCTATGCATGAAAGGGACTGTTATGGCTTCTCTGCTTCTGCCTCTCTTTCTACCATGTGTGATAGGATGGCCAAAACTAGGCATAACAGGTTGCATTGATGCAGCTGGTGCAACTTCACGTAGCTTGTTCATAGATGAATTCATCTGGCCTCCAACAGAATTGGCATCAATTTGCATAGGTGTCCCTTGATGCCTTGCTAAACCTATGTCTGTAGGGGAAAACTGTACAGTTGAATTCCACAAAGATCTTAGCAATGACAGCTTCAGAATTGACATTCAGCAACTGCTTGTCAGCTGATATGTGGATAGCCACTTTTGCTAAGATCATAAAAACCTTTGACCTGTCTCAGGAAAATAACTATTTATAGAAAGGTGACCAACAGATTTGCCTTACCTTAGATTGTGACTTGGAAACTGTTGCTGACGCTGGATATCTCACTGCACAGAAAAGCAACAAGCTCTCCACTTCAGACCTATAGCACGCAAGTGCACAACAATCCATACACAGAATCTTGTTGGCTTCAGCAATAGAAGAACGAATGAGGTGCACAGAGGATCACCATAGCAGATTCAGAACCAACTCAACATACCTGGCATGGGTCCCTGGAGAGAGGCCAAAGGAGGAGCAGGAGCACTAAACATATTGAGCAGCTGTGACTTGTTTACAATTGATACTTGTGTTGTTGGTTGTGCAGTTTGTGCCTTGAAACTTGTGGGAAAAATGGGCTTCTCCTCAATAGAGCTTTGAGTACGTGTTTCAAGCTTTGGCACCCTGTTTCGAGATGCCGCTGCACGTGTGCCCTAATTGCCACCACCAAGAGTCAAATGCATCAGAAGCACTACCAGCAACCACCTTCACGTTGCGGATAATATTTTCAGAACAGTGTCTTCTCCCCAGCAGACTCACCGTTGCAAATTAAATTGCACATAACCACAAATGACAAATGTGAAAACCGCAGAAAGACATGTAAAACTTCTGTCAAACATTCATGGAGATAACAAAGCAAAGGCTCAAAAAAGCATAAATCAGACTTAGGGATGCAACAGCACTGACACTTTTTCTGAACAGAAGACAAAACAGATTATGTTACATAACTTGACATACACCACCATCTACTTCCCATCTTCTCTCCTCAAGAGCGTAAAGGAGCTGAAGTCCCTCCCACAGAGAACAAAATCTCTCGAACTGCTTGAAGGTCGCAGACATCAACAAAATAGCTGATAACAATACACATCCCACGAGAAAACTCTGCTGCAGTCAAGAGTCAGAATTAGGGTTTTCGGATTACATCCACAAGACCACCTTCTTACAAACACTTACAATGTCTGCCGAGTCCCAAGCTTCAACCACGATGCCCACTAAGACCATTCCTAGCTAGTACAGTGAGTTCCCACGACAATACTCGACGCCCACGAATATGCCCTAATCAACTCAGCACCATCAGAGTAGATTCAGCACACGAAAAGAGCGATGATGGCAGGCAGCACAGATGCATAGTCCGATCCCTAACAATCTAGTCCACAAGAAATTCACAACTCGGTTTCAAAATCCCTCATATGATAGGCGACAACGAATTACACATAGACTACAAATTTGAGAAGATTCAGGGCTCCAATGGAAAAAATATACAGACGAAGAAAAGAAAACTGATCGGGATTTCGGCAGTAATGGAATAGATGGAGGGGGTAAAAGAAACGGGGGGAAACAAAAAAAAAACACGGAGGAGAGGTGGGGGTGAAGACGAGACCATTGCAGGCACCAAGGACTCCTCGTCCTCCGCCGAAAGCTCACCCTCCTCCCTCTCCTCCACTGCCACGGAATTTGTCGACTGTTGCGACTTCCGCAGTGGCATGGATGCCACCACCTTCGCCCTCAGCATTTCTATCTGCCGCTCGTTTCCCATATCATCTCCCCCCCCCCACTACTCTGCCCACAATTTCGTGCTCGAAAAATGCCTCACCGTGTTTCTCCCACGTTGCCCACCGTATCACCACGACAACGCGCGCTGCAACTCGAAATTCTCCGATGAGAAACTGTGAAATCGCTACGAAAATATGGATCAAAAACACCGAGAGAGAGAGAGAGAGAGAGAGAGAGAGAGAACGAGCGCGCGAGAGAGACACGTAAAAACCGAAACCCTAAGCGATGAGCGTGCGAAGCGCGTGACGTGGGCATTATGAGCGCGAGGGTGTCGTGAGTGTGTTGATTCTGTCCGGAATCAGCAGCCTTCTCCAGAATCAATAGCCCGCTCCGGAATAGACTGAGATTCTGCACATTATGCATCATAATCGTCATCCCCTTGCATCAGAATTTGCATCTCAAGAAGCTGGTAATGTTGGCCTACTTGATAACCCATCGCCGGCAACAACAAAGAGGAGCAATTGCTAATGCAAAAATATGTTATAAATAAACACAATGGAAACACATGGATGTGAAAGGTTAGGTTATATTGTTGGGGATGTTCCCATACAAGTGGGTTCTCCTAAGGGAGTGTTGCACAAGGGTGTTCCCAACTGATGTAGAACACACAACTATGGGAACCTTCACATACGTCAAAATTTCTTTCCTCCTTGTGTTTTTGAATTTTCCTGATCCATCCCAATAAAATAAAAAACTTATGGGAACATGGGAACATGGGAACATAGTGGGATCTCACCCACCGCATAACTCCCTAGGGATCTTCTGCTGGGGGGGTCCCTCAAAATACAAAGAGAAATAAAAAGAGATGTTTTTACGAAACACACAATGAATTGGGAATCTATTTAATACATCAATGCAAAATGATATGACCAAGAACAATAATCAAAATCTCAATACATATTTGTTATGTGTTTTATGTTATTTGAGCTTTGTGTTGTTATGTGCTACTAGTGAGGATGATTTTATTTTTCTTATGTTTTCATATGTTTATGTCAATGTTAAATTTAAATAAATATATATTTCATGGACATGAAAAGACACATATTAATTTGTTTTTATATATCCATGTTGGTGCTTAGGAAAGAAAGTGAGATAGTTATAAAATGGAGGTAGTTATTAGGAGAGGTGGGAGATAGTTATTATGAAAGTAAATAGGAAAAGGAAGTAGTTGTAAAGAAAGTTATTATGATATATTTAGGCTTGAAAATGAGGTAGTTAGTTTTGAATTGTTTTTGCAATGGTCTAGGATGACCATACAACCATAATGGTCATGTAAAAGTGACATACGAAACCTTTTGCAAAGAACCCCATATAAATATGTTCCTACGTCATTGGAATTATTCAAAATCTCAATACATATTTGTCACGTGTTTTATTATACAATAATATTGATTCGTGTTTTGTTTTAAATTTAATTT
This sequence comes from Sphagnum tenellum, assembly GCA_963921925.1. Lineage (NCBI taxonomy): Eukaryota > Viridiplantae > Streptophyta > Sphagnopsida > Sphagnales > Sphagnaceae > Sphagnum > Sphagnum tenellum. The sequence goes on from OY998153.1 coordinate 12,675,181, forward strand.
CAATTGTGAAGCTACATAAACATTATAAATGTCATTGCAAGAATATGAAATTGATAATGTTACATGCTTCATAATGTGTTGCTAAAAACATGCATTTCATTGTATATTGTTCTTGTGCCTAGGTTGTTATTGACACATCCTTTGGTTTGTCAAATGGTCTCAAAGGTAAAAAAACATTATCAATTCCCAATTTCACAATAGAATGCAACTTAGGACTTGTTCCCTAGATCCCACAAATAAATAGCACTCAGGAGCTTTTGGATAGGAATAAGATAAACTTTTTAAAAATGAACTCAAAGTGAGATCAATCTCTTACACAATTTTTTTTTAAAAATGCGTATTGCAAATTGGAGCCAAATTGATACACAAGTTGAATTATGAAAAACACACATTCACATAATTCACCATGCCCCAAACTTGGAAAGAATCAACATTTTCGTCATTATAATATACTTTATAAATGGTAGTAGGATTAAATCACATTCTTGATATTCTCAAATTGCCAAGTCATGAATATTGTTAATTTGTTGATTCATAACTCCTTCATATGGATTCTAATTTAAAAGCTTTCAAAATAAAAGTTATAGATTTGAAAAGAGATTTTCAACATCATATCATACTCCTCAATTAAAAATGATTTGATCATTTTATTAAACATTTCAATGGTCAAATGTTGAATTATTATTTTGATTCCTAACCCTCCAATTGTCCATTTAACTTATGTTTCAAATATTCAAATTTAAATGTGACCACACTTTACATGTTTAGTTTTCAAAATGCTTCCAATGGTATAAAATAAACCCAATTTGGATAAGGTTTGACCCTTTAAACCTCATTCCAAAATAGCAAGATAAACTAGAATTCCAAATTCCCAAAAGTGGGAAACACTTGGGAATCTTGGAAATTTGATCTTACATGCCCACACCTTTCGTTCTCACAAGGAATGTTTGTGTGTCTCCCTTGCCTTAACTTATTTTCAACATGTTTATTTTTGTCGTCTTTTTTCCAACCCTATAACTTTAGTCAAACCAATAATTTCATTGAACATGATATCATTTTGAATGTGTTACTTTAATTGTTGGTCTCCCATTTTAAAATAATCCAATTGTGTATGTACCAAGAGTTTTTATGCATTGGTTTTGCTTCTTTTGGATTTTCCCAATGGTCATATGCATTCATAAGTCAATGGACTTTACAAGGAACTTAATTCCCCTTTCTATGGCATCAACCATCTCTATATGCATTGTTGAATTATTTCTTTAATTGACACCCATGTTATTTCATTGAAAGCTTTTAGTTAATGAGTTTGAAGGTGGAAGGCTTACATGTGAAAGGATGCAATTTTAAAATGGCAATTCAACATGTCCAATAAATAACAAGTGAGTCATAAAAATTGTAGGTAGTGGATAAATCATGATAGGAGTTATGAGATTCAATCAACTAATAGGCAAATGGACTTTGCTAAAGGGGAATAAACGTACCTTAGCATGGATAATTTAATGACCTTTTCAATAGTGAATACAATCCATCCCATGGGAATTTAAAACATTGTTGGAAGTATGCAATAGCTCCCAATCACCTTGCCAATTTTATGAACCATTAATGTCTAACAATACAAATGATTTTGGATTTCACCAAAGATGAGAATTCAATTTGTGTGTAGTTTGTTAAAAAGAATCAATATTTGTAATATATTCACAATTTTTTTTTGAAACATGCACAAGGTCCCCATCATCCACAAGGTCACACAAATGTTCAAGTTAAAAAAAACTCAATGTCCAACTAGTGTGTACCCCCGTGGTCGAAGGCCACTGTGAAGTCCCCCGTGGGTGCCCCTACCGTGCCCTGCCCCTGCACTGCCCTGCCCTTGCCCCTACCCTTTCCTCGAATTTTCCTTTTGCTGCCAGGGACAGGAGGAGGAAATTACACATGGATTTTTTTTCCTTTTGCTGCCAAGGACAGGAGGATGAAGTTACACAAGGTTTTTTACTCTTTATTTTTTATTGCCCTGGATGCCCTGCCCTGCCCCTACCCTGCCCTGCCCTGTTTCAAATTTACCTTTTGCTGCCAAGGACAGGAGGAGGACGTTACGCTTCCCCATCGCCGCCATTGCGTCTTCCACTTTGCTTAGCTTTGTATTTGACCTATTACACTCCTTTTATACTTGAAACAAATAATCACTACTTCTACATAAAGCTTGCACCAATTTTTCAATTACAATTGTAGACCACTTTGGAAAGCATTTTATTTTCTTTCACTGTTCATCAAGTATTTCAACCAAAAAAGAATATTCAAACCATATTCAAAAACAAAGCAAGAGAATTATACTGATAATTATAATAACAATAAAAACAAAATTATGATAATCCAAAAAATCCCATTAATTGTGCTGTCACCCTCACAAAAAGAAAAAGTTCCCCTATTTTCATGTACCTCGGTGGTGGCGTGTTCAAATCACGTAGACTGCAAAAATAAAATTCCAATCCAACTGAAGAAGCTGCAAAATTCTCCTCTTCTTCCCTCTGACAAATTGCAATTTTATTGCAAGGTTTCTCTTATGGCCCTGATCTAGATTTTGTTGTCATTTCCTTTTGGGTTGAACGTATTAACTTTTCAATTGCACATTACATTTTATGTTTATTTTATGGAGTCTGGAGATGGGGAAAAAAAATCCAATCCAATTGAAGAAGCTCCAAAATTCTCCTCCTCTTCTTTCTGTCAAAATGCAAAATTTGCAACATTTATCTTTTGGCTTGAAAATCTAGAATTTGTTCTCATTTCTTTTGGGGCATATATTAACTTTTTGATTGCACATTGGAATTTATGTAGATAGAGAATCTGAAGAAGGGGGGAAAAAAAATCTAAATCCAACATAAAGAAGAATAATTGGGTAGAAAATTCTTCTAGCACTCACAGGTTGATTTTGTGAAGAGGTTGTTGCAATTCTTGTTGTTGTGCATACAGATACATTTTGGCAAACAGCCAATTAATTGCAACGGCAGAAGCAAAAACAGTGTTGTTGTAAAAGTTCAGTCTTCAGATTCCCTGAAATAACCCAATAAAACAAAACCATTCAGTCAATCTTCCATGGCTCTTGTTTTGCAAGCTTGACACCATCTCCAGAGAATTCCAGTTGAAATCATCTGTTGTGTGTTTTGACAGCCAGCGATGCTGCAAAACACGGAGACATTGTGAATGAAAAGGAATCACAAAAACATTTTCCTGTCCTCCATGGATCTTGTTTTGTGAGCTTGAAACCATCTCCTGAGAATTCCAGTGTGCACACAAATAGATTTGTGAGTGGAAAGGAATCACAAAACATCAACCTGCAACACATCAGAATATGATGAAAAAATTAGAAACAATCATCAAGCAAAGTTCTAGGAATTAGGAGAAGAATGAGGAGAAAATTCACTCTGATCTTGCACAAAAAAAGAAAATTACAGGAGCCATCACCTCTTCTTCTTCTTCTTCTTCCCCCCTAGGAGGTTCTGAGCCTTTGGATTCCGTGACAGTTGGAGGTGGAGTCAGGTTCGACGGTTCGCTTGTGGCTGGGATGGATGAAACGTTCGTTCGGCTGGATGGATGAAACGTTCGTTCGGCTGGATGGATGACGATTCGAGCAGGCGGAGTCAGGGGTTGCTTCATTTTCATCCCCAAAAGCCTTCATATATAGATGAAAGCACCAACCATATCATGAATTTTGTGATTAAATCATAATGGGAACTTGAGTTGAACTATGCATTAAAGTGATATTTCCCAATAAATTCAATTGTGCCATGTGCTCTTCATATTATCATGGATACATTTCAAATTGTCAAATATAATGCTCCATTTGTCCTTGCATATGGGAACATTTATATTGTCCACTAATATTCCATGGGCATTCCATCTTACCCAATGGGTTTTTTTTTCTCTTTGGCAAATTGTATTTAAAACTTGTTTCAACAAGGAACATATCTTGAAGCAAACAACTACCAAATTAGCAACCTCCATAGATATTCAACCTAAAACTTTCAACCCCATTGAGATTGAAAAAATCATTAATGCACTAGATATGTTACCTTTTCTAGATGAAAAATCCAACACCTTCAAAGTGAACTCAATTGTATTAACCTTAACATTATTAAGATACCAAAGCCACTTTTGAATTCATTCAAAACCTTATTTCAAGAACTTTGCACACACCCTTTTGGGATAGTGTGTCACTTTGTTTTCCCCCAATCAACCACTTTGGTGATAGTGGTCAATGTTGATTTCAATATCATTCCACAATGTCGAATCAATAACAGTATATCAATGGGTACTTTTAAGTAGTCGTTGCCACATGAAAATGCAACCATGACATATGTTGCCACATTTGTGGAGATGGACCTGACATAGCACATTACATTATGATGTATATAACTAATAATGAAAATGACTTTGAAAAATATGGTTGCCCTCCATTTAAGTGCATTGACAAATGCGTTGGTTGAAAGTCTAACCTCTTTGATGATGTAGTTGTTAACATAAAAGGCGTTAAAGGATATCAAACATGATATGTTTATTGTCCTTTGTAAGCAAAATATTGCGGCTTCAATGGCATGTCTATATCTATTTCAAGGCGGACCCTTTCACAAGTCTCATGAATTTTCCATGTTATTCATCGAGCGTGTTTTAAATGGTTTAATGAATCCAGATATTGTGGAGGCTTCATTTGTAAGATCAAAAAATGGAGATGTGGTTATCTACACACCCATTATAGATTATTTAAATCATCCAAACTCATTGGAAGAAGTGTCTTTTTATGAGTTCACCTCAACTTACAAAAACATTTCTTCCATCAAAAAATTCTAATTTAAAAGCCCCACCTTCAACATGTTTCCCATGGACTAAATGTTCAAACCTTTAAACATAAGTCAATGTCTTTAAAGCTCAATTATTGGATATATCATGAGAGGATTTGACACCTAAGAAGCACCTCTCCTAATTCCAGAGATTACTTATATTGCACAAACCCTTTCAGTACCTCAACAACCTTTTGGATGATCATATTTCATGGGAACATGCATTTCAATCATTCAACCAATATGTTGTCGTGCAAGAGCACATAGAACATTGCGAGGATTGTTATGTGGGCAAGCAAATAACAAATGAAATGTGTGGCATTAATCACAAATCTAAAATTTTATTGGACCACCCAAATGATACCAATTCTTTAACACCAAATGCACCTTACTACAACAATGATGAGTATTTTGACAATGATTCGAATGAAAATCATGAATTTGATTTTGACAATGACATGGGAAAACTTAACCTTTCACAGTGTATATATATACGGTGACTTCAATGCTATACCTTATTTAGTTGTAGTTGTTAAAAATCTAATCATTTCATGTTGCCCCCATCATATTTGGCCACATGGATCCAACAATGTTTCAAGGTAAAATGAAGGATATTTGTGATGTTATCTGTGTCAATTCAATCCTCCAACAATTTAAAATGCATTTATTGAATTTAATGTGCCAATCATAATGGAAATGATTACAACAACTACAACTCATATGGACTTAACACCCTTTCCTACTATTTCATCTCCTTTTATAATGTACCTTTCTTTGAAAGATGTTTCAATTGCTTGTAATTTAAACCAAGAGAAACATGCCACACATGTTCATGTTGATGAGGCACATGTTGCTCAATTCATATACATGATAATCTTACAACTACAAAACCTTTTTTTCACTTAGCTTGGTGGAGATGCAAGAATCAGTAAAAGTCATGTCATCTAGGTTCTATTGACCTTAACCTTTAGCTAGCAATAACCAAATTTTGTCATGGTCATTACTCAAATGGGAATTGCTCTTATTAAGGTTGAACAATTCATGCAACATTCAACTTGAACCTCCATGGAAAGCCACAAAGTGCCCAACCCACTATTAAGGACATTGAATTTTTGTTGCACTACGTATGTTGATCATTGAAGAGGTTTCAACATGTGTAGAAGTGCTTTTTGGATCCATAGATGCACGTTTGAAACAACTAAAAAAATGCCCCACCATTACTATCGTTGAAACACAAATCCTCTATTATGACAACTAGCTCCAACTTGGCCTTATAGTTCGCCCAACATTATTTGCCCAACCTTCTCCAAATGCATTCATTCAAAACTAGGTTGGCTACAACCTGTATTTTTAAAAAACCATTTAGTTTGCTTGACAAAAATCATGCGACAATGAGACAACCCATATTTTGCAACATATTTTTGAAGATTTAGCACTAGAATTCCAAATAACCATGATGTCAATGCCATCAAATTGAGTTCAATATTGTTACAACCATTTTTGAATCCAAGCCTATTTTACTTACATCAAACTTGCTTTGAATCACCTTTAACTATTCACCTGCAAAATTATTTTCCATACAAAGGGAATCTTAACCAATACAATTCCATGCTCACATCACTCACGACCATCATATGACTCTTTTTGTTCTAGAGCATCGAAGCTTCAATTGCTTATGTGATAACAAAACAAGTCATCTATTAATAATTTTGGAACTTGGAATGGGAATGTTCGTCATGTGCAAAAAAACAAATTATGCACCCAAGAAAATTGCTAACAACACCTTGGGTCATGTAATTGGCTATTGATTGCTAGAAACTATAATTATACATCACCAAGTCATTGATGGAACTTATGGGTATACATACTTATTTCATCCACGTTAATTGAAATAGTCTTCATAAAATTTCTTGGCCATGGCCAAGTTTTAAATCTTGAATTTTTGCTTAACATTATTGGCATCCATTAAATATTGGAACGAGATATATTCATCAAACATCCAAACCAAATTTTCATTATTTCTATTGAACAGATTCCCACGGTCCTTGCCTTTGCTCTCACAATTGACAAATGCCAAGGAAAAATGTTCATGAGTTATTTTTGGACCACTTTTACATCCATTTCAAGGAAATTTGAAAAAAAGGCATGTTATATGTAGTTTTATCATGAATGAATGTTTAGTAGATTTACAAGTTTTTAACCCCTTTCAATGAGATTATTAAATATTTCCAACTAGGAAATGTTCACCTTATAGAAGACACACACTTATAAGCTCTAGAGCACATTGCTTGATGCACATGTTTTGCATCATGAATTAAGGGGAAAAAACCCAAGAAAATGTTAATATGAATTTATTTATAGCAACCAAATAGTTAACAAAAATTGAATTTGCAAATAATTACACATATACATGTGCATAACTTACGAACTTTGATGAGTGATCCCCATATTTTGAAATTTTCCTTTTGATGTAACTTTCGCCTAAAATCTTTAGGATGCTTAGGTTAGTAGTCTCTTAAAATATGATTATCCTAGCTACCTAAGTTAACCTACCTTATAGGTAATTACCCTACATTAACATAAGTAGCTTTTTGTATGTTTAACTACCTAGGTACCCATAGGTAATTTGATTTACACTTTCCCATCCTAGGTTATGCAATCATGTAATCATATAATGTCCTAAACAACTAACAACCCGATCATAGATGTAGTCATGGATTGGGGTTTATTATTATTATTACTACTAGTGGGTGCCCGTGGTCGAAGGCCATTGTTTTTTATTTATTATTATTTTTTACTGCCTTGCCTTGCCCTGCCCTGTTTCGAATTTTCCTTTTGTTGCCAGGGACAGGAGGAGGGAGTTATAAAGGGAACGGGCAGTGTTTTTTTTTCCTTTTGCTGCCAGGGACAGGAGGAGGAAGTTACACAGGGAACTTTTTTGGGATATGGGATTCAGGACCTGGACGGACAGACAGATGGACAGACAGATTTGCCTTTATATATAAGATGTGAATTTGAATTTATTCACTATCATTATATTAGTTGAATTTTGCAACTATTAAATTTTTTGAAAGAAAATAAATTGTTTGATACACATGTTTGCATCATGTATCATGCATTACAACATATATATAAATATATAGTAAAACATTTCTTTATCTATCATTTTGAATTTTAATTTATTTAGTTAAAAAAATCAAAGCAAGATAAAATGAAAATAATATCATTACTTTTAATTGTGAGATTCTTGAATTGACGTTAAATAACCTTCAATTAATCCAAAGCTTTTTTCCGTAGTCACGGGGTTATGACACTTTGCCAAATGTGCACACATATTCAATAAGATATACTTGACTTTTACTTTGATATTTTCGTGATAATGATTTATGGAACCTAGTTTAGGTAAAGGAACTCTAGGTGTCATAAATTGTCATTTTGAATTATAGGTTCAAACTAAAATCTAATTAGTCCATTCTCAAGTAAAGAGGCATGGACATTTGTCTTTTTGGATGTATGTATTGAGAATATTTTTCATAGTCACAAACAAATTCTCTATACCTTATGCACCAATTTGCATCCCATTTCTCTTTCAATTGAATTAAATTTGCATTCAATTCAATGTATTTGAGTTCAATTTAAGTTACATGCAATGTCATTCAATATTTTTATTTGAATGGAACTTAAATTCAGTTCATTGTCAGAAGGAGTACACAACAATGCAGAGCCCAAGTTTGATGACATAAGGAAAATTGGCATAATTATTCAATTATATGCAAACTGCGCTTGCCCTTAGTTTGAAAGAAAAGTCTTCTTCTTAATTGATCGAATCAACATGGGTGTCAATGTGAGCATACTTGTAACTCTTAAAAGCCTTGCTCTTGTGTCCTCCATAAATAAACTTGGACTCCACCTTGTTCCACACTATCAGCAATGATCAACTATATATGTACACAACAGTCTTGGGCATAGATTTTGCATAGACAACCACCTCATTTTTGTGTTAGCTAACATCTTATATGTGAACACTAATTTTCACTTTTTCAACTTGAAGTCCAGATACCATCAGGTGTGAATCGTCTGAAGCGACTCACATCCTTTCAACAACCAAGACAGCTCTTCTTCAACTATCTTTTCTCTTTTATTTGCATCCACCATCAACTTTCTTTCTCACCCTTCTTCCATTTTGGACTTCTTGGGCTATCAGTCTTATTCATTCCTCTTGCTGGGCATATGTGTTGGGAATCAGCAGCATGGTTTTGTGACTAGTAAAACTCTTTGGTGATCATGTTGCATTTCCCATCCAAGCTAGAGCTTCCAGGATTAGGGGAGTAGAGTTGGTGGAGCTTTGTGGTAGTGGTGGAGAACTAGCTACCTATCTACCTACCTGCAATATTTGAATTCCCTCATCAGGGGTTTGGCTTGGCTTGCTTGCAACCATGACCATGAAGAGGCATAGTGTGTTTTTTGGAAGACCTTACAAGGATGTGACAATGACTTCAAGGAAAAACTCTAGGTATTTTGGAAGGCAGTTTCAGGATTGCCGTGTGCTGCAAGTGGAGCCTGCACCAGAGCCTGTAGGCTTGAACCGAAACCGGCTTTCTTACATGTACCCCAGACCAGCTGGGAACCAAGACATGAAGGTTTGGCGCCACCCAGACTTCCTTCTCAAGCCATTCGAGCATCCCCAAGTGCCAGCTATTAATGCCTACTTCACCCATTTGTGTTATGATGAAGAGCACATCAGAATTTGTACACAAGCCACAATTGAAGGTGACAAGCAACCGGACCCATTTAGAGGGAAAAAGCCTCCTCTTCCATCATTGCCAAGAAGGCAGACAACTCAGATGGGCATGAATCTATAGTCATGCATTCATTGCCATGTCCAAGCAGTGACAAGCACTTGGCCTTACAATTATGCTCATCATCCTGGCTTCAATATCAACACTCTTGAACATTGCAAAAGTCAACCTCTGTGAAAGTTGTGCATTTTTTCCTTCAATTGATGTGCAAAGATTCTGGGTGTGGTGCTGTTCCACATTGCAGCATTTCTTCATTTTCCACTGCAAGAAATGCTGATGATGCTGCTAAATTTTGATGACGCAAGAAATGGGTCATTCAGCTTTGGCCATATTCTTTCATCAACACATGCAGCAAAAGAAACCAATATCATCAGGACAAAAGGTGAACAAATCCTTCCTCTTGAGGCAAGAGTTCATCTCATCTATACTTGAATCAGTGTTCATCAATATTCTGCCACAACAACACTCCACCCTAAAGCAATTTCCATTTCTTGCTATAATTTCTCAGCCAACGGATCTCTGAAATGAACTTGGGTTCCTATGTGACACTCATCAGAGCATATCCCAAAGTTCCTCAAAGACATAAATTGGTATCTCTGGAACAGTACTCATGAAACTGTAAGCAATTGCCAGCTTTTCAATGTGGTAGCAAACAGTCCATTCCTTTTGATGTTTATCCAAATCATGCATAAAAAAGCAAGTGTCTGGCACATATCCTGCCTCCATCTGCCTACTCCAATTGTCAAGCTCTGCATATATCCCTTCTGCCTGCGACTGGGTCCTCCTATTGTGTCTGCCACAAAGCATGCATCAACACTTCCATCTCAATCCAGCACTGACCCGGGTCCTTTTGATTACATTTTCATTCCATTATTTTCCTCACCTCCACTGTTATACTGTTGTTCCACATGTGAGCTGCAGCACAGACATGTGAAAGCAGCACGTTCACTGCAACATTCTTTGGTTGCAAACCAGTCAGCTAGAGCACATTCTCTCAGTGTCACATTCAAAGTAAAGTCTATCAATTCCACAAGCACCAACCCAGGCTGCCAAAATTGAGGGCCTTCCTTCATAGGGCATTTTCTTGATGCAATCTTTTGCTTCACATATATGATCAGCACATCAAGAAAGTCTCAGCTTGCAGCTGTAATGTGCACTTAGGTGTCATGCCAAAGTTCTTGATACATGGCTAGAAGCAGTTTGCCTTGATGGACAAGATCAACACGTTGTCCTCATTTCAACATGGTCTATGTACCTTTCTTCACTTGCTTGGAAATCTGTATAAATCACACTTTTCCTTGTAGCAAACTGATGTAGTTGGAAAGAGAACCACCAGGAACCAATTCTGGGTTTCTCTTCTGATCTACTTGGTCATAACTTAGAACCCTGCTTTGTATTAGATTCTTAAATTCAGAATAGGTCTGAAAGATACTTCAGGAATGGAGACTCTGGAGACCATTCTCACATGGTCTACAATTGGGGGCATCAAATCAGATTTGCTTCAGTTGCTGACAACTGGTTCATGTTAGCATACTATATTAGGACAAAATCTAATTGAACAAAAACACAGGAAAGTGCTAATGTTCAATGCTACTGCAGAAACGCCCACTTGTGATGAAAGCATGAAGCATAACACTCCACAAATCATTTGAAATTATGCCTGTACAGATCCCAAAACATCTGAACCTTAGGCTTCAACCTTTAGTTGTCACCCGCTGAGAGAGCAAAAATAGTTGAATGCAGGGACAAATTTTTTTCTCAAGAGCATAAATAACTGCACTGATTTCCAACAAATGTCACCCCTGAGAAACACAGAGCCTCTCTGCGAAAGCTCTAAAGAACCTTAACAGTATTGCTTTAAAGAAAGTGAGTTGTTTCGTTTCCAGGTAGCACGCACTGAAGGCTGAGCCTTGGTGTACAAATGGCCCTTGCCACACAAACCATGATGTTTCTTGCCAGCTGATGTCAATCCTCGGAGCTCCTGATGCTTGTGCACTGGGTTGACAATCCAGTTTATAGGAGGATCTTTACGAATCACAGAGTGTGCTGTGTCAATCAGAATCACCTCAAAGTACTTGTATGTTGAATCCTACAAACATCCAATAGAGACCACCATAGAAATGAGAGTTCACAATAACTGCAGATTTACTTACAAAAAGCAGATGCTGCTAATGCCACGTTTTATGTAGGGTTTAATGCTACTTACTTGAGCACATATTACTCAAGAGTATGAAGGACCTGGAAAAGAAAACAAGGCGAGAATAACAAAACATCCACCTTCAGGAATGGAAACTGCTTTACCACTGCCAACCAGACAGCAACAAATCCACTTCATCAACCACTGGGCAATACCTGGTTAATCCAATAAGAATTAAGAACTCTGAGACCTCCAAGCTTGCGTCCTGCTCGCTCCTCAGCCACAGATCGCAGGTTACGCTGGAACTTCAGCTGGGTGATACCCTGATTCTTAGGTTTTCCATACACAATCCCCTTGCTCACAGGCCTCTTCCTCCCCCCTCTTCGCAATCAAATGCGGTAAACTACATACCCCTGCAATTGGAGGAAACTCGACTTTTCAAACTGAGAGACACGTGATGGATCAATGCTACCCTCAACCATCTACTTTGCATCATTCACCTAAACAGTAACAGCCAGCAATAAACATTATTCTTTTCAATTTGAAGAATACGATCACTAGCCCAAGGAACGAGCGGGTGGGAGGAACAGGAGGGAAAAGACCTGCTTAGCCTTAAATCCACCTGGGCCGAGTGATACGCACAACACCGGGAAGCTGCCTGTACTCCCAGCATCGCACTCTCAGCAAAAACCGAAGCACATCCCACTGCTTCTTCCTCCAAAGCTCTTCAACGTACTTATGGCCCAATTAAATTGTTCCTTCTGAAAAAACAAATTGGGTGTGTATAACCCCTTCACAAATTAATGGAAGCATGGAATAAGCATTAAAAAAGGGGGGTTTTGCATTTTTGGGGCCAAATATTGTGTATTAGATAAGTTTTTTTAAACACATCCTTGGAGGCTCAAGCAAGCGTAGTTTGCCATCAATTGCAACATCTTACATCCAAAAGTACCAACAAGCAATCTCTAGATGGGCATGTGGCCACTTGTGCTTTTAATAAAGGGGTTTATTTTTTGGTTAAACCTTGTCTACACACCATTTAATGGAGTAGACTAATGGCCGACCCCTCAAGAACTTTAATCACCACCTAGAACTCGTCATTTCAAGGCTTGATGGTCCTAGTTATATAGTGGCAAAAATGGTCATTGATCAAAAGAAGGTAAGTTTTTGTTGATTTCATCATAATCTACACACCTTGCAAGTTGCATTTATAATTTGACATACTTTTTAAAGGGGATTCATTAATTGTAACTTATGTTTCATATTCTTGTGTGCATCAAACATTTGGATTTTGGATTGTGTGCATTGTGTTGCATCATTACTTGTGAATGCATAGTAAAATGTATTTACATATTGTCTTTATGCATTTGTAGGTTTTCATCCCATGCAATCCCTCCTTTCATTTTTTCGTTTTTCTAGTATTTTTGGAATTGTATTTAGTAGTGTGGTTTTAGGCATTTAATACAACAACATTAATTGTCAAAATGAAAAAATCTTCAAGATGATCGTTAGGAAAAACATTTTCTATGTAAAAAATGTACAAAGGCTAACATGTGTTGAAGTATAGCTTCCTGAAATCTTGTGATGATCTTTAGAGGATAGCCTACCAAAGTTTAGTTGTGACTTCATTGAACTTAATGAGGTGATCTACTAGGAACTATTTTAATATTGTAACTAAACCTAGATAGTCTTCTTACTTATATAAAAGAATTGGGTTTTTTTTTGTGCTAAATCTATGTGTCCGTCTGTCCGTCCGTCCGATATCCTATTGGCTAGAACTTAGGGTAATGGGTATCACTCGGTGTCAGGGGTATCCTTCAGTGTCATGGGTATCACTCAGTGTCCGGTTTGTTTGTGAGGAAAACAGGGTCCCTCAATGTGATGGGTAAACTCTTGGGTGGGTTGTGAGAACTGTTAGTGAGAGGAAAAATCATTCAGGGTATCGGTGTCACTCAATGTAATGGGTATCCTCTTGGGTATGTCCGTAATGGGTACCATTCAGTGTAATGGGTATCACTCAGTGTCAGGGTATCCTTCGATGTCAGGGTATCACTCAGTGTCATGGGTATCCTCTTGGGTGTGTCCAGGTTTAGGGTTTTTGCACTAGATCGTGTGTGTCTGTCTATCTGTCCGTCCGTCCGTCCGTCCAATATCCTATTGGCTAGAGGATTGTCCGACGTGTGATTGGATGGAAGGGCGGAAGGGAGGTGAGTTCTCTCTCTCACTCATAAACACAAATGAGGAGGTGAGTTCTCTCTCACTCACACACACACATTCAAATTAGGAGGTGAGTTCTCACTCATTTACACACCGAAATCGGGAGGTGAGCTCACACTCACTCACACACTGAAATTGGGAGGTGAGTTCTCACTCACACACACACACTAAAATGAGGAGGTGAGTTTTCACTCACTCACGCACTCAAATTAAGAGGTGATTTCTCACTCACTCACTCACGCACTCAAATTAGGAGGTGATTTCTCACTCACTCACTCACTCAAATGAGAAGGTGAGTTCATAATCACTCACTCACCCACGTTCATTTACATGTGTAAATGGGTTTACTTACTCGTCTACTATATATAAAAGAATTGGGTTTTTTTCTGTGCTAAATTTGTGTGTCCGTCTGTCCGTCCGTCTGATATCCTATTGGCTAGAAGATTTGTCCGACGTGTGATTGGACGGAAGGGCAGAAGGGAGGTGAGTTCTCTCTCTCACTCATAAACACAAATGAGGAGGTGAGTTCTCTTTCACACTCATAAACACAAATGAGGAGGTGAAATCTCTCACTCACACACACACACAAGGTGAGTTCTCACTCACTCACACACTGAAATCAGTGAGAAGGTGGTGGGTTCTGTGAAGTGCATCCAGTGGCATAACTGTCACCACCTTTTTGGTTATTTAAACACTAACAACGCGAGATTCTCCTTTTTCTTTCCTTTGTTTTCTTTCAACCTCCTGTCGTTAGAAAACAAAAAAAAACTTTATTTCATAAACTCAAACTACAAACCTTTCTTTTATTTGCCACTTATTCAACGGCGGCGCGATGGTTCTCACTCACTCACACACTGAAATCAGTGATAAGGCGGTGGGTTCTGTCAGGTGCGTCCAGTGGCATAACTGTCACCACCTTTTTGGCTATTTAAACACTAACAATGCGAGATTCTCCTTTTTTCCTTCATTTGTTTTCTTTCTACCTCCTGTCGTTAGAAAACAAAAAAAAACTTTACTTCATAAACTCAAACTACAAACCTTTCTTTTATTTGCCATTTATTCGACGGCGGCGCAATGGTTGGTTGTCCATTTACTCACGCCCTTCTTACCTTCCTAGCCACTTATTTGACGACGGCGCATCGAAGTTCTTGCGGCAACGATTAGTCAATATTTAAAGCAGGTCCAATTTTACCACAACATTTTGTTTAAACTTACACCCAATTTTACATATACGCACAGGAATTGACGAGTGTTGGCCGACGACATTACGTAAACGATGAAGAAAGGAGACTGGCTGCTGCTAAACGCTCCAGAGCACGCACAACGGACAAGATGAAAGCGCTTGCTGCTGTTAGTTGACAATTCCGCCGTGCTGCTACCTTGGAACTATGCATGACAGACCAAAGAGCTGCAAATGCTCTCTAGCACTCTAAGGCACGAACGAAGCTTTCAAATGAAGCCCGTGTTGTTTAAACTTACATCTGATTTTACATGTACGCACAGAAATTGACGGGTGTTGGCCGACGACGTTACATGAACGATGAAGAGAGGAGACTAGTTGTTGTTGAACACCGCAGAGCGCGCACAACGATCGAGACGAGAGCGCTTACTGCTGTAAGTTGACGACTTTGCCGTGCTG
The DNA here is from genome assembly GCA_963921925.1 of Sphagnum tenellum. NCBI lineage: Eukaryota > Viridiplantae > Streptophyta > Sphagnopsida > Sphagnales > Sphagnaceae > Sphagnum > Sphagnum tenellum. The sequence goes on from OY998153.1 coordinate 12,690,802, forward strand.
CTGCTTCGAAACTATGCGTGACAAACCAAAGAACTGCAAATGCTCTCCGACACTCTAAGGCACGAATGAGGCTTTCAAATGAAACCTGTGAAGCAAGGCGTTTGGCTGATGCTGAGCTTCACGTAAAAATACGAGAATTGGAAATGTTGGCAGCTCGCAATGCAAGGCGTCTGATAGACGCTGAGCAGCACGCACGGTTCTGTACATTGGAAACCGTTGAGCAACGGGAAGAAATGCGTCTGTCAAACGCCACTCGAAACATAGAACGTCGAGCAAGAATAGCGCGCGAAGGCGGCATTCAGGCCGCTCGCCCAATTGGATTACGAGATATTCGTGCACCGTTGGCGAATCCCAATGTACAGAGGGAAATTCTTGGGCGCATCAGCCAAGAATGTACTTTTTGCGGAGCCTTTTTTTGTTATGAATCTCAGGTTGCACAACAACAAACTTTTGAAATGAAACAAACTTTAAAGAAGATGCGTAACATTACAAGTTCACAAATCAAAGTCTCTGTTTCTAGCTACTCAACTTGTTGCTTTATATCCTTTCGGTCTGGCTTACAGGACTTACGGGTACGTGACAAGGGTACGCTACTTGTCGAATCTTCTAGAAGGAACTTTAAAACTTCTACACGTAGTCATTCGCGTGTCGAAATCTTACAAATTTCTAACATGTGCCTAGCTAACCTGTCATTAACCTAACAGCTGATTTCAACACTCCCCCACACACGAATGACTATTCTATGCCTATCTCCTTCCTGCACTTCTTGAATTTGCCTGGTGCCAGTGCCTTGGTCAAGATGTCCGCCTTCATGTCCTCTATTTTGCAGAAGACGAAGTTGATTTCCTTGCGTGCCACCCATTCCCTCGCAAAGTGGTGAATCACATCAATGTGTTTCGACCTTTGAGAAGCAATAGGATGCTTCAGTAGCTGAATTGCTCCTTGGTTGTCGCAATAGATTTGAACATGTCCCAAGTTGAGCACCAGATCCGCCCCCAACTTTCAAAACCATAGTGCTTCCTTCACTGCTTGCCCCGCGCTTAAATACTGTGCTTCGACTGTTGACACGACCAACGTTGGTTACAATCAGCTTGACCAGCTCACCGCTCCCCCAAACATCAAGAAGACGTACCCTGTAGTGGACCTTCTCGAGTCCAGGTCTCCTGCGTAGTCCGCGTCGCAGTAGCCCACAAGAGTCTCACTGCTCCCCCCAAAGGTTAGGTCGTAATCTGCAGTCCCCACGAGATAACGCACTACTCCAAGCGCGGCCTCCCAGTGCTCCATTGTTGGTGCTGCCATGTAACGTGCCAGTGCTCCCACGGCCTGAACAATATCAGGGCGCGTGCACACGCTCAGGTAAAGTAAACTTCCCACGCACTCGCTGTAAAGGAATCTCACCGTGTCCAGGGTCTCCCCCTCCTTTTTGAGTTTCTCCCCCATTGCCTGTGGCACTGAGCGCACGCGTGCATCTGCCAGTCCATACCGGTTGATTAGCTCCCCTGTCAGTTTCTTTTGGGTTAACTTCAAGCTCTGTGCCTCTCGATCACGTGACAGCTCCATTCCTAGAAAGTAGATGGCAGGCCCCAAATCCCGCACGTCAAACTTGGCTATCAGATGCGCTTTCACCTTTGCTACTCGCTCCTCTCCTTGGGCAGCCACTAAAATGTCATCGACCCAGACAAGTAGCCAAACTGTCTCATCGTCCACTATGCCTCGGAAAAGTGCAGCGTCTGCAGACGATGCCACAAACTCAAGGTCCTCCAAGACCTTCTTAAGACACCGATGCCATGCCCGAGGCGCTTGCCGTAGTCCGTACAGAGCCCTAAGCAGACAACACACTGTGTTCGGCCCTCCTTGCTCATACCCCTGCGACTGCTGCATATAAATCTCTTCCTCTAACTCTCCGTTGAAGAAGGTCGTTTTCACATCAAGCTGGTGTAGCTCCAAGTCTTGCTGCGCTACAATCACTAGCAGCGTTCCCAAAGTTGTGTGCTTGCTCACCGGGGCGTACACCTCCTTGAAATCAACCCCTTGCTTCTGCAGGAACCCCTTTGCCACCAAACAAGACTTGTACCATTCAATATTTCCTTGCGCATCCCGCTTGACTTTGTAAACCCACTTCATAGGAATTGGTTTTACCCCTTCCGGCCTTTCCACCAACTCCCAGGTGCCGTTCTCTAAGAGCGAGCACATCTTTTCGTCCATGCTTTTCTGCCAAAGCTCACTCTCCTCCCCTGAAACAGCTTCTTGGTATGTTTGTGGCTCAGGATGCTCCCCCGATCCCCTTGGGTTGCTCCCCTCAATTGCAAGGTTTGCCCAATACCTTACAGGTATCCTCTTTTCACGAGTAGGGTTTCTTCGCAGCTCTTGCTTCTCGCCATCCTCCTTGTCCTCTAGGTCGATCTGGAGAGGGAGTTTTTGGTTTGCTGATGCTCCCCCTGTAAGGATTCCTGACGGGCTGCTGCTTTCCTCTCTTCCAATGCAAGACTTCCCCGTAAGGATATCTCCTGCACCGAGCTGAGTGCCAGACTTCCTCGTAAGGATATCTCCTGCACCGAGCTGAGTGCCAGACTTCCCCGTAGGGATATTTCCTGTACCCATATGAGTAGGAGGGCTCACATGGCTAAGACCACGAGCACCTTCCTCCTCCTTCTTCGAGTCACAGCTCAGCTCAATGGTTCCAAAGGCAGGTTTTTCGTCGATGATGACATCACGAGACACCAAGATCCGCCCATCTCTTTCCCGCAGCACCCTGTAGGCTTTGCAGTCCGGCTCATACCCCACAAACACCCTTCTCTCACTGACTGATTGCATCTTCTTCCTGTTTTCCTTGGGGATGTGCATGTATGCGCGTGCCCTAAACACACGCATGTGACTTACGTCCGGTTTTTTCCCAAAGAACTTCTCCCAGGGTGTCTTCCCGTGCACTCTTGAGGGCAAACGGTTGCGAGTATAGTTGGTGGTCACCATGGCCTCTGCCCACAACTCTTCTCCAAGCCCCGAGTCTTCTAGCATTGCCCTCCCCTTTTCTTGCAGGTCCCTGTTCAACCGTTCTGCTAATCCGTTCTGTTCAGGTGAATATCCAGCTGTCTTTTTGTGCGTGATACCTCTTTTGCCCAGAAGGGTGGTCATTTCTTTGTTGACATACTCACCCCCTCTGTCCGTTTGCACTGCTTTGACTTTCTTCCCAGTCTGCAGCTCCAAGCGCGCTAGTACCCCTTCTGTGACGGCTACAACGTCGCTCTTTTTTTTCAAAGGTTGCACCACAGACAGCTTGCTGTAATCGTCCAAGAAGGTTGTTAGGTATCTGCTCCCTCCCTTTGACGCCTTTGGCATAGGTCCGCACACGTCCATGTGCATCAGCTGAAGCAGTTCTGTGCTTTCTTCTGACACTGACTTCTTTGGAAAGGACTCACGGGTCTGTTTCCCCAGGATACATGGTTCGCACACCAAGGTTTTCTTTTCTCTGAATGCCTTTCCGCTCACTCGAACACCCGAGACTAGCTCCTCCTCAGCCATCTTTGCCAGGTTTTCATACCCCTCGTGCCCAAGTCTTCTATGCCACAGCTCCGGACTCGCAGCTTTTCTCACAAGCAAGCACGACCCTCTCCAAGACAACCCTAGCTGGCAGATCGCAAACAGGCCCCCTTTTTGCTCTGCTCGTAACACGACCTCATTTCTCATGAACACTTGGCACACTCCCTGCTTAAAGACAAACTCCGCTCTAAGCTCAGTTGCCCTGCTCACAGAAAAGAGGTTCTCTGCAACTCCTGGGACAAACATCACATCATGGAGAGTGTTGACCCGCTCACCAACTGGTGTTAGACACCGCAGCTCCACCGTACCAACTCCCATTGCCTTGAGCACCCCTTTGTTGCCAAACTTGATTTCCCGCTCTCCATCCTTAAGCGGCTCCAGGGTTTTGAATAGGCTCTTGTCCCCAGTCATGTGTTGGCTTGCCCCCGAGTCTAGAAACCACTGTCCAGGATATGCTTCTTCCACCACAGTGAAGGCAACCCCCTGGTTGCTTTTAGACTTTCCCCTCTTAGGGCAGTCCCTTTTCATGTGGTCCAAGCTTCCGCAAGTGAAGCACCCCTTCTTGATCATTGACTTTCCAGACCCCTCTGACCCCTGAGAACCCTTGCGGCACTCCCTCTCAAAGTGCCCAAGTTCGCCACACTTGTGGCACCTCATGGATGCTTTCTTGCCCTTCCCACTGCCTCCTTTCCTAGCAGCGTAGGCTACCGCAGTTGTTGACTCCTTCTCATCTAGGTCAAGCGAGCTTGCCTTCAACCTCTCAGTTTGCTCATAGATTTGCAGCTGTGGAAGCATCTCGTCTACTGATTTGACTGCGTCTGCTGCCACTAAAACAGTTACCAACGTGTCAAACTCCTTTGACAAACCGGTAATCACACTCATAGTGAGGTCCTCTGGCTTTACCTCAGCTCCTGCAGCAAGCAACTCCCTCTCCAAGTCCTTTGCTCTGCCAACATACTTTGCCACAGGCTCTCCTGACTCTTGTTTGAGGGTCATCAGCTCCCTTTTCAGCTGCAATTTCCGAGCCGTGGTCTTGCCCCTGAACACCTTCTCTAGCTCATCCCATGCTTGTTCGGCGTTCCTTACAACTACAACACGTCCCAGGTATTGCTCCGTGACATTCAGTCCAATCAGAGCCTTTGCTTCTGCAGACCTATAAGCATCTGCCTCAGGTTCTGTCACCCCTTTCCACAGCTCCTTGTGTACAAGGAACATCTCCATCCTCTGGGACCACACCACATAATTTTCGCCATTTAACGGCTCTATGCTAATCTTAACATCTGCCATCTTTCCTGAGCCAAGCTTCTTCCAACGTCAGAGTTGAGCACACTCTTGTGCTTAGACTTTGTATCTGGTGATTATCCAGGCGAGCGCCTTCACCACAAAACCTCTACCAACTCTATCGTCAACTTGCTCACTATGGCTGACACAATTACCACTCCTAAAGCTCCATTTGCCGTGGGCCCATAACCTGTTATGAATCTTAGGTTGCACAACAACAAACTTTAGAAATGAAACAAACTTTAAAGAAGATGCGCAACATTACAAGTTCACAAATCAAAGTCTCTGTTTCTAGCTACTCAACTTGCTGCTTTATATTCTTTCGGTCTGGCTTACAGGACCTACGGGTACGTGACAAGGGTACGCTACTTGTCGAATCTTCTAGAAGGAACTTTAAAACTTCTACACGCAGTCATTCGCGTGTCGAAATCTTACAAATTTCTAACACGTGCCTAGCTAACCTGTCATTAACCTAAAAGCTGATTTCAACATTTTTTGGGTTGAGGAGAGGACGGGAGGCTTTGCACGGAGGCCTCAGTATTCAAAGTGCTATTTTGAGGGCAAAGTTTTTATTCCACGCGTTCGCACCCCGCGGGAATATATGAGGATGCTCCAAGATCCTCAAAAGAAGGAGTTACGCACAAAACTCCGCTTTTATAATGCCGCATTTGCTTTCACTTCCACACGGGTGCAAAGTGTTGGATTTGAATTAGGCCCAGGGATACATACTTATCGGGTGCAAGGCGCATTTTACCACATGATTGGCGGTATGGAACCGGAAGAAGGGCAAATTTCGCAATTCCTACGTTTACGATACAGTGAACGAGGTGCAGAATAAGCAACTGCAGAACCCCAACCTCCGCCAAGAAAATCTGATGGCTTTAAGGGATTTATTAAGGCAGGTAAATCCCTACGCAAACATTTTTGTTCAGGCAGCAAATTGTATTGTCGCCAACCCTGAAGAAGAAATAAGGGTTGTGATTACTGCTGGACGCAATCATGGAAAGGAAGTTGACCCACGTCGGTACAACGCACCATTGCCCGACGAAGTCGCCATGATTTTGCCTGGAAAACCGGGGGAAATTGGAAACCGCGACGTTATAGTGCAACGCCAGTATGGGGGTGGATTGCTTCGGATGAGTGAGCTTGCACCATCCTATGACCCTTTGCAATACCCTTCATTATTTTTGGCAGGGGAAGATGGTTGGTCTGATGGACTGCCATTGCAGAACAATGAAGCGGGGATGAGACAAAGAATGACGATGGCTACATTCTATGGGCAAAACTGCATTTTACGAGGGAACTGAACGCGTTGCATTATGGCAGGCGTTGGTTCCAACAATATATTGTTGATTTCGTCGCTAAAACGGAGCAGAATGCTTTGAATTTCTTGGTACATAAGCAAGTAAAGCTCCGTGCGGAATTGTATCAGGGATTGCAGGACAAGTTGGCTCAAGATGCAATCTTGAATGTAGCTCAAGTTGGTCGTCGCATTGTGCTCCCGACGACATTTCATGGGTCCCCTCGATTTATGATGCAGGCATATTAGGATGCCATGGCAATTGTCCGTTCCTTGGGGATTCCAGACGTCTTTTTGACGTTTACGTGCAATCCGAGTTGGCTTGAAATCCAATCGAAACTGTTGGAAGGACAGACGGCTACGGATCGCTCGGATTTGGTAGCCCGAGTGTTTCAAATGAAAGTGAAAAAACTTCTTCAAGGAGTGTGCAAGGCGGGCTGGCTTGCACAAATGATTGGAAACATTTGGACAAGGGAATATCAAAAATGCGGCTTGCCACATATTCACCTTCTTTTGATATTTCCTCGGGCGCAAAAGGTCACCAACGTGGATGATATCGACCAGTTAGTGTCAGCAAAACTATCGGTAATAGAAAATGCGAAATTATATGAGACCGTGACCAAATGTCTTCTGCACGGGCCTTGCGGACCGAGGTATCCAAATGCGCGTTGCATGGTAGATGATATGTGCAAAAAACGTTATTCACGCAAATATTCCGAGGTAACAACATAAGGTGAAGACGGCTATGTTGTTTATCGACGACGTAATGATGGACAAACATTCCAAAAAAATCCGGGTGGATTCGTATTTGACAATCGATGGGTGGTACTGCACAACCCCTATCTGACAAGGAAGTTCAATGCCCACATTAACGTTGAAGTATCGGCCGGTATCAGAAGCGTCAAGTATCTATTTAAATATGTCTATGAAGGGCAGGATCGCGCAACGGTTCAAGTAGACGGGCCAACGAATGAAATCAAACAGTACATTGACACCCGATACCTTAGTGCAGCCGAAGCAGTTGATTCCCTACTTTTGTTTAAAAAACATACTGAATGGCCACCTGTAACACGGCTAGTGGTTCATTTACCGGGACAACATAACGTTGTTTTTAATGAGGATGATGATTTGGAAGCAGTAACGCAACGTGCTGCTAACCAACAAACAACTTTGACGGGGTATTTTGCGTACAACGCTGCAAACGAGGGTTCAAGGCATGTCCTTTATACGGATTTTCCCCGCCAACATGTGTGGAAGACACGCGAAAAAAGGTGGGCACCCTGTCAGCGTGGAACGGAAGCAGTCGGACGCATGTATTTTGTACCTGCAACGTCCGGGGAACGCTTTTATTTGCGATTGCTTCTAACTGTACGATCAGGTGCAACGTCGTTTGAAAATTTACGAACCGTGGACGATATTCATCATCCTACATTCCAAGCAACGTGCGATGCATTAGGCCTGTTGCAAGACGATCAAGAATGGGATGCATGGTTGAGGGAGGCATGCATTGATCACGATGCAGCGAGGTTGAGAAAGCTATTTGTCATTCTTTTGTTATTTTGTGCCCCATTACGTCCCGAAGTTTTGTGGGAGAGATACCGAGATGAGATGTCCCATGATACATGGTATCGTAGAAGAGGCAAAGGTGGAACTTTGGACGATGCTTACAATGATTCACTTTTGCTGCTAGAAGGAAGGTTAGCAATGGCAAACAAAAGTTTGAGGGATTTTCCAACAATGCCTTTGGCAATGGTGCCTGTGGGTATCGAAAGGGTTAATCCTTTGATTGAAGCAGAACTGGATTATGATCGAGAGGCACTTCGTGCTCATGTGGAAAGGAGTTTGCCTCTTTTGAATAGAGATTAGGACAGGGCGATTGCATCAATTCTGAATGCAGTGCGTCTTGACCAAAGCGGCGTCTTTTTTTTGGATGGACCTGGCGGATCCAGAAAGACGTTTGTTTACAGTGTCTTACTAGCATCTGTTCGTAACAAAGGTCACGTGGCTCTTGCTGTTGCTTCATCTAGCATTGCTGCCCTTTTGTTACAGGGAGGGCGGACTTCACACTCTACCTTTAAAATCCCAATAGACGTTCATAGGGATTTGTTATGCAATGTAAACGCAAGTTCTGACACTGCAGAATTAATTCGAGCAGCCAAACTAATTGTTTGGGATGAGGCACCAGCTCAACACCGACATTGTGCGGAAGCCGTCGACCGTACCTTTCGAAACGTACTACAATAGGCAGAGTCTCCTTTTGGCAAGAAGGTGATTGAATTCAGAGGTGACTTTCGTCAATGCCCCCCTGTGGTAGCAAGGGGCTCACGACCGACAATCGTGGGGGCGGCATTGAAGCGATCAGTGTTGTGGAGACATGTTCAGGTTCTAGCACTAAGAGAGAATATACGGCTTCGTGATGATCTAACATCACGACCGTATGCGGAATACATTCTTCGGGTTGGAGATGGAACCGAACCTTCAGTTCTTGAGGGGGAAATACCGCTTTTACCACATGGAAATGCTGCACCATCGGTTGGCATCGAGATTGGATTTTTCCCTAGGATTGCCCGTAGATCAAATCTCGACGGTCTCATTAGTTCAGTATTTCCCGACCTTCCAAACAGGTATGCGGAAGAAGGATACATGGATGGGAGGGCTATTTTGATGGCAAAGAACGTGGTGGTGAACCAGATCAACACGGATATTGCCGCAGGTATGCCTGGTGATGAGCATGTATTCTTTTCAGCGGATACAGTCGAAGCGCGAGACGATTGAGCATACAGAATTGCCACAGAGTTTTTAAATACAATTACGTTGCCCAGAATGCCACCATATTGGCTTGCTTTGAAGGTTGGAGTGACTGTGATTCTCTTGTGCAGTTTGGACGCAAGCTCCAACCTATGCAACGGGACCCGCCTCATCGTTCGACGACTTGCGCGTCGTCTGATTGTTGTGGAGGTCGTTGGTGGTTCTCATGCGAATACTGTTTTAAACATCCCTCGAGTTACCACATCATCCACAAAAAATCGTTGGCCGTTTACCCTTTTGAGGCGACAATTTCCTGTGCAACTTGCTTTTGCAATGACGATCAATAAAGCTCAGGGCCAGACCATGGGAACGGTCAGCATTTATCTGAGAGAGCCTGTATTTACGCATGGACAACTGTACGTGGCATTGTCTCGAGCTTCAAGTGTTGGCAATGTTTCCATGCATTGCCCGAACGAGGAAAACACGACCAATGTTGTCTACACCGAGTTGTTGAGATAAAATTGTTTTAGAAGATCTAAGTAGAGGTATTTATGGTGATGAATTCCAAGGTTGAAATCCCTTGCAAATGCTAAAATGGCTGCAAGGACTGCTACCTTCACGAGGTGCAGTTGTTATTAACAAAAGCGTCCACCCAAATTTTCTAAACTTTCTAATTCGTGTTAAACAACCCTACATTCACACTCACTCACTCACTCAAATGAGAAGGTGAGTTCACAATCACTCACTCACTCACTCACCCACGTTCATTTACATGTGTAAATGGGTTTACTTACTCGTCACTATATGAAATCTTGGAAAGAGGTGTTCATGGAAGCTTATTGAACTTTGTGTAGCTACTTATGGCCTATCGAAGTGATTGGGATTGCTAATATGTTGTAAGGCTCTAATTGTTTGAGAAGGTTTGAATAGGTAGGAAGAGGAGACAATATAAGAAAAGATAGTTGGAGATTTCTTTCTCTCTTGCAAACATTCCCTTGTAATAGACAACATGTTTTCATCCTAAATGGTTGTTTATAAATAATGTTTCATACTACCTTGGAACATTTTTTGTTAGATATGTGTGATTAATCTCTCACCTTATAAAACTAGTATGTGTATGTGGTTCCACGTAATTTGCTTAGTTACCCAAGTATGTGGTACTACGTGTAGCATGGCAAATAAAAACCAAGTAACAATGTAGAATTTGACTACTAGAATTCATCACTAACATTTGGTGACCATCCCAAGGGGAATACAAATTGAACCATGGAACATATTGTATTATATATAGTAAATGTGGGATTTTGTACTATACATATTTTAAGCAAATGGATACAATTACAATCAATGACGCTAGGAGGTGAGCACATGAGCGTGAATATGAACCTATGAGTAGGAATAAATATATTTGGAATATTTTGATGACAAGGACAAAACATTTTTCTAAATATCCCTATGCCATGTAGAATGACGTGGAAAATATTTTTCCATATGTACATGGATGAAAGTTTTAAAATGAATGAAATGTTTGGATGAAAGTTGAACATCAATGAACTTTTGGATGATAATTGCAAGTAGATGAATTGTTTGGATGAAAGATTCGACAAAATGTATGGATAAAACTAATTCCAAAACATTTATGTTGGATGAAAATCACATGTACATGGATCAAAGTTAAAACCATGAAATATTTGGATGAACGTGGAACATGAATGAACTTTTGGATGATAATTGGAAATAGATGAAACTTTTGGATGAAAATTTTGATTGGTTGAGTGTATGGATGAAAGTAATTCCAAAACAATTATGACAAATGGAAATTATTAGAGTCACACAATTTTCATGTCCAATTTCATCCACAAAAAAAGGTGTCAAAGGTGAAACTTGAAGGAATTACATTATAATGCAAAAGGGTGAAACAATAACTTGTGTAATTTAAGTTAAGTCACACAATAAGTCAAGGGTAGGAAGTCCACATAATGATGGAATGGGAAAATATTTGAAAAATTAGTGAATAATGCATTACACGCATCATGTTAAAGAATATTTTAATTTTTGCAGCAAAATGCATTCCAAAAGAATAAAACCCATAACATTTCTATTTAACAACTATATAGTGACATTGCAACCTAATTTACCTCCATGATATTGGCATGATCTAATAATCTATGAACTTCATTCTAGCTCCAGGATGGATAGTGGATGAATGGTTTTCTAATCTTAAAGTACATGGCATATTGGAAAATGTAATAAAAATGCTTACATGGCACCCACAACCTTTGTTTGCTAAGGGACCCAAACATCATGGAAGAAAAATCCATGTAACTTCAACCCAAGTAATCATTAATCATTACCTCATATTGCATATGGTTTTTTGGCAATCTTGAAAGGAGTTGATAAATCCAGCCATATCCCAAAGGAGGAATATTTGAAGAAGTTAATAATGTGGCTTCAAATGTTCATCCCACCTCCCATTTTATTTTTCAAAATGGATAGTTTGAACGTGTTGGGTGAATCTTGTTCTCATTCCTTGATTTGGGCTATGCTTCTAAATCTAATGGGTTATAAACATGGGTAGAAGGACCATCACTAAAGAAATTATGAGGGGCACATGTGGAAGGTTGGTTCATGAGCACATAAATGTCATCTCCAATGTGATTGACAAGGGGAAATCTTGGCTTCTCTAATAGCAAGAAACTAGTCTCCTCCAATGCCACCACTTCAATTTGAGTGAAATTTATCCCTGCTTGCATAGGCCATAAGGATAGCAAGGTTAGCCTATTGAATGCATATTTCTTGCTTGTCCTTCCCACACAACGCATAAGGTCAACATGATAAAACCAAAACTTATGTGGTTCAATTGATCCACCTTTGGTTATAAACTAATAACCAACATAACATGGAGCATGAATACCATGATCTTTTGTTTTGAAATGATTTTGGCTTTGTAATAATGTTTAGTGTCTTTTTGCAATGTTGAACAACAAATGTTTGACTACAAGGGGCAACATTCAATTTGCCAAATGTCATCCCCACAAAGGCATTCAAGGACTCCACACCATTGTGGGTGATAATAAGATTAGGGCCAGTAGTCTCCCCCATATCCACTATTAACAACTGATTGATTGTAATTGTTGCATTGGCCATTTTTGGATGAAAAAAATTCATGTGGAAGGTCATGTTAGTGTGAATTTTCTTTTAACCCATGTGGAAGGTCTACATTGTGTTTGCATGATTTAAACATTTATTCACCTTCTTAATGTGGTAATTTAGCAAAAAAACCAGAGTTTGAAATGTATTTGGCAATTGCAACATTAATTTGGATTGGGTTCCTAGACTAATTAGCCTTATGCAATTGTAATTCATTTTAATTTGAACTGGTCCCAAATGCACCTCCTTATAAGAAGGCATAATACAATGAGGACTACTTGAATGTTCACACATGATTGTTGGATGTTGTAACAAAAAGGCAAGTACCCATGTTCCTAGATTGCTAAAGCCAAATGTTATGGATTATCTTACAAAAATTACAAGTCGACATATCAGCTTCCTCCTCCAAAGATAATTTCTACAAGCACATAAGAGGAATGAAGTTAAAATTTAGGAAAGGCAGATGGAAAATAAAATTGAATAAAGTAATTTGGAAGAACTTACATCCACCATGAAGCCTCCCCATTGTCGCACATGAAAGTGCGAGAAGTTGAGCCAATTGTTGAACATGTGAATGGTGCCTTCATTTGTAACTCCAAATGAGTACCATCAAGACTAAATGGTAGCATATTGAGGGTCAAGTCCTTTAAGGATGTGGTTTTTTTATACTCATAATAAAAGGTTTTATGTCAATCATGGAACTTTGGTGTGATGTTCGGTGTGTTTGTCCATTTACTAAATCTAAAGAAAAAAACATGTTTGTTATTTGTCAACCATCTTGATCATAGGATATCCAATCTCATAAACAATGTGAACAACATTCCAATTTACTTATGCACCATCCACCATGAACCCCTTGAAAATAGGCGTACCCAACCTTTTCATTTCAACAACTACATTCAACTTCCTCCATAGAATGCAATGAGTTCCTATGTCCTTGAATTGCATATCATGAACTGTAATCATCATGACCTTTCAATAGATTGGGTCGTAAACGTGACATGCCATGGTCCATTTTTTAACACACTTTACGTGATTGAACATCATCCATGCATTTTATAGATTATCATTTGATTGCATTCATTACACCAAATCAATTTCAAATTCAATTCCATCAACAAACATCTTGAACAAATAAACCTTTTGCCTAGCATGTTGACTAGAAAAACAATTGTCTTAAATATAGTTGTAACCAAATAATGCCTTCAATTTTAAAATACAATCAATGGAGCCAGAATTACTGGGATGATGTTTCAATGAAGCTATCAAATTATGTATGCCAAGGGAACACAAAAGAGCAAACTTTAACAACATTTTATTTAGTTTTTCACCTTTGAAAAGTTGCATATGACCTTCTCCATCTTCATTAAACAAGTGATGAAAAGAAATGTCTTATTCATAAACAAAACAATAGTTGAAGTGGTAGTAGTTGGTGTGATATGCACAAACCTCATCTACAACCATGTTCTTCATCTCTTAAAAGGATTATCTACACCTATCGTTTACAACTAGATGGGCACGGGTGCCCAAGTGGATTGCAGCTTTTGAAAATTTTGAAAACTTTTAAACAACACAATACATTCTACAACTACAAGTTTGTAGATAGGTGGGTGAAAAATTATAAAACTTATAGCTAACGTTACAAATTGGGGATTTCATCAAACACTATCAAGATATTGAAGCTACAAACTATCCCCACTCCAAAAAGTTTCATTGCGCACAAAAAATGTTGAAATAGAGGATAAAAATCATCATAACAACACAAATTTCCAAGGCATTTCATCATTATGAAGCCCAATCCAAATGAATTCTTGATGTTACTAACCTGCAACTTGCAGCAAACATGATTATCAAACTTTCAATCCATACCTTGAAATTGTTTAAATGTCCCAATGAATGACAAACAAAAGGAAGCTCAAATAATATGTCACCATTAAATTTAGTGGAAAAACAGTTCACAAATTCGATTGTGATGGCCTCATAATAAAAGGATTTTAATTTAGAACAAGTGTGTTAAATTAAAAATATTGCTTTCAACAAATTAACAATGTTGGGGAAAAAACCACCTATGACATTTCCATCCATAGAAGCTACACTTTCTTAGTTTGCAAATTCATGAGTGGCATTTCCATCCACAATACCTTACAATATAATAACTACCAATAGCCATTAATAGAATACGATCAATAGCCATTAATAGAATACCACCAATAGCCATTAATAGAATAACCACCAATAGCCACCAATAGAATAACCATTAATAGCCATTAATATGATAACCACCAATAGCCATTAATAGAATAACCACTAATAACCACCAATAAAATAACCATTAATAATCACTAATAAAATAACCACCAATAGCCATTAGTAGAATAACCACCAATAGCCATTAGTAGAATAACCACCAATAGCCATTAATAGAATAACCACCAATAACCACCAATAGAATAACCATTAATAATCACGAATAGAATAACCACTAATAGTCACCAATAGAATACCCATTAATAGCCACCAATAGAATACCCATTAATAGAATAACCACCAATAGAATACCCATTAATAACCATTAATAGAATAACCACCAATAGTCATTAATAAAATAAACCACCAATAGAATACCCATTAATAACCATTAATAGAATACCCATTAATAGCCATTAATAAAATAATCACCAATAGCCACCAATAGAATAACCATTAATAACCATTAATAAAATAACCACCAATACCCACTAATACTCACCAATACCCACCAATATAATAACTACTAATGGTCATTAATAGAATAACCACCAATAATTATTAATAGAATAAACATTAATATACATTAATAGCCACCAATAGCCCTAATAAAATAATAATCAATAACCATATATTATAATTGCTTTGGATTGCCAAATAATACAGAATGAAATAATTCATAATAAACAAAAAAAACTTAAGGTGAAATAACCTATGATAACCTATAATTACCAATAATAACATAAGGTGAAATGACCTTCAATAGCCAAAAATAACTTATAATAGTTGCAAATAGCCTAAACTGAAATAATTTACAATAGCCAAAAATAGCCTAAGGTGAAATAAACTAAAATAGTTAAAAGTAACTTAGAATAACCAAAAGTAACCTAGGGTGAAATAACAAAAAAATAACCAAAAATAATTAGGAATAACCATAAATAATCGTAGATAATGTAGGGTGAAATAATTTAAATTAATGAAAAATAGTCGTATAGCAATTAAAAGTAACTTGACATAGGTGGTAATATTATATTAACAAAAATCTTATCCATTTATTATTAGAAAAAATTCAAAAGATTGGTCATTGGAATGTTATTGAATAATGATAAATTATTATTTTTGTTTAAATGATTTGAGACTTTCAAAAGGAAATAAATTTAATTATGTACGTTATTTAATTTTTAAAAAAAGAATAAACTCGAATCATTTCATTTGAACAAAATCTCAATAAAATATGAATTTTCAAAGTTCATGTTTTTATAATGTTTAAAATGAAGTATTTGATCAATAAAATGTAATGTAACATATTACCACAACAAATGGGGTGGCTTGATGGCAAGGGTGTTTGGCCCCATTCCAAAAGTCAAAGGATCCAACCTCATGAGTGGTGTTGTGTGTGGTCAACAATGGTATGTTGACCGAATATTCTCCTATCTAATTCCTATGATAGGTGCTTAGGTTGATTACGTGGCTTACCCACCTACCTTAAATAATGACACGTGTCAATAAATCATAAGTTTAAAAATTATGAAATTATCAGTAATATTATATATTAAGTAATTAAATTTTAATTGATTTCCATGTTAATTAATTAATTCACTAGCAAGTGAATGGTTTGATAAATTTGTATTTCACTTTAAAGTAACCTTGTTTCACTAGGTATTAATGAAACAATTTATTGTCCATAGCAACTGGTCACTATTCATAAGGGGGTTAAACAATTTCATTAGATAAAAAGTCCAAATTCATTCAAAATCTAGGATGCATTTTGTAATAATGTTGACATTTATGGGTTTTTTCCTCCCCTCCTTTAAAGGTGCCACAAATTTTTTCAAACCTATTTATAACTATCATCAGCAACAATCGGTTTTTTTTCAAGTATCCATCAAGGGGTGCCATGAATTTTTTCAAATTTAATCATCTTGTTGACAACAATGGATTTTGAATGTTTTAGAGGTTTAAAACTATGTAATGTCATTAATGATAATGAGTGTTTGAAATAAATTAAAATCAAATTTTAGGCATTTTAATTAACTTTCATCAAAAACCTACTATCATAAATGACAATGAGGTTTTTTTAAACAATTATTTATTTTCAAGGCACCCTAGTTGTCCATGAAATAAATATATAATGTTGTTGACATCAATTGGGAAGGTGGGGGGTGACATTCATTCCATGACAATATTTATTGAATTGCTTAACATTGTTCATGACAATGATTTTTTAAACAAAAAATTTAAAGTCATTTTGGTCACATCATCATATTTCCCCCTATTATCACAATTTCATTATTCATCATTATTGAATGACATTCAAAATTGAAATATTAAAATTTGGACATCAAATGAAGATGGATATTAATTATTTTGAAATTATTTATCTTTAAATCATGGATGATTTCATCCAATGATTTATTTATTTAACTCAAATCATAAAAGAAATTCATCCATGCAAAAATGACATTCATCCATATGAAATCATTCATCTATGGACATATTCATCCATACAAGTAGATTAAAATCACATTAAACTTTAAGTTCTAAGCTCAAGCTTCATTGTCATGCACAAACCATCCTCACCAATTTGGCAGTGCAAATGTTATTTTGATTGACCTTGGTTGCAAAAATTGAATTGTTGTTACAATCTACTTATACCTATTATTCACAAAGCTTTAAGAAGTCTTTGGAGAAATTTAAGTTGGGTGAATTCTTGGAGCAAAAGGCGTTCAAGATTTTACGCAACATGAAGACACATCGGATTCCAATGGTGTCCCTTACCAAACGAATCTTGGCACAATTTAAGTCCCAAATTATGCATATGTTTGATGAGCAAGCAACCAACACCTTGGCAAAAGCAAATTTGGACCTTCTTTGCAATGTTGAATTTTTTTGGGGTTTAACTTGTATCCTACCCTTGTTTAAATGCATGCAATCTCTTTCAAATTTTGTTTAAGTTCAAAATGTTTTCATTTGTGATTTCATTGATGTAGTCAAGGCTTGTGCAGGGGATTTATACAAGATGTATGTTGAACTAATTACAAGTTATGGCTATGGAAATGGGATAGTTTAGACTTTCCTTGCTATTGCAAATCACACATATGATCATTTACACATGGTTTGGATTGTTGAACCTACTTTTGGTGTGGAGTATGCACGCTTTTGGTTTCTTTGGCACACATACATGGTTCATAAGAAGGACCCACTAAAAAGTTATTTGAGTTATGTTTCTAGATTGGATTGGTTGAATGCAATATAAATTGTGAAACAATAATGCAGTGCTATTGCTATTGGTTTCATTCAAGAACGTGAATGGCATTTCCTATGTCAAGACATCATGAATGCCACTAGGGTGATTTACCCCCAATTCCGAGTGCAACCTAAAGTTAAGCACAAAATTTTGGCACAATTTTCAATTTTGAAATCACACTATTGTTTTGGCAAGCATATTGGCCCAAAACAATTGCATATCTCAACTTTGTTGGATGAGGCATTGTTGGTGGAACAATCATTTTTTTCAAGATTATTATGCTTGCCAACTACCATGCAACTATGAAACTTCTTATGGACTGGAATTTATGCACGAAAATTTAGACCACCTTGTCCAACAACCAACTTCTTTCCCATTGATTATCGTAATGGCTAAAACTAATTGAATTGTCTATGGCCATGGTTATGGGCAACATAGAGGATGAGAGATGTTTTTCAAATATGGGGTTTATGAAGAATAAGCTTAGGAACAAATTGACAACCCCTTTGGATTTGGTTGTCAAGTTGTTTGCCCAAAAGTTCTTTACCTTCAACTCTTTCCCATTTGTTACAACAATGAATGCTGGGAATGCTACCAAATCCCACCACATTGCTATAGAGGTGTAATTCATTTGCAACAACAAATCTTTAAACCCTAACCTTTTATACAATACGTTCATGTGTTTTTTGTTGTGATGCTTGTATTATTTAATTTTTTTCAATTAGATGTGCTATGTTGGTTACAATGAGGTGTATGCAATTTCAATTTTTTATAACTTGAACAAGCATTCAAGTATTATCTTTGTTTTTTTTTTTTTGCAAGCAATCTCCCATTGCAATGGGCAAGGTTTTCAAGACTAGGGTTCAATCCCCCTAGGAGATTTTACATCTATAAACATTAGTGTATAAGTAGTTGATGTCTACAGATTTTTGCATCTTGTCTACTAGTTTTTGCATCTTTTTGCCATTTTTTCCTCATTGAATTGTAGTTGTTTGCCAATTTGTCTACATGGAGTTCCATTTGGTAGCCATTTTCCTACCTTGGACCCTACTTGGTTGTTGTTTTGCATATCACAAATTCAATGTGGTTGCCTCTGATTTGACTCTGCAGCTGGTTTTCAAGCTTGCATGAAGAAGCATATTGATCAACCCCAAAACATTGCAAGTTGCCAAATTCACATACTTGAACTACAAAGTAGCCAGTTGTGTCACATAGAAAAATTGGAAAAAAAAAACACTGCACAGGACACATAAAATTGAGCCACTTAAAATTTTGGTCACCAAAGGATTGGAGACCTGCCACCCACCAAGGTGCGCACCACGAAGAATGGACAGTATGCTCCAGTTCCTTAGCTAAGAATGGTAGTTAGCTCAGTTGCTTTTTGCACTGCATACATACTGGCAACCTGGACTTTGGACCTGCATTTTCATGCATGACGTGGTCCACAGTCCAGGACCTGTATATTCAGGTAGGAAATGGTCCAGGAGAAGAAAATAAAAACCAAACCCAATTTGGATTTGAATTTTGGAAACTGTATAACTAATTCCAAATTTGTATGAGCTAACTTGACATCCTGTCAATTCTCCCTTTTCTTTTTTCTTATTTGTTTGTGCATTTTTCGAATCTATGGTGTGTTTAAGAATAATTTTTTGCATGATTTTTTTTTAAAAAAATATTACTTTTGAAAATTTTAAGAGCCAGACCTGGAACTGAATCCTGGTTCCAATTATGTATATAACCAAAACTGGAATGAATATTTTTGAATATTTTTTGGAGAAAAATACTAAAGCTGGATCTCAGTTTTACATTATTCTTTGTCATACCAATGGTACATCTTCCCATTGAAGGTGTTCAAAAAGCCGGATTGCAGTCTTGCCAATTGATCAAAGTGTTTTCATGTGTTTTTGGCCAGTTGTGTAATGGGGATGAAAGGCAACAGAAAGTGCTTAGTGTAGTGTCTTTTATTCCCCTTTTTCTAAATACAAATGGTGCAAACTCCAATAAACAGGTAATTACAGTTCAAAGGACATCACTGAAACCAATTCTTTAAGTGATTCTCCCCCCCCAAAAAGTCTCACAATGGGTTGCATTGTGGTAGCTGACCCTTTTAGTACACATTTAAGAACATGGTTTGGAGTTTTCCTGATATAACAATATTTCTTCCACCTATCTTGACACTTAACTACATAGTTAGTACACAACACAGAAGCTTTAGTGATGGTGGACCCCCAAGGGGGCAGGATACTGTAATGTTTCCTTGGGAGTAGACTACCCATGTCTACACAATTGCAGAAATTTGTAGCTTCAGAATCACTTATGGGCAACTCAAAAGCGATGAGTATTAAAAACACACTACAGAAGGGATCTGGAGGAGGATAAGCAACTCAGGGTGTTGATGATAGTGAGAGCTGGCCAGAGCAGTCAGGTCTCACTCTCCATTGTGCTCACCAGTTATGGTAAAGGTTCCCACACCAGTTGTTTGCACACTTCTGTCAGTTAGCACGGATTCGCAAAAATTCCATTGTAGTTTTTACATCAAACATTGAGAGGGAAGAAGATACTTGCCACCCAATCACTACATTTTTTACACAAAAAATTAGAGTCCATATCAAATTGCAGTCAAATCTCTTCATCTAGTAATCTAAATTGCTGTGTCTAAAACAAATCATGTGCGTGCCACAAAGGCACTCATGTCAATTCTGGGATCTTGAACAGTACCCACTAGTTTAAGTACCAACCTGCTGCTTATTTTTCACCTAGGTATGAATCCTCTTGTTTCCTCAGTAAGGGCTGCTGCCAAATTTACAATTTGCACACTATTTACTGCATAAATCTTGGAACTTGAATATTGGGTTTCTTCAGCACTTTGCTAAAGGCTAAATAGAGTTCTTGAGTAGAATAGGCTTTTGGTTCTGCTTTTGACCTCCATGCAACATGGTCATCTGGTCTAACTAAAATAGCAGCAGTTTCTGGGATGCCAAAGATTTCCTGCCAACCACATCCCACCTCTTCAGCATGTAAAGCACAGCCTTTGTTTCTCTGGCTCCATTCAAACACAGCAGTTGCTTCATTGTCATTGGAAAACATATCTTTGTCAGGACTCATTTGGTCATTGCCTAACTCAGCAGATTCTGTATGGATATGGGATTTTCCAAGAAAACCATCATATGACCCTGATGGCCAGACAAAAACAACTTTTACCCAGATTCCAAAAGCCTGTCCTCCTGTAAAAGCCGCATCCCCCCAACAGCAACCCGATCTGTGACTCTGAACTAAAAGAACAAACTCCATTCTGTTCCCACCTCTACTCACAAGATGAACACATCTCCTGTTTTACATGAACAGCTCATGAGGGATGCCACCAAATATTGAACTAAATTTGTGGACAGTTGCAGAATGTGCAGTAAAATGGGAATCATGATGATTTCGGTTCTTGAACCTGTAAAAATCCCATGACAGGTACAATGTACCATAAACCCAAAACCCTACAATTATGGTTTTCTTGAGTGTATATATATCTCCCCATTTCTTTGTAAAAGCTTGTCAGATCACTCATTACGAATTGCTGATCACTGTCAAGACAACAAGGGGAAAAACAATGAAGATTCCAAACGGAAGAATTTGTACACCTTGGATGTTGCTGGAGGATTTAGACAAAATATGTGGATGGGAAAGTGTGGTAACTGTGCCCCAGGCTGAGTTGATGGCAAGCAGCACTGAAACAATCAGAACTGATAACGTTCTCTTCCAACTCTCTTTGGACAAATATAATTGCTAGTGCAAACCTGAACCCAAGATCTTCAGCATGAAACTGGAGCTGGAGACTCTGCCCTTCTCGTAATATCCATTGCACCTCCAATACCCGGTCATTGGAAAAATGTTCAAAATCAACTTGGATCTTGATGTACATATTTACGTTTTTCCCCTCTTAAAGTTGCAAACGCATTTCAAGAAAACAAAAACTTAAAGTTTATTATTTGACAAGATTTTAATGGTTGTTTACAAAACAATTACAGCACATGATGTCATCTTTATTTAATGGTTCACATACTAATAAAAATTGATACCTCTCCCATATATTAATCCTATGTATGATTGAAATTTTATTTTATAGTAATTATATAGTAGATCAATTAATATTTTATATTTTATAGATATGTAACACAAGTATTTATGTAATTTTTTAAAATGATGGATAACATTGGCTTAAATATTGGTCTTTAAATATATTGTTGTTTATATCAAATAAAAAATTATGTAGTTAATAATATATTAGAATTAAAATTGTATTCATTTTGATAAATATAATATTTTAATGTTTATTTTGAAATCATAATAATTGAATAAATTTTATATTAAATGTAAATTTAATGTATATAAACCCATTGTTATGCATAGTGCAATTTGTTATCATGTTTTAAAATTTTTAGAGAGAACAAAAATATTCCAAATGATAAGTTATTAACATTGTATATTTTATTAATGCATGTAATTGAATATTATTTCAATGTAAATTGAAATTTAGTTTACAACATATCAAATAATGCCGTATTTGATCAATAATTTTCTAATAGTTTAATGTGTATACCCTTTTGTATTAAAATATACTCAAGTTTAAAACAATGCAATCTTTGATTAAAATAAAACAAATGTAATTTTTTTTTGAATAAATAGATGGTTACTTGTGATTCAAAAAAAAAAAATGGTGTATAAATACAAAATTGTAGTGAATTTTTTAAAAAATTAGTTGAAATTTTTAAAAGTTTATTTTTATGTCTCATGGTTAATAGCGTTATCACAACATAATGAAGGTATTGCATTTACACTTTTAAACTTTGTTCATGCACAATGTGGCTAATTCTGCAATACCTTCATTCACATATATTAACCATTTTGCATTGGTCCATTAAACAATTATTGTTGTTTATGAATTTTAGAATTTCTTTCAACTACATTTAATGTTAATTAAAACTTCTACCTAGTTAAAATAATTGTGCAAATATTATATCTCTAGAATATATATATATATATATATATATATTCATTCATTAGTTAATTAATTATTTCATACATTGTAAATAAAAATTTATAGAAAATTAATTTGCATGGACTAAACTTACATAATATTAGTAACTTGATTTCAAACTTCAAATAGAATTAAAATTAAAAATTGATAGTTTGTGCACCATTATTATTTTTTGAATCATGCATTGTTATATATGTATAATGCAATTTGTGTATGATGTTTTTTATTTTTAAAGAAAATTCCAAATTTCCAAAAAAAAGTTATTCACATTGCACATTTATTAATGCATGTAAATTGAATATCATTTCTAAGTAAATTGAAACTTAGTTTATAACATATCAAATAATGCGAATATTCATCAATAATTTTGTGACACTTTAATGTGTAATCCTTTTCGTAGTATAATACATTCAATTTTAATATATATATTTCATCTTTTATTAAAAGTAAAACGCATGTAAAGTCTATTTGAATAAATGAATGATTGCTTATAATTCAAAGAATAATAATGGTGCACAAACTATCAATTTTTAATTTAAAAGATATTTTATTTGAAGTTTGAAATACAATTTACTAATATTATGTGAGTTTAGTCCCTCTAATTAATTTTATGTAAATTTTTATTTACAATGTATTAAATAATGACATACCTAATGAATGAAATTATATATATAGCATTTAGTATATATTTTTAATGCCCATTTAAAATAAATATGAAGATATTATGTGTATCAAAATGAATCAAAATAAAATTTTCATAATATTATTAATTAAATATATTTTATTACTCAATATGTTATAAAGAACAATATATTCAAACCAATATTAAGCTAGTATTATACATCATAAAAAAATATGGATTCATACACCTAAATAAAAATTTATCCATAAAATTATGATATATTGGAAGAAAGATGTATTATATTAGATAAATTCCTAAATCAAATGAAGGTTAAAAATATGAAAAAAAATAAAAATTATTCTTGTATTACCCATAAAGCTTTTTCCATTTACAAATCATGTGTTTGAATTTCTTTTCAAACTAATGGTAATTGACATGTTATTTGATAACAAATTTCAAATATTTTTCATTTGAAATGAATGGTTATGGTTGTAATGCCCTTAGAAACAAACTAAGAAAAATATGGAGGAAAACATTTAAGCACTCAAATGTTGCTATTTCATGTGTGTAACTTCACATTCATTTATAAATATTTAATATGCTTCATTTTTCAAGGAAGGTGTAGCCTTAGGAAAAATATTTTTTGGTGTCAATTTAGGTGACATCACTAATTGCCACCATTATAATTGAATAGCATTTGGGGGGGGGCTGTTATTGTGACAACTCTAAAAACATATTAAGGAGGAAATATGGAAAAAATGTTAGCAACCAAAATTTCATACCTCCATGTGTGTAGTTGATGTTCCACATTCTTGAATGCATCATCCTAACTAAAATTGATATCATGTACATCTTGACATTAATCACCTTAATACTAGTGTTCCCATTCTCATTATTATAACTTGTGATTTAAGTAATCGATGATTTAACAATTTATAAGAAAGAGTTGTTGCAAGGCCTTTTTCAAGAACTTTATTAAAAAAATCTTGAAAGATTGTCAAGTTGTAAAGAACATTACATGAAGTTAATGATGAAATACAACAATGTTGTAAGCAAATGCGTGATTTGGTGACAACATTATATATAATTTCATATAATTTTTGTAAGTACCCACATGCATTGCACAAGTGTTTACATAATGAAAAAGCCAAAATTTTCCTCATGATGAACACCAAAGCATGTGACTGCTCCAATAAACCATATGTTGGAAGAAGGATTTTCTCCATGTCTAAAACTAAGACTTAAATGAACCTTTGGGAGTTTTCTAGAATTAGTGAAAGCCATACATACCATTAACTAAACTACTAGCTCATTTTTCATGAAGTTTTAAACACAAGGTTTCAACATGGAAGTAGAAAGTTGAGCTTTTAAAGTTTATCAAAATGTTGTTGTTGTTGTTGTGAGAACTTCTTTTTAGAATTCTAGTATATATCCACACTTGTAGAAGTTGTAAGTAGCAAGCTATCAATCAAAAGCATTGGTGATTTATTTACATATTTATTTTGGGATTGTGATCAAAAGTTTTGTGGAAATTTAACTCCAAACCCATGATTCTTGAACCTATGAATTGCAATAAAATTTTGTGGTTGTTCAATGATCCATGGTGCATAATAACTAGTCTACCTTCAACAAGTTGATGTTTCAATTGTTAGAATTGGGGAAAATTACCAATAAGTAAGTAATGTTAAATTTTTATATTTGATTTTCAATGTGTGATCAAAAACATAAAAAGTCAATTCAACATCTATTTACATAATAATACTTGGTTTGTTTTTAGAAATTTATCATACAAACATGTGAATTTTGCAGTCAAAGGTCACATTTTTTTTCAAAACATGCCATTTAACAATACTATCATTTACATGTATTATTCATCTTCAAACTTTAAATTTCAAAATCATATTATAGGGTGAACAAGTATTTGTTACCATTTTGACCCTAAACCTTCCTACCATCAATGTGACCAATTTTGCAATACCTTGATATATATATATATAATCATATAAAGAGTCAAGATATATTTGTGCCCAATTTTATGTATTTGTCCCTAAACCCTTCTATGTTCAATGTGAACTTCCTTCATTTATATACATGAAGTTATATTGTAAAGTGAACATATCATTTTCAAAATACAAATTTCATTATATATTTCAAATCAATCGAATATTTTGAAAATGTTCTTATGTTTCATGGTCAATGGAATTATCACATTACAATGCATGTATTGCATTTATATTTCATAACTTTGTTCAAATAACCTTCTACCATCAATGTGACTAATTTTGCAATACCCTCGTTTACTTTATATAATACGTACATTGCATGATATATTGAACATGGACTAAATATGTAAAAAAGTTTTTAGCCCGTGGTGTTAATTGAATGCCCCAAACAACTTGGTATTGCTTTTCTTGAAGGTTTTGGTAGGGTTATGCAATACCCCTCCAAGTTTCAAAAGATATGTCATTGAGTGTAATGTATTTTCGGGATACCCTACGAAAGGTACTTCATGTGTATGGAGTAGTTTTGGGAATGAACAAAACCCCTCCAATAATGCAGACCAAAATAAATCAACCCATGGTGTTTACATAGTACCTCAATGAAGACATTACATTCTTTCTAGGTTTTGTTAAGGTTCAAAAGATATGATATGGAGCCAAATTGTTTTTGGGATACTTGGAGAGGGGTATTACATGTTCATTGAGTATCTTGTTTTATGAACCTAATTACAACATGCATTAAATGCGTCTAAATTGAATTATATCTTGGTATTGCTTTGATTGTCCATTTGGTTTACAATACCCCCATCATGGAAAATACTCTTTGAACAAAACTTGCAATACCTTCATATAGGGGTGTCAAAATATGCCCTTATTTATTTGTTTGAATGAACAAGACCAATCTCCATGCAATATCTTCATTTTATTCTATCCTCATTGTTGTTGACTGTTGGGAGTTTATTTGAGTGGCAACCAAATAGGTGGGTGTAGCCTTATAGGTGGGGTTTGGTAGGTACCTACTTAAAGTGTTGGTAGGTAGGAAGGTGGAAGGGTAGGTAGGTAGATAAATAGATGGGGGGGGGGGGTAGGTGGGTGGAAATGAGAATAACACATTTTGAATTTATAGGTGAGGAAGTAAATGGGGAAGAGTCTACTTTTAATTTATATATATAGGTGAATAAGCGGGTGGGTGGGAAAAGTTTCAAAAGCAAAAAACAAAAACAAAAACAAAATAAAATAAAATCCAGGGAAAAAAGCTTCAAGAAGGGGGCGGGGAGAAAATAAAGTTGTAAAAATAATTTGAGATTGGGCTAAGAAAGGCCAAAGAAACAAAAGTCAACTTGGGATGGCACAAGGATAGAAAAGATAAACCCATTAGTGCACCATCCATCCACATTGGTGGGTGTTGGTTCATTTGGGTCAGTAGTTTGGGCTTGTTGAACGAGACATTATTGTTGTGAACATCAAATATAAGTATTGTTCTGTCACTTATACACATTATATTATATGATGACATAATTGTTGCAGAAACTTTTTTTTTGTTTTTAAGAAAAAAGGACTTTACTCAACACAAAAAAAAGAGAAAACAACCCCTTAGCCAAGACTAGGGGCTAAAAACCCATTTCATTTTGACAGGGTTACAGAATAAACGTCTTTTTAAAATTTATTCTTTCCAGTATTTGGAAGATCCCTAAGGTTGTGCTGCAAAACCACATTACATATGTTGTATAAGGTTATGCTTGGACTTTGATGTAACCATTAGATTAGGGAAAAGAGAAAACATGGTATCAAATGCCACAATAGAATTAGGTTATGTGATTCAAAATGTTGGGAGATATGGTGGTGATCCAAACAGGTTAGTTTGTAACACAAATCATATTTTTTGTTATTAGGTCATAGCAAATTCTACACCTAGTGCACACAATCTATGATCCATATGCTTCTTGAACCTGGAGTTTTAACTTTCAATGCACACATCTTTTGTTCAATAAGAAGGATTGTGTTGAATGCAAGCTGGACATTTTGAGCTGGTCAATCAGCTGGGGCTCATCTTCCTACTTGTTCCTTAATAATGCAAGCCAAAATTAATTCTTTGATGACCTTATAAATATTGTCTAGAGGAGCTCACAATTGAGAGGTTATTTAACTATTTATGGAAGGTAAGCAAATCACATCCTAATTGTAAATTGTGGAGTTCAAACTTTAAGTTAACATTTTATCTTCAAATGTTTTTGCTGCTCTCAATGCTCTCCATTTTCCTTTTCTTTGTTTTCTTTTTATTTTATTTTTTGATTTTTTCCAGTTTTGTTCTTTTATGTTTTTTTCTTCCTATTTTTTCTTTGTTATTCTCTTTCCATTCTAAGTTTATTTGAGCCTTCTAACATCATGGGTGAGGTTTCCCATCACTGCTCTCTTGTGATAGAAACTCAATACAATGGTCAATGCTTGATATTCGCTTACACCTATATTATTTCAATTGTGTCCAAGTTTACTTGAATTGTGAGTGTTGAAAAATGATCAATACTTACAAAACTTAGTGTCTTAGACAATCTTGAGGTGGCGAACAAACTTACTTATTATGGGAAATGGATCCTTTACAAAGCAACAAGTTCAATGTGACTACAAAAAAAATTTGAGAATAGAGGTTGCCCTTTCCAATTTGTGCCACATGCCATGAGTTACTTAGTAGCAGGGCTCATGACCATTTTGCAAGAGATTGCAAGTTTTAAACCCACTTGGGACATTCTAGTGCGCCCTTGTTTTTGGTGAAACATCATCATAACAGTCCAAACCTTGTGACCTATGGAAGAACTTACAACATGGTAAAACTTGACCACCCCTAAAATGATTTTCTAATGTCCAAAGTTTGAATTGTGAACCCTTCAATACATCTGCCACCTAACTCTATGATAAAAAATACTTTCTCATAGTCTAACTCTGGATAAACAATGTTGAACTTTTTGAATGTGCTTAATACTAGTTGATCTTGAATTCTTAGATGACATCTTTCAAAATAA
Source organism: Sphagnum tenellum (assembly GCA_963921925.1). NCBI lineage: Eukaryota > Viridiplantae > Streptophyta > Sphagnopsida > Sphagnales > Sphagnaceae > Sphagnum > Sphagnum tenellum. The sequence continues at coordinate 12,718,977 of OY998153.1, forward strand.
ATGTAACAAATGCTTATAGTAGCTTACACGTAGATGTTAAATGTGCATGTTTTTCATGTTATGACATCATGACCACATGGTCTTTCTAACATGCAATGGTAATCAATTTGTGGTCAATTTCAAATAGGGAGTTTTGAGTTATGATTATAGTCCCAACATGATGGTGTCAATGCTAATCATGAGGGGTTTGCACTTGAATTGATACAATCATTTCAAGTTTGGGGAATATTTCCATCAATGAAGCCTTTCCTGATTACTTTTCTCAAGGTATTTTTTGGCATCATGACTCCATTTTTTAGGTGGCAAATTGTACGGGCTATTGAGGACATGAACGGAAATCCATATGAAAACTTTATCAAATGAATGATTTTTTTGGGTCAAAGGAAAGTTTGGAAATATCTAATTATGCAGATTTTAAAATTGGCCAAAATTGTTGTACTAAAATGCAAAAAATAGAATTATTTGAAATTTGTGTTGGGAAGGCATGTGTGATGACTACGAAATCATGGGCATGTGTGTTGCAAACCCCACCCCACTCCCCCCATTCCCATGCAATCATTCTTTGCCATTGCCATCACATATGAAAATAAAGTATGTGACAATAAAAATAGTTGGTTCTGAAAGTGATCATTTAAATGTGTTGCATGGAATGGAATGTCATGTTTGCCTACATTAGCTATCAAAATATTCCACCCATACTCCAACATCTATTGTTCACACAATTTGCATGGACTTCATATCATGTTTGATAATTTACGTGTCTCATTACTTATTTAAATAAATAGGTGTCCCAAAGTAATTCAAACAAAAAAGAAAATAAAATAAAAAATGTTGTATATTAGGTCATGCTACGAGTGCTATCATCAACAACTCAGCAGTTATGGAATTTGAATTATAATTATAAGGAAATGGCTAACCTTATTCTTAGGGTGAGTTCAATTGTAGTGTAATGAAACTAATCTTGTGGCCCAACAACTATAAATTTAAATAAATGCATCAAGTTTTTTGGATGCATACAAGTGTAGTGGAAGCCTAACATTAGCCACAACTTCCAATGGAATTTTTTTGGGAATTGAGACACCAAATATCTCACCCATATCAATATCTTGAGGATTTTGTCCTTTTGGCAATGTCCACATGAAGCTATGAAGAAGCTTGGCCAGTTCAATTTGCACCATCAAAAGACCATAATTCAAACCTGGACACATACGTCGTCCAGAGCCAAATGGTAACAATTGGAAATCTATCCCTTTTACATCAATCGGATTTTCAACAAATCTTTCAGGATTGAAGTCAAATGGATTTTCATAAGCAGATGGATGTCGATGAACGGCCCATACATTCACAAAAATGGGAGTTTTGGCAGGTATGTGGTAACCTCCTATTTCACAAGCTTTTCTGCTTTCATGTGGCATCAATAGGGGAGCTGGAGGATGAAGTCGAAATGTTTCTTTCAGTACAGCTTGTAAGTATTTCAATTGCGGAATGTCATTTTCATTGACAACCCATTCTTGGCCAACCACATCATCCAATTCATCTTGAACTTTTTTTAATACATTTGGATGCCTTATGAGCTCCACAAGGGCCCATTCCACTGTGGTGGCAATTGTGTCAGTCCCTGCAACAAAAATGTCCTACACACAATTGTGGCACAATTAGCCAATGAACATCATTAGCGGGTTGTTGTTCAAGCAAAAAGAATTTGTTATGCATGCAATATTACTTAGTCCTACTATAAACAAATCATGCAAAGAAAAAAATGATGTGTTCATTAATGAAGTTCACAAATCAAATTGCTGGAATCATTGAACACAACCATTAACCAACTTCAAAACCAATAATTTGGGAAATCTATAGATGAATTATAAGAACATAGAACAACTTACAATGGCAACTCCCTTGATTGTGAGCTCATCAAGCCTGTCTTCAACACCATTTACACCAGGATGAGAGAGCATGACGTCTAGAAAGTCTTTCGATTCATTTTCCTTCATTTTTTCTTTTAGATGTTCTTGTATAATTTTGTTGAAAAATCGATTTACCCTCGAAAGTATTTGGTTGCATTCAAGTCGAATACCTTGGAAATCGAATGGCTTTAAGAATGGGACATAATCACTAAAGTTGAAGACACCATTTATCTTCACGATCTTCTTAACAAGATCCTTGAACTCCTCAGATTCCTCATCACTATGCATCGTGTTGAGTTATCTTTTCTTGAAGAGTAAGCGTGAGATCACATTCATGGAGGTACTAGACAAGCTTGTTTGCATGTTCAGTGGGTTTCCTTCCTGCAAATTGTTCAAACTCCTAATAAGATTTTTGAAACTCCATGAATGCATTTGAATTCAATCAGTCTAGTGTTAAGCCCAAACTTGAAGATATTAGTTCCAAAAGAAGGATTGAAACTAAGACTTAAGGCGATGTATCCAACTATTTCAATTGTAATGTTGATCAATTTGGATCCTCTCTCTAGCTTTGATATCATATTCATGCAACACTTGAAATGCAGTGAAAAAAACAAAAAACAAAAAATTGTGAAACACTACATTTACCTTACAATGTTCAAAGATCCCATGCGCCAACCATGAGAACTCCTCATCTCGGATGTTCCTAGAGTCTTCGAGCCTTTTGAGAGTCAAAAGCTCGAAGGTGCTAAGCTTTCGCATGTGTCGCCAATGATCCCCATAAGGTGCCCATCCAATATCACGTTGTTCAAATATGATCTTACTTGCAATTGTTTCAGGACGTGATGCACATATCAAGTCATGAACCTTGAGCACTTGTTTTGCCATCTCTGGTGAGGAGACAACAATTGTGCGAACAGATCCCAACTTCAGCTCCATGATGTCCCCATACTTCTTTGACAACCTGTAGAAAGCATGGTGGGGAAGCTTGCCAAGCATCAGAAGGTTTCCAACCACTGGCCAGGGGAATGGACCCGGTGCTCTCTTCAACTTTGTGTGCTGGTGGAAAAAATGCTTGAAAAGACGATGAAGAAAAATCAAAACAGCTATTGTGGCAGCAACTATCTTCAATTGAGCCGGCTGTATCATCATCAGCTGAGCCCACCTGACAACAATGTTCTCCATAGCATGCACAGAATGTTTCTGGCACTGTGATTTCTTATGAGATCCAGGAATGAAAGGTGTCAGTGAAATCTTCACTCTCCCTTGTTCTCCAGAAGAAGATGGATCAAGCCAAATGGCAGACAAGGAAAAGAAGAAGCATGCAGTGCTTTTTTTATATTGTCTGCAATAAGGAGCCTCTGCTGGGAAGCTCCCACGTCCAGCATTGACAACTTCTATGGGCGTCCTGGGCACCGGTGAATAGGTAGCAGTGTTTTTTTTGGGAGCAAATTTTCGGTTGTTTTTGACAAAAAAAAATCTGGGAAAAATCTGGAGTACTTAGCTTGCTTCTAATAATAATACTTATCACACTTCTATTAATCATGAGGGGGTGTGCCAAGAGGAATCTCTTAGGGAACACATTGGGAACTTCAGAAACATCTTGACAACTTGAGGGGAACATAGTGTGAACACATTGGGAACAGAACCCCCTGCTCCCCTAAATGCAAAAGAAAAAAAACTAAGCCCCCTTGAGCCTTCTCATTGGGTACATGAAATTTCTATATCCAAAATGTTTTCTCATCATTTTCAACCTGTACTAATATCGCCATTATAAACTGGGGGTACTTATTTATATTTTGCCAATGGCCCATTCATGAGAGTTATGAGACTAGGGACATAGGTAATGTGAGTCATATTAATTAGTTCACGGGTGCACTCACACCTCCTTTTGTTTTTCTAGAACCGATTGGCCCATCACCAATTTATTGGGAATATTGTGCACTCTGCAATAGAAGCAATCACTTCGGACCTGAATTGCAAAATAGAAGCAAATGTAAGCGCTTCACATTGATCCACCTTTTTAGTTTGTATACAAAAGAGTTGAACTTTGGGCAAACCATATGGGATAAATCTGAGGTGGTATAAGGAACGTCTTAGGGAACAACATGGGAATCTCATGGGAACATGATGGGAACGCATTGGGAATAAGGAAAAAACAAGGACCAGATTAGCAAACAATATACTTGATACCAAACCAAACACTTGATATCAAACTGTGGGACCATAGTGTATGCATGATTGGCATTCACTCAAAACATAAAAGAAAATTGACCCAAAAAGCTTGTACTAGACAAAGTACGAGGTCACATACTGGTCACCGTGGCCCCACACTACCACATACCTTAATACCTTGGCCAATTCAACACTAATTAATTATTAATTTTTTAATGCTGAAAATTTCAAAAATTATTTCTTTCAAATCAAGAAATATTTTGAAGGAAAATAGTGAATATTTAGGAATAATTCACTCGTTGAAATGAAATTTAAAAAATTAATTAATTATTCAACGAACATGTGTTGATATGGCAAGGTACGATGTTAGTCATATGTTAAACATTTCATTTCTAACACCAGAAAAAAAAAAAAGTTCACATACGGCTGTCCGTATATTGACCTGGTTAGGAGCATCGCACTAGCCTACCATATGGCCAAGCAAACAAGCTCAACTAGTAGCCTTTGGACTTTTGCATTTTTTTTCAAAAGAAAAATCCTTTTTACAATTTGTACTATAACTTTAATTTTTTTTAAAAATTGTTGCTAGTGTGAAAATTTGCCCCCACAAAAGCACTGGTAGGGAGTGTTTAGCCTCCTCTTTGTGGGAGCCCTCCAACTACACTACAAAGATCCCTCTTGCTTTACAATGTACGATCCCCCCTTTGTTATGGGTCAACCAGCATGTACCCTTCTCTTTTTTTGCTACACACTTTTACCATTTTGCTTTTGTTGGCATGTGTTGCCGTGGATACCTTCAATTTTGATTTTTTATTTTTGCAAAAGTCAATTTTGATTCGAGTTTAGTTTTTTTTTTTTTTTTTCAAAGGTGTTTAACATGGAAATTGTGTCCACAATTTTTGTATGTAAACAACACGAATAAACATACAACATTCATATTTAAACAATATGAATAGGCATATGACATTCATGTCTAAACAATGTGCATGACATTGATGTGCAAATAACACAAATAGATGAATGACATTTGTGTTTATTTATATGAACTTATGAAAAGCAGATTTCACACAACTATTATTGTCAAATTGTGACCCTTTAAGTTTGCGATGCAAACTTTTGAAAAATTTCAAATAAACATTAGTGATGTAACTAAACTTTTTTTTTTTTGTGGTGAATTTCCACCATTTTGCAAACATAAAAAGGCCATCAACATCAATAAAATATTTTTATTTAAAAGACTAAAAAATTTCCATTTTTATTTTTTATTGATATAATTCTACAATGGGTTTTAGGACTTGTAATCAAAATATAAAAATATTTTAACAAATTTATACCTCCATATACATGGTCTATAGCCAAAACATGGTTACATTTTTTTAAAGATGAACTTGAAGAACACCACAAATTTGGAGAAAAATAAAAAATAAAAATTCATTGATGTAATTATTATTATCAAAAGTTATAATGTATTAATTTATTTAAATTTTAAAAATAATTAAAAATCCTCCTTTAAATACCGAAATATAAACTTGTAACAAAACAAACTCTAAAAAACTAATAAATCGAATCTAAAATAATAATAATAAGTAGAAAATACTGATAATTTAAATTTTAAAATTTTAAAAATCTCAATACATTTGAAGAAACTAAAAAATTAAAATTTTAATCATTTAAAAATACATGGATTATTTTTTTCATACACCAAGAGAGACAAATGGGAAGAAATTAAAGATTATTTATGGGGGTTTTTGGTGTGGCATCATAAACATTTGTAATGAAAAACTTATCCACATGATGTTTAAAACAAACTATGGAAAATAATGCATTCCAATTTGCATAAATGTACAAAAAAATTATATATGAAAAAATTATATGGTCCATATGCATGCTAGATTTTGCATGCATGAACATTTGACCTAATCACTAACCCGTTCAAATATAAATATGAAAGTTGGTTAGGTTTTATACATCCATTTAAAACAATTGTGATGAGTGTAAAATGCAATTCACAAGTAATGGATTTAACACATTCAAAGTGAATGATTCAACTCGTGCAAATGTTGATAATTCAAAAGTTGTGAAAAAATTCATTAATTTCTTCAAGTGTAAATGTGAAGCATTAAGTTGTATTTGTGTTTCAATATACATTAATAAATGTAAAATAAGTTAAGGTATATCATAGGGCTAGTAAAATAATTTAGTTTAAAATAATCAAAAGTAAAAAGCCTATAATAAGTTAATATATAACGTATAATATTTAAAGATAGAATGACCTCTAATAATCTAGGGTAGCTTAAAATAACACATGGTATAGCTTAAAGTAACCTATGGTATTTAAAACAACAACATAAAAATAAACCTATTTATCATGGTAAATTATAATAATTAATTATGTCAACTAGTAGTGAAACATGATGTTTACATAGGCATCCTATAATGAAGTAACTTTAACCATGGTGAAATCATTGAGGTGCAATGAACCTATTTCACTTTTAAAGTCACATAATGATTTAAACAAGTGAACTGCACCCCACTTTTGTACTAATGTATGGCATGTTTTCTCTTATGTAAACCCACCATATCCAATTCTTTTAAACCAAACTTGGACCTAGATCTAATTGAAAATCTAAAATCAAACACATTGATTGTTTATTCTTATTTGTCGACTTTTGATGTAACCATCAACTTGCTTATAATATTTTAATATGCCATTTGTTATATTTTACTTATGGAAAGGAAAATGCCCATTTAAATGTGTTAAAACAAGGTCACCTTAAGATGTGTTCCAACATAAAAACTTGAAGTTTTCAATGTTGAAAGAACCTCTAAAATGTTGAAAGAAAATATGAACATACCTTCTTTTGTATTGTTGCTTTTTGGAAATCATATAGGTCCATGTTCCATTTTACAAAACCAAAAGGAAATTTCATTAAATGAATCCCATTTTTTTGCATATTATAAAGGTACATGATGTTACTTCAATTAATTAGACGAGGGGTGCTTCCCAATTTTTTTGACCCATCACACAAGAAAGAAGAAAATTGAAACTTTGGAAGCTCCACAAAATAAATTTCTATGTGAAACCATAGTGCCTCCCTTTTGTCCCACACATGGTATGAAAGTAATGCCAATACTTGCTAAAATAATAACTAAGCTTCCAAACCAAGTTGTGTGATGTGTGTTTATGGAACTAATGAATGTGCAAATAAATGGAGGTGTTGTGAAAATTCAAGGTATCATAGAAGGGAATTTCTTGGGGTTGCATCAAAATGTTAAGTACTCCAATTTTATGAGTTGAGGTTTTCTTGTGAAATGAAATACATGTGATGCTTAAATTAATGTGCTAATGAATGATTGGATTCACATTTTTGTTTCATTACTATAAAATGTGGGTGCAATTCACTAGTCCCCATTCATTGGACTAATGAATTCACTACATCCCCACTAGGTCCCATTCACTAGGACCAAGTGAAATCACTTGGCGTACCTTTTGTTGTAATGTTTTTCAAGAACCACAATACCTCAAATAAAATTATATGTAATTAGTAAGGCTTTGTCATAATGCTCAAATATATTAAGTTGACAAGAGGATATGATGACAAGTTAAATCCAAAGCCAGTTAGGTTTGTATGTCTACGAGGTGGATGGGTCCAAACACAATATATATGAAGACCATAAGAAGATGTAACAATTGATGATAATTTTTCATGATTTTAGGCTAATGTTGAAAAATTTAAAGGTATTTTTACAATAATGTTTCAAATGTATTGTGGGAATATTTGAATAAGTTTGAAACAAATCTAATGAACATAAAATTCTCAAAAACATTTTAAAAATATGTAACCAATTTTTTTGTTCTTTAATTCTTTTTTAAAAGTTGCATTTGGGTACCATGTGTTCATTTTATGGACATTCATTTTATATACATGTGTACATAATAATATAATGTGATATTTTTGGGTAATAGTAATTTTATGTTGAGGCTTGACTTGTAAATAATGAGTTTAAAAAATGAATAGAAAATCCAATTTTGACATTTATTCTTGACTAGCTAACCCATTGCTTTAAAAAAATACACCAAAAAGGTGGGGTAGGGTCTTAGTATTGTGTTTGCACTAATGAAATTGTTTTTTGAAAATCGAAACGTTGGTGTGACCTAGGTTTTAAAATACATTGGTTACTTTCCATGGTAGTTTTTGTGAACATAGGCATTTGGCACAATTGGATATATTGGGATAGGTGTTTGAAGAGATAATTTGTAGAATTACACGAGTGAATTTAATCAACTACATTTTTAGATGGGAAAAATGTCACCTTCAGGCAACATTATTGATATTAGTGAAACATTAGGGTCAAGTGGGTTGTGGGTTGAGAATATGTGGCTCAATATGAAGGTAGGTATTAACATTTGAGAGCTAATCATGTTGTATCATGAACAAAGGGGCATCCGCCATCTAGTAAAGTACCCCATGTGGTTCTGTGTTGTGAGGGAGACAAAACAAAAACATTTGCCACTAAATGATTGTTGTGGTTTATAAATGATAGTAAAATCATATTCCAAAAACAACAGTAACCATCAGACAATTATGTGAACAATTGTGGTTTGTTGACAATGCAATTGTGGTCAATTCCATGTGGTCCATGTAGAAGACAAATTTGTTACTGAAGATGTAGTGGTGAAATGTATGTAGGGCGTAGACCATGGATAGAGCGTCTCACTTCATTGTGGTATAATTATGTTTTGATGAACTCAACAAATGCAATAGGCTTATCACACTTATAGTCTAGGGCAAACTTATCCTTGGGTGATACCATTAAAAATGTTACACCCCAAATTTTTATGACCCATCCAACTTCGAAACAACATAGGACTCACATAAAGAAAAATATTCATTCCAAATTATTTATCAAAAGGTTACCCAAGTCATGTAAAATTCAAAATTTTAATTAAATTCACAAAAAAAAATGTTTTGATGTGGAAAATGAATGCATAAGCAAAAAGTTTTAGGAATGTCATACGGGGGATTTTTTTGATTAGGAACACAAAATGAATCTATTTGTTGGGAATTTTTCTTGGATGTTATTTTTCAAGAATACTTCAAATGCCAACCTACTTGACGTCTTTATAAAAAAATGATTGAATCAATTTTGATTTAGTTATAAATTTTTGAAATCAAGATTGTGAAGCCTTGAAGGGCCATTGATGTCTATAACACAAATAATAACTATCTTCACCTTTTGTTATTTTAATGACTAGTTTGGATCATTCCCTTGTGCATGTACTAAGTAAATAAAGAAGAAAATATATTTAATGTGTATGTGTAAGGACACTTAAAATGAAAAATCCAAAAATTGGATTAGGAATGGGTTAGGAATGGGTTAGGAATGATTTAAGAATCAAAATGTTAATGCATATTATAGGTTTTTGGGTGTTTGTTATTTTTCAAGAGTGTGTAGAGGTGGGGAACACATAGCCCACCTAGTCCAATCAAATAAACCAATGCGTAAGTAAATGGAATTTTATTTCTTAAATTCGATCCAACTTTCTTGTGATTTTGGCAAGGTGGTTCCTAGTGGTACCACCGAAGGAAAAGTTTGCCCTCTAAATTTTGTGCCAACATAGCCCCTATCACCAAATTGGATGCATTTGTATGTACATGGAATTTTGTCTTCCAATTTGGTGTAAATAGAATTGGGGCCTCCATGTATTTTTGCTTGATGGTCCCCCACACATCTTAACACTCTGCATAAACATATCAAGACAAAAATGAAACAATGTTGCACATTCCATAAGACAATCTTTCCATGATAAAATTGTATGTATTTTTTTACAATGTGTTCCATGTCATTAAATTCATTCCACCTTTATGATGTCATTTCATCTATAGTCAAAGTTAAAAAGCATACGAGCCATGCTAAATTCCTTTACCATAGTTAATAAATTTTGTAATTGTGACTTAACTACTTAGGTGAATTGATGACAAATTTTTTCCATTGTACTATATGTTGAAATTTGTACATTAGTCATGTTTGATTTTTTTTTGTTTTGCACGTTTAATGTTTTTTTCTAAACAAGTATAAGATGTCGATTCAATCAATTGAATTAATATATATGGTTTATATATTCAAACAATGAAAATAATAAACTCATGCGAAATTTTAAATATTCATGTATTGATATTTATCATCATAAGCACCATGTCCATGTGAAATAAAATATGGAAACAAAATTTTCGTTTGCAACAATACTTTGTAATCCATTATATTGAATTATAAGTTGTTCATGAAATGTATTATTGTATTGTGAATTTTTTTTTCTGAATTTTCCATTATATATATAGGAAGTTGTGAATTAGTACACATAACAAATAAAAATGATAAATTTTGTATTTTTTTAGTAACATGCATAGTTTCAAAACCATCATTAGAAATGTTGTGCTTGTTGAGTCATTTACAACATTTGAAGCCAAAATATGCATGCTTTCATTACAAAAAAAGTTTTATATTGTTGATACCAAGGATTACTTTCCATATTTTGTAAATAAATAGGTTGAATATTTTTTGAAATATTTTTTCTAGATATTTGGTTGTCTAGAATATTATTCCAACTTAATAAAAGACTATTCAATAAATTAGTATTCATAATGTTACCTATGTTAAAACCCCGATTTCAATTTTGTATATGCAATCAAATGTTTACATAGGACAATAATTGGATAAATGAATGTTCTAATAGAATTGAACACATATAAACATGTGATTGGTTTTTCTTTTTTTTGGCACGTGTTGGAACTTGATGTTTAACATAGCATTTCAAACAAAAATACATTTCTTGTATTAGCAGTATGACTAGATAATAAACAATTAGTAGTGCCATAAGGAATGCACCCAAGTTCAAAATCATTTTGTTTTACTACATACATTGTTCATCTTCCTAAAATGTTTATGTCGATGGTTCAACTTAACTTTTTCACATATTCCACAACAATCCATTTTTTGAAACATATTTGAAAAATAATCAATCCACTTATCATATAATTCATTCCAAGCATTCCAAATACAATGATAAGGTTAACAACATTTCATTCATCACAATCAAACTTGATCATAAACTTTTTCTTTAACCCACATTTAAAAAAAGAAGAAGATTATTTACACACTTTTATTTCATTAAAATTCTTTGAAAGCCCTTTTAAAAAATGCACAAAGTTTTTACTTAAAATTATAATAACAATAACAAATGCTTTGTAACTCCAAAAAAAAGGGTTTAGAAGTTTCATTTTCAAATCTTTCATTTTTTATAAGAGGGAAAAAAACATGATCCATCATAAAATGAATAAAGGAAAAAGGATTCTCCAATCCTAAAAAGCACAACAAAAAACTACTCTCCTAAAATAAATATGTTTTAATATGTTCATTGCCTCATAGATTTTATTGCACATTTCCTACAATCTAGTTAAATTTCTGCCTTATTTCTCTTGTTTATTATGTCATATACGTATATGTAAATTTTCAACGAAAAATAATAAAAGTACAATGTTTTATGTTTCCCACAACCTTTGGATTTTCCAACAAGTTCTATGATCAAATATTTGATCAAGATGTTTAAATACTGAATCCCTACATTGAAATAACAATCATGAACAAAATTGTTGGTAATACAAGTATATTTCTTTCCTATGATATCCATAGTTAACTCTAGAAAACCTTTAAAAAAAAAAATTAGTTTACCTATCAAAAGAAAGAATTCATTTTACTTGTAGTCTTTTAAATTTTATAATTAGCTTTAGAATACCTTTGGAATATTTGTTTTACTCAATTGCCAATCACATTGTTACACCTATTTACTATATTATCTTATCATGATCCACAATTATTCAAAATACAGTAACAATTTTTTTTATTATCACGATAGCAATCATAAAATCTGATTACAAATCATTCAAAATTACAACATAATATTTTGAATTAAAAAAAAAATTTGCATATATGTATTTATTTACACTACATAATCAACTTTTTCATTTCAAATTTGTATGAACAAAGTATAATCCAGTTACAATTTACGAATTTATAGTTTCCACATTTGGGTTGGACATAAGAATTTTGAGGAGATCATTTTTTTGCACAGCATCAACACAACAACCTTGAAGACTATGGAAATTGTTACATGGATTCCCATCTGATGTTGATTTGTGAGATCATTCTACATCCTCCAAGCCAGCTCCTACACAACTAAGGTAATACCTTTTGCAGTTGCCACCAAATGTTAATCTGAATATTGAACTTGAAATGGTGTCCATAACATAAGAAACATGAACAGTGAGGGAAGCTTTAGAACTCCATGGCTGAATGTTCATTTGTGCACTCCAGCGCTTTCTTGCTTGTTTCAATATAGTGAAGAAGGCTGTTTTATTGATGAGATCAAAATAGTTGGACATGATAATCTCAATAAATCTTTCAGTATAGTAGTAGCAACTCACGTGGCTTTCTCCATTGCCAAATCGCCATTTGTGCATTCCAGTGCTTTCTTGCTTGTTCCAGTATAGTAAAGAAGGCTGTTTTAATGATAAGATCAAAGTGGTTGGACATGATAATGTCAACAAGTCTTTCAGTATAGTAGTAGCAGCTCCTCACGTTGAATGAGGGATGAAAAACAGAAGATTCAACGATCAATACAGATCCAATTTACTGACAATATTTAGTTTGCTGAACAAAATTTCTTGTAATGAGCAAACATGAAAAATAACTGGATCATTGCATAATACTTTATCATTATAACAGATTCCGCATCATTAACTAAATTATCCAATATCTGTAAATCTGCCCAAGAAGCAAATAAATCCATGATCAATAGATCACTCATGATGACCCAAAAAAAAAAAGTGTTATGTAAGGAATATATAACCCATGTTTGCATTGGATCTTTGCCATTGGATATGGAATATTTCTTGAACAATTCTACACCAACAATTTTTTCACATCATGAACCTTCCTCAAGCAAAACATGGCAGAACCCTCTTGAGAAAATTGCAAGGGCAAACCTAGCAACAACCAACCCTAAAATTCTCAAAGCTCTCTGCCTTCCTCTCTAGCTCTGTCAAACAAACAATGAGCACACTTCAATTACAGAGATTGAAGAGTTCAAACTCTAAACAATTGCAGAGACTAATTGTCATAATTTCAAGAAGGTAACATGACAATGATTGCAATTCAAAACCCATGTAGACTATTAACTTTCAGCTGTAAAGAAAACCTAAACAAACAATGAACATCACAAAAGCTTACTCCCTTTCAAAAATTGATGAATCTTCTGCATCCAATGAGTCTTATAACACTGCCTGATAATTTGAAACCTTCCCAATGCTACTACCACACTAATGCAAGCCCACAGAAATTTTGGATAAGTGCAAATGTTAGTGAAATCCAATCTTTGAAGTGAATAGCACATTTATTCAAATTGTTGTAAGATGATGTTGATTTAGACCTTGATCTTGCAAAATAATACTTGAGGTCTTGGTCAATGTTATAAATTACAATGACAAAAGATTCACACTTGCTTTTTTAAGTACAAAAATGACTGTTGGTTGATAGATTATGATCTTCATGATTGAAGTTCATTCCAGAGAATAGTAGACATAATTCCTTCACCTATCTCTTCTAGGTGTCATATGTGGTCTAAAGGATTGACATCATTTTTAGGACTTATGAAACGTGGCAAAGGATTAACTTGCAATAATATTTTCAAGTCCTGACTACTGGTATGTGAACCAAAGATCTTGGAATGCAAGTTTTGGATGAAAAAAAGTTTATTAATGGGGGGAAAACATTAATAAAAAAACCAAAAGCAAATACATTTGATGCCAAGAGTAACAAAAACTTGCCCAAATTGCTGTCGCATCAAGATATGTAAGGGCTCATCCCCAGTCTCTGACCAGATATCTAACTTTCACCATTAATTTGTCAGTACATATTGTCCTGATGATGGAAAATTGGGACCTGCAGTGTTGCTAAAAAAAGATAGAATTCAAGGGCATGCCATCTGAATTTGGTAATGGTCCTGTCAGTTCCACTCTTGACTTCTGTTTCATATCATGGGTATTCAATAGACCTTCCTCTACAAGATAATAAATCATCACCAAAAAGTAAATATCGTTGATAAGTTCATCACAATACTGAATAACACTCATGTCTCTTCTAGTTCCATCCATACTGGGGCTCTGCTAGAGTTCAAGTCCTCCATTGTTCAAACTCCTTCTTGCTTATTAAGAATGAGCTTGCATTGCAATGGCCTCCACCTCCATATGCCTGGACCCAAATCAAAGGACATAAGAAAAAAGAACGACACCCAACCAATAAACTCACAAAATATCACAAAATATCACGAAATATCATAAACAAAAAGAAGAGACCTCACTAGTGATGGGAACATGAGGATGGGAAAAGACATCAAGACGTCCAACCTTGGATATTTGTGTAGTATCATCCTCAGGACCGATGCTGCGCAAGCTGATCTTATATCGGCTTGCATCATTCAAAGCTGGTTCCATATACACTACTGCTCCTATTGGCCTGCACCAAGAACAATAAATGCCCTAATCTGCTATTTGGCACTACCCATGTTCTCACTAGGTCATGTACCATAAACTGGACCATTGCAAGAGCAATTTCCTCAAGGTATCTATACTCACCTTAAGCCTACAGAAAGGCTCTTTGCTGCTAGTTGGTTGCCGAGCTCACTCCTGAGCTCAATTGTTGTATCCGCTAATACTCCCTTAAATCCATGTTTCAACACGTCCCCAGCAAAAAATAATTAGAGCTCTTGGCTGAAAGTGTCAAGGTGTGCTGGTCATCACTATTCTCAGATCCATAGGCCATACAAAATGGTTTTCCAAAGCAGATGAATGCCAGTGTCTAAAAATGTGACAGTAAGTTTTGAAGTTGTAAGCACTAACATTCTAGATGTAGGAATACAAAGTTGTTAGGCAACACTAAGAGAGCACTAGTGAATAAAATTGCAGGGGTGAAAACTTACCAAACACTGCCCAAATTTTCCTTGCCCAAGCTGTACTTGAAATGATGATCGAAGTGCCTGATCTATCAGTGTTTGCTGTTTTGATAGGCTGCTTCTTCCAATTTCTATCACCACAGCAGGATCCAAAGCCAAAAGCTGCATGATCAATAAAAGAATCCAACTTATGCATGTTCATGTCAATTTCAGACATTTTAAGAGGAAGATTGAGGGTGGGGTGGTGAGCTGCAAGATTGACAATTCAAGCTCATTAGTAGGATAATAAGAATTCAATAGGCTAAAAAGATAACTACCTGACTCATAAAAAACAGTATACTTATGTGTGGAAATGCCATATATTTCATCTACCCTAATTGGTTAGTTTTAGGCACCTCATTGAAGACTGATGGGTTCACTGCAGTGCTGAATTCAATGTGAGTGTCTATTAGGCCACTGCTAAATGCTTTGCTATCTGGAAGAGCCCAACGCCATAAATCTGCATCCTCGATGTACCTAAAGAGTGTTTCAACTCTCTCAATGTCCTTCTGATCTGTTACAAGGCCTTTTGCTTTGTGTCCACCAACTTTGAGTAGGCTTTGGTGGCCCTGCACAGCCTCTGCTTGTTCATTTACACTTGCAGCTTCATTGGTGGCTCCTTGGAGCTTCTCAGTAAAATAATCATAAGCTATAGTTGCTCCAGATCTCTTCATATCCAGAACAATTTCAAGATTTGGTGGACAGTCTCCTCCATCTGGAAGCATCTCAAGGGCAGTTTTGTGATGGTCCAAAACTACAACCCTGTATCACAGACATGCCACTGACTGCCAAAAGGTCAGCTGATGCCGCTTCTCAACCTTCAGTTATAATGGCTTCCTCCCAGGGTATACCTGTGCTGCCAAAAGATAAACTGCTCCTGGTAGTCTAATATATGTCAATGTGAGTTCAGGGTATCCTCTGAAACAAAAAAGGTGATGGGCACCCACAGGAAATGGCTATAGTAAGAGACACACTGTGGAAAGTGTACTTTGATACTCTGAAAACCAAACCCATATAGTACGCAAAACCTAAATGCAACACAGATGCAGCACAGAATGCAAGTCCCAGCATTAATCATTACTCTAGATTCCAAGACATTTTGATTGACTTTAGATTACCAGATGATTCTCCTGAATTTGTAAAGACATGCTATTCATTATCTAATGCAAGTCTAAACCCTAATTTTCCCTCCTAGTGAAGTTGCTTGGGCTTAGTCTGATATTGGTCCATGATGATATATGGTTTAGGGTTTCTAGACATGCTATTCATTATCTAATGCAAGTCTAAACCCTAATTTTCCCTCCTAGTGAAGTTGCTTGGGCTTAGTCTGATATTGGTCCATGATGATATATGGTTTAGGGTTTCTCTTGTGCCAACTACAAGTTCACAAAATACCGGCAGGAGGGACTCAAAACAAGAAAAAGAAATACATACCGTCTTGCCTTGTGGGAAAGCTCAACTGCAAAATCCTTAGGACCAACAAAATCCAAAAGATAAAAGACATCAACACCTTCTGTCACCAGTTCTTCAACCCTGTCAAAAAGGAAAAGATTCAGAAAATGCAGAAAACCAACACTTCCAATCCACCATACTTTTCAACAGCTCTATACACTAATAAGGAAGAATACTTAACAGACAAAAAATTCGCAGCAATATTCAAGCATTAGAAACAAACATGATTCATGTAAAAGCTAAGGTGAAGAACAAAGCAAAAATGCCCTATTAAATCCTAATCCTAACTCCAAAACTGTAAGCTCCCAGCCAAGAAACAGATAGAAATAAAATGAAGGACAAAATTACATAAAACAAAAGAGGGGACTATTTTATACAACAAAATGAGGGACATTTTCATATAGAAAAAATGAGGAAAAATTGCATAACAAATCAAACGAGGGACCAATATTTGCATGAAATAAAAAGGAGCGATGAATTCCACAAACACAAAAAAGAAAATGAGGGATAGAATTCCTAGGATTACATCATTACCTTAAGGGACTATAGACAGTATTGGGAAGAAATAGTGGGGGAGAACATCGGAGTGCGGAGTGATAAAGATGTGCTGCCAATGCTGCAAAAGCACCATCTGGACACGGATAGTGATACAATACCACAGCTGAAAACTTCCCATCCTCCTCCGCTCTTTTTTCCCCAGTTTCTCGCACAAGAGCTTCCATTTTCGGATTCCACAACATCAGACACAGACACACAGTTACGCCATTCGGGACCTCGCAAATCCCGGAAGGAAACGAGTGTCACGCTCTCTCTCTCTCGGAAACGACAGAGGGGATTAGGGTTAGGGTTTAGGGTTCAGTGACCCAAACTAACCAGTGGGTTGGCGATCATTCAAAAGAGGATTTAGCCAAATTTGGCGACAGGTCAAAGAGGAAAGTAGACAAGTTTATGAATGGTGCTATATGTTGGTGACATGCTAGAACCTACTGTCTAAATATGGCGAGTTCAAAACAACAAATTCTTCATAATGTGGTGACAAAGTGCCATTTTATTTATTTATTTCCATAAAATAAATGCCTTCACACCTGTCACAAGGGCCTTTCTTTTTTTAATGGTCACCAGGATGTGAAATTTCACCCAAAAAACAAAAAAAAAGGAACCCTGTAACTAACCCTAGGTAAGCCAATTGAAATTGTAACATGGTAAAGAGTTTGGGAGATGCGCCCCATGACCATTGTCTTGCTACAGGCCATGACATGCAAAGCTGGACTTCAAGAAGCCAAAAAAGGATACTCATATCAAAGTTGAAGCCACCCATCAAGCCCTTTTACAATATCATTCAGTCCACCAAGCCAGGATCTCCAAGACTGGCTCACTGTTTTCAAACAAATGCCACCTCAAGGTTGATGATGGCAACAGAGCGACTGAATATGCAAGCCACCAAGGTGAAGGAAGGAAACCAACCACCAGAAGCTAATATGGCATGAACCCATAGCACTAAACAGTGCACTAAAAACAGTGCATGTTTGGTCACAGACTCTTTTCAAGAGCTTTAGATACAAGAGTGAAAGAAGCACCAGAAGCTCATATACGGCATGAACCCATAGAAGTAAATGGTGCACTATTGCCTGTTTGACCACAAAACTCTTTTCAAGAGTTTTAGACTCATCATCTGACTATCTGCTCTAGGCTCATATGATATCTTCTAACCATTCTAGTCAGAGAAATTGGTTCTACACATGGGAAGAAAATACAGTGTACATGATGAGCTGATATGGTTTGTGTCAGTTGCGCAGAAAATATGTTACTGTCTGTCACAACAGGTGGGCAAATAATTAGGATAATGCAAATGTAACGAACATGATAACTGCAGGGGTGGTCAGGTGGAAGTCCCAGATTGATAGCCATGTACTAACACCACAGTGATGGTTTCAAAACTGTTATTCGATGGCAAACATGTAATTACAACTATCACAACAGGCAAAACCCATTGCAAAGAATATCTCTACACTTCCTGAATTCTTTTTTCGGATTGCTGATGAGAAGCTCAGTAGAGAATGATATTTTACTCTGGATGCATTTTGCAATTTGTTGTTGCTGTCGTCCTCCTCCCTGGCACTACAAATTGCTCAGCACAGCCAACTCAGAAAGAAGAATTGGGAGTCTCTCCGTGTGTCTCTGTGTCTCTCTACTATCAATTCCTGCAAAGCAAAGAGGAACATAGAGAAAAAGTCATGGTGTTCGAATGGACTCTGTTCGCCGAAGAGGAATTTCTTCATTCTCCATTGTGTCCTCTGGCCGCTTGACATGCCCTGCCATTGATAAGCGATGGGACATGGTTGTAATCGGTAGACCACCATATATGCCTACATGAATTCAAACAGACTCACTTCATCAGGAATGCACAAGATACAGTCACAAGATCTAGCAGACTTCATTCAGTAACTGTTCTTCCATACAGATACAAAAGGGACTGCAGTTGCAATGAACTATTGTAGAGTCCTGAAAATTCAAGAAACAGCACGACAGTTGGGTGTAAAAGGTGAATAGAGCGAACCCATGTTTGATGAGGAGTCACCCATGTCCTTTGTTGCATGGAGCAAAAATGTGCCCGATAAAATGGTAACAAATCCACAGAGCTCTGTTATTATTTCTGCTGCACTCTGCTGGTCCCAGTCCTGCATTGAACATTCAAGAGATTGCAATTGTGCTCTACTTAATTTTAAAATAAATAAATAGTGAAAGTGAAAATTTGATTTTCAGAATTTTTGAAATGGTACCCATCAAGACTGAAAGCAACTGTGATGGTCGCACTGTTCCAAACCTTGAACATAATGGCACTGGCAAGAATTGTAAGTGATGTAAACATCACATAATAGATGGGTGAAACCACTGCTGTATTGAATGTGTCCAGAGCCTACATCAAGCACAAGCCCCAATTTGCAACTGCAAACTTTTGAAGAAACATACTTGCTCAAAACATTCCAATGCAATGAGACAAAAAAGAAGAAGAGGCAGATTGACTATGGGTAAAAAACCTAGCAGTGCTGTGAAGACTTGGAATTGCTGCACTATTTGCAAAGGCACCATGAGATTGTACTGAACAAACCCTTTTGATATGTCTCAGGGGCTGGACAAAAAAAGCACAGAAAAGATGGGAGAGATACCTTGTTTAAATAGTTCATCTGTGTTAAAACACAGGTGATGACAACCATAGCAAACACAGATGTCTGTGGGTAAATCAATTGATTCTGCCCCTGGAAAGTGAGCTTCAGTGCAATCCCCAGTGCTTTAACGCTCATCACCTTGGCATATCACATCACACCACAATCAGTTGACCTGTAACAGTTGATGAGCAGGAGTGAAAAGGTTGCAGAAAGCAAGGAGGTAGATCTCAATGATGAGAAGGAAGGAGGAAGCAGTGGCATACAAAGTAATGAGAATTGCCACCATGGAAGAAAATTACTGTGTGCAATCTAAAGGGAGTGATCATTGGGACAAAAAGAATAGGTACCGATAGAGAGCCCATGAGGGAGCAGATGGCAATGTAGACCAGCACATGTGTATGGCCACACTGTGGCACATAATGGAAAATGAGAAGTAACACCACTGCAACTACTGCAGTTGTGTATAACAAAAAGGCTGTTCCAAAACCCCACAAAACCAACACCCACTGTTCCATCAAAAACCTACCTTGGGTCAAACATCAAATGATGGATTGCAAATGTATCTTGCAAGTTCCTCCAAGGCCTCAAATACATGCAACCATACATCTGTGCATGCTCTGCAGCTTCCATCCCATAGTATTCTGTATAACAAACAGCCTCTACTTAAAGAGAAAGGGGGGTTTGGGGGGGGGGGCGGGGGACCACACACCAGGTTCAGTGGCAAGACCCCAAACTTTTTCTACAGAG
Source organism: Sphagnum tenellum (assembly GCA_963921925.1). Classification (NCBI taxonomy): domain Eukaryota; kingdom Viridiplantae; phylum Streptophyta; class Sphagnopsida; order Sphagnales; family Sphagnaceae; genus Sphagnum; species Sphagnum tenellum. The sequence continues at coordinate 12,739,469 of OY998153.1, forward strand.
TCAATGGTTTGCTCTTTTGGTGCATGAAGCACAATGGTGGTTGAACCGACGATGCAGAGCACACAGCCTACAACACCTAGGGTATGCAACCGCTCCTTGAGAACAACATGTGCCAATGCTGCACTGCATTTTGCACTCCACCCCACACATATGCCCCCAGTTAAACATCTCTCTCTCTCTCGTCATGAACCCGAGCCAGGTACAACAAAAGAAAGCACATACTCATCAACATATCTGAAAATTCCTACATACCTCACAATGATGCTCAATGCACCAAGAGGTGTAACCAGAACAGCAGGAGCAAATGCATAAGCAGTAAAGTTGGCCACCTCGCCTACAAGCACTGCCCATCCCCAATTCCCCCCATCATCAGCACCACCCCACCCAAAAGACAGAGTGCACAAAAAACCAACAAAAAAGAATTCCACCTCACAAAATTGATCACATACATCCACAGTATGAGAAGAAGCTTACTGGTGATCATGCCTGCCCACCATAGTGGTTCATAAAGGTATGAATATCCACCAACTCCTGATAGCCCCATCTCCCATCATCATCAGCCCCACCACCTCTGATCAATGTCCCAACCTTTCTCATTCCACAAAGCACTGCCATTCCATCCTTTCTGTATTCAAACCCTAAAAACCTCCAAATCTCCATAAAACACACCACAATCTTGTGTGTATGTGTGCGTATGTGTCCTACTGCTTTTTCCTCAACCCTAATCTTCTCATCCCAGCTCAGACCCTAATTTGTTCATCTCAGCTTGGGTAATCAAAGGAAGAAGGAACACTAACTGACACTAACAGAGGAATTCATACCTGCCCTAACGCCTGTAGCACCTGCGCGCTTGAGGCCCTTCTTCTTGATAATGAAACTGGCACCGATGAAGAGACTGGAGCTCACAGCCAGGGCCAAGCCCTTCTGGTTGTCGGCTGACATAGATGCTCCTGGCTACCCTTACCAGACGCCAATTCCCCTCCCTCCCCCCCCACCCACCTTCCTTCTTTCTTCTCCCCACTCCTCAACCTCTCTAAGTTCCTCCTCCTCTTCTCCACTTTACTTGCTCCTCTCCCATCCCAAAGCTTCCCCTTCCACACACTACCCACCCTCTCTTTTCCCAGTTTCTTTTCTTGGGAATTCAATATGACATCGGGATTACAACGATCTCCACTTCGTCACAGCCATAACTATAGATTCAAAACCAAGCTCCCGTGGGTGGTTCTTCTTCTTCTTCTTCTTCTTCTTCTTCTCACTACACTCTGCTCATTGACCCATGACTGATCTGCTATGATCCATGGCTTCTTCTGCTCAACCCTAAATCCACAAACAAAACAAAACCCCAGATCTGGATCTTGTGAGTGATCTATCTAGCTTTCAAAACCAAGGGAGCAAAGAGGCAAGCAGCAGCCCCAGAAAAACTCCACAGCGACTACAGAAATCACCACTCAATAAATGCAACAACAACAACAAAAGCTCATTTTGCACAACCCACCAAAAGACCAATCCAGATGATCATGGAACAGCATCAAATCACTGAAAACTATTCAATAAAATCTCAATCTCCGAGCGCGTGTGAGAGTCTGCCTGCGCGTCAGGGAAGCTATCGACCGCGAGAGAGAGAGAGAGAGAGACCGCGAGAGCAAGAGTTGCGTGTGTGAAAAGAGTTGTCACGGAGCCAACTCTAGGGAAAGTGTGAACGGTCCATTTCGGGTGAGAAGTGTGAAAGTTGTCTTAGTGTGAAGACAGTCATCAGGCAGCCAATTTTTAAGGAAAGTGTGAAACCGTCCATTTTGGTGGGAATATTATTCATAGACTTCATTTTACCTTCTTTTTTTTTCTTTTTTTTTTTTCTTTTTTTGCTTTTGGAAAAACCCCATTCAAAAATTTGAAAAATTTCCCCAAAAAAAGCAAGAAATAGTCTTATTTTACAATAAAAAAACTGATTTCTATATGATTTTAATATCTTCAAAAGTTGCAAAACAAAAAAGGACCAAATATTAATGAGAAAGAAAAATGCATATTCATAGTTCACCAATTTTGACGAATTATTGAATGCTATGAAAATCAATGGACAATTCAATGGATAACTCATAATGCCTTTCAAATTTTGCAAGTTACTATTCTTACAACATCACTATGGCATAGCCAAGAGGATTTCTTCTAAACCCATTATTTTCTACTTCTTCATATTATTAAATTCTCAACTTTTATTTTCACAAGTATTTTATTATTTTTCACAATAATGTCTATAGCACCATACTGAAAAGTTTCACTTTTTAAATTAATTGATTGTTTTAGTTTATTTTATTTTGTTGGGTTTCTTAGTAGACGTGTGATAAAATTGGAAAAGTTTTCATTTTTTTCATCCACGTTGTCTATGAAGTAAGTACCCAATGGGCATACGATGGTTGTTTTCATGGCCTTTACATCAATTTGAGTGCTTAAAAAGAGATTTTATGGGATGAAAATTTTCATCCATTTCTTGCATTGGCATTACAATTTTCAATTGCCCAAAAAAAAAAAAAAAAAAAAAACCTACCTACCTTTTAATGTGCATGGATTATTCTAGTAAAGCATGGCTAAGGTGACCCCTCCATGGTCTTTACAAAATTCGGAAAAGCCCACTTCACAATCTTGTCATCATGTTCACATTGACACAGACACCTACAAACTTTACACATGGTGAAACCTTTGGCCATCTTGTATATTTCATGTGTTTTGGTAAGGGAAAACTCTTTGTATATTTACAAAACACTTAAAAATATAAATGTTTTTTTTTTTGGGTATGCTATAAATATATTTTAATTATTAAAAAAATCGTAATGAATTATAAGCACATTATTTATAAATTATGCATTATTTATTTTCAATAAGTTGCACCCTATATTTTTCTCCAAACCATTTGGAGTAAAATGAAAGTGACCTCCCCCAAGGCCATAAGCTTTACCTAAGGTGAAATATGCCTAGAAGGCAGTTAAAGTGAGCTTCAAAGAGCAACATTTTCACATGGACCGCTAACCAGGGTGGTCAGTTTAACCAGGACTCACATAACCAAACCCTTCCGGTTACGATATTAACCGGGGTTAGATCGACCAGTGTGCAACAAAGGCCTGGCGGCCGACTTGACCCGAGCTTTCTTTGGTACTCTCTCTCCGTGTCGAGAACGGGATTTGTTGAGAATGTGGGATCCCTGAGCTCCATCTCCACGTGCTGAGGAGCTTCTGATGAAGCTCCTGTGATTTGCACTGCTTTCCCAGCTATCGAATGAATGCCTGGATGTCTCACGAGAGTGTCAGAGCTGGATTTAGAGTTCTCGGGAGAGTGCCAGAGTAGTGGTTGCTGGGAGATTTGGGTCGGTCGAGTTGGTTTTTTCTTTAGATCTTGTTGTGGGTTGTTTTCTTGGGATGTGTATTATGTGTGTTCTGATCTCACAAGGATTTGATCCCATTTCTGTGCCTGCTCCAAGGCTGGTATTTGAGCCATCCTAATAATAAGGGGTTTCGGAGCTTCAGCAATGCTTGTTGTATTCTCATCTGGGTTTTCAGTTCTAGTTTGTGTTGTTGCCTGATGCTGTTCTCACTTTCATCATGGCTAAGAATGTTGCAATAGGCAGCAGGGATGATGACGAGGCCACCTCCAGACTTGAAACCTCCAGCTCATGCTTTAGGTTGAATCTCTCATCTACAGCTGCTCGAGTGGAATCCTCACAAGCTGAAGAAGAGCAGATGGACGGATGCATCTGGAGCATGCTACCTGTGGAATTGGTGGACAAGATCCTTCTGTGGCTGCCGATTCCAAACCTGTTTCAGATGCGTGCGGTGTGCAGATCATGGGATAGGAGCATTAGGTCAAAATCCTTTACCCTAACTTACATGAAGACCACATCAAGAGCACCTGCTGCATGGCTGTTCATGTGCTCTTCCTTCAACTGCAGAGAGCATACTTGTGCCTATAACCCACTGCAGAACAAATGGCACAACTTCCCCCTCTCTTTTCTGCCTCCATGCATTCGGTTTCCATTAACATCTGTGGGGGAGCTTTTGTTTGTGAGAGGGGGTTTGAACAATGCGGGTGTGTTGGCAGTTTGTAACCCCATGACACAGGCATGGCGAGAGCTCCCTTCCATGATCCACACACGCCTGAATTCCCTTGTGGGAGTTTGGTGTGAGGACACCTATGCTTTGAGCTACAAAATCGTGGTGGCTGGTGGAATGTCTGAGTGCGGTGGCGACTATGAATGCACTACTGAGGTTTACGACTCCTTGACTGATTCCTGGCAGGTAAGTGTTATTGTGCCCAAAACTTCTCATGGTTGTTGCTCCAGCTCTTTGTTTGTTTCAGTACTTTGTGATGGGTTGAGGGGTGGGAAAAGGTTTAGGGTTTATAAGAAAGAATGCGCAGAGAAGAGGAAAAGAAAGAAAGCAAACTGCCTTAGGGTTTACCTCTTCTTTTTGCTCAGGTGCGTCCCTGAAGGGTTAGTGTGTAGCTCTTTGGATGCATAAACCTATTGTAGTAGCATCTGCTGTACGCAAACATGAGAGGAGAATCTTTGGTGTGTGTGCATACTGGGTCACAAATCATGGATGCACTTGCTCTCCATTTGCTCGTGCCTAGTGCTATATAGCTGTGCTGGATTTTACCATCTGTGTTTTACCACCAGCCATTTTGTTATGAATGTGACCTGCCTGTGCATGAGCATTGTATAACTTGCTCCCACCTGGTGTGGCCTGGAGTGCATTGTTCTTGGGGACGGCCGTTTCTGGCATCCATGAGGTTTTTGTGACAACTGGGGGCTTTGGAACTGAGGGAATTAGTAGTGTTCTCAGACTCTTCGAAACATCAGTTTAACTATGTCTGAGGTACTTCTGAAATTTCAGATCTTTGCATGATTTTTTGCACACCTCATGCTTTGTGTAAGCACTTAGCTTAAAGCAGGAGCAATTTGGTGAAGTTACCCAAGGCAGCCAATTTATGATGCAGATGCCTTACATGAACCTAGTTTTGAAAATTGGGAGACAATGCTTGTGGTAGAGAGTGCTATTATCTATGTGGTATTCACAGTGATATCCATTGTATGCAGGTGACAGGGACGACTGGTCGGGAATTGACTGTCCATTTAACATGGTGGACTTCAAACACCATCTTTTGCAATGGGGTTCTGTACTGCCTTACATCAGGAAGACCATACAGCATCATCGGCTACAATATGAATACAGCTGTTTGGACAGAGGTCCCAGCACCACCACCAAAATTCCTCTTCTGTTCATTTCTCATAGAACGCAGGGGCAATTTAATGTTGGTTGGTGGGGTAGGAACCCAACACATCTGTGAACATGTTTACATTTGGCAGCTTTCACTGCAGGGTAGCACCCAACAGTGGGTGGAAGTGGCAAAAATGCCACATGAGTACTTCTTACAGTTCTCCAAGGAGAGGAATGCATCAGATCTCAAATGTGTTGGTAATGTTGATTTTGTCTACTTCTTCAAGGACTCACACACTCAGGTAATGAATCACCATCGTTTTCTCAGAATATGCCTATGAGGGCAGTTGCAAGCAGTTCCAGCTGGTTGATAATCTCTTCTTCAGGAAGACACTTCCGGTCTTAGTATTTTGCTTGGATATTGTTTTTGCAGGTAATGGTTTGTGATTTTTCAAAGGAACCTGCAGAGTGGCGCTGGCTGCCCACCTGCCCACTGAGTGCAAATTTCCACAAGTTTTCAGTACGCGGCCTCTTTGTGAATCCAAGGCTAGACACTTCCATCTGATGCATGTTGCAAATGAGGATGGTATTGGGTCAGCAGCACTCCTTTGCCTGGTTTCTGCAATTCTTACAAAGGACAGCAATTTGTCAAATTGATTTGTAGGAGCCTCAGTGTACTCAACCCATGAATGAGTTCCCCTTATCAGGGACCAATAGCCCAAATGGACAAAAAACCAGTCAGAATAGATCCATTGCCACTACTTAGCTCGGATAGCCTTTACCTAAATTTCTTTCAAATTACATTCGTTTCTTTCATTTGCATTCCAGTATCTGTAGATCATGCTCTTGGGTTTTGTCTTATGCAAGTTGGTAGGGGATTGAGGGGCATAGATGTACTCAATGCTTTTGTGAAAGCTGCAAATATCAGTTCAGGAACATTTGAGGATTATGAATAGCAGCTAGTCACTCACTGCTATTCGTGATGGAGCTGATGGTCTGATACTTTTGTGAGTGTGAGTCATAACCTTATGACTACACTTTCTTGTCTTGTAATATTTTGGTGTAAGGAAAGGTGTCTGCCCAAGGGAACTAGGTCATTAGGCTGAGTTCCTCATCCTAATGAGGAACCTTGTGAGTGCCAAGGGAAGAAGAAGCCTTAACCAGCATAAAGCACTTCTAAATTTCTGCCTTTGTTATCAATGGAGTGGATGCTTGTTCCTAAACTGGAAGAGTTCCTTCAATTGACAGATGTTCCTTCTATTTGCCCTTGTGCAAGTGTGGAAGGGAACTCCATCTAACACATGCCCATAAAGTAAACTAGCATATGTATGTCTTTTTTGTGTGACTTTTTAGTTTAGATAATGTTGAGTGTCAATCTTGTAATGCATGATATGGTAGTTTTTGTTGTGAGAAAAACAAAATTCTGATCATTCTTCAACTAATTGCAAAAAAAATGCAACTCATGATGAATGGTTTAATAATGTAACACACGATGAACTTGAAAGCCAAAGAGGAAGTTTGAGATCAGCTATTTAGTATTTTGAGCAGTGATCTATTGTCAGAACATTTTTGTTTTGCAAATTGTCACCAATTAGTTACTCAAAAAAAAAACTCAATGCAACTCATTCAAAGGATTGTTGTGAAAAAAATGATCCAAAGTTGCCAGCGTTTGATGGTGATTTTTTGATTTTTAATTTTAATCTTTTTACTGAAATTGCCAAATTTAAAAATATGCACCCAGGAGGTCACCCAAATATTGTGGGATTCTTAATTTTTAATTTCATTCCTCTCTGATCTGTTTAGCCAAATTTGGCTAATTCCTCTTGTGGATGATTGTGAGTATGGCTACATATTACAAAATTGGAAAAGCATTCCATGTTTTGGTGCACAGAAGTTACCCATTTCTAACAAGTTGTATTTCATTACATGGATTTTATACTTGTTTTTTTTATAGCTCTTTTTTCCTCCTCTTGCCACTTGCATTCAATAGCCGAAACTTATTTCAAATGGGTTATAAATTTTAGATGCCTCTAAAATGTTAATACATTGTAAAAAATTGCATGCAATATTACAAAGGGTTGGGTTATTGTCATATATGACATGGTAGTAATGATAATAATAATAACTTCATACAACATCAAGTCCTTTTTTTCACCCACATTGTCCAAGTTCACGGTCCTACTTATTATTGTACTACTCACGTAATTGTCATAGGAAAAGAAAAGGAATTGTCACACCATTGTTGTTGAGCTCAATGGTTTTCCAATAGACCTTTTCACACGGACAAACATACTCTCTCACTCGTCACTTAGATGACTAAATAATAAATAAATCAATAAATAAACAAATAATCCCTCGCACAAGATAGCACTATGCCACAAAGTACTCAAACACAGGTACTAATTAGTAATGGCATTGGTTGTCTCTATCTCTCTTGTCCTAGTTTGCTCAACATTTGAACAATTTGTATTAGCTGTTAGGAATTCCTTTGAATAGGGTACATGGGGAAGTATCACCATCCATCTTGAGAGAGAGAGAGAGAGAGAGAGCACCGAATGTAATCGATGGGATTTCAAATATTGGATTGAAGAAGAACAACTTGAGTAGGCGCAAACGTTCACAACTTCATTTGAATGAGGGCAAAAAATGAAGAAATGAAAAAAAACAATGGGTGTGTCTCATTGAGGCCTTGCCATTTACATTAAAAGGTATCTTAAGGCAAAAGAAGAATTATGAAAACTCAAATATTTCACCATGCAAAAATACAATCTGCAACAAATCCTCTAAAAGAAACCAAAATCCTTCAAGATATTATAACTCTATAACTAATTTCAAGTTTCAACACAAGCCCAAATGTCATCTTTCAAAAATCCTCATATAAAAAATAGACCTATTATTAACTAGGGGCCTATAAAAATCCCTTAAGCTACTATACTCTATAATGAGTCTAAACACAATATCCTCGCCTTCTTGGTAAGCAAGCCAAAAAATCAGAAATAGGGTTTTGGGTATTTGCTTCTAACATGTTTTGTTTTGTTTGCCAATATTTTGAAAATAAAAATTATTGTCTTACAAGTTTTGATCAAAATGTTTTGAACATTAAAAATATTTTTTACCATGATTCTTTAATCCGGACTACTCTCCCCATAATTTTTGTCCTCACTTTCACGTGAGCAAAAACATGCTACATTTAAAAAAAGTTTGTACACTAAACTTAATGGTGATAATATTTGAGTCCTTATGTATTCAAAAACTTGAACAAATGCATTGAAACGGCACGACCAAACTTTGCATCTGCCAGCAATTTGCACCAACTGGCTACTTAGATGACTGCGATTGCAAGCAATTGTAGCGGGTGTAGTACTACTAATACATAATTAGTAGTACATTAACAAGCATGTCAAATTTTTATTTTTATTTTTATTTCATTTTATTTTTCACCATCAATGAATAAAATAGTACATGATGAGCATGTGAGATTTTTGAAAAAAAAAAAAAAAAATCCATTAAAAAATAGTACATCAGCATATGAGATTTTTTTGGGGGAAAAAAAAAACCATCATCAGAAATTAGTAGTACATGATGAGCATGTAAGATTTTTGAAAAAAAAAATTGGCATAAAACTGAAATTGTGTGTTCTTGGTTTTTTGCTATGTATCATTTTTTCATTTGATTTTTTTTCATAATTAATATCTTTCTCATTGGATTTTTTTTTTAATTTAAAAATTCAATTTAATAGTTGAGGTGTTGAAAACCATCATAATTAAATAATTTTATAATTTCACTAATTAAATAATTTTATAATTTCACTCTTCCTATGACAATATCATAATATTTTTTAAAATAATAGAAAATTTCAACTTTATAAAAAATGATTTCATTTTTTGAAATTTAATTAATTATCGGTTTTGTCCATTTGGAAAATTGACCCTAGGTTATGGTATTAAGGAAGGAAGCTTGTTTTTAAAAATTTGGTTATGTTGAGATGTTCCAACCAACAACACCCCCAAAATGAGAACACCCCTAGTTGTGCTCTTGGTATCATTGGAAAGCCCTTGATGAGTACGGGTGCACTAAGGTGGTTTATTAATGTTTAAACCTATGGCTAAAGAAAATTTTTATTTTGAATAATTTTGGCATTGAACATTCAATAAATTAAAATTAATAATAATTAGGGAAATTGGGGTATGATCATAGTACTACTATTGGAAAGCCACTTGTGACTAGGGTTTCATGGAGATGATTCTGTAGTTTTAAACCTAAGGCATGGGAGAAATTGAATTTTGGAAAAAAAAATTGGTTATTGAAAATTCAACTATCAAAATCAAAATTAATTTATTTTTATAGTGAAAATTGGAATTCAGACTGGGGTTAAAGAAGGTGGTGTCATTTATTTTCCTTTTCAAAATTCATTCAAAATTACAATATGTGCTCAACGACGGCAAAACCCCAGTTAGTGTTTATTGCACACAAATACATAATTTAAATATTTTTCTAGAGAGAAAGTTTTGTTGTATCATGACCATTTGACTGAAATTGTCTTCTACAACACCAATACATATTGAAAATCATTTATTAGGTGATGGCCATTGGTAGGACCACTTTTTTTTAAATAATAATTTTAATTTTAATAATATTAATATCCAAAAATTTACCCAATTCTTTTTGTTGAAAAAATGGAAAAAATTCCCTATTAAAAATTTATTAAAGAAAAAAAAAACCCCCAATGTGTAGGACTAGAAGCCAGGTCCGAGCAATGGCCATTATACAACGTACTCGGCACTTGGGAGAGATTCCGTCACATCATTAGGAACTGTGTAGACAATTTGTTCCATGTGCCAGTCACATACATGCATTTGAAAGCATAGTTGACCCTGAGAAGCGAAGGGTGAAGGGCTTAATCTCTCTCTCTCTCTCTCTCTCTCTCTCTCCATCAGGTCCAACCAGTGACCACTTGGCACTCCATTGCCCCTAAGAAGCTTAGGGTGAAGGCCAGAATCTCTCACTATTTGTTAGACCTGGCAATGCTCTATGTGCCGGTCGCATGCATTTGAAAGCATGGTTGACCTTAAGAAGCTTAGGGTGAATGGCAGAACTCCGAGTAATGGTTAGGACCTATGGATGGATGTTTTTATGTGCCAGTCACATGCATGTGAAAATGCAGTTGACCCTAAGAAACTTAGGGTCCAGGGTGGAATCTCTCTCTCTCTCTCTTTCATATCTGACCAATGGTCATTATCTGACATACTTGGCACTCTTTTGACCCTGGGAAGCTCAGGGTGAAAGGCAGAATCTCACTCAGAACCGACCAAATGGCCATTATTTGATGTACTTGGAACTTGGGAGAAATTAGGGGTTTTTTTCTCTTCCCCCCTTCAATTTGTGGTATAAATTTAGCAATATTAGTTGAATTTTCACTAGAAAAACGCACTTTCCCAATTCTTTTTGTCAAGAAAATGGAATTTTTTTTCAAGGGCAAAAAAAAAAAAAAAACACTGGCCACCATGAAGAAGCTGAGAATTCCTCATGCATTGGAAAGACCAGTTGACCCTAAGAAGCTCAGGGCAGAGGGGGGCAGAATGGCTCATGCATTGGAAAGACCAGTTGACCCTATAAAGCTCAGGGTTAAGGGGGCAGTATGTATCATGATGCATTGGAAAGACCAGTTGACCTGAAGAAGCTCAGGGTGGAGGGGCGGGGGGCAGAATGAATCATGCATTGGAAAGACCAATTGACCATAATAAGAAGCTCGGGGTGGAAGGTGAAATTTCTCATGCGTTCCAAAGACCCCAATTGACCCTAAGAGTCTCCGGGTGGGCAGGGGGAGGACACCAGATTTTCTCATGCATTCATACCCTAAACCCAGTTAAGTATTTCATCTTTATTAGAATTGCGTTTGGATGAAATACTTAAACCAGCTTGGATGAATCATCATCATTGGAATTACACTGGGTTGGGAATGCAAAGCATTGTGAAGAGTGTTTTTGGTGTAGTTCTCTGCTTTCCAGAGAAGAGAGTCAGCTGATCAGCTGATGGTCATCTTCTTTTTCTTCTTCTTCTTCGCTTTTGGTGCAGTGCCATAGATATGGAGCCTGGAAGCAATAGTAGAAAAGCAGTAGCTTATGGGAAAAAGTTCAGTGCTTGCACAAAGTGCACAAATTTCTGTTTTGCAAATCATCAGTCTAGTAATGATCCTCCTCTTCTTCATGATCGTCATCATCATGCTCCTTCTGCTGCTGGTGTTGGTGGTAGTGGTAATGATCAAATGCAGCTGCCAGCACCATCTTTCATCAAGCTCATTCTGGATAGCAATGAAGACCACAGAACCAGATTCCTGGTAAGCAAAAAGAAGAAGAAATAGAAGAAGAAGAAGAAAAAGAGGACGTTGTTGTGTTTTTTGGTTTTCTGGAGCATTTCTGCAAAGTAATTTTATCTCTGCATCTATCTGCTTGCTTTCTTTTGTGCAAATCAATCATCATCATGAGCAGCAGCAGCATTTGTGATCAAAATGTATTTGTAAGTAAGAAGAAGAAAAAACAGAAGAAGCAGAAGGAGAAGAAGAAGAAGAAGAAGATGATGCTGATGATGATTTTTTTTTTGCTTTTCTGGAGCATTTCTGCAAAGCAATCTTATCTCTGCAGCTGATTGCTTTCTTTTGTGCAAATCGAACGTCAGCAGCAGCAGCATTTGTGCTCTGAATATTTTGGTTCCGACAACCTTTGGTGTTGAGGTTGGAGAATTGCATCGGTGATCATGTATTTTTCTGAGTGTTCCATGCATTTTTGTTGTTGTTGTTGTTGTTGCAGCGGATTCCGAGCTTGTTCATGGAGCAGCACGGGTACAGAATTGACGACAAGGTAACGTTGGAAGGGCCGACGGGGTTCAGCTGTCAAGTGCCGTTGCTGGCGTTCAACAATGCCTTCGGTCTGCGATCAGGCTTTCGAGAATTCTCCGATTACCACGGAATACAATCCGGCGACAGCGTGATGTTCAACCTCACGCGAAACTCGCACTTCGTTCTCAAGATCTATGGCAAGCAGGGTTGTCAGAAAACTGTTTTTCCTGGTGACATGAAAGATCCTGACAAGCACAGGAGGACCTTCAACGACTCGCCGCGAACTTTCTCCAAACATCCATGTTGTGTTCTCAGGGACGCTCCAGATAGCCATGAGAGCGATCCACCAGCCTCTTCAGATTATCGGAAGAAGTTGAGAAACAGGAATCCAGTGCAGACTGAGATTGCTGCTGATCCCTGCAACAAGCTTCAAGCTGCAGGGAGAAAGCGTAAGGTACCAGAACCGGAGGAGGCGGAGGAGGAAGATGCATCCTGCTGCAAGCGCAGAAATGGTGGATTCACCTCTGGTTTCAGGGAGAAGCCGTCTGGAACCGGAAGAAGTCTCAGCAACGGCCTTGGTCAGCAGCAATCGGAAGACGAAGAAAAGCTGGAACAAATGCAACAATTCTTGGAGCAACCGGAGTTGTTCTTTGAGAGATTGCCGTCTCCTCCGCTGCCGCCTGTTGTACAACAAGAGAACCCAGTGCCAGGAAAAATTCCAGCGCCAAAGACATATAACGAGGAGGGCAAGGAGGAGGAGGACGAACGCGAACAGTTCAACATGCTGAAGTCTGCTGCAAAGTCATCTGCTGAATCTGCAGGCAACATTCCCAGACAACAACGACGGCATCAGAGAGAGACGTTGCAATCTGATCTGAAGCAGCAATTCCAGCAGCAGTACACTTCTGAGGAGGTCAGCCAATACATACTCCACGAGTAGCTCTCCTTGTCTTCCAACTGCTTGCTTCTCTTTGCGTGGAGTACCTATTCTTTCTCTTTGCATTCCATGTCATTGAGCTTCTTCATGTTTTTGTTCTATAGCTCCCTGTGTCCCCCTCTGCTGTTTTACAAAATCAGATCCTCTTCTTGTGGTCTTCCCACAGATCCTTGGCAACAAGCTTTTATGTAGCATCAATCTCTGCAAGAAGCTTATTCTGATTGTCCTTCGGCCTGCCCAAAACTGCTTCTCATATAATCTTCACATGTTATCTTCACAGTGCACTCATATATATTTTTTACACAGATACCTGAAGGTTTACAGTCAGAAGCCAAAAGCCTGACAATGTTCTCTGGTCCCTCTCAAACACAGCTGGGAGCTGAGGAGAACTTCAATAGGCAAGAAATGGTGAGGGCTGCAAAGGCAATCGAGAACAGAAACCCATCTGCTATAATCTTCATGAGCAAGACTTATATCAATACAGGCTGTCCGGTGAGTTCCTTCATTTTGTGCACCTTTCATGAGCTCAGTTTCTGACTTCTGATGCAGTAATGCTCTCACTGCTCTTCAGCAATTGGTCAAGTATTCCTAAAGCAAATACTATTGCAGATGCATTGTTAGTTTCGAGTCTCTTTATCACTTTGCTTTTTTCTCTACAAAGTCACCATGACATGACCAAGCTTTCTGCCCATGGACATGGGTGGTGGCATTTCTTCTATTTGCAATCTACAGTAATTGGGTTCATCCTGAACTACTCCAAAACATCTGTGATTTACGTCTTTCCTTTGCAGATTGTTCCAAAACGTTTTTCAAGCAAATGGTTGCCAGGAAGGAAGACAAAAATACTTCTGGTAGACATGTGTGGCAGGAAGTGGCCTGTTGTCTTCAACCCATGTGGAGCAACAGCACGGTTTCAAATGGGTTGGTTTGATTTTGCCCAACAACAAAGCCTAAAAGAAGGTGATATCTGTGTCTTGGAGCTGAAAAATCCCAACAACATAAATGTCTTTGTTCGCATCTTGCGCTTGGAAGATTATGTGGCCAGTGTGAAGGGCTGGCGGCAGAGCATTATGGAAGGGGTTGTGTCCAACTCCTTACCTACCAGGGGTCAAGGAAAGGCAAGTCAAGAGGATGATGTCATGGTGTTGGAACAAACACCTCCAAGAACCAAAAGGCCAGCTGCAAAGCTTCCAGAATTTGATCCAGGTTGTACATCAGACGATTCCTGTGACAAAAATGAGATGATCAGAGCAGCAAGGCTCACAGCACCCACAAAAACTAGAGAAGTCAACTGCAGTAAAGAGGAAAAGCTGGCATCACCATTACTAGATGCTCTGACTGAGTCCACAATGATAGCTGGGTATATTGCCAGTCTAAGAAACACAGGCATTGCAGAGTCTAAAGAGAAGATGCTCAGTGTCCAAAGAGGAGGAAAAGACAGCAGCAACAAGGATAGTGACACTCAGAAAACAGGAGGTGTGTTAGTTCTATCACTGTTTATGATTGTTTAGTGAAGTATCAATCACTAACACAGTTGATTCTGTATTAAGTGTATATGCAAGTGGTCACACTACATATTTCTGGCTCACCGATCCAATCATAGAGAAGTCTGAGCCATAGTGTTGGTCTGTCTACAGAAAGAGTACCAGCTATGAAACCACAAGAAGGAATGCCAACTGATTCAAGAAGCAGGAGATCACGGGCTCAAAGAAACTACAAGCCTGTTGAGTGGTCGAAGGCATTGAATTCCACAAATCCCCATGATGCTGTCATCTTAGCAGATTTACATGTTCTTAATTCCACCATTGTAAGTAATTTACCTCTGTACTCTGTACCTCCTCCAGGTTTGCAAATTCTTCAATTTACATGGTATCTGAAACATCAAGCTACTGCACTTGAATCAGTCGCATACTTCTTTTCGTATCTGGACAAAGTGTGCAGTCTTTTTTACAAAAAGAGAGTCTTGTGGCTGTTGCTCATGCTTAGCACTGATATACTGAAGCATAATAAGACAATGAACCAGTGCACATATCAATTTTGAGTGATGAACATATTCTTTTGGAAATTGATGTCCATTAGATCAAGAAAATGTAAACTAGAAGAAGGGATTAAGAAACTCTGCTCAAACCACACATGAGCAGGAACTGCAAGGGAAGGTTGTGCTCAAGAAAACCACTGCAACTTGTTACAACTTGAATCTCCATAGTGCCTGTCCATGAGAAGAAGACTGAATGGAAAAGGAGTAACTATAAATGTTGCATTGCAATGTTGAAGGAGGATCTCATTCATACTGAAAATATTGGTTTGCTCTGCAGCCTTTACCAGCCTCATTGCTTGGGATGCCAGATTTCACCACAGAAGCAACTCTGGTTGACAGTGCTGGCAACTTGTATTCAGCAATTTGGAAACCGAGACTAAACAGGGGATCACTGACTGATGGGTGGTCAACATTCGCATCTGATCACTGTCTTCAAGCAGGAGACGTTTGTGTCTTTGAAGTTACCAACTTCACAGAGTTGACAATCTTAGTGCATATCTTCAGAAAGGATGATGACAACAACAGACTGCAGAGTGCATTTGCAGATGGAGAGTCGTTGGGCAGAATCTCCTCTGCTTCAACATCCTTGCAAAGCAAATCCATCCACAGAGAAGACAAAACGTCACCAGGTGATCAGTTTGTAGAAGATCACAGTAAGGTGACACTTGCATCTCAAAGACACCATCCTATTTCTGAAGGTGATAAGTGTAGAGACATTCTGGCCGCCTACAAATTCAAGGTCAAGAACCCAAGTTTCACAGTGTGCTACTCTGTGTCTCAACATTTTGTTCTGGTGAGTGCTCATCCCAAGGCTTATCCTACTTCAATGTCTGGGGTGCAATGCTCTTAAGAGCGGCAGTGCTCGTAAGAGCCTCCACTTTCCAAGTTATGGTATCCTGCAGGAGTGATGTAGAATTCTTGTGGTCACAGGCATACTCCTCAAAGCTTGTTGACAGGAATTGTAACTTTTCACCCTGTAACAGAGGAGGGGGGAGGAGACTCTGACCTTCATGCACATGGATTGCACATGAAACAGTAATGTGTGCTAAGAGACTTTCCTGAGCAATAGGGTCCGTGGGGTGGGGGTGGTTGTTGTTGTTGTTGTTGTTGTGTGGAATCCTGGTGGCAGTCCATACCCATGGATTTCGCAAAGCTCTGGATGCCTCAGAAGCTTGCCAAGTCAACGCTTGTGGACTCAATAGGTCAGACATGGACAGCAACATGGACTGGAAATGTCAGGCGACCTTGCTTAACTGGATGGAGAACCTTCTCCATTGCACATCATATACAAGAAGGGGATGTTTGTGTGCTTGAACTCACAGATCCCAGCAAGCTTATCTTCAAGGTCCATATTTTCTCTGTCCTGGACATTGATGTCAAAAAGCATTCACCAAATGCCTCACAGGACTGGCATCAAATCTGTGATGCAAGTGGACTCACTACTCCTCCAAACTGCAGCTGGAAGAGCCCCCCTCCAAACCGGACTAAACTCCCAAATCTGGCAAAGTGTTTGCGTGGCTCAACTCTACTGGCAAGGACCTCCAGAAAAACAGCCATAGCAAAAGCTCTCTACAAAGCAGCAATTCACAGGAAAAAGGATGATGCACGGCAACAGCAGTCAGTTGATTTAGCAACAAAAGCTGCAATCACTGATTTTGTGGCTCAGGAACAAAACCCTTCAACTACTTCTCATACCTTGCATGAAGATTGTTGTCTTCCTTACTATGGAAAAGGAGTTCAGGCTTTTGATGAAGCTCCTAAACCCGGCCAGCCAGTTGGATGGAATACAAGGATGCATGCCAGCAAGCTGTTGGGAAGTAAGTGTCCATACAACTTAGAAATGCCAGAAGAAGAAGAAGAATCACAGTGAGATCACACAAGTGTGAGCTCCTCGCTTTCAGCTTTCTCACACTGGATATAGCTGAAATTGCCAACAGAGTAAGGATCTTGAGAGAATTTGGATTGAATAACAAAGGGGTGCAAATTGGCCAGAGCTTTTCTTCAGATCGGTAGCTCAATTGTTTGATGTGTCTCACCTGAGATGATGATGGTGATGCACAAGTAACTTCTTTCAATTGTGAGGACAGACACATACAGACAGACAGCGTGCACAAACAGAACATTCAAAATCTTTATTTCACAAAACTCTTGTGGTACAGAATTATATACAGAAACTCTTGTAGAAAAAGTAGCACACCATGATCATTGCAACCTCCTCAAACTGAGTAAGAGTTTGGTGGGATTTTGGGAAGTGATGATTTTGCCTCTGCACGCACGCACCCCCCCTTCTCTTTCTCGAGAACCTACTAGTTAGGAATTTGATTTCTCTGCAAATTTTTGGGCGTTCAGCACTCTGTCCTTATTCTGTCATCACCGAACGACAACGAATAATCATGGTATTCCTTGATGAGCTTGTAGTAGGGTCAAGAACCCCAAACCCTAAACCTCTGACAAACAATCAAATCTCTGAAGTATATCATCAGAAAACGAGAACGACCAAAAAAAAAGAGAAAGTGCAGAAACTTTGTACGTTCGCAGATATTGTAGAATTTGAGCAAGAATCAACAGCTTGAATTTGAATTCTTGCTACAAATCAATGAACAACGAAATCCATTGCAAGAGACGAAGCTTCCCTCTCTTCTTCTCCCTGTCTGACACAGAAGAGAGGAGGACAGCGAGGAGAAGGACCAGAATTCAGGGTTAGGGTTCTTTCTTGACCGTCCAGATCTTGCATCAACGGTCTTTCTCTTCCACCTGGAACCCTAACCCTAGGCCGTGAATCGAGGGCTTTGTGGGGTTTGCTTTCTGTTGTTTATGTTGTTTTGCCGCCCCCGTTCCTTCTCCATTGTTCATCTTTGGCCATCGGCGACAGTGGCTTGGACAGGAAGATTGTTTTGTGGGCGAGTTTCTTCTTCTCGGGAGAGTCTTGCGTTGTCCAGATACTTTCGAAGCGTTTGGAGGTGGAGACAAGAGAGAATGGGGTCGGAGGCAGTGAATCCCAAGGCGTATCCGTTGGCGGATTCCCAGCTGACCATCACAATCATGGACATCGTACAGCAAGCAGGCAACTACAAGCAGCTGAAGAAGGGAGCTAACGAGGCCACCAAGACGTTGAACAGAGGGATAGCGGAGTTCGTGGTGATGGCAGCCGACACGGAGCCGTTGGAGATTTTGCTGCACTTGCCGTTGCTAGCGGAGGACAAGAACGTGCCGTACGTGTTCGTGCCGTCCAAGCAAGCGTTAGGACGGGCTTGTGGGGTTTCAAGACCAGTCATCGCGTGTTCCGTAACTACCAACGAGGGCAGCCAATTGAAGTCGCAAATCCAGCAACTGAAGGACGCCATCGAGAAGCTGCTCATCTGATGAAGGGACTCAAGAAGGAAGGGAAGGAGGGGGGACAAAACCGCGCCGGAGAGAGAGAGAGACCACACCGGATAGAGACTAGAGTGTCTATGATGTCTATGGAGATGGTGAAGTTGCGAGGATGGCGAACTAGGGTTCCCTTTTTCTTAGACCTTTTTTGTTTGGTTCTGCGCAGTGTAAGGGCCGCGTTTTGCTAAGTTGATCACGTTATGCACGCACGCCTTCTCCCTCTGTGTCGGTAAAATCTTGTTTTCTTCACGGGGGTGATGGCACTAGGGTTTATGGATTCTTACACCAAATGTGGTTTGTAAGGTTTGGCACATTTGAGAAAAGGAGAGACACGATGATCCCAGAGCTTATTGAGCATGGTGATGGCATTAGGGTTTATGGATTCTCCTCAAGGAATGTGGTTTGTAAGTTTTGCACATTTGAGAAGGAGAAAGAGACGATGATCCCTGACCTTCTTATTGAGCATCTGCTCTACTATTCGCATTTTTCATGATTTTGTGCATTCTGTTCTCTGCTTTCAACTCAGTTTACTTGCTCAGAATTGTGTAACCCTTGTGTGGGTGAGGCAAGAAGCTGGCAAACACCACAAAGAAGGTGAACGTCCTTCTCTATCTTGTAGCAGTCAGCTCACTGAGCTCCAGCCTGTGGGTAATCCTCTTGTATCTATGTAAGCAACAATCATCTGGAGTTTCCTGAGTTAATGCTTCTGGGAAATCTGGCATTTGCTCTCAGATTTGTAATCAAGTATGCATGATTGAGTTATGCAATTCTCTTGGATCATGTGGTTTCCAAGAGTTGATGAAGAAGCTATAAAAAGATCAGCTCTTCAAATTTTGGTAATTGTTACCTTACTCTGTAAGGCATTAAGACTCAACAAATTTAACCTTTGTTTTGCAACTGGATTGAAATTTCGATGTTAAAATTCTTTCTCCAAGGATAAGTTTCTTCCCCTTTGGATCAAATGTTTTTGATCAATCTGCAAAGATTAGGATTGACTTCACCAAAAACAAAGGCCTGACTCATCAAACATCAGGTGTGAGATGATTATCAGTCAAGCATCAGACATTTAGAGATGATACAATAGACCCAAAACAATAACCAAGATGTACAAACAGCAGAATAGCAACAGCATTGCATGTCCTGAGAACTTCAACAGTTCCACAAATGACACGCATGATACTGCCCCCACCAAATCCATCAGTTCCTGTCAATAGGTGAAGGATAATATCAAACATCCAATGTACTTGGTTTCTGACAAGACTTGTCAGTAAAAGAAAATTCACCCACAAGGCTGGCTAATGGAACAGAATTTAAAGAGGAGAAGAGCAACAGACTATGAAAACAGATTCCACCAGATAAAGAAAGAGAAAGAAAAACGCTTTAGGCTTCGCATAACACACCACTGCATGCAGAAAGGTTTTCCCACCTTTGGTGGAGAGTAGGCACAAAGGGCCATGAGATCATTGTATTTGTCATTTGGATAGTAAACACTGAACACCAGACTTGACAAGTGAGTCTTGATAGTTCTACTGTGGCTAACTTTACAACTCACAGAAAAGGGCTGAGGATGTTTGAATACAAACAAATGAGGAATTTTCAGTTGCATATCCATACAATTGTCGTATTTACGTTCCTGACTGCAATTTGAATTTGCAAAGAACAATTTGCCCACTTCCAAGAGAATTATCAACCTGTACCCTCATTCGGCCATACCCTGGATCTGCAAAAGAAAAGTGTCACTGGAAGATGTGTTTTCTTTACAGCAGTGAAGCCCATATGCAAAACTCTGATTCAGGTTGACTTAAGTCATGATATGCATACAAAAATATATGTCTCAAATGAACTCCAGACTGAAGACTTGTCACGAGGAATGCCTGCCCTGCTAGGGCAGAACACCCTGCACTTTTCAATCTATCAAGATAAAACTCCCGGATCCTGAAACAAGGGACATGCTGGTAGTTTATTGCATCTAGTTATTCCCTGGTCAGTAACCATATCCTGCACAGAACACAAACAGCATGCCCATTTTAGTTTTTTTTATAGTCTTATACAGACAATGCCAGTCTGGGGTACTCCAGGTTGATAGGGAGCACTTCATATTGCTATAAAAGATCTACGACTGGGGGGGGGAAAAAAAAGAAAAAACAGAATACAAGCACACAACTTCAATGCTCAAAAATCTGATTGTAGGTTGCCAGTACTAGCTGGCAGAAGTACTATAAGGCACCCATAAGAAATATGAACAGATCACCACCTATGCTGTTGCAACAAATTTGGCTGCAAAGGTACCTGAGTTATCCATTGGGGACCCTGCAGGAGCAGCCTCCTCTTCCTTAATATCCACTACAACCACATCAGATGTGAGGAAGGTCTTGGCAACTGAGCTGGCATGCTCCAAACAGCACCTCACCACCTGCAGAAAATATAAATGTAACAAACATTATACAACTTAACAGGCTGTCTCACACTAAAATGTGAACAAACAGAAAAAAACTGGTGAGATTCTCTTTTGCTTGTTTAAAAGCTCTGGAAGGGTTTAGCAAACACAATTACAATCTGTGGCTGATTGACAATACAAACCTTGGTTGGGTCAATTATGCCAGCAGCCATCAAATCCTCATATATTCCTGTGGCAGCATTGTACCCAAAGCTGGAATTGTCATTTGCAAGCACCTGAAATACACCAGTGGAATTGACATGCTTCAGCAGCATGAAGAACCAACAAAGACAGTCACATCAAGCACAGAAATACAATCTCTGAGTTGCACTTCATTCTCCAAACACAAGACCCAGGACTTTGATAAAATAGCAGGTAATTGCATCTGCAAACTCACACTGAGACACTTGCTAGCCCTAAAATCTTGAAACCCTGTTTCATTACAAATAGAGTTACTAGACTTGCCTGCACAATGACAAGGATAGCTGCCAATATAGGAATTGTTACACACAGTTCTCAATAACCTTAAGAGGGCATGGCACAGAGAAACCAACAAAAGATTTCAAAGTGAAATTGTCCACCTTTTCAACAACCATGCTGCCATTCACACCTGCATTCTTGGCTATCAACTTTATGGGGTAGCTTAATGCACGCTTCACAATGTCTGCTCCAACCTGGCAGATGAGTAAAATGCATAAGTAGCACTTCGAATAGAAGTTGCCTCAAGTTTGTGAGGAAGGAGCTACAAAAGAAAGAATTTTTATCTGCAGAATATACCCTCAATGCTCGGGAAGGCAAAAAATCTATTTTCTAGTAAATGTAAACAAACCTTCTGCTCATAATTCTCAAGGGTGTCCTTGATAGCATCAACCTTGCTGGACAGTCTCAAGAGTGCACATCCTCCTCCCACAACAATACCTTCCTCCACAGCAGCCTGCTCTCCATGCCCGATAAAAACAGCACATGTGAGAAAAGAGGTACAGTTAAGAATAGACAAGCAAGAGCAAAGGCACATACACAAACCTTTGTTGCATTGAGTGCATCTTCCACCCGCAACTTCTTTTCCTTCAGCTCTGTTTCTGTTTGAGCTCCAACCTGTTACAGATAAATCATGAACCTTGAGAAGGAAGCACTGACCATAGCAACAGGAATGATACCATGCATCTGATATTACAACAGGCAATTTGAATGATCTGGCAGAAAATTACTAATCTAACAGCTTTGGGATTTTCTCTGGTCTGGTTTTAAATGAAAAAAAAATACAACAGGATGGAGGACTGTGAAACCCAACAATCCGTTAACAGTCCACATTGATACAGGGACTGCTAAAGACCTGGATGACAGCAACACCACCCGACAGTTTTGCAATTCTCTCGTTCAACTTTTCTTTCTCATAATCTTGCTCTGCCACCTGCATGAAGACATCATCCAGACTTGAATAAAAGATTGAGCAAACTGAAGATATGACTACAAACAGACGTAAAGCATCAGACTCCCATTAGGTAAGCATGGCAGTCACTGCCAGAACTAAGATACTACAAGAATGGCACAAATCCTGGAAGCTCTAAATATAGGTCAAACTGTAGCATGCTACTGCCAGGAGTTGATAACATCTGCAAAACATAGAAAGTAAAAGGAAGTTGGTCCCCACCTCAATTAAGTTGCGAATTTGAGAAACACGTTTGGTCACAGCATCTTGTGTGGAGCCATCTCCCACAATTGTCGTGGCATCTTTGGTAAGTTCTACTTTGGCAGCAGTTCCAAGGACTTCTTGGCCAACCTTGTCCAATGATAAACCAATCTCATCTCTAACAACAGTGCCTACAGGGTGCAAGCACAACACTGTTATTAATTTCACATCTGAGATTGTAGAGAAGACTCCACAGTAACACTTTGAAGGTAGCCATCATGTCAGTCCCAGCAAAATCAAAACAAACATGACAAGAACAAGTGAAGTGCCTCATTGTGACACTCACAAACAAGCAGATATCCTAAACCCAAACCCTAAGCCCTAAACTAACTAAACCCACAAACCCTAAACCAATACCGATTTCAAGACAAGCCATCTAAATTATTTGATATTCTCTTAAAGATAGATCAGTCAATGTCCCAATAAGATCTAGGATGCAGAGTTGTTCAGAGTTTTGTGATCTCAACTTCAAGCTGAGCATATATCTAACACTAGCACAACCCCAAGCAAGGCACAGTGCTAGTTAGCTGCTGACCTCCAGTTAGAATAGCAATGTCATCCAAATACTGGCTCTTCCGCTCTCCAAACCCTGGAGCTTTGATTGCTGCCACCTTCAGAGCACCACGCAGCTTGTTGACAACCAATGTAGCCAAAGCCTCTTGCTCAATGTCCTCAGCAATAATCAGAATTGGGTAACTACCCCGGATTGCATCCTCAAGTATTCCAATCATGTCACGAGCTGTAGAGATCTTCTTATCAACAAGCAGCACCTGGCACATGCAAAAAGCACATCAGCCTTGGCACACTTTACCATGCCTGATTCTTCTTCTCTCCTGCTCACCTGCTGCCCACAACTAAGGCATTGGCATTCTATAATGATGAAATGAAAATACACAACAAATACACAACATAAAGCATACCATGCAAACATACAAAAGTTACTTGCTCTTCATTCACTATAAGACCTGCAGGTTCATCACAACATTAAGCTTCAAGAAGCTTAAGAGGTTTGCATGTGTTGCTAACACAGACAAAGATACTTGTATTTGGACTTTCAGCTGCAGAAATGATGATGTATACCTTGCAGTTGTCATACTGAACTGACATCTTCTCTGGATCAGTGACAAAGTATGGTGAGATGTAGCCACGATCAAACTGCATTCCCTCCACAACATACAAGCTATTCTCGGCACTCTTTCCTTCTTCCAATGTGACAACACCCTTGCGGCCCACTTTGTGCATGGCATCAGCAATCATCTGCCCTACTTCCTCATTGTTGCCAGCACTTACAGCTGCAACATCTGCCAGTTCACTGTCCTCAACCTGATGAACCCACTTTCCCTTAAAGATGCAAGCAATTTGCTCTCTTCTCTTGTCTCATAAGAACTTGGCAATGATAAAACAGCTCATGATCATCTAGAAATCTAAAAGCATCACAAGAAGCAACTACTAGAGAAATCTTACTGAAAGAATCCTCACCTCTTTTGATAGCAACTTCAACTCTTTGACAAGAGCTGAGATTGTCCTGTCAATGCCCCTTGTGATTTGGATAGGATTGGCACCTGCAGCTACAACCTACATAAACAAATAATTTAGCAACAAGTCCTTCTACATGCTAGGTCACAATGTTCATAGCTTCAAACCCAACTTCCCCCTCTTTGCCCTTCCACCCAGCTCTCAATCATGTGTCTCCTGCAAAAATCCTGGACAGGATTGAAGAAAAGCCTGATTCAAACACAGTGAAAAACAAAGAACTTACCTTCACACCCTCGGTAATGAGTCCTTGTGCTAGTACAACAGATGTGGTGGTGCCATCACCAGCCAAGTCATTGGTCTTTGCTGCTGCTTGTCTCACAAGTTTAGCACCAATATTTTCCACTGCATCTTCCAACTCAACCTGTAATACCAACATTCACATCAGTAGGCTGAACACAAGGATGGAAAGAATAAGAGGTGTATAGGTAATCAAACAGAAACACTTTCTTGCACATGGGAACACAAGAAAAAGCTGTGAACACTCCTTACCTCCTTTGCAACTGTGACTCCATCATTCACAATTTTGGGGGACCCATACTTGCTCTCCAGAACCACATTTCTTCCCTTGGGTCCAAGAGTCACACCGACAAGATCGGCCAATTTGTTGACTCCAATCTGCAATGCAACAAAGCACATAAATGCATGAGATGATCACCAGGATGGATACAACAATAAAATCAATTCTTCCAAAAATGATAAAATTCTGTGAATGTTATCTAAGCCCAGAAGCAAATTGAGAAATGCAATATTAAATGGCAAAAAGCAGCAAGAAGCAATGTGTGAAAATTTGAGCAAAATTAGGTTTACAAGTGCAGGAATGCAGGCAAAGTTCAATCCAAAGGAAAATCAAGCCTCCATTTGTAAGGCTCAGAAATTTGCTCCATTCAAACACACTGGAGTGATTCACTGACTAAAACAAAGACACCACTGCTCTGGTTGTGAGATTGAAAATTCATACAGTGCACAAAAGGCACTGAACTGCATGAAATTGGCTGTGAATACCATGTGCAAAATTGAGCAAAATTATGTTCACAAGTGCAGGAACACAAGCAAAGTACAATCCAGAGGATAATCCAGCCTCCGCTTATAAGCCTGAAAATTCTGCTCCATTCAAATGCACCAGAATGATTCACTGACTAAAACAGACACTGCAGCTATGTTCATGAGTTTGGCAATTGATGCAATGCACTACAAGCACTGAACTGCATACATTTGGCTGTGAATACCATGTGAAAAATTGAGCAAAATTCAGTTTACAAGTGCAGGAACACAAGAGAAATTCAATTCAAAGGAAAATCAAGCCTCCACTCATAAGGTTGACAAATCTGCACCATTCAAATATGCTGGAGCAATTCACTGATTAAAACAGTCGCTGCTGCACTCTGGTCATGCGGTCAGCAATTGATGCAATGCACAACAAGCACTGAACTGCATGCATTCAGCTGTGAATACAATTCAACCAATACCAGGATTGCGTTCACAGCAGAGAACAATGACAGATTTTTATAACCTCAAGAGAAGTGACAACCCTAAAAGAATCCTAAAACCCATTCCTCAAAACCTCAAGACGAGACAACAAACAAAACCCAATTCGGCAAGCTAAGTTTGCTCCGAACGAGAGAGCAAAACCGTAGAGAGCGATACGGAAAAAAAACAAAAAAAACCAGACTTAGACTAAGACTACAAAACACACCTGCATCTTCTTGGTGGCGGAGCCATCCTTATTGAAGTAAAGCTCCTTAGCCATGGCGCGAGTCGTCTGCAGCACACGGCCACCACCACCTCGACCTCTCCCACCACTAGTGCTAACCTTCCTTGCTTGCAGACCTCCAACCATGCCCGACAACGTTTGACTGAGAGCGAAAGAGGACGACAAAGAATGTGCCACAATGTGATTCTCCTTGCCACCAAGCTTGGCGCCACTTGTTGTCACCGCAGCAGCGGTTGCAACATGAGTTATGGAAGCCATATCCACACCAATCGCTCCGAGCTCGTTACGATTTTGCGTCGGTCTGATTGCACGGGTTCGTGCGCTCCCCGCTCCTCCTCTCCTCAGCGTGTGCAACAGCAATAGCAAAACAAAGGGCTTACTGAAACCCTAAAAAAACGCCCCCTCTGGATCGGTGTGTTCCGGTTATTTAATTTTGAAGATACCCGTCCACGTAGGAGACCAAACCTCAAAAATTAGACTCTCCGGTTATCAACCCCGCCTTCACAATAGTACCCACCAGTTATCAATTTACATTCCTATTTTGGGTAATGACCACCGGTTATAGTTCGAAAGTTGGAACCCTTTCATATTTTCCTTTTCATATCATCATCTTTTGATTTTTCACATGTGGAATTTTATTTTATTTTATTTTATTTTATTTTATTTATTTATTTACCCTAATGATATCAACAAATATTTAAATTCAAAAAGATCAAGTTGCATTACATAATTAGGTTCATCTTCTTTCAATGTTCTGTTTCATTTTAATATGGTTTCATGAAAAAAAAAATTTGGATAATTTTTTTTTTTGGGTTTAATCCATACAATTTTTTTTCTAATGTTGTTTTTTTAAGGTGAAAATTGATGTCATATTCTAGAATTTAATGAAATTGAAAATAATTACATGAAAAATTTGTATGTTTGTGAAATTTTTGTTTTCATATTTGTACAATCAAGGAATGAATGAAAATATTATTAATATTATGATTTTATGTCAGTTAATAATCAATTGTAACGAGTGTGGAGAGTCCAAATAGTTTTGTATAGTTATTTTAATTTGGAGATTTTATTGGATGTCAAGCAATGGACATTAGTTTATTTTTTCTTTTTCTTTTTTCAATTAATTTTTTCAATTTTGTGATGTAGTAGTCAAAGTGGTGATGATCCATAAGTCAATTTAGCCAAAATGTGGTTATTAACAAAATATGAAAGAAAAATAATTTAAATAACCTTATATATTTTTGGCTACTTACTTGAACCATGTCTAGTAGAAGTGTGGGGGAATTTTTTAGATTAAAATTTTTATGGCAATCGTTTTTTGAAAAAAAAAAAAAATCATTGAATTTGCTACAATTTTTCCCCCAAAATTTACCATGAAAATGAAAATTCCCACAAAAGAAAAAAAAAAAAAAAAAAAAAAAGGCTGATGGGCATCATTTTGAAAACTTTTCTAGAGCATATTAATGGATGGCTGGGCCAATTCCACCTACAACATGCCTTGTAGGGCCAATTCCACCTTGGAATGCATCAAGCCTAGTAGCACAACTAGCCATGTGATTGTGAATGCTTATCTAAGTATATGACCTTTGGACTAGGAGCAAGGATACCATCATTGACAAGATAATGTTTTCAAAAAGAAAAGAAAAGAAAAACAAAGATACAAGCAATGATAAGTGAAAAAAAATTAAATATTTTATCAATTGAAAAAAATGAAGATATATATTTTAAAATTTAAATAACCAAGGATTTGAATTTTACATTAACAATAATCATGTTATCATTGCAAAGTTTTCATAAATGTTCAAAAATAATTTTGGTGTCACTCAAATCACCACACAATATGAAATAGATTTAAAACAAAAATTTTATATTTGATATTTTAAAACAAGTCTCCCAACAAATGCTTTGGTTGAATTTAATGTTTTGGAATTTGACAAATGTGTTTTGAATAATGATTCATCTTTTTTATTTGCAATTTTAGAAATAAGCAAATGAACACATAATTCATGAAATATTTTTTATTTCTTTTTCAATGGGTTGTTTTGTTTTGTTTTGATGGGGTTTTTTTCTTTGATGAGATGTATTTAACATGTACAAGGCAATGGTGAGTACCAAATGAAGATGAACCCTAATTCCATCCAATGGATTCAAAATGGAATCAATCAAGACAAGCATATGTAGATAGATTCGGCCAAAGGTAGTAAGTAGTAAGAGGATCTTCAAGCAAGCACAAGTCAAAAAAGTTAATGAGAGGTAGTATAGAGTAAATCTCCTACGAGCTCTTTTGAGTAGGTGGAGAGTGTGTGGCATATTGCCTCAAGGTGGTGGCCTAGACAAGGTGTAAACTTGAAGGAACAAGGAACATAATGTTTTGTACACACGAGCATTTTAAAACATAAGGTTCCTCTATCAAAAGACGATTGGTGATTCCCTTGGCCTCCAATGAATCTTGATGATCACCTCAAAACTACAATTAAGAAATTTCTAGCAAATGCTTCGGGTGTTGTTTGCTTCCTCTTTAAAAAGATGATTGATTCCCTTGGACTCCAATGAATCTTGATGATCACCTCAAAACCACATTAAGAAATTTCTAGCAAATGCTTTGTGTGTTGTTTGCTTCCTCTTTCAAAAGATGATTGTTTCCCTTGGACTCCAATGAATCTTAAAGATTGCCTTGAAATTATGTTAAGAAATCTGTAGCAAATGCTATGCTCTACATGATGTTTTGTGGGGGATTTTTGTGAGAAGGTGAAGATCAAAGAAGGTAGTATTTGGTACATCACTTTTGGTGTGTGTGTGTGTGTGTGTGTGTGTGTGTGTGTTGGGTTAATTCACTCTACTTGTTTTCTGAAGTTGGTTTTGGTGGCTATTAATCTGCCACTGTCTTATGATGATACTTATTAAGCCAAAAAAAAAAGAAGCCAAAAGACCAAAAAGCAAAGTGTTAATCTTCCACTTTTCTCAAGATTAAGTATAATGCAAAGCACAAAAAACTAAACTAAAGCAAAAGCAAAGTGTTATAAATCTGCCACTTTCTTATGATACTTAAGCCGAAAGCAAAGTGTTAATCTTCCACTTTTCTTCTGGAGACTAAGTAGAAGCAAAACACAAAAAACTAAAACTACAGCAAAAGCAAACTGTTAATCTGTCATTGTTTTGAGGCTAAACAAGGGGGGGGGTGTTGCCATTTACATTTAAAAAGTATCTTAAGGCAACTGAAGAATTATGGCAACTCATCTTAACAAGATGTTTGTAAATTTAAGGCTAATTTACAATCAACTTAACAAAGATGTAAATTAATTAGTGACCTTTTTTCGCCCTGAAATGAAATTTGAAGTTGTCCTTAAGCATAAAAAGGATGCTTGTTAATTAACAGTATATAATTGGCAATCAACTAAACAAAGATGCCAATTAATTAGGGCTAATTAGCAAATCTGCTTAACAAGATGCCTGTTAACAATTAGGGTTACCCAATGAGTAATTCAACTCATTACAGATGCCAATTAATTAGGGCCAACCTTGATTCTACAGTCATCATCATGAAGAAGAACTAGTCCTTATTTATTCTTTGCAGAGAAAAACCAATACAAGGATTCTTGTCTGATAGAGGGATTGGGAGATTGTGTTGGGTGAAAGCTCTAGTGGGTTTTGGTTTTCTTCAAAAGAAGAAGCTTTTTGCAAAAGCTTTTCAAGTTTTCTTGTCAATCAGGTTGAATTACAGCAGCAGCGTCAGATGTGCATAGTCTTGTGTGAATTTGGAATGTTGGGTGGAGCGTTATTTTTGTTAGATTTGTAGAGAAAAATTAGGTTTAGAAGATTTGGGTGAACGAAGAAGGGGGGAAAAAAAAATTCTGGTTTTGGAGGATTGGAAGTAAATTCCTTTCTTTGTTCATTAGAAAAGACTTTGGTGGGTGGGTTGTTTTTGGAAGCTTTTGTAGCCTTGGTGGAAGGTTTTGCAAGAGGAAAGAGAACTAAGGTTGTGAGGAGGAGGAAGAAGAGACCAAGGTTGTTTTGTGGAAAGAGAAGTGCGGTGAAGGGGGTTGGGGGGGGCGGGGAGAGGGAAGGATTGGATTTGAGAGATTCGGGGATGGTGGTGGGGAAGAAGAAATTATAGGGAAGAAAAATGGATCAGGTATCCATTAGTGCTAGTCAATTCTCTGCTCTTACATCTCCCAAGATTGACATGATCGCATCAGGTCTTCAATTCGCCTCTCTCTCTCTACCCTTCTCATCAGCAAAGTGCTCAGCAGTTTTGTTTTTGTTGTCTTAATTGTGCTTAAACCCTTCTTCTTGTCTTTGTTGCTTTTTCGGAAAAAGAATGGAAGCAAGGTTCTGGGAAAAAAAAAATGTTTTGCAGAAAGTGTGGGATGATGGTAATGATGATTTCACACCCATGGTTTCAGACATGTAGTTGGAGAATTTTAGGTGTGGAATTGCAGGTTTGCTTGCATGCTCAAAGAATAAGGAAAGGAAACAAACATTGTGTACATGAGAGGGTATGCATATATACATTTCATACATTTTTTCTCTAGTCTTTTTTGTTGATGATCTTCTTCACTTGCTGTGGTCTGGGGTTTGATGATGCCCAGGAGAAGGAATAACCTTGTGGGCGCTCGGCTTGCTGGTGACATTGAAAGCATTGGGTAATGAGACAGGAGGATCATATGCGCTCTTTGAGGAAGTCATGTTTCCAGGGCAAGGGTTACCTAGCCATGTGCATACATTGGAGGATGAGACTTGGTACATGCTGGAAGGAGAGCTGGTCTGGATAGTAGGAGGTCGGGATTTCCTCGCCAAGAAAGGCTCCTTCATCCATCTCCCACGCTTCCTTGCTCACTCTTGTGCAAACAAATCCAACAAACCTGCACGCATGGTGCTCACTTATGCACCTGCAGGGCTTGAACAATGGTACCTTGAAGTTGGGAAACCTGCAGCCACAGATCAAAGAGATTCTCCTCCTGACGTCACTAGTGAGGAGCTCTTGGCAGCCCTGCGCCGTAGCAAGGAGTATGGAATCATCTTCATTGGATATGAGGAGGAGGGTTCAGAGATGGCACCTGGGTCCAATCAAACACCTGATCAGTAATCTCCTCCCTCCTGCAGTCTGGTCCCAACATGGTAGTAGCCTTCATGACCCACTCCTCAACAATCTACTTCTTGAATACTTGGCCATTTTCCTGCAAATCACTGTCTTGAGAAAAAAGCTTCCTTTTAAGACATGTGTGGCATGTGCCCTTATGTCTGTCTGTGTAAATACATGGCGAACTTTGATCTAACTTTTTCTTGGACCCTTTGAAAAGCAAAATCTGAAGCTTCATTGATTGCTCTCTCTTCCATTGTATGTGTGCATGCGTGCGTGCATGTTTCTGTCTATCTCATTCAACCTCCCACATACAGAATTTTGTCATCCACAATTCTCACTGAATCCCCACATACAGCCTAACCCATGTTGCAGAGCAAACAGACAATGACTCGGCCAGTGAATCCAGAACTCTGCACCAATAACATACAACAAAGACCTAATCACAGTCAAGAGTCCTCAGGTGGCACAGCATCTCCCAACATCAGAATGGGGATCCATGTGCAATTTCCACCAATTTGGAAATGAAGTGAAAATGAAACGCTCCCAGGATCAGGGCTTATGGTGGACAAGGAAAGTTGCACTTAGAACTGAAACAAGTCGATTTAAGACAGCCAAGCTTGGAAGGTGATTCACCAACCAGATGATTACTGTCAAGTTCTCTGAATAACAACCGTACTCAGCAATTCATCAGATACAGATTTGAGGGAGGCAAAGCACATGATTGAACCCATGGTATCATGGAACACAATAATGACACAGTACTGTCCTTCTCAACATGACCAAAAAACCAGAACTTGAATATATTACACTGATATTTTATTGCAAGAGCTTATGGTTCCCAACTCCATCTGAAATGATGGGCAGTTC
Organism: Sphagnum tenellum; assembly: GCA_963921925.1. Classification (NCBI taxonomy): domain Eukaryota; kingdom Viridiplantae; phylum Streptophyta; class Sphagnopsida; order Sphagnales; family Sphagnaceae; genus Sphagnum; species Sphagnum tenellum. The sequence continues at coordinate 12,771,179 of OY998153.1, forward strand.
CCAATTCCATCCAGAATGGGTTCCTGTTAGGTGGTTGTTGTTCACATTGCAGCTAAAGCCCAGAAAAATTCCCCATTCTGTTGGGGGGATGCTGTGCCACCCCAGGATTCTTAACTATCATTTAACCTTTATTTTACATTATTGGTACACAGTTCTGTATTCACTGGTTGAGTCATTTTCTGTATATTGTTGTATAATCTCTGCATCAGTTTGCTCTGCCACATGGGTTAGGCTGTGTGTGGGGATATATTGAAAATTGTGGTCTAACAACCCTCTCCCTGCTGACTGACATATGGCAAGCTATTATGGAAACCCAGAGCTATGCTGATCGCCAAATTCTGGTTGTGAGATGTTGAATGCCAGAGCAACCTCTGGATCAAATAGTCACACTCTAGCATTGAAAAGGACAAGTTCCCTCACATTAGAGTTCTTAACTCTTGCTGGCATCCATGCCAGATCCATGTGACTCTGTGGTTCAAAAGTTTACACATTGTTAAAGATGAAAGACTTCGATGTGTTTGTGTGGTAGATGCATATCTGTACTTGCTTTGCTTATGGAGATTAACTTAGAAGCACTGCAGGTACATTGGGTGGTGCTACAGCTGCACAGGGGATTGCAATCTCAGCAATATTTCCCTTTGCTCTTTTAGTCTTTGGAACAGTGAAGCTTTCGATTGCACAGTATGCCTTTGTGGGTTTAACTGGACCAGTGTATGCATGCCAATTGTGACCAAAGCTCTCTTCCAGTAGATAACATATTCTTATGATCCAGACAACCACTGAGTTGCAGAGGTCAGATCAAAGATTGATGGCAGGAATATCAGCTGCCCAGAAGTTGACCACCTTGAAAAGGCACTGAAACTAGCCTTCCATGTAAGATATAAAGAGTCAACTTTTACATGAGCTATTGAATATTTGTTAGAGCCTTGCCTTTTGATAGTTTCTTTCTGAAAGAGGAAAGATGTGGAAACATCCAAGGATTGGCTCAAGAATCAATTCCCTCAGTCTTTGTTTCAGTTAATGGATTCTTTGATAAGAGAGAGGTCTTTGATTATGTCTTGCTATTGATAGATAGTTTGTCCTTTGTTTGCTGGTTTTGCCTGTAAGGGAGAGATTGCTGGAATGACATAATTTTCACTTGCTCCCACATTTTGAGTCTATGGAAATCATGCAGTTTTCATTCAAAATCATGCAGTTTTCAATTGATCCCACACTGCAAACTTGCTGAAAGGAGCAGCAAAGCCACCAATTGTCTGCAGAGTCCAATGCATGCATGCATGCTTGGTAGGGTCTATCACAACAGTGAAAGTTACATTTTGCAGAAGTCATTTTGCAACAGTAAGAACCTCACAATTGTGTGTCAATATTGTACTCACAGCTTGTGCTCTGATCAAAATCTGACAGCACCTCATGACCTCTGTTTCTGGAGGAAAAAACAACATTATATAAAGAACCCAATTGACCAAACAACAGAAACAAGAGGCTCCAGTAAGAAGCCTCCCTCCAGCCAGAGCTAGATATGACAAGACCCAATTAACCAAACCAATAATTGCAAACCCTCTTGAAAATTTAAAGAATGCAAAGGTGCTCCTCCACGGTCTATTGAGTAGTCTTCATGCAAAAGGACTGTCTACAGTCCTCAAACCATGCTCATATAACGACCCATCACTCCTGATGCGATTCATGCCATTATGAGGAGCGGCCAAAACTGTCCAATTGGCGTCTCCATTGGTATGTCTGGAATCAACAACAGCCAGAGGATGCAACTGGGGGGATCCCAGAGACTGGAGTACCTTTGTTCCGGAATGGCGTTGTCGGTGGTGGTGGTGGGGGTTTTGGTGATATTGCTGCTTGTGGGTTGTCTCCTTAGTCATGCCAGTTCGAGGATAGCCTCCTCCCAATACCGTGTTCAAAGAATGGCCCCCCTTCTCGCCATTCCGGAACTTTCCTTGGGAAGAAGAGGATGCAACAGGAAGCACACCCAATCCACCTCTAGAGCCCTTGCTCCCTCTCGGTGTATGATGATGATGGCTGGGAGTGCCCAATGCTGCCCGTGCCACACTGTCAACTGCTGCATCTCGTGCAGAGATCGCTTTCGTGGCTTGTTTGTTCAGGTACAGTATGTTTGGAGCCAACCCAGTCACAAGCTTCCGAAGAGGTTCCTCACCAAGGTTGCTGTGCAATGGATTTCCAAGCAAATTGAGTGCCTGGAGGGAATTGTAGTTAGCAGCCAACTGGCTTATAGCTTTGGTTGTTGTCAGCTTATTGAAGCTCAAATCCAGCAAACTCAGCTTCAGAAGGCGATGTAACCCTTCAATCTCACTAATCTTGTTTCCAGCTAAGTGGAGCTCCCTTAGAGAAGGGCAACCCGCCAAACCTGAGTCACACCATAACTGAATTCAATTACTTTGTTTATGTAGTCATCATTGGCAGCCTAACTGGCCACCACCCGTCATCAACAATCAACAAACAGCAGCCCAGGGTTTTAGGGTTTAGGGTCTTTAGGGTTAGTTTTTGAAAACTGACAGAACTTGTGGGCCTCCCCATACAATGCAACAGACAAGACCAGCAAAACCGTATTTAGAATGTCATATATTAACTGTGCAGAGTAAGACATCAATTTATGATCCAGTCAAGAAATAACACCACTAACCATGCCCAATCCGTGAGATGCGATTGTGTGACAAGTTAAGCACACGCAAGCGAGCAAGTTCCCTCAAGCCTTCAATTACAACAATTTTGTTGCGTGATAGGTCGAGTGAGTGCAGGCTCCGTGGAAGCAATCCTGGCATTATACGCACTGCAAACAGAACAACAATCTATCTTCATAAGGACCAAGATTTTCTCAATAATTGCAGTGATTTTAGGCACTGCTGTGGAAGCAATGGAGGTGCAAAACCCCCAGAAAAAAATGAAAAAGAACCAACAAAACAGGGAGAAGAAAGAAGGAGATCTTTGACAAGATGTCCTTTAACTACAAAGACATCTATATCTAGAACCTGTTCAAGATATCTGCTTAAAACAACAACTTACAGATGTGGTTTGCTGAGAGATTGAGGGTCTTCAAACTGTTGTACAATGCAAGAGGTGGAATGATGCGTAACCCTACTCCAGAAAAGTATGCAACTGTGGAGAGTGGATTCACAGATCGAGCAATCAAAGCTGCCATTTCAGCATCACCGCCCACCAGGGATCCATCCCCATCAACATTCATTTGATGGCCAGAAGAAGACTGTGCTCTGGTGCTGAAAAATGTCAATGCAGGTGCTGTGGGTGAACTTGGCTCCCTGGATGTCTGGCCATCATCGTTCTCTATATCTTTGTCAACAGGTAAGTGACTAGCAAAGTCAATGCTGTTCACCCACTCCTCAACACGACTAAGGTCAGCTTTGTGGGGAATGTACACCTTTTGGTCCCCTGCTATGTCCATAGCTGCTGCTATTGCCATCAAGGATGATGATGATGTAGCAACTGGCAGTTGAGCAGCAACAGCATCAAAATTACTTGTGCTCATGTCGACGACACACTCCCCCTCCATGTTCATTATCTCAACAGCCTTCCTATCTCCAACAAATGTCTCATCTTGAAATGGCTGCTCTTGCAAAAACATGGGATGGGGCCTATTGTCACTACAATAGTCCACTTCTGAACCATAACCCCCAAAGCCATTTGATAGTGGCAGTCCCAGTGGCACCCTGCGGTGAATATTCCGATGAGTGAAAAGAAACACCTTCCACCATGGTCTGTGTTGTTGCTTTCCTTCTTCAGAGAATCTCATTTCAAGTATCCTATCCTTGACATCCCGTAGGGCTTTTTCAGAGTGGGAGGTGCTAATGTGAATAGCTTTGAGGGCTGCCACCACCACACCAGGTGACATATTCCTAGTGCCACCAACCTCTGCTCCTGATGAACCACTGCCACAAGATACCCTCATCACCTGGTGCCCTGTCATCGTACTGGTAACATGTTGTGACCCACACTCAAGATCACTGAGAAGACATTCACTCTGCATCTCCACAACCGGAAGGTCTTCAGATCGGTGGCCTGACTTACTTCCCAGATCAAAATAGGGGCTGGAAGCCATCTCCAAATCATCTTTGCAGTTGTACACACCCGGATCACTAACATAGTCATTACCAATCTCCACACAAATTTCATCTCCATCGGAAAAGTGCCTGTTGTCACCACAGCCACCACTGAATCCTTCTGCATCACCATTCCAATGAGTTTCATAGTACCTCGTACTGTCTGCATTGACAAGAATATGACCTCCTCCCAGAGCATTATCTTCTGTGATAACATCAATGATACCTTCTGAGGAGCTTGGATCACTTTCACATTCTTCTTTTACATCCAATGCACCTGCTACATACAAAGCCAAAGAAGGAGCACGTGTCAAATACAGATACAATGGCAGGCAGGAACATGACACATCCAAAAACCCTAAAAAGAACTCGATTTGTCTTCCACCAAAAACCCAAAACCCACTACTGCTGCTAGAAGAAGATAATGCATCCACCACCTGCTAACTCTTCATCATGCTCATCTCCTCCTTCGTATGCCACTTCTACACCGGCATCACTGACATGCACTACTGCACAATGTGGAAAAGTTGTTTCCAGTGTCCCATTGTCCTCCTCCTCCACAATCGGAGCATTGGGGAAGTTGAAATCATCAAACTCTGACTCGATGACAGATGTTATGCTTCTCTTCTGCTTTGCTTCAGCAGCAGCAGCTTCCAAGTCCTCATTTATATCTGACCAAAAACACGCAGTACCACCACCCTTTACCCAGTCACCCATGGACGGTACTGTAATCAGGAGGGGTGCACAAGGACCACCACTCATATCATCATGGGTTGTTGTCATCTCCATTTGAAGAGTTGGTGGTGGTGGTGATGCCTCCTCTTCATGAAAAGAGTGACTTTCCTCAAACCTTGTTGCTGTTTTCTCTGAAGACTCTTCAACCCCGAACTTGAAAGTTCCTACTCTGTCTGCAGCTGCAACCTGAAATGCAAAGAACCCTGGGTTAGTAAGACCATCTAAACAAAAACACAAAAAAAAGAAAACATGGGCAGAAAACACAGTCCTACATAGCATACCTTAACCTTATTCTTCCGGCTGAAAATGGATTGAAGACATGTGATTCTCTCCATCATCACTGAGATCTGATTGCCTGAGTCAGTGACCACCAAGGGAGCGACAATCTCTCCAGCTATGTGCTTGTTTTGAACTTATTAGAACAGACAAGAAACAATGAGGCAAAAATAATATTTAGGTTGAAATCGTGAAGATGGGGAATTGTCAGCTCCGAAAGCCACCTCGACACCCAAAGAGTACAGTAGCCTACATTGGTAAGGTTTTTTTATTGGGGACAGCGTGGTGGTCTCCTTGATGGTAGGATGTTTATTAGCCGTAATCTACAGACAAGCCTTGCACCATGCGGCACGCCCTCCAGATGTGGGAGTGCCTCCCCCCCTTTGGAAGCCTTTGTTCACCGACTGGACAGACGCCAGCTCGCCCCCACACCTGCTTACAGGTGCGAGCACCGTGTGCTATCGAGGCGGCCAGAGTGATGAACTCTCAGGATCACAATTGAGCACTTTACCTTCCTCCACCACCTGGTCATCAACAACAGGCGTACAAAAACACCACAAAAAAAACAACAAAGCTCTCATTCGGATGGATGGGGAAGACAACCTAAGCAGCTGCCCTGATGGGGAAAACACAGTGCTGCAACTTTCCGCATTGCAGAAAGGTGGACCAACAACCCTGTTTTCTTTCTGTTTCTCCAAGAAGCATAAACCTTTAATACTAGATCACACCAGCAAACCAAACAAACCCAGAAAACTCCCCCCCCAAAAAAAAAATTTTGCAAATGATCATCAACCAAATGAGGAGGAATTTGATCCTTTCGGCTGCCACTGCACCTTCCAAAGCTGGATAGGACCAGCAAGAAAATCAACCTAAGCAGAAAAACTGGAGACAAGGACAGCACAAGAGGGATGCATAGCATGTGGGGGGGAAATCAATACAAGAGTGTGCCTGACACGCATCTATACATGAGGAGCTTCTGGGCTAATTAGGCTCTCCACATGTACAATCCACAAAGCAGTGATCCACAATCTCTCCAAAGATGATGGACAAAAAAAAAGCAGAGTTCCTTCAGAGTTCCACACCCAATTTTCAGACACAGGCAAAAAAGTAGATGCAACAAAGATGACAAAAACACTTTGAAGCAAACTCTTTCATGAATTTCGTATTGGGTCTTGTTCTTTCTGGTTCTCAAGCACAACAGCAAGTGCAAAAGAAGCCGTGACACAAAAAAATCTGCAACCCGTCCATCTATCCATCCATCTGCAAAACCCATTGTCCCTCTCCACATCTCCAAGCAATCACACACACAGTGTGTCTCTAAAGATAGACCCAAAACCCAAAAACAAAAAAAAACTTTCCCCTTCATCACCAACTAGGTGCCAAAAGCTTGGACTCCACAAACCTCCACACACACAAGCGGAACAAGGGGAAAAAAAAAACGTCCACCCATCCATCGACACAAGAAGAAGAAAACACAAAAGTAAAAGTAAAGTACGTACCTTGTTTGCGGCCCCAGATCGAAACTTGACAAAATCCCAAAACTCAAAAGCAGAGATCAACAAGTCCTCCCTCCCTCCCTCCTTCCCTCCTTCCCTCCCTTCCCCAAACCGGATCAAGTCTTTCCTCCCCAAAGCTTCATCACCACTCAACACCCCCTTCTCGTTCTTATTCTTCACTGCACCTTGCCTTGCCCCTTCTTCCTCAGCCAGTTAGTTCTACCACTGCAACCTCCCGTACCACCACCACAAGAACCAAAAACCAAAAAAAAAATATCACAACAAAACACAACAACAACAAACAGTCTTTTTGTCTGTCTGTCTGTTTACTACACCAAAAGCAGCAGAGTGAGTGAGCTTCTTGTTGGTTTTCTTCTTCTTCTTCTTCTTGGACTGCAAGTGGGTAAATAATATACGATACAATGTGGTCAGACAAAAACAAGTGAGGTTCTTCTTCGATCTCTTCTACTACGCTGCTACAACAACAACAACAGAAGGGTAATGATCATATGATGCAATCTGGTTGATTCTTCTTCTTCTTTCTAGTGGCTGCAAATGGGTAATAATGATATGATGCAATGTGGCTGGTTCTTGTTGTTGGGATATGTGGGTACAAGTGCGGCGCCGACTGTGCAATCTCTCTCTTAGTGTGTGTCTCTTGAGAGAGAGAGAGAGACAGAGAGAGAGGAGTGTGGGTCCGTCGCCAGCGAGAGCTTCCAAAATCAGTTGGGTTTTACCAGTTCAATGCTTTTGTTGGGCCTAACTAGTTGCTTTAGAAACTACTAGTGGGTGCCCGTGGCTGAAGGCCACTGTGAAGTCCTCCGTTTTCTTTAAACCCGGTTCATCTTTTAGTTTTTTTTACAAACTTTTATTTTTTTTATTTTTTATTTTAATGTGTTTTTCGGCACATGTAAAGCAAATCTGCATTGAATGTTCCAACTTTCTCTTACTATCGCTTGCACAAATATGCGAATGATAAAAATCCAAAAAGTAGCGAAATTTTTTCCAAATAAAAAATGTTGATCCTAATTGCTTGGGTCGGAGGATTATTAATTTGAAAGGGGTTGCGAATCTTACAAAGGATTTTTGAAATTTGTTTTGCAAAATTCGTCATGTTTCGAGGAAAAAGAAGTCGTCACATTTCGACACTCTCATTCATGGAGGTCGCCAGTACAAAGCAAGATTTTGAAAAGAATCTACAGACCACCTTGGTCAGGCGTCACTTAATGATAATTAGTGCCAGGGTTTTGATCCCTAATTAGCATAGGTCAAACTCTCCCATCCCCCTTTCTCCACACACACAGTCCAAATGGCATGTTTTTACAAAGGCCGGTTCTGCAGACGACGAAAAAGAAGAGTCAGAGAGGAAAACCAACTTAGTCCGTGCGTATGTTTGTTCGACGCGACAATTCCGCCGGCCCGACTCATCGAAATGCAGGACTCCGGGAGTCCTAGGCCGAGCCCGATTATCCGTCTGTGACGGACCTGAGCTCCGTCATAGACTCCGTCATAGACGGACGAACAACGTGAATTTATATATAAGATTGCATTGGATCCAACTTTTGGAAGTTTTTACCTTATTAGAACTGGTTTCTTTGGTGAAAGTGTTTTAGACTGGTTTAGATCGGAACAAAAAAATTTTGGGTGTTGAGAGTGTGGACATAAGTAGGCAGATGTACAACATCTTATCTATCTATTGGCAGGGCCAGTGTGTTTGTGATGCCTTGTTGGCCTTTGCCTTTGGTATGGATCTCTCTAGTATTGACGTTAAATAAAAAGAAAGAAAGAAAGTATGCAAGGATACAACATCTTATCTCATTGTGTTTTGAGATTCATTATAGAGTATAGTTGTTTCAGGGATTTTTATAGGCCCTTAGGTAATAATAATAATAATCGGTCTATTTTTTATCTGAGGATTTTTGAAAGATGGTATTTTGGCTCGTGTTGAAACTTGAGATTAGTTTATAGAGTTATAATATTTTGAAGGATTTTGGTTTTTTATATGAGGATTTTTTTGATGATTAATATATTTTTGCATGGTGAAATATTTGAGTTTCCATAATTCTTCTTCTTTTGCCTTAACATACTTTTTAATGCAAATGACAAGGCCATAGTGTTGACACACTCCTTGTTGTTTTTACTTTTCTGTCATGGGTTTTTTTTTCTCTCTCTCTTTTGTTTTTCACTTATTACTAACCTATCTAGATTCTACCTAGCTACCTACCAAGGATTCCTTTTTGCAATTTTTTTGGGAGGTCAAAATATTGGCAAAATTTTCCAAAACATACCCCCCAAAAAAAAAATTCCAAAAAAGGATTTTTTTACTAATATAAAACCTTTGCTTATGTTTGGTGAAAATTGGTTCTATTCAACTTGCCACTTACTATTACTTGAACAAAACTTCATCATCTTCCAAACATGTAGAGAGGAAGTTAATAATAATTTCAGGATAGAAGATTATGATGTATAATCTTCCAAACTAGAACATTACATTTTACCCAAAAGGTTGTGTAGTTTCATTTTCATGTTTTTTCTTATGATGTTCTCACGAGTCCAAAAGACAAATTCCCATGATGTTCCAACAATGTTCCCAGGTTGTTCCCCAAGGTTCTCATGTCATTCCTATAGTAATTGCAAAGAGCGTGATAATCCATTCACCAAAAGATGTTAACATAGTGGAACTGGAAGAGGCTCACGATTGTCCATTTAGTGTTTGGTGTGCTTTACATAATAACTTATTCATGTTTCCATTTATTTTACAGATTCTGAAAGTTAACTATTGAATGGAAGTGTTGTTTTCAAAGCTCTTACTTTAGAGGCAAAGAACCAATAAAATTGTATTTTTAAGTGAATGGAGGGGTGCCCTAACTTATCGTCGGTAAAATTGATGAAAAAAAACAAAATGCTATCAATTCTTTATGCCAAGTAAAGAGCTCACTTTACCCTTCTTTTTGGTTCCAATATTTGGCCAATTCCACAATAATGTACATTGACAATCTTTTTTTAATTGGGTTTAATATTATATAAGTAATTGTTACCTACTTTTCACCCTAACCTTCTTAGGGTCAACTTCTCTTTCAAAATCCATGTGCCCAACACCTAAAACAAACTTGCAACTTTCAATGTTTGCCTTCACAGTGTTTTTTTTTGTTATCTAAAGATTGTTTTCGGCATAATATTCTCAAAGATTCGTATAATTAGTGACATTAGAATTATAATATTTAAATCGGGCACTAAACAATTATAAGAAAAAATTTGAGTACTTTTGAGAAATTCTTAAGATATACTCAACAAATAGTTAGAAAGTACACCTTAATAATTTCTTAATGGTTATGTTTAATCTTAGGAGAAACTAGATTAAATATTTAGCATCAAAGTGCTAGGCTACTATGGTAATAAGCTTATAGTTGAAATGTTATCGATCAATATTGATTTTTGTAGTATACAATTGTTGGATTAGTTAGTGGAGTAGGCTATGGAATTTTTTTGTTGGATGATTGGGGTGGTGATCATCTGGCGGCACCACCCACCACAAATGTTAGTTGTCACTTGTTGCCACTAGGTGACTTACGGTGCATTCACACTTAAAGTTAAGTGAGTGATAAATGAAATTTTAGGTGACATCCTAGGTGGCACCCAATGTTAAATGGGCAATAGCTTAACATTAAATGAATGTTAATTTAACATAAAAGTTTCATGGTAACTAGGTTTAAGTCCTAAGTGGCTAGCATGGTGTTAGGGGACTCAACCCTAAAGTCCGTTACACAAAGTGCAAATGCACCTTGAGCTCTTTGTTTCAGTTTTTCACTCCTGTTTTGGCCAAGTCACTCTCATTTTCCTTGCTTTTGCCAAGTGCCACTTTTGGGATTGGAAAGAAAAAAATGTGGAGGGAGAGAAGGTGGAAAGAGTAATTGAAAGAAAAAAAAATGTTGTGAAACAAATTCCGGGTTTGATCACATGGGTGGATGAGAAATATGATGCTAATGATACAAGATACCTAATGGATGAAAATGCAAAAAGGTTGTCACAATCAACAACAAACCTAAACCTTTTAGATGAAAATGTCAATGCAAATGAATAGAGATGAAATTTGATGCAGATGAAAGTGATCTTCAAATGACAAACATGAATTTTGAGAATGAAATCAACACACAAATTAAAATATATTTTCAAGAATGGAATTGATCACAAGTAGGAAATTTTATTTATTTTTTCCAAATTTTAGAAAATCTTTTCCAAATTTGCACTAAAATTTTTTAATTAATTTTTTTTCCTTTTACTTTTTTTTTGGGTCACCACAATGAAAAACTTCACCCCCTGCCCCCCCCAAAAAAATGCTGATCACAAGATGAAACTAACAAATGGAATTGAAATTGTCACACAACAACTATGATTGAATGAATTTCATAAATTCTTTTTTGAAAATACAACAACTAATTTCCCTTCCTTTCCTATGCCCAAGAGTGGTCCCTTGGGAGGGAAGGAGTTGGGTGGGGCTGAAAAATGTGCAAGCCACCATCACATAGGGAGGGAATATATACATGTAAATTATATGTGAAAGCTAAGGACATGAATATGCCACCTAACTCCCAAAAGAAAGCAAAGAACTTGAGCCACAAATCTTCAAGACTTAGCATGTGAGTTTGCTTGGTACATTTGGCACATTTCCCAACTTTCCTTCCTTTTAGGTTTATACTTTCTTTCTTTCTTTTTTTAATTATTTTTTTAATTTTATTTATTTATTTCCTATTTTTGTTGCCTTCAAGTTGTTTCAACTTTGTTGTTCCCACAATAATTGGCAAGTATGTGTCCAAGTGTGTGTACTATATAGTGTTCATAAAGCAAGAATAACTCATAATTTCCATGGCCTATATAGTTCATTGAGTCGGGAATAATTTGTGTTGGGTTAACCCTCGAGGCTGCAGGCATTTACACGGTGTAAAAATTGACAATTTTTTTTCTTGAATATTCTTTCCCCCTTGTGATACCCGGCGGTTATCTGGCAGGTACTCACTTGGCATCACATGAAATACAATTTCTTTTTACAAAAGACATGGGATAATTCAGAAGATGCAAATGCTCACACCTGTCATTTGAAATGCCACATGGGTTCTTACAATTGATAACGGTTCTCTCTCTCCCAATAAAAATCTTGTGGGAGGTTTTTTTTTTCTTTTTTTGTAATAAATTTAAACGGCATGTCTTAGCATCTTGGGGTTTCCATTACAAGCTCTTTAGCCCAAACTGTGCATAACAAGACCCAAAGTGTGTATTTGTGCAGCACCAAGATTTGTTGGGCACCACCAGACACATCTTGGATGGGCAAAAGGAGAGTCATGGAAAGGAAAAAAAAAAAAAAAAAAAGAAGCAAGCAATACTTTTGCACTGCCCAGTGCCTGCAATCACAACTATGGGCACATATGATGTTAGAGCATCATCTCCAACGGTGCTCGGTTTGTGATCCTGCACAGTAAAATTGGTTGAAGAAAATCCAACATATGCTGGCTTAGCTCACGAAATTGGTTTAGGCTCCGCATAAATGCTCGCGTTGCCTGGTGTGCACCTGCAGAAAAGAGTGTAATAAATATGATTGGCTCTACATATAATGATTGGTCCAGGTGGTTTGCTATTAGTAGTCCCCCACCTATTTGCTGTCGCAGTTTCAGTTTTATGGGTGGGGTTGCAAATGAGTACATGAGCTAAACTGGCCGGTCATAGTACACTTTAAAACACAGAGGAGCTTTGTGATCTGGGCAGACCTCGCTCGGTTGCCTCTGGGTCCAAAGATGAGTTATAGAGGAGCTCTTGGCGCACCTAGTGCACTTTAGATCATTGGATTTTAACTAGAATGCAAAAGATATGGCCTTTAGAAATTCTCGGTCTCATTGTCCAAAATAAAAAACAGTCATCAAACATCTTTTCTATATATGTTCAAGCAATGGAAATTCCATCAACGAACACTTTTGCACTGACACATGTCACAAATCTACCTTATCATCACAGAATCTCATGCTCAAACTAATCATGTTCATTGAAAAAACTAAACATCTTTATTCAAGGGTTGAGATTAAAACCCTAAAACAAGGCAAAACAATGTTTGGTTATCAAACCCTAAAGGTTTGTTAAACTCTAAATTAGTTGTCAATCTTTCATGCAACATCGACTCAGGAACCCACTACCTCTCGCCCCCTTCCATCTCCTTTTCATGTGTGAGTTAGATTTTCACAATTGCCCTACATGTCACACTTTGAGCTTTCCTCCTATTCATCTCCTCTCTACGTGCGACCCCCACACCTCAACTCCATCGTTGATCTCTTCTTTGTGTGGGTTGAGTTCCCCCCAACTCAATGATCATTCCCCCTTCCATCTCCTTTTTCACACACAGGTGAAACTCTTCCTAACTCAATTCTCACTTTGTTGTCCTTCTCCTCTCTGTACACGGGTCAAGTACCCCCCAACCAAATTTTCGCTCCCCTATCCGTCTCCTTTATGTGCACAAATCAAATTGCCCCCAACCCAACTTTCATTCCCATGTTCATCTCCTCTTTGTGCACAAGTTGAATTCCCCCCAACCTAACTTTCACTCTCCCTTCTCACTCTCCCTTGTCTGTTTCCTCCTCGTGCATGGGTTGGGTTCCTCTCGACTTACTTCTTGTGGGCCTCTCTATGCTACAAGTACATGAACGTGAAGCTCTAGCATATGCACAAATCTCTTGCAAGTAGGCAAAACCTAGTTTTAGAAATTGAAAGGAGCTCAAACCTCCCTGGTTTGAACTTCTTGCTCAATTTTTTTGCAACAAAGGGAGTGCACAACTTGGTTGTTTGGTTTTTTATTATGATGTCCCTTTGCCAATTAGGAGATTGGTGGGGTGGAGCAAAATCAAAGCACATTACAACAAAAAATTTCTTTGTCAAAACTTTTGCATTTGTAATTGTGGATCAAGCAACATGAAATTATTTCTCAATTTTGATGGTGTGACTTATAATAAGTAGTTCAACAATGGATGATCTTGGTTGTTGTTTATTGCAGGTCTAGTTTTTCCCATTTCATTTGTTGCAGCTTGGTGCACCACTTGAAATAGGTTTTTTTGCATCTTCCAAAGTGGTGGTAGTTGGACTTAAACTTGCCTTTCATTGATCTCAGCTGAAATGGTACTCTTCAATTCAAAGTTAATCTTCATTAATTAAAAATGTCTACTTTATGTTGTAATGTACTTACATTTGGGTTGAAAATGAGTACAAATGTAATGGAGAAAATACATTTTTGTAATGGGAATTGTTGTGATTGTACATAATGGTAATGGTTTAGCTTTCAAGTAAGTGATTAAAGTGATTTCCATTAATCTATAGATTTTTTTTTTATTACTGAATCAGATTGTTGTGGATGTTAGTGGTGCTATTTTGATTACTTCAATGTAAAAAAAAACATGTAAATTCATTTGACATTCTAGAATTACAAGATTGGAGATCTTTCAATTTTGACATCACCAAAAATGCACAATTATTGATCTAGTCTATTATGTTTATAATGAAAGATTTGTAAAACAATCATTTTCATATGGAAAATTTCATGTAAATTTGCATCACATTTACAATTATAAGATCATTGAAAATCCTTCAATCTTAACATCACCAAAAAACATTATTCATCATCAATAATAACTCCTACTACTCCTAATTGTTTTACCTTAACAATAATTGTTATTCCTTACTTCTTGTTCATCCTTAGTTATGTCGATTTTTTTATAATTGTTTCTTCTTTTAATTATTCCACCCCAACATTAGCTATTTTTCTTGATATTTTATTCATCTTCAGCTACAATTGTTCCACCCATTAGTTATCCACCCAATAACTCAGTTGTCCATTTGTGGTTGTTGTAAAGATGCTACAATTTCCCTTTTAGTTCAAATTTGAGCCAAGGTTCGTTGTTGAACTTGTTTCTACACCTATGTTATTTCACCAAAATTCACACCCCTATATCAAAGAAGATGAGCTTATAGACCTACCTTGAAATTGGAATGAAATTTTCTTCTTACCTTTCTAACTCTTGAAAATGACCAAGCTATAATGAAATTAACTCATAGTTAATTTACAAGTTCCCTTTCAACTAGTTTTTCAACTACAATCTACACTATAAGTGTTTTTCAGGCTTGCTTCTCTTGTATTTCTTTCCTTCTGTTTTCTCCAATTTGCTTTACTACCTCCCTATCCATTACCCTTTGTCACATAATCTTCAAATATTCTTCTAATATTACAGCATGGTTTCAAGAATAACTAAATAATGGTTCTCTTCCATTGGTCATTATTGTAGGCAGATGTGGTAATGACAACAAACCATGACACCCTTGTGCGGATGCCACTTGAGTTGAACTTTCAAAAAAATTGAACTCTGTAGTTTCATCCAATGAAGGTTCTACCAAATTATCAACCATGTTCTTTGACTCTATTACAAATGCATGGTTAATGACTATATGAATTTTAAGCATGTTCACATAGTATTTAGGTTGGTCTTCAAATAAACTAATAATATTTGGAACTTCTGTTGTTGAGCCTATGTTGATGAATTCCTCTTCAACAGTATGTTTTTTCCAATCTTCTTCACCATCCTCTTACTTTGGTCCTTCTTCTTCCTTGGTTTGATTCTACAATGTGTACAGAGTACTAGGGCCAATTTTTGAATCCATAACCCTATGGTTAAATGGCCAAATCCTTGTACCTTTGAACCTTGACATGATATTTTGTCTTGTAGGTGTTAAGTCTAGTGTTTTGTCTACCCACCCTACTAATGTAACCTTATTTGATTTTGTGTAATTCCTCCTAACCATTGTTATGTTTCTTTCCTTTCTAAATGTAGTTTTGAAAGGCTTGAAATAAGCCACATTTAAGGGCTAAAGTGCATGAAATGTATGCGGAGGTAAAATAATCATATCTAACCCAAACACTTGAACTTGTTCAATTGCTTCAAAGGTGACATGGGATTAATGCCCATCCAAAATGAATAGATGTCGATTTATATTGGATATTCCACTTGGTATAAACCTTTTGAAAAAAGATAACGACTCTTTGAAAAGGAAGGTAATCATCCATACCTTTGATTACATAGCCATATAACTCCCTAGTTTGTAGAGTTATATGTAATTGTCACATATCCTCTCTCTTCTAAAATGTAAAACCCCCAGCAATGTTGTTTTTTTTTAATTGACCACACATTTAACAATCAACCACTTTTTAGATTTTGGGATAATGTTGTAAACTTGGTGTGAACTTCATTTTGCAATAACCCTTTTTCATGATTATCTTCCTACTTGGATGCTTGTTTCATTAAAATTATAGATAGGGTCAGTTTTTGTGGCCGACTAATATCCAATCC
Organism: Sphagnum tenellum; assembly: GCA_963921925.1. Lineage (NCBI taxonomy): Eukaryota > Viridiplantae > Streptophyta > Sphagnopsida > Sphagnales > Sphagnaceae > Sphagnum > Sphagnum tenellum. The sequence goes on from OY998153.1 coordinate 12,787,142, forward strand.
ATCAACTTGACAAATGTCAAACTCATGATGTCTATTTTTGAACCAGTACCATTAAGAATTTCCTAGTACCTTTTCTCAAAAAGGTGTTGGCTTTGTTAGAGTAAAATTTGTCACTTTCATTTTAAACTATTATAGGCTCATTGATAGCCCAATTTCCTGCATAAAAAAAAACCCAAGCAACCATAGTTTAATCTTCTTATACTATTAGCACCCTTACTGGTCCAAATTTCCTAGATCTTATTTTCTCATAGAAATGATTAGACAATGAGGTAAAACGTTCCAATGCCTACTTCCCAACCTCAATGCAATTGTCCCATTTTCAATTGCATCCATGGCCTCTTCCAATGTTTCATTGGTCCATTTGCCTCTAGTGATTAGAAGATCACATAATAAACTTTCTTCTATTTTCTTATTGGTTCTTGTTTACAAGATGGTGGGACATTCTCATTGTCTTGGCTTAACTCCTCCTATAGTCCACTTTGCCTCTTACAAGGTTCATTGATCATCATGATCTAGATCCCCTTGGTCCCAACTTCCAACATGTCAGGGGTGTGTTATTTCACCTTCCAAGAAGTACAAACTTGAATATTTTGTATGTTGCCCAACTTTCAAGGAAGTATGACAAGTCAAGGTATGTTTGAAATGCATATGTCTTTAGTTGTTGAGAATAAGTTATCAATGCATAGAACTATTCAAAGTCATCCAAACCAAATCATGGCCTATTGTTTTTGTACATGCAGTAAGTGTGTGCAACAAACTACAATTTCTTGAGTTAGATAAAATTTGCTTCTTTTATGATTGCTTAGATTGTATTTACAAATTATGGAACTTTACACCCAACAGTAACATAAAAACTACTTGAACTTTTGGTTGTGAATCTAATATATTCAAGTTTTTTTAGTTGTCTTTCTATATCCACATCTGAATCCTAAAGTTCCTATCTCTTCTTTGATAGCACTAAGGTATGATCCTTGATGTTCAAGTTGTAGATCTTCAATGGCTACTATACTATTTAGATTCCACTAATATACTTCTAGTTATTGTAGTTCCTATTTGGCAATTCTAAAATGCCCTCCTTGCTCTAGTTGATATGTTATGACTTATGTTTATGATCTAGAATTTTCTACAACTCCTATGTTACTTTCCCTTTGCTAGTCTAGCCCATATGCTTTCAAAATGTTGATGAAAGATTTTAAACTATCTTTCTCACAATTTGGAAGCTTTGACATGTTGAAATAATTTTTCTTATGAATTTGAAAGATAGGATTGTGAATTCAAACCTTGCCTTGTGAATTTAGCAAATTAATTTTGGTGGGAATTGGATGTGCTTGAATTTGGGGGGAAATTGGAAGTCCTAATTGATGTGTACCTATTTTTTTGGATTCTTGTAAACCCTAATCCTTTTTTATGGTTAGTTGTGTGCTATTTAACATGACTTTTGCACCCATCACCATGATGATACCCATTTTAGTGTGCACTCCAATTGCCTATGACCAAATGCTCATTCCCACTCAAAACTTGGAGCAAGTGTAAAATTGGACCATTTTTTTTTCATGACTAAACAATAAAAGTACCCCTCAAATTCCCCCCCCCCTTGCATAATGAAAATCAACTCATGGCCCATCACTAAACTAATCCCTTGTAATATTATTCAAGTTTTTTACAAATGTGTCCACCTAAACCCCAAATACCAAACACAAAAACTTGATGGCTGATTAACAATATGAAAAATTTAGAACAATTCTCTTCTAAACCAAGAGTTTGGTAATGGGCTAAAAGAAAAAACCCACAAGCAATTTTTTGTCCTAACATATAGGTTAATTCTAGCACTACGTGGGTGCTCGGTGACCGGCCTCGGTTTAGTGATGGGCCAGTTTACCCTAACTAAACTTGGATGTGAAAAAATATTTTCGCAGGCTCACATACTGAGCACCGCTGGAGATGCTAACATTTTCGCAGGGTCACATCCTGAGCACCGCTGGAGATGCTAACATTTTCGCAGGGTAACGTACTGATCACCGCTGGAGCTGCTAACATTTTCGCAGGGTCACATACTGAGCACCACTGGAGATGCTAATATTTTCGCAAGGTCACATACTGAGCACCGCTGGAGATGCTGAGATTTTCGCAGGGCCGCATACTGAGCACCACTGGAGATGCTAATATTTTCGGACAGGGTTACATACTGAGCACCGCTGGAGATGCTCTTAAAAGGGAAGGCAAGAGAGTGCATGTCCATAGGGGGATCTGCGGTTACTTCAGCAGTCCTTTTGTGTACAATTTTCAATGCAATTCATTCACTTTTTTCAATGCAATCCACAATCCTAAGCAATGACTTTTCTTTGAGAATGGTGGCCCCTCCTGGAGTCATGGGTGGTGGTGCTAAGTACTAACTTCTTTTCCACCACCCACCATTTTCCTGGGTTACCCAACTTGGAAAACACTGACTCATGAGTGTGGCTGGATCACATTGCTTATAGGTACTAGGTCTAGGGTTTAGGGTTTAGGGTTAGTCCATTGAAGTGAATAGGGATTTTGTTTTGGGGGGGAGGATTAGGGTTGAGAAAGTTTGTGAATCCCTCCAACCAGCCTTTATTATTAGATATACCTATTGGGGGTGTGCTTCACAAGTTTGTTCTTGTTTTGTTTGTTTGCAAAGACCCATTTTGATTGGCCCATCCGAAAAAAAATAAAAAATTAAAACCCTAATACTTTGCAGGCTCTTCAAAATGGAGGTTTCTATTGGATGATGGAGTGCATTTCCCTTGGCCCACCACTCCATAATGGGCACACAATTCAAAGAGAGGGGTAACGGTTACTATGGGGAAGGGTTATGTTACCCAATTGCAAAATAGTATGGAGATATGGAGCATGCACACAAAATGGGCTCCACAAAATGTCATGTCTCAAAGTATTGTTCAAGGCACTTTTGAGCATTTTTTGAAAGGTGATGAACATGAACTTTGGTTATGTTCAATGAATTGTTGTACCATTTATTGCAAGTCCTTTTGAGTCACAACTTGTGTTGGTCAGTTCTTCCTCCCCTTTTGTTTCCCCCCCTTTTTTTTTGTTTGCCCTTTTTCTTTCATACCAAAGGGGGCAAGGTCTTTGTGAATTTATTTTTCTTGTCACAGACATCTTGTAATCAAATACCAAAGTAGATTCTGAAAACTTGTTAGACTTTGTTTACTATCAATTTGCTTGTTTAAGCAAATAGAGGTTGCTCAAGTTACCAACTTCCCCAAAACTTTGTCATTATATCAAATCTCTTATGCATAATAAGAGTTGAGTTGATTTTGAAATTGGGGAGGGCTATGGAACCATCTAGAATAATGGATAATGCCAAGGGGGCTTTCTTTGGTCGGGTCTCTATGGAGTCTTTACAAGACACATAATGTAATGTCTCTCTATCCAGTTCTTAACCAATTTCAGACTTTGCAGCTCGGTGGTCCATTGGATAATGGACGGCTCCCTCGTCCTTGTTGATGACTCATGATTTTCTCAATAACCAACCAACATCGGTCACAACATTGTTGTGTATGTAAATGTAAATAGCCATGATATATATGACAAGCAAAATAGTGTAAGCATTACTACACTATTTACCCCTTATATGCTCAAATTTTTCACACTTTCATTGCCTTTCCAATTGTATGCACAATGTCGTGTAAATGTTTTGGGATGTGTAAGTGTATATATTATATACCCTTAATCTACTTATTTATAGACTTTATTAACAATCCATATTAATTAGTTGTGGATACATCTCAAAGCATTATTTTTTAAAAATAAATTCAATGGGTCACTTTTTGATTGGCCCTTCACAAAATATTTTAATACTATTAATACTCCCCTAAATAGAAGCCTTCACTAATAATATAGTAAAAGATATTATTATTCAACTTGTGATTCCTTAACTATTATGCCCCAAAGATTTTAGGCTTTGAACCCATATACTTTTAGGTCCATGTCTTTATCTCCATTGGACTCGAACCTCATTCTCAACCCTCATGACACCCTTCACATTTGGAATCCGTCCACGATCCTTGAACATTATTGGATGGTTGTTGATCCAAACACCTCTCTTTTTCAACCCATGTGCTTATAACCCTAAACCTTTGAGAGAAGTTTGTTGGGCAATTTCTTGACCAACAAGATGGGACTATAAATATCAAATTTAAAGGGGCCTAAATAGGGAATGTAAGGGATGGTATATGCTATGGCGTTTTGTGATTAACATTGCAATTATATTGGATGGAAGTCATCATACACACACAAGGAATGACATGCTCCAAGGATGGGTAAAGACATAGATGGCATTTTAACACTTTAATCAATGGATGGCTAAGTGAAAATAATTCACTCAAGTTTCATGCACAATAGAACAATTATTTGCGCTAGTTTATTATGGCGTATGTTAATTCAATGCATTGATTGATGTTGTTAACATGCATTGTAACCCATTTTCCCCCTTATCTTGTGAAAGAATTTTGATCTTTTAGGGGATGGTTGTTATGTGTGTCATAATTGTATCTAGTTAGTGATTGATAAAAGCACCATTGAAATTCGGATTTTCCTACTTGTTCAACATTTTTACATTGAAACATTCTAGTACTTGGGTACAACCTCAATCAAAGTCATTGGGGGATTTTTCAACTATGATATTATGCCTTCTTTTCTTTCTTTTTTTAATATTTTGATATCCAAATTTTGGGAAAAGAATTCTAGAAAAGTAGAGAAATTAGTCAAATTTGAACTAGAAAAAAACATTTCTGAAAAAAAAAATTTCACTTATTTGGGTTTTAAAAAAACAACAAAATTTGTTGAAAAAATCATTGCTTGTATGATAAGGTGAATAATGGCATATTGGGTTTTGGGCAAACCATTGAATAGGTATACAAGTTGAATTCTGGCTTATGTATATGTTGTTGCCATGTGTGATTCTATTCGTATGCTATCAATTGTCCTATCTTGAAATCCTTTTGCAAATGTTGATGCATGTGCATTGTGTGAACTGGTTCCTGGGTGTTGTCTAGTGGCTGAGTTGGCAGAGTTTTATGCATATTAGCTTACTGCCCAAGTGTACACATTAGCTCAATTCCACGTGTGTGACATGTATGACATGAATGACTTGGTTGGTACTTAGTGGGATACTTGTGGGCATAATAATGACTTGAGCCTCTTGGACTTGATAGGCATGAAAAGAAGGGGTGAAAAACTCATTTTTTGCATTTGGGGTAGAATGATCAGTTCTTCAATCCCCACAAGAAGGGCTATTTGGAATCAAAGACTCACAGGGTTCTGGGTATTTGATACAAGAGAGAATCAAAGAACCATCATCGGTTTCGGTTATTTCAAAAACTTCAAAGAATTACAGGGTTCTGGGTATTTGAAACAAGAGAGAATCAAAGAACCATCATTGGTTTCGGTTATTTCAAAAACTTCAAAAACTAAAACTGATACTTTGAAGTTTTCGAATCCAACTCAAACTGATGTTCAATTCAGAAATCAAACCATCTGAATCCAACATGGTTGCAAAGTATGTTAGTTGCACATCATGCCCAAGGTTGTTGTGGCAGAAACCTTAAATCCTGAATCAGGCTGTGGATTCTGTCCATCAGTTTCGGTTATTTCAAAAACTTCAAAGACTAAAACTCGTACTTTGAAGTTTTTGAATCCAACTAAAACTGATGTTCAATTCAGAAATCAGACCATCTGAATCCAAGATGATATTGCAAAGTATTTTAGTTGCACATCATGCCCAACGTTGTTGTGGCAGAAACCTTAAATCCTGAATCAGGCTATAGATTTTGTCCTGTGAGATCGCTGAACAATTCAACAACCCCAAGTCAAGTTACTCAAAATATTGTGCATACCACAACAATATCCTTGCATTCTCTGAACACATTCCTCCAGCTTGTCACTTATTTTCCTCTTGAACTTGCTTCGCTCTTCTGACCCAGCTTGTTTATGTGGTAACCCCTCACTGGCAGCCCATACAGCACCAGAATCAACAAGCCTATTTGCTGCAAATCTGCCATCCTCTCCAATGTGGAACCACACCCAATGCTGTGGCAGCTGCCATTTGATGAATGTCAAACTTGCACCCCCAGTGTCTTCACTCATTCTGACAGCCAATTTCTCCATCGTAGATAGAATGACAACCAATCTCTCCAACAATTGTGGGTTCAACATTAAGGTTTCGGAGCTGCAGATTTTTGAGGTTTGTAATAGAGGACGAAATTTTTCCTTCATCAAGATAAGTGGAATTTTTCTCTACAAGCTTACCATGATGATAACCCAGCTCCTGCAAGAACATGGTCTCCGGATTCTGACAGATAGAAACACTGTGGATTCCTTAACACCAAGTTTCTCAGTTTGTAAGAAAATGTGAACTCTTGGCTAAAATGTGCAAGTGTGTCAAGGGTCATTCTTTTCTCTACAGTAAATCTTAGAAGTTCTTTAAGCCCTCCAGCAACAGCATGTTTTTCAAACTTGATCTGAAGAGAGTCCTTAAAGTCTCAGGGGTCCTCATATGGGGACACAAATGGCACATTTCTAAACCTAGCAAGCATCTTCTGGTGTCTCTTTGAGAGGTTGTAGTACCCCTTTGGTACTACAAACTTTTACATGGTGGTTGTAATCAGCTCCTGTAGTGTCTTCTCATCCACACACAGAGAGAAAACAAGATTATCACTGAGATAGATACTCCTGGAGTGATGAAATTCCTAAACACTTTTACATTTGAGAGGAAAAGCTGAACTAGGATCATTCAAAAACCCAACAACAAGACAATTCTTGATGTAAATTCTTAGAACAGGAAATCCTGGGATACAAAATCTTGAACCTTAAAAAGTAGAATGAACTAACTCAGAAAACAAAGTCCATTGTAGCTGACTAAGAAGGACCATGAATTGTAACTTTCTAATCTGCACAAGTTGGTACCCAGCAAGCAAGCAATAGACACAGTTCATCCCAACTTCAACTGCACGTATCAATTGCAAAGCTCGCTGCAAGCTAGGAACCCAGAACATGAACCATTTTATTATTGCCAGGTGATAATGCCACCACCATGCCCGATTCTAAAGTCTTGATCTTCTTTGATGAAATCCACAAAGTGAGTTCTTAAAACCTAAACCCTTGTATCTGAAACTCAAAGAGTATAGTACTTGTCTGCCACCGTGTCCAATTCAAAAGTCTCTTCCTTCTTTCATGAATCCAGATTCAAGTGATTTCTTAAACCCTAAACCCTTGTACCCAAAGCTCAAATCTTTGATCATCAAGGAGCATAGTACTCATACACTGCCGACATATCCAATTCTATAAGTCTCGATCTTCTTTCATGGATCTGGATTGAAGCAAGTTCCTAAACCCTAAACCCTTGAACCTGAAGCTCAAATCTTTGATTATCAAGGAGCATAGTACCACTCATTAGGCCGCATCTAGGATTGTGAGATGATCAGATGAAGAACAAAGTTCAGTTGTTGAGTCCTAATTACCTCAAACAATCATGGCAAACCTTCACTATGCTCTCCATTCCATTGGAAAGCCTTCAATGAAAATATTTTCAAGGAAATCTTTGAGCAATAAGTGCTCCTTGAAAATATTGAAATTGGATTAAATACTTATATTTCAAAAATATAGAATCATGTGACAAGATATATAAAACGTACAAAATATTGATATGGCGGAAGTATTGTTGGAAGTACATAATAACTTCCCAAAAAAATCCCAAAAGGGAATAATCAATACTTACAAAAAAATTATTCAAAAAGTCTTTGATGTTTCAAAAGTTCCCGATCATGTAACAGGCATCCAAATTAATCATGTTTTCCCGCTTAGTAAAAAACACCAGTTAAGAAATCCCCATCTCAGCAAACAATGTTGATCAACAAACCCTAAACCCTAAACCCCCTATCATTTCATTTGAAATATTCACACTCTGACTGATCTATGAGATGTTGGTTTGACAACTAATTGTTGGTAAAAATAAAGGCTTCCTCCTCCTCCTCCTCCTCCCCAATGATAAATCCCCAAAACTTCAAGCAACCTTTCAAATAATAATGTACCAACCCAGTAGACTTGATCTTTCAGTGCAACATCCGTTATGTTTGATAATTGTACCCGACAAGAGAGGAGAGAGGACAAATGGTAAGAAATGGGGAAGCAAGAATAATCTTCTACTATGAACTGAAGGTTACATACAAATCAACTAGAGGGTACTACTACTACCACTATTTTGTTGTCCCTAGACTTGGAGAATATTTTGGATGGGTCTGTGGGTTGTAAACGTATGAATTGGTTCTTCACGTGCTCCAAGAGGATTGCACTACTGTGAAGGTGGGCAGATTAATTGCCCAAAGTGGGGTGTGGTGTACTTTGAAGGTGAATTGCTTTCACCCCCAAAGTTCAAACTTCATCTATTATAGACCTGAAGTGCTGAATTATACTAGAGTACCACCCGGAGATGTACGTAGGGTTTCCAAACTTTATGTACGTACCTGGGTTTACTAGTAGTTCACACATTTCACTCAAGGAGTTATGGACCCTCCATTGGACAACTTGTCTATGATGCCTGCAACAGATGAGTATGTCCCCCCGATCAAGCATATGATCCCGATCACAATTATTGCTGAACAAAGTATGACCTGTGCAGCAAAAAATGCCACAAAAATAGAAAAAGGTAAGTGTTTTTTAAAGAGAAAATTAGTTGCAGAATCAAGTGAAAAGAACCCATTTCATCATGGGTGAGGAGTGTGTAAAATATTAGGGTTTAGGATTTAAACCCAAGGAACCCTCACAAAAATGGTGAAAATCAACAGAACATTTCCTTTTGAATTCTCCAACTGATATGAGGTATTAGTGCTGTGGGCAATTGAGCACACCTCGAAACACAGAAGAAAACTGAGATTCTGGATGTACCTGGAACAGGGTGGCTTTCTTGTCAAGGATACTAAGGTAGCATGCACATGGCAGAATCACCGACTGCCACAAGCCACACAAGAGTCAACCTTACAGAATCCTGCAGCTACAAAACTTGACCTATAGCACTACAGAGCTGCTGCAAGGTCTACATTGAACTCACAACTGTTTCACCATAATTCAGATCTGTTGTATTAATGCAATCTGGAGCATTGACCCTTTGAAAACATATTGGAGAGCTGCTCAGATTTTGATAATGTAAAATTTGCTCCTGAACATGTATATATATCATCAGTGAGTTTCAATACATGGTTTAGGGTTTAGGATTTAGGATTCTGGAAAAAACTGATCAAGCACCACTTGCAAAACTTACCACAGTCATGCTAAGGAAGGCACCAATAAAGGCCATCACCAACCCTGTGGAACAGAAAAGATGACCATGGATTAGTTTCCACCAAACACCAAGATGTGGGCACCTAATTAAGCTTGCACCTGAAATGTTTAATGGGTGGCCATTAGCTTTGGCCACAGAGATGGAGAGAGAGGGGAAGGATGCTGGAAAGAACCATTCAAAGAAGAGAAGGGGGTGCAAAGGATTACCAAAAAATGGCACCAAGACTGCAACAGCAATTGTGGAGAGAACCAGGGCTGTCCGTATAACAAGGGACCATGAACGGTACTCTGCAGAGTCAGGTCTCTGTGGCAGCAGTTCCTCTAAGCTATGTGCCACTGGAGTCATTGTCAATGCGTATTTGGTGAAAGGATTAACCACCTACAGGGGACGACCACATTGCATGCACACATTCTTAAGAGAATGATGAACACAAGCTGATGGCAGAGTATGAATGAAATGGAAATGAAAAAATGTGGAAGGGTTATTATGATGTACCGTGGTCCAAACAGCAATTTTGGAGGCTACGAATTGCCCTGGTAGATTGAGGGTGATTTGTGATGCAGTATCCTCCCCAAACATGGTGAAGCCCATAGCTGCCATGCCACCATAGAGCATTGTGCACAGCAAGAAGCTGCAGCAGGAAGCCCCCCCCCAAAAAAAAGTTCCAAAAGGATTGCTGTGGTGCTTATGATGATTTGATGGAAACACCCTTCACAATTTATTTTACACAAAGAAGATAAAGGGACTTGATCATCAGCAGAGGAGGAGGATTGTCAGAATGCTTTGTTTGTTTACACACCTTACTCCCAATACTTTGTCATAATCAGCCCTGTTTTTCAGAGACGTATAGATGTTGGGGAACACAGCATGACCCGAGTAGCAAAATCCATAGAGACCAATGGAAACAGGGATGCCAGACCAATTCAGTAGATAACCCGGATGATGAAATCCAATGCCGTTAACAGTTCCCACCCAGTAGACACAAATGACCACCACAAGCGATGCAATCACACCTCCAGCTGCAGCAGTTACAACAAGCACAACAAACACTATGAGCCACATGCTGCCATAATGATGACAAGTTTTGCTTCTAGATTCTTCCTACAGGAGATCTACAGGATTTTATTTTTTTCATAGAAAGGCATTTGTCAATTCTGGTGCGAAGAATTGTAGGTCACCAATTGTACTTCTTCCAATGGGCTCAAAGGAGGTGAGAGGTGAGAACCTGAGACATAGGACAAGAGGCTGAGATCACGCAGCCAAACTGTGGGCAGCACGAAAATGGCAGTGAGAACAGCAAACAAGGTGTTGGAGCTGATACTGAAGCCTGCAACATCAAGGTGGACCCAAGGGAAAAGTGCCGACAGATTGTCGCCTTCAAGGATCAAAAACTCCACACAACAGGCCTGTTGTGGCTCAGATCAAACACCCACCCCAAGTAGGTATATTATTCTTCTTGACTGAATAGAAGAACACTCAGCAAGGAAAAAAAAAGACAATCTCTTTTTTTAAAAGCTGTAAACCACACCATCCAAATTCAGGATTACTTACATAAAGCTCTGTATAGAGGATGATCTGCACACACACACACACACACAGAGGAAATTGCAGATCAGGTCAGTGACCAAAGAGGCACAGAAACTAAATGTAGTTCTAAATGTGTTGTCATTTTTATAGATATGAGACATTGAGGTAACCCCAAAATAAAAACTGCCAGTCCTGGGGTGGGTGCTGCATACATTCAAAGGGTTAGACTTACAGCAATGATAAAACGTCCAGTGTTGCCGAATGCTGCTTGCCCAATGTCTGGGTAAGTTGCTAGACCAGGTGCACTCTCAAGGCAACGTCGGAGGAGTATCCCTGTGTAACAACAAATGGCTGACAGCACAAACAGCAGCAGCAGTCCCAACCAGCCCCCTTCCTTCACTGCATAAGGTGTTGTCAAGACCCCAACACCCGCCAGAACGTTCATACCTGCGCCCAGAAAATCGGAAGATCTGAAGAAATTCATTATCGTGTCTCAGACCACAATTAAACAAGAGTCTTTTTTCTTCCCAATTCTTTCCTTCTTTCTTTTCACAGGCCCCAAAAAAAATCCAGATACAAAAAACAATGGATATCCAATTCTTCCATTTGTGATGATGAAATTCTCCACAAATGATCGACCTACCATTAAACATGGCTTGTAAGATGCTGCTTCCTTCCCTTAGAGCTTCAGCTTTGATATGATAGTCAGCATCGGTCTTCTTCACATGCTCATCAGGTTTCGCTGCATACCCTTCACGCTGCTGACTATAAGCATGCTGCCTTTCGCCCTTTTCCAATTTCTTCCCTGGAAGGAATGGGATCTGCAGCGACTCAGTATCCAAAACTGGTTGAATATGTGGCGACCGCCCTGTTCTTTGGTAAGAAGAAGACAAGTATGATGAACTGATCCGATTGAGACTTGGGCTAAATATACTGAGAGCCGGTGATGCATACATGTCCATCGATTGCCTGCATTCACACCCCCATGATGCAAACCCTTCAACATAAGCCATGATTCAAAATGCATGTGGTTTTTTGTTGATAAAACTCTTTTTACAGATTTTGCAGCATCAGCAAAACATTTTGCTTTGCATCACACTATCACATGAATCTGAAACTATCAAAACAATACATTGTTGCTGTCTGCAGAGACAGGAGTAAAATCCATTGGGCCATGTACTTAGCAACAAAGAAGTATTCATCATCCTGGCCAGGTAGGTTGGATACTTTGAGGGTTTCCTTCTATCACCTCCCGATGCTGAGAGCTTAACCAATGGTGCTTATTAGCAATGCTGGTTTCAAAAGTCTGGAACATGTGACCAAAAACACATATGGGTCACAACACACAGTTCTCTATCTTTTTTTCTCGTTTTTCTCCAAAGAATGGCTGAATCCGAATGGAAATTTTCCACCTAGTTGAGATTGATGATTTGTCCTCTCAGTTGGTGCTCATCATCATGGGTCACCTACTTACTCTCCACTGAATTTCTGGAGATCTCAGATCAAACCTTCGATCTCTTCCAGATCAGACACTTTCTTCTAGCACCCATCAGCCAGAGGCTTAAGATTTTCTCAGAGAAGAAGTCATCTTGCAAGGAAGATGGATTTTGCAAGGGGGGAGGAACAAAAGATATTTCTCGTTTTTTTGGGTTCTTCTGTGGAATCTGCTACTACCCAACTGTCCAAAACAGAATTCAGAGAGGAGTTCAAGCATGAAGGAATGAATGAATGCATGGCTTGTGAGGATGGAAGGATATCTGAAGGGATGGGGTAAGGCAGATGGGGATAGTACTTGTAACTCTGGGGCCAGTGAGAAGCTGAACCCACTGGAGATGGCCTTCCATCACCATCTTCCTCATCAGAATCTCGCTCCGAGTTTTCTTCTTCCTCCTCCTCTTCCTCCTCCTGCTGCTCTTCAGCAGCCAGGTAATAGTTTGGTTCCCGAGACGGCATTGCAGCCAGTTTCTTCTCACCACCACCACTACCACAACAACAATAAACAAGAGCAAAACAAAACCCCTCACTGCAAATCCACCGCGAAAGGACAAAAAAACCGGAAAAACACACACACCCAATACTCAGATTCACAAAAGAAGAGACTGTATAAAAACCAAAACAAAAAACACAATCTCCAAATCTTTCTTCTTCTTCTTCTTCTTCTTCTTGACAACAGAAGAGTACCCAAAAACAAAAAAAAACTCACAAAAAAGGGAAGAACAAAAAAAAGAAGTAGAGCTGCAGCAGCAAAGGAGAGAGAGAGAGAGAGAGAGAGAGAGAGAGAGAGAGAGAGAACAACAAAAGTAGTTGTTGAAAAACCACTACCAAAAAAACAACATCCAAACAATTGGGTCACTGAGAATTCATAAGAGGGAGCTCTAAATGCTTGTCACTAATGCAAAAAGAGAGAGAGAGAGAGGAGGAGGAGGAGGAGGAGGAGTTGAGAAGATGGGTATTGCAAAACAAGAAACAAGACAAATCCATTGCAACTGAAGAGACCAGACAAAGAGAGTTATGCTCTCTTTTCTCTCTCTCTCTCTCTCTCTCTCTCTAGTCTCTCTGAGAGAGTGTGTTAAGTATCATTCTCTTTGGCATATTATCACTAATTACATGTCAATTCTCTAATCAATATCTACTAATCACAATCATGTTTCCTGATTAGCAGATACTAATCACAACTACAATTGCCTGCCCCATCTTTACTTTTATGAAGAACCTCCAGCTCCAGTTTTGGTTTTGGTTTGATTCCAGTTCCAGTTCTGGTTTGGGGTTGGTTCCAGTTACAGTTCTAGTTTGGGTTTTGGTTAGCTAAAATTCAACTGAAAACATCCCACTGCAAAGTGTAAGCAGACCACCTTGTAACTCTAGTTAAGGACTAGCTAATCCATGAGAGCAAGCAGGTTATGGTGAATATAGTCGACAAGCATGATGAGTGCCAAACCTTAAACCCGAGACTAATCATGATAACCAGCCTGCTCAAGCCAATTACGAAACATAACCATCCCTTATGAGAATTGAGCTGCCCAGTTTTCATCCACACAAGAACGAGCATTTCATTTTTTGAAATGCCCGGGCATGTGTGTGTTTGTGTGTGTGTGTCTCTCTCTCTCACACATGGGCAGGTGCTTACTTTGGGAAAACCCTAAACCCTAACACTTAATTAGCACACTACTTGCAAAATATCAATTTTTGAAATGAATTTAGACAACAACAAGTATAGGTTTTTTTTTTAGGGTTTTTTTACATGCTATTATGGAACAAAAGGTGCTACTACTACTAGCCTAGCCTACTAAGTTATTCCTTTGTTTTTGTCTCTCATTCCATGAGCCAAGAAATAGATTCCTTGAAACATCATATTTTAGGGGTTTTTTTTTTAATTTGGGGTTTTGTGCCTAGATTAATTGATAGATTCCTTTACCTTTTGCACCTCTAGTGAAAGGTGTTGGAAGAAGGCAAGGCTCATGGATAAGCTTTTGTGGGAATGTTTTATTGTTTTGGAATGCACACCCCAAAGGTTCTTTTTTCTTGGTATTTGGGAGCATCTCTGAGCATGAAAGATTCTTTTAGGGTAGGGTAAAGCCCTTACCTAGGACGGGTGCTTCACTAAAATAAAGCATCCCTAAGTTGGGAGGTTTTTGGCTAGGTTTTTAGGTCAATTGAAGGGACCTTCCACCAATCACATGCAACCCCTTTTGCCTTTTTATAAGAGAAGCCTTTTGTGCTTTGAGCTGGGGAAGGCTTGCTACCTCGAGCCTCCCTAATTTTCGGGCCCATGGTATCAAGTAACCGCCCTTGAGCCATGGCCCTCAAATTAGGTTAGGCTCTCCACATCATGCCTTCCCCTATAGTTTGTTTTTGCAAGCTCACTTTTGTGTAGATCTATCTCACTTTGTTGGCTATGTTTTACAAAGACATTGTGGGAACACCTTTTGAACACATATAGAGGCTGAAGAATCAAAAGTAGGTTGAATGGATAAGTTTAAGTGTCAGTTTTTCTTTTTATAAGTTACTTGAAGGAGATCATAGGGTTTTTAATATTAATTTTTTTTCATCTCTCAAGGGGTTTTTTTTTTTTCTTTTAACGTGGGCTTTTACTAAACTTGGAAAATAAAGGAGTTGTATTAAGTGGTATTGAAAGGGGTAAGGAGTTTTTTCTTCCCAAGTAGTTATTTCTTGGGTGGGTTTGGGTGGGTTTGGGTGGTTGGGGAAAAAAAGGGAGGTATTCCCTTTTTTTTTCCTCTCTCGTAATATGGTGAATTAACAAGGATATTTTCCCAATATTTTTTTATAAAAAATCAATGTCATTCTTTGGGGGCACCAAACATGGCAAAACTTCAACACAAAAAATTAATTTCAAATTTTTTTAAAAATTAATTTCTTGTTTGAAATCAAACATTGAACACATTTAACCAAAAGTTGAAAAACAATTCAATTTCAATTGTTTGTAGGACCAAAAACAAATTCAGGCAAGTGATCAAAAAGTTGATGTTTACCGATACATATTTATATTATATTTATATGTTTACCAAATATATATATATTGAAGTGAAAATGAAATGAATGGTTTAAACAATGGAAAAGAAATAAAACATATAATTTTAAATGTAATATTCTTTTGAAGTAGTTGTAATTAATTTTCACATGGGCCAATTGTACGCACAAAGCCATGGTTTAAACACTTCACATAATTTATTTTTTTAATAATCCAAACCGATAAATAATTCCAATTGAAAATATTCACACCATTAATAATCCACTACATGCCACATAAAGAAGTGAAGTTATGGTGGAAAGGTCCACCAATAGTCATAGCCTAGTGGTTTCAAATATCCATGCCACGAATAATCCATTATGCTACATAGTGCGGTGGAATTGTACTGGATCTATGGTGGAAGTGGTTCACCATAGTCACAACTCAATGTATTTAGTGAAAGTGTAATGGTTTTGGTGAGGTCCAACCCACTCATTTCAATTTAGGTGGGGATGTATAGTGGAAAAAGGGTAGGTTTTGTAATAATGTAACATGGCATGATGCATATTGTCAACAACATGATGAAAATTTTAAGATTAAACTATTTTAAACTACCAAATGTCATACCAAATACAAAAGAAATGAATCATTCAATATATCCAAAATCAAAACCATTGCATCTAATTAACACTTGGAATGATGACATACATAATGAAGTAAATAATTCACATCCTATAATTGCTATTACAAACATAATCAATATTGAACATTATGATTTACAATTTGAGTTTGTGATTCAATCACATAATATATCAAGCCAAAAATCTAAAACTTTAAAAGATGAAAATTTCATAATATCTTCATATTTTATGATGATGGAAGAACTTGAATGTCATAGTTTGTTTAAACAATTAAATGAACATAAAATATTAATATTTGATGACATTATGCATAGAAAACAATTATACCATGATACATCAATTTGTTTGTTTTTGGCAAGGGGTGTTGGAACTTGAAAAAACATTACATTTAAACATTCTCACAATGATCTATGTGAGGTTTTAGGTTGATCGGTCAACAAAAGAAGATGTTATGAATCCTTTGTAGACCCATCTAAGTTCAATTAGTTCCATGTGTAATGCATGTTGGCCATCTTGTTGAACTTTGCATTTCATGATGGCGAGTTACATGTTATGTTTGCATACGAACAATGCAAACAAACAAAATGGCGCACGATACGCCATTGCTATTAAAAGTAGGTTTGCTTTGATGGTTGAATGTAAAGCATCACCAACCTCTCCACATAGTTTCAAGGTCCATTGTTCATTGAACCTTTTCTTTGTTATTTTTTTTCCCAACTAAACTCGTTTTAACAATTGTTGTTGTTTCTTTTAGCCTTTCTTACACACTTGGATGTCAATAGATGTTCTTTTCAAGCATCTTGCATTCGAATTGTTACTTACTTTATTGCCAATTTTTGTTTGAATGTAGCCAAGTAATGTTCATTCATCATCATTATGCTTTTGCTGCAATCAATCAAAAATTCTTCATTTAACACTTTGCAATGGGACTTGCTAGAAACTTTAAGCAATGTCAAAAAAGTGATGCAAGTTGAAAATAATATTGATTGATGCCACATGCGATTTGCCCCCATTTGGCACCCTTTCTACAAATTTGGAACCCCAATTTTTAAATTAATTGACCCTATCTGATTGAATTCAGGATTCATGCTGCTAAACCTAGCAATAATTGATTTGATATTCACATTCCATACCCAAGGTTTGTTGACCAATCGAATACCCAGTTCAACCAAACTTTATTATCATCCATTTATGTGTCATTAATTTCGGATTAACCACTAATTTCAATGTAGTAATGGCAAACATTTCCTTTCGGCATGTTAGTGTTCTCATTTATAACCTTTCAACTTGCAAATCCATTGTTTGGGTTTCAAGTTCACTATCCACAAATGTTTCAAATGGAACTACAGCTTACCTACCATAACATTTGGATTCAAAAGCAAGATCCTAATGCTTGAAAAACCTTTGCATATGTTAATTATTGTTAGTGTTTTCATAAGCGTTAAAAACACCCATTGTGCCAAATCCTCCTTGTTAACATCCTTCGCTTTGTTACTAATGTCTAAACATTTCTATATGTTTTGAAAGCAATTTTGAAAGGTTTGAAACCTAAAACATCAAATGGTTGTAATGCATGTGAAGTGTGTGATGGCAAGGTGATTAAATTGAACCCCACACCCATATGCTTTGTGCACAACATCTAGGGTACCATGCGAGTTATGACCATCCAAGATGAGCAAGTGGCGATTGGTTTGGGCTTAGATTACTTTTAGAATTTTGAATAGAAACAATGAAATGAGATATCCACTTGTCAAATAATATGGCTATCATCCAAGCTTTAAGTTGCATTGCCATTGTTATGTTTAATTCATTTGGCAACAAAGTTTTATTTGAAATGGTTACCTCTAAAAGTGTAAAAACTTGGGAACATTACATTGGATGCATTGATGCATGATAACATGGACAACCCTTCACATTCATTTGGCGTGATTGAATGCATTGTTTGTGAGTCGATTCATGCTAGAACCGAGTTGCTGCCATTTCAACTAGCTTGGGCACCGGATTCATCATGGTTCCGGATTTATGATGGTGGGTACATGTGTGTTTCATATCTTTCAAATAAGTCTTTGTATAAACTTTTTACATTTGATGGGCATAGAGCTTTCACATGGCCTATCTCCAAACCTTGAACGATTCCCAACAATAAGTGAAGATTTCACTTCCTAAACCATCATAACCACCCCCATCTAGGTATGTTGTTCTTGAAAGGAATTGCTCTTTCCTAGGTAATTTCTACAACTTTCAATCATAATTATGTCAATGTGATTGGATTCCCAATCAACTATAATTTTTTCACATACTCCATTAGAGTAATTTCTTTTTCTTTCTGCAACACATTTGTTTTCCCTTTTTTTTGTGATTGTGTAATCTGATACACATGATTGCAAAATGATGTAAGCACACCCCACCTCTGAACAACAATCTATAAGTTATTACCCAATTCAATGCTTTCCATTACCAATTTCATGGGAATGTTGTCCCAATTCCCATTTTTCCTCATGTTTTTCTACTTTGAATGTGATTGTGTGGCCAGATCACCATTATTTCCATAAACATTGTTTGTGAATCCCTTAGCCCTAGGTGACAAACTGTGAAAAGCAAGATCCATTAATTTTTTGCATGTTGGATTGTGAGAAGTGGGAATCCCCAATGTCTTTTGTGTTGGATTTTGAAATGTAATTTTGATTGATGTCCCACGTGTTGGTGTTGAATTTTGAAATGTTGCATCACCATCACTTTTAGTTGTATGTTCTAAAGCATGTGAAGCTTTGCATGGCATATTTTGAGCAAATAGATCGATGGTTGGTTGATGTTGCAAGATTGATTTGTGATGCATCGACTTCATGTGTGCACTCTCATCGTGGCTACAAATGGGTGTTCCATTCTCATCATGAAATACATAATAACATGTTGTTGTGGGAAGGGTGTATAGAGGATGAAAATAACTTAAAATTGACTTGGGATTTAACTTGGGCAAAACATTTCAAATACAAGTTAGTGGTAGCTGGACAAGGTCATTCATAGGAGGAATAGATTCTTCTACATTGGAATAGATTCACCAAGTTCATGGTATATTTACTAAGGAACACTTGAGCAAAAAAGGCGTTTTCACATGGAATTATGATCAATCATCGTTAACACGTATACTACTTTTGTACAATCCCATGGGCATTATAACATCCAAATGACAAATCCTTGAAATTCCTTCCATACCCTTTTGGGAATACTTTTCAAAGTTCAAACACTTGGTGTTAAAATGTTTGAAGTTCATACCTTGGGAAAAAAAAACCATGTTAGATTAAAACATGAAAAATCTAAATATTATATCATTAGACCCAAAAAAATAAATCACAATTGTATTATAAGTGTGAATGAAACTAAGAAAATTGTGTGAGAAGCATATAATTGAGAATATATTCTTGAATATAAGTAATCCAATTCTCCCACATTTTGCCCCTTTGTTTAGGCTTCGTAAGGCACTATCACATAAGGCTATTGTGAGCTCAATGTGGTTAGGGGTCACAACAATTGTGACAAAAGAAAGTAGTCAAAAAAAATAGGTCAATATATACATTGTGCAATAGTTTCAAATTTGTTATTGTGGCTACAATAATTACCACAAAAGATTGCACCTAGACACACATAAGACACACACATAAAATATTTCTATATTCACGGAAAAAGGTTGAACTTTACATGTGCCAAATTTCAATGGATTGGCATTGGTGCAAAACGGATCCAAATTCCGTGTGAAGCATATATGTACATGTACATGGAGTAGCAAAGACATTTTGAAATATTATTATCATGCATTTTGCATTCATATATGTAGTAGGTTATTTTCAGTAGATCAATGGAAAAAAATACAATTACATACAACATATATTTTCATTAATTTTATGGATGAAACTAAACTCTATGGTGCAAATAAATAAATAAATAAATAAAATCAATCGCATATGTGGGAGGGGAGGTTCCGCATCCAACGTATATGATGACACACTTGACACCCGTTGGAAAGAAGGAATTTTAATAGTGGGTCAAACAAGCAAGTGCATCCGAATGGCATTTGATTTTGTTTGGAGTAAAGTGTAGAAATTGGAGCCGCGGCGAACAGCCCTTGTAAATAGTATATATGTACTAGCACACAATCTAGAATTTTTCTTTTAAAAAAAATAATTTTGGAGAAAAATTGCCCTCGTACATATGGATGCATACTAACAAACAAAGTCTAGATTTTTTTTTTAAAAATTCGTAAATTCAGAGAAAATATGCGCCGTGGCGAGCTGCCCATGTAAGTTAGCAACACAAGACAGATGGTTGGCAGATGGTTGGAAGAACAAGCAACCAATATAGAGAATTGCGTGCAAGGGAAGTACACTGAAATATCAATATTGGCAGGGAAGAAAGCATAATAATGTTGTAGTAGTAGTAGTAGTAGTAGTAGTACCTTGGCAGCTTTCAACTCATGTTGGTCAAATAATTAATTAATTTGAAAATTTGAAAATTTTCATTTTGAAAATAAAGGTAAAACTCAGCATTTAATGCACAAGGTTCCAGAGCAACTATAGTAATTGTACAAGTAGGAGCAGTGAAAATATATGGAGCAGCGCTGCTGCAGGCGCTTAGGAAAAAGGAAAGACAGGATGAAACTCAGTTCACTACCAAAATTGGTGGAAAAAACTAGTTTCGGTCCCAGTTTATTTCCTTTTGTAAAATTTTTCATTCCCAGTTACGCATTTGATGCCCTATTAGGTGGTGCCGAAACTGGCCATTCTCGGCCCCGCAATCGCCCACAGATAACTCTATTCGACAAAACTTTGAAAAATTACAGTTTTGCAACAAATAAAAATCTTCAAAAGCCAATTTTGGCTTAAACAATGAAACACCAAAAGAAAAATTAAATGCATCAATAATTTATTTATTTATTTATTTATTAATAAAAAGGCTAGTTGAGGTAAGTACCTAGAGGAATTTTTTGATGGACTACTTTTTTTTTGTTTTTTCCTGGAATGTACTTCCTCGTGGGAATTTGTTGTTTTTAGCAAGTGTGACAAAAACAAGTGTGTATGATGAGTATGACAAACAAGTGCAAGAAAAACATGTTACCACAACTTGATAAACAACCTGATCGAGCAAAGGATGAATCCGGTGAGTATTGGGAGAAGCTTTTTATTGGCCTTGCCTTGGTAGGCAAGGATATTGTGTTTAGATTCATTATAATATAGTATAGTAGATTAACGGATTTCATGGCCACTAGGTAATAATACTATGTCTATTTTTATATGAGGATTTATTGAAAGATGATATTTTGGGCTTGTGTTGAAACTTGAGATTTATTAGTTATAATTGAGTTATAATATATCTTGAAGGATTTTGGTTTCTTTTAGAGGATTTTATTGAAGATTATTCTTCTTTTGAGTTTTGATCATTCTTCTTTTGCCTTAAGATACTTTTTTAATGCAAATGGCAAGGGGCAATAGTGTGATACACTCTTTGTTAAGTTGAGATATGCAAATGAGCCTGTTGTTCTAGGTGAACAGAACTTTGTTCCTTTGTTCCTGGGACTATTACTACTGGCATCTGGGTCCATGTTTGTTTGCAAAACAAAGCTTCCAAGATGCCAATCACATGGACTTCAACTCATATCAAGCGTGTTGTAAGAGAGCATGTTGCATTCTGGTTGTCTGAGTCGGACTGAGCCTTTTTTTTTTTAAGGTTCAAGGTATCGGGTCTTGTTCCAGAAAGAAAATCTAATTTTAAAAAAATTAACACACAGAAGAAAATAATTATTTTTATTATTTAAAATGTTTTTATTATTTAAAAAAAATTCTTTGAATTTTTTTAATTAATCATTTATTACATGTTTCTTTTTAAAAGCACAACTGAGCAACTGGCATCAAAAAGTCTAAAGATTACCTTACAAACACCCATGACCTCAAAATAGGACAAGGAAGCACAATGCACACAATCTCATCTTGACTTGGGAGCACCCACCAAATTCAGCAACTGTTTTGTTTTTTTTTTGTGTTTTTTTGTTTTGAAGGTATCAGCAGGCACAAGTCAGAGCTGCCATAACCAAGAGCCTCTTCCAGGCTAAATTATTATTATACAATACAAATTGTTGGCCCTGGTCCAAGTATGAACTCATTATCGAACTACTTGAATTTGAAATTTGAAATTTTGTTGATTTTTTAATGAAATTTTTATTCAATAACTCTTATACACTATGAAACCATCTCAATGCATTCCTACTGATTGATTTAGGGCTTTCCAATAGTACTAAGTGTGCAAATGGATCCTTACTCATCAAGTGTTTTCCAATTGTACCAAGTGTGTGACAAGGGAAATGACATGCCCTTCTAGGCGAACCTTCAAGATTCATATGGTTTGGGCCCAAGTCCAAATCGTCATGGAGTGATCATTGTGGTGGCCAAAGTTGTGAGTCTAAATGTTAGGCTGGGTTCAACTCCTAATTTGAGTCACAAAGGTGTCGATGAGTGAGGGTTTGAGGAAGGGGCTCGAGGAGATGTCCTCAATGTGCCAAGTCCTTGAACTAGACAAATGTGCAATTAGGTCATGAGACGAGAGATGATACTCTCAAGCGACAATACTTTGAACCAGTTGGGAAATTCACAACAAGCTTAGTCACACCCATTTAGAGGTCAAGGTTAGCCCAAGGCTATAAGGTGAAGTGAATGTCAAAACTAATCAAGTGCGTAAATGCGTGGCTTGCTCTATGCATGTAGTTTCGGCGCTTAACAAGGAATGTGGTCAAAGGCGTGGACACGTAAGTGCCAAGACAAATTTGAGTGAGAAAGGGAGATCATGATTTTGGAGATTTTATTTTGACAAACAAAACAAACAACCTTCCATTAATAGATAGAGGTGTCTTTGGAGCAATGTTGTTTTGTTTGGGGTTAATTTTAGCCATGGCCAACACTCCCCGTATGACAATTTGGCTAGATATAAACCAACTCCAAACTTCCTATCTACTAAACCTCAGAATTCAACTTCATTTCAAATCCAAGCTTTTGTTATTATCTATTACAAGTAATTTGTCAGATTACCCTCCCCCAAGTCTATGAGAAATTGTTGCAAGTAACACAATCTGACAAAGGACATTTTTTGAGTGGCAATTTTATGTAGGGGTGAGCTTATCAGATGGGCAGGATGCTAAACACCCCATTAGTGACTTTTGCGGATTTCAGTGTGGCACCTTGTGTAGCCATTGGTGTTCTTTTCCTTGGTAAAATTTTGCCGTTAGCCAACAAAGAAATTTGGGGTTTTTTCTTTCAGTGTAAATTCAACTCAAATAATTATTTTTTCTAATCTTTTGTTAAATTTTTCTTAAATTTTTGATGTTTTTAAAGAAATCACTGACACCCACAAGGCTATATAAGGGGGGTGTTACATTCCTCCCCTCCCCTCCCCTCCTTAGAAGTTAGATGACACTTTGGATCACCAACCAAGTGTGGGGATTACTATTGACTGCTGAACATACCAGACCTTGTCTTAGTACAATTTGGGTGCTTTGGAAAATTTTCATACGAGCCTGGTCCTTGTATTGGCTCCAATTTAAGAACTTAATTCAATACCAAATCGGTCTTGGTATTGATATAATAGTTGATACTAGGCCTATATACAGATCCAACACTGGAGTGTGGCTGGATGGACCCAACCTGCTTATGGGTAGTTGTCAATTGTGAGCATGAACTCACCAAAAATAAGTGTTTGAGGGAGGAGCTGAAAATACATGTGTTTTCCATATGCTATAAATATATATATATCACTAACGAGCGTTCATTCTTTAACTTGGGTTGCAACAACTTGTTGATGTCTAATTATATATAGAGTTCATAAAGCTCCCAAGTAAAAAGACAAAAACATGTTCCAGGAAAATTGCATCCCAGGCCAGGCATGGGCTGGCTGGCTGCTAATTTTTGTGCTGGGGACTTTTATGCCGACCCCATATGATTGCTTTTCAGTGTAAAAGATCTTGCACACTCCAAAACTGGAAAAGAAACCAGCAAAAGATGTGAGTTTAAAGCCAATTGAAATATTGTCAATTATTGAAGGAGAAGATACGTCCCCACAAACCACCTGCAACTTTTAAGAATGTGCTTGCTTGCTTGCTTCCTTGCTGGCTGGATGGCTGTAAGTAGCTCCGTGTTATTCAAGAGTAAAAGACACGAGATACCCATCTGAATCTTCCCTCAAAATGTAGCTTTTGAAACCCCCAAAAAACAAGTTATCAAAAAAAATTCACAAACATCAATTCCAACTGTAGTTAATGGAAAGAGCTTTAACCCCTAATAAATGCCTACAAGGAAAGATCTTACTTTTCTTTGAAAGTTTTTTTTAATGGGTCTCAAGGAGAGCATATAAGTAAGAAAACTTATTTTATTTATTTTAAACATAATTTTTTCTTTTGGTTGCTGTTGGATGTTGAAGCTCAAAATGTGTTTCAAATTTTGTTAAATCAATTTTAAAGTCAGGTAGAAACTGTTGCAATGTCGTAACACTAAACTTGGGGTGAAGGACTAAGTACTCAACTCCTTGCCTACTCGGAAAATTATCAGATTATATATTATGCTGGTTGGTTGCCCAGGAAGATTTTCTGAGAAGTGAATACTTCAATGTTGTTCACGTGTTTCTGCTGCTTGCTTCGTGCAGCTAAATTTGGGTGATAAAAGTTGTGGAGCTGTCCTGTGACTCAGTGGATTGTCTCATATTTGAGAAGAGCAGGTTGTATGAAGAAGCAAGTGTCACAACCTTTTGAGCTGGAAGCAGATAAGCTATAACACTGTAATTCATTCATTCATTCATTCATGAGTAATAGGCTCATAGACAATAAGCAAAGGGAAAATAATTCGTGTTGTCAGCTCCCACTCAACATTTCCTCCTTTTTCATAAAAGTGTACAGAAAGAAGAAGAAGAAGAAAGAAGAAAGAAGAAGAGAATCTTTGTTGTTATGACCTCTGGCATGTGAGCCAACATGGACGAAGAAGTGTTGGGAAGTTGTTGGGTGTTGCTGTTATCATGTTGGCACATTTTAGGCATAAAGTGTAGCGACCTATGCATTTGTCGCTTTGAGAACAAGGCGTCACAAACACGCTGGCCGTGCCAATAGATAAGATGTTGTACATCTGCCTAGTGTGTCCACACTCTGAACACCAAAACAATCCATTCCAATCCAAATAGTCTAAACACTTTCACCAAAAAAACCAGTTCATCTAATGTAAAACTTGGTTTGGATAACGTAAAACTTCCAAAAGTTGGATCCGATACGAGATGGTCCCTTGAGACCTTTCAAACAAAATAAGTCCCATCAAACAAACAAAGTTTTATATAAATCTCTGTTGTAACACCCATTCTCATGTAAGGATAGATAGGGCCATAGTGAACCAGTACCCACCAGTGCACCATGCAGGATGAATGATAAGTGGTCAGGACACAGATCTCTGTTGGGTTTCAGTTCCTTAGCTAACCATGGTGGTTAGCTCTCTTGCTTTTTTTTCTCTACATACCTACTAACAACCCACAAGCAGGTTGTTAGTTAGTAGGTAGGTAGTAAAAAAAGCCCTTACATATGTATAAACCATCTAGTTACCTAGTAGTTACCTATTTTTCTACCTACCTACCTACCTACACATGAGACCTATTTCCTAGAGAAATGGTTGCCAAGGTGAAACCAAAGATTAACTCGGTCGAGGTTCATCCACAACTGAGTAATTATGGGCATGCGGTGGATGGTGCATTGATGGGTTTCTCTTTTCTATCCCTGTGCCATCCCATGCTCACTTTTTTTTCTTTGTCCTTTCTCAGCCTTGATCTCTGTTTTTTTTTAAAAATAATTATTATTATTATTATTTTAAAACTTTATTTTCTCCCTGCCCCTTCCCATTATTCCCCCCCCCTGAACCCCTGATATAGTTTTTTTTTTTGGGAACTTTATTTTGTCCCTGCCCCTACCCAGATTTTTATTTTATTTTTTGAAACTTTTCCCTGCCCTCACCCACGTACTGCCACCCATTGTCTCCCAGTGACCTATTCATCTATATATTTAAATTAAGAGTAGACTCTTCCCCATCTAGCTACTCACCTATAAATTTAAAATGTGTTACTCTCATCCCCACCCATCTATTTATCTTCCTACCAACACTTTAGGTAGGTACTTACCAAACCCCACCTACATGGCTACACCTATACACCTAGTTGCCATTCCAATAGACCCCCAATGGTCAAAAAGAATGAAAAAAGAATAAAATGAAAGTATTGCTTGGAGCTTGGTCTTGTTCACTCGAGCAAATAACAAAAGGCACAATTAATGTATTTGTTGCCACCTATTTAAGGGTATTGCAAATAGACATTGGTTTTAAACATGATGTTTTAGTGTGTTTTAAGGGTATTGCACAAACTTTCGAATCCACAACATGTGAAACCCCCCAATGAAAGTATTACATGTTGTGCTTTGCAAGTGTTTTCCTTGATGGGGGTATTGCAAATCCAACACATATGTCTAAGGAATATGGAGCTCTAATTTAGTTTAAGCACATTTAATGGATGTTGTACAATTAAGCCTAGATTGAACAATTTGATTTGGTTGTTTAATGGTGTACTTAAACAATGTGGATTAGATTTAACAATATTATGTTTTTATAATTATTTATGTTATTTAGCACTAGGGTTTTATAATTTTGGGTTACGGAGACAACAAAAATTTTATAACTTTTTGCACCTTTTAAGCCTAATTCAAATTAAACCTAATATGGATTTTGGGAGAAAATTGGCATTTGCACATGTATGCCACAAGACACATTCATTTTTATTTTTTCTTTCAAGGAAAGTGGAGAAAGGCTCACTTTAATAAACCAAACAAACAAGTAAGAGACACATTGTGGCTTCCATTCATTTGTTTGTTTCATTTAGTTAGGGCTGCAAATTAGGTTTTAATTTGTGGTTATAATTTTTGGGCATGTGTAAATGATCATATAATTATTAAGTTGTTTGGCATTTACAATTGCAATTATTTAGGGCTTACGGCATAATCTTTATTTGTTTAATGATATACATGTTGATCTATTTAGGCTTGAGGTATCATTTAATTTGCATTTCAGTATTTGTCTTCAATAGTGGCTATGTTTTTTTTTTAAAGGGTCATGTGCACTTTATCAATTATAATTATCATGGTTCATAGGATCCACCATTGGAATTATTCAGGGTTTAATGGTTTTTTTTAATGACATTCATGTTAATCTATCCATGAATATGTTTTCATTCAAGGCCAAAACCCCATTGAGCATCAGTGACATCACCCTTTAACATCAACAATACAATATCCTCTCTTAATAAATTCTTTTCATTTTTTTTCTAATTTTTTTTTTACTTAAGGTATTATGCTCCCCCTTGGATATGGATGGTCATTGAAGTATCAATTTGTAAAAGCATACCACATTCGGGCAAAGAAGTCCCATGGTTAATGTGTTACTATTGTTGCATGTGGGTATTGCACATTTTGATTGAAACCTAACAACATTGAATTGATTGTCTCTAGGAAAATAGGGATTTTTATTTATTTTTGTATAAGTCTAAATGGCCATAAGATAACTGCATGGTTTTTTGACCATTTGTGAATTATCATTTGTTTATGTGTTATGGTAAGGTTCACTTATAAGGTTTAAGAATTTTGTTGATTATGATTTAATGTTTTTATTGATGAGGGTTATTACAATTTGTAAACATGTGAGGGTATTTCATGGGTTTTCAGAAGTTGGGGATTTCTATTACAAGGTTATTTATTTAGCAATTCCAAGCATGGGGAGAATTTCATTATCCCAATCCATTGAAATCCAAAACCTAGCAAATCACATTTTTCAAATGTTGACATGGTGTGGAAGGATGGGTTTAAACATGAAGGCTATAACAAGGTGGCAATTCAAACCACATACATCCCCCATGCTCATGTTTTTAAGGTTTTGGAGGATGAATGAAAAGGATGTGCAAACTCTATTGAATGGAACATACAAAAGAATGTCCCCTTCAACAAGATGTGAAAAATTCGACAATAAATAATCACCTTGGATGACGCATTCCCAAGCTCCTTGATAGACTCAAGTATGAATTTGGAGTGAAAACAACAGAAATGCAAGGAGTCGGCACTCCCTAGCTCGCAACACTTTGGGCAGGTAGAGGGGCGTGTTGGAGCTTTGAGATGGGACCATGAAGAGTGACAAGCATCAACTACTCACATGGACTTGCACAAAACCAACCATAAGGTGGTTAGTGCATAATTGAAGCACTTTGGTGCTAGCCATGGGCAAACTCGGACTCACAAGACTCACCACGACCCGGACTTGGGGGAAGCCACCACCTTCCCCTTTATAGTATACTTTGTGTCTTTCCACAAGGCCCACATCCAAATGGCATTTTGTCCTAGGACTCCCAAATGGGAATCTTGATATTCCCAAAGTTGAAACTCCCGCAACTTTGGAGTCTCATAACTTTGTGTGCATACCTCCAATTGAGTTGAGGTTTAAGCAAAGTTGTAACCTTCATTGAGAGTTTTCTAACGATATGTCGCACGCCAAATGCACGCAAGGACATCAAGTCGATTCCCAACTTTTAGTGATCGAGAGTCAAACTACCAATTGGACTCCCGACCCTTTTTTTGGCCATAACTTGTGTTTTAGATGTCCAAATGGGTGATGCAAGTCCATTTTAAACGTTTACGTTTTAATAGTTTTTCAATGGTATAAAAAATTCTTTAATCCATTGGGTTTTGACCCCTGCAATCGTTCTCTAAACATTCAGGAGTCCACTAGGACTTCAACTCCTAAGGTGGAAGCTCCCTTGGGAGTGTGAAGGTTCATCCCCTCACACTTTTTTTCACTCCCGGGCTTCCTTTCTTGGCCCACAACCTTGCAAGCCCTTGCTTTGGTCACGAGCCCAACCCTATGGTCACGACATTGGACATACTTGGCATGGTTTAATAACTTATAAATCTTTTCCATTGGTCATTTTTACAATATAGGATTAGTCATTCTTATGGCTTTTGATTTTATTCAATGGAAATTATGTTTTGTAGATATGAATGTGGTTATGGGCTGAAGGACCATTATGAAAACCCCGACCACATGAGGTTGATCAAGCGTGGTTGTTTCGCCCACTTTTTCATCAAAAGGCTTTACACATGGCCAATGTGGTACAAATCACCTTTTGTCACATGCACTAAAACAATGAAATTTATGGGATTTCTTAAATCAAGACAAAAACGATAACAAGCCTAATCTTGATTGTGAAATAAGAAAAACAAGAATAAGAGCATGACATGTGCGAAACAAAAATCCAATACAATTTTTTTTTAAGGAATAAACAAAAACAAAACAAGGCTATGACAAAAAAATGTACCCAAAACTGGTGTTGAACAAACTAAAGGTAATAGGAAATTTTATTTCTATTTATACCCATTGGGCACATAGCTCAAAGAATTTTGTCAAGAAATGTCCAACCTATGTGTGGCCTATATTCACTCATGTGTACCCATGTGTAAACTATGAGCAAAAATACTCAATTAAAAATGGATTAAAACTTAACTAATAATGAACTAAAAGTTAATTAAAAACTAATTAGAAATGAATTATAAGTGAACTAAATTTAACTAAAAATGAATTTAAACAAAATTAGGAGTTTGGTACAAGTTCATTATAAATAATGGATGAACATTCAAATGAATGAACTCCATGGTGTTAGCATATGTGACACATTTTACCACTAAATTGGCATTCAAGTCAATGGAAATCATGCTCATAGTGCATGTGGCCCAAGGTCCACATTATAAATATCAACATATGCTTCACGCATGTCCCATAAGTTGAAGGATTTTATATGGAACCAATTACAAATGGGTACACCATGAAACAAATCTATGATAAACATAATGAAATTTGGTGGGCAAGGGCAAATGTGAACGAACAAATGACTTGGGATGATTTTTTAAAATTCCAAGATATTGCCTACTTGGATTGAAAACACAAAAAGTGCACTCGATGTTTGCACAAAAACTCGACATTTTTAATACAATCATGGGTTTGTGCTCATCTAGATGATGTTTTTTATTTCCAAAATGCAAATGAGGTGAATGGGATTTATGTCCCATTCACAATAAGGGTCTAGACACTAAACACAAGTTCAGGCCATGCTCCAATTCAGTCACGATAGGGTTATTTCTATGGATGTCATGTTTGGCACCAATGATGTGAAGTAGCACATGTTCACATTAATGGTGTTCGATTTTCATCACATAAGGATGTTAGTTGTTTGGATCATTTGAATTAGTAAACATGCAAAGATTTGGTGGAATGGTTGGGTGCCCCACAGATAAAGCCCTTCTCATATATGCCACATTGGAAACCATTATGTCTCAGTGTGGATGATGCTTCGCAAGAACCTGAACATTGGGGTAGGTCGGACATTATCTTTTTATTTTTTGTTGCATTGTCTTATGTTTATATATTATGTTAATGTGGGGATTGTGTAATATATTTATTGTTCATGGTAAACGCATTAATGTTGGGTGTACCATGGCAAGATTGTGTGGAACCAAAACCCTATCCCATTTTTTGTGTGCATGGCATGTGTTGAAAGCATGGCGCTTGCATTCCATGGAAAAAATAAAGGATCCAAAAATGAAGCATGCATTACTTGATCACCTCCACATGGTGATGTTCATGTCCATCAACCTAAATGAAACCATAGAATCTTTCAAGGCACATGGGAAGGAGATCGCAATGGAAAGTTTTGATAACCTACAACTCGGTGTTGTTTGGACAAGATACTTTTGGGCCTATTATTGCCAACTCAGTAAGTGATCTATTCCCTTCCAAGTATGGCATGTTTTAAAACATTTTTGCTATGGATGCATTACAAGTTACATGTTGATTTTTCACACATATTCAAATTACATGGTGGGTTGTAAATATGTTGTGCATGTCCATGCATAACTCTGGATGGTTGTGGTTCAATGAGTCCTAATTCTAAATCACTTTAATCAAGACATACAAGTTAGCATAGAATCATATCATGAAGCTCTAAAGTGATAGTTTTCTCTTGAAATTAAAGGTTTGAAAGGGCATTGCGTCAATTAGTTAATTTGGAGGTTAACCGTGATAATGGTTGTCATGGGCACAACATTATATGCACCAAGCCAAGATGAAAAGGCAATGGTTCATTTATAGCAAGGTCATGGCACGACTTGTGGTGGCAAGGGTTGACAAAACTAGCTGGATTCCACACACTAATGTGATCCCACCTACTTTTGAGGGGGATGATGGTGACAATTTGTGGTGGGTGCAAAACCAACAACATCCCAATGTTATTTACAAGATTTGTGACCCCTTCACCAAGTACACAAGTTGCACTTGCAAATGGGCATTATGAAGCAATTTTTGTAATCATCAAATTATTATTCTACTTATTTGCATCGACCTTACATTGAAAAATATCATTGAGTATTATGACACTTATTTTGGGATTCATCGCGATGGTTTGAAATCCATGTTCGCCAACCGATCATATTTGCGATTGGATGATGGTGTGTCCAATGATGAGAATTGCAACCAAGATCAAGTTGATGAAACCAACATTGTTGACATTGGGGGGTTTGTGACCACAAATGAGGATGGTCGTTTTGACAATGTCAATGTGCTCGAAAGTTCATCCACCCCTATGGATTGACCCCTAAATTGCTTGTGTGAAATAATGGTCGAGATCATTACTAAGTGTGACAAGGCTGTAAACATCAAATTGTATGACCATGTGAAATCACTTTTTTAAGGAGTTGCATCAAACATTTGAGCCATCTATTTGGCCCAAGTCAATGAATGCATGCACCCGATAATGGTATTTTGTCAAATGGATGATGGTTTTGGGAATTTAGTCAATTGGATAAAAGATTGGCATGAAACAATGATGGAGCATTTGGATACCCATAAAAAGAAGAATAGGGTGTAAAAAACGATTTTTACATTTGTACCCATATTCAGATTTAATATGTGTTATCTATTCCAAAAAAAAGGTTTCAATAACTTTCAACATAGTTACCACGTATGTACCAAAGAATTCAAATTTTTACCATCAAATGATTTTTATCAAATTTTTTTGAAGTGGTGGTGTTAACTTTGAAGTGTTATTTGTATGTTGGGTGCCAAAACACTACCAAGTTGTTTATAATTTCTTATGAATTGGTCCAATTTGGAACATCCAAAGATGGATTCATTTATAAAACCACTTGTTCATACATTAATTGATATTTATGTGGAGGTTCTCCATGGAGACACCTACTACTATTAAAATAAAGTGGTGAGTGACCCATATAATTTATTCACATAGGCCATAGCAGTGATGTTTCAAGCGAGTTGTTTAGGTTAGGTGGTTTCTAATCTTGCAAGACAAGTGGTTTTTACATGCCACATTTTCATTGACATTCAAGTTTTGTTGCTAGTTATTCCTTGTGTTAGAATTTGGTTTTCTACTAGCTACACAACTATTCTTGTGCTTGGGAAGGATTATGTGGATGACTACA
Organism: Sphagnum tenellum; assembly: GCA_963921925.1. Lineage (NCBI taxonomy): Eukaryota > Viridiplantae > Streptophyta > Sphagnopsida > Sphagnales > Sphagnaceae > Sphagnum > Sphagnum tenellum. Next base: position 12,819,676 of record OY998153.1, read on the forward strand.
ATGAATTTTTCAACCAAGGAGCAAAGGGTAGTGAACATAATAAGGAATATGTTAAACAATTGTTGCCACACATATTGTTGTACTTGTATTCCAAGACTTAAAAGAAGTTGATTAATTTCAAAGTATTTCACATAAATGTGTTTAAGTTAATAAACATTCTAAAACATTTTTTAAACCAAAAAAATTACAAATTACAAATTGGAATACTACCTAGCATACATGAAACCATTAAAATAACAAGGGCTAGATTTGTAGGAATAATTTCTATGATGGTTAGAGAGTTGTCAAAACGTTTTTGGTTATTTTTTCTACATGTGAATATGAATTTATTTTTGGCATGCAAGAAGTTGGGTTCATTTCACAATATTGAAAATTTATGGAGCACGCAAAAACCCAAAACTAATTTCATTCATACTAATTCTTTTAGTGTATTATTTGATATTGTGTTGGGCTTATTATGAATGAAGGGTAAGGTTAATATTACTTGATTTTAGTAATAATGTTATATAGGCTATGGGAGGTGGGGTTTCATTATTTTTTGTGTAATTTAGTAAACATGTGTATTTATTTGGTATAGTTTCTTCATGAACAAGATACATGGAATAATGGGATGGCTATGTCATTTAATGATTAAAATTAATAGAAAAATATATTGAAGTGTGATATATAACAAATTTTTGGTGAGTAAATGACAACAAAATATTGTTTCTAACTGAACAGAAGCATATTATTAAAGAACTTGAGTGCAATATATCATGGAATATATAAAGGTTTATGATAATTTGGTTTGTATGCTTCTAATGTGCTTGTAAACAATTCAAAAGTTCAGACATTTGTCCTTGTGTGATCAAATAATGAAACATAATTTATTATGCAAATATGAATACAATGTTTAACATTTTGAATGTGGTCATAAATTTAAAAAGTTGTGGTAGTCAATAATTAAGCTAACCACATTAGGGTTGTTTACATGCCAATGTTGAAATCACCTAAAACAATTGGGGGACATGAAGTTGGTGCTATAATCATGAAATTGAACATATATATATGGGAAAATTATGTATATGGCTAATTTAATGTTAGTATTAAAAGTAACTACAATAAATTCAAAAGCAACATATATAATTGTTTTCCTTGAAAGAAAGGTTAATTATTCTTATACATGATCATGTCTTCCAAAAGGTTTGATACATTATTATTTTTGTTTACCAAGGTGATGTATGGTTCAATTCTTGTTTCTTGAAGACATAGTATTTGTGGCACGTTTTCAAATTACATTGTAAACATCCTACTAGTGTCAATGCAACAAATAAATGTCAAGGGTTTGAATGATAATGCAAGAGTGAAGATGTCCTTTTAATGTTGGAACAAATAGTCTCTGATAAGAATGAATTACTTCTTTCAATAACGAGGTGACACATTCCTTGGCATGGAGATTTTGAATTTTGTAGAAGGTTAAGGGATTCAATTTTTTCTTATATGGACATGAGAAAGGGTTGTAAAAACAAGTCCAAGTTTTGGTGATAGAGGTGGGTAAAATGCCATTTCATTTAACAATAACCCTTGGGATTGATGAATCATTGAAGTAATAGCCAACTAAATTGAAAATTATAATCATGAAATGGGTATGGCATTTGTATAGAATCTTATTTATTTAGCAATAACTTCTATGGGTGTTTATTTTGATTGGATTTCATTGTTTGTACCCAAAAATGAATGTTTGTAAATTAAGTTTATGGTTTTTTGTTCACAAATGTTTTTTAGAATATAACATTGGAATTCCATGGACAAGTCCATCATTGTTTGCATAATTCTTCACAATTAGCTTAATAACATGTTCTATTTGACATGTATATGCACGATTTCATTTTCAAATTGTTTAGTAAAATTATGTACAGAGAGTATTAATTGATGAACATGTTTAACTTCAATGATAAAAAATCAATGTTAAAAAAATAAAAATAAAGTCATTATGAATAATTATTTCCTTGTTTTTATATAATAAATGTGTTATGTTTCAATCATTTAAAGGTGTTCATAAACATTTGTGGTCTAATTGTGTTGATATTTTCTTAAATATGAATTGTTTGAAATATATAAACTTTGTAATATTTTAAATAATGTAGCTACCAAGTGAGCATGTGAACTTCATTATTGTGAATGAATTTTTTTTTGGGGAATATTCTTGCCACATATATAAAAACATCTTGTCTACATGGAATTTTTTTGCCATTTTCATCAATGGAGCATTCTAATCACACAAATATTATTCTTTTAACTTTGTTTAAAACAATAATAGGAGGAATGATTAAACCACCCCATATGGTGTTGTGCATTATTAATGAACATTTAACTAACACACTCAATATGATGTTTGATTTTTCACATAATGAAACATGATTCATACCTATCAAATTTATGAATCAAAAATTATATAATTTAATCCTTTAGCATATCAAAACATACTAAATCAAAATAGTACCACATGGCACAATTTTGCCCTTGGAATGAAACACATTGCATCATTTTAAATGTTACAATGGACATTGGTTTTTTTACAATTTTTGGTGTCATTTAAAAAAATAAATTCTTATCTATGTAGAAGCTACAAAATGAACCAACAAGTGATGAACTTCATCACAACTCCAAGTTAGGAAATGAATGAAAATTTAAAATTGCCCACAAAACATGACATGTTATAATACATAATACATGTGTTTATATAAGACCCATTTCCTTGTTTCCCCAATAAACTTGAAATATTAGTCACAATATCCATGCAAATGCAAACTATGAAATTAATTTCATATTGCTTATTGTTGGAAATTTCACCACATAAAATCTTGTAGGAACCTCCAATGGTGGGTTGAAAATTGGTATAAGAAGTTGATTAACCTCCCATCAATTGTAATGTTGTTTTGACATCATAAATGGCAATGTGTGTCAAACAACCTTTGCATTTTGTGTTGTGAGCCACGACATTGCATTTCTTGGTTGATTTATTAGAATGAAGTTTATTTTACCGAATAAATTTTGAGGAAAAAGAGGAGGTCATTTATTAAAAACAAAACCTTTTTCTTCAAGAAATTTCACTTCATCTCGTGAGAGATTGGTCTGTTCTTGCACATGCCAAATAGACAGAACCATTGGTCTATCAATTGCATATTTACATTTCATACCCATCACGTAATGATTCATGTCATATGCACAAAACTAGAACTTGTGAAACTTAAAGGGTGCACTTGTGAACTAAAAGGACAAACTAGAGTAAGAGGGGCAAGAACATCAATGGGAATCAACTTTGTATTTATCCTTGAGGTAAAAGAATGCATGATTGGTAGTTTTTTGCAATGTTAAACATTGTACTTACATTGTAGGGGGACATCAATTTATATGCCACATTCCATTACTACATGGAACTTCCAAGACCTCAACACCTCCATTAATGATATCGAGAACCTCATATTAATCAATGCTAGAAGAAGGCTGCTTAATTTTCACATGCAATCTTCATGTTTGGGTGTTGACACGTGGGCAAGAAAATTTAACACAATCCTACTTATGTGAATCCCTTTTTGATTTTCAAAAAAAGTTTGACTTTCATTTACAAAAGCCAAAGATCTTGTCCCCTTCTAGGTGTGTGACTTTAGTTGTGAAATATGAACTTGATGCATGTTTCAAAATTGTGTTTGCAAGTTGCTCATGGTCATTATATTGGTTTTCTTTACACAAAATAAGCTCACTTTTATTAAGTCCTTGATCCCATGAACCACCCTTCTTGAAATTGTAGTGCAATGTTGTTTGCTTGAAAATTCAAATATAAGATCATCAAAAGTTGTAGTGTACAAGTAAGCTCCCCTTTTCCTTGATTGTTGAAGCCATATGTTATGCATTGTTTTTGAAAGGTTTGTAGGTGGGCATGTTTGTAAGGTTTTTTGAAGTGAATTTCTTCAAAACATAATATATGTTTGCTAACATCATTTTAAATGAGTCCTAACATATTGTAACCAAGCCATGAAAACATGATGGGATGGAAAATGCAAAGGAGGGATGGGAAAATTACATGTATCATAAAGCCTCCCAATTGTTTGACACGAATGTGTTAAAAACTGAACCAATTGTCCAACTTTTGAAGCCTAGCTACATTTATAGCCCTCGAAGAATACCACCAACACTAAATAGTTACATAACGAACATTTGTTTCTTCCAATGAACTGGCATTTTTATATTCATAACATAAGGTCTTGTGTTGTTCACACATCTCTAGTTTGATTTGTTGTTTTGTGTGTATGTCCATAGATTGAGTCTAATGGAAGTAACATGTTCCCTCCTTATTGACCATGGGTTCATTGGGATCCCCATTATCATACATGATTTGTATTATGTTCAATTTGGCTTGAACATTGTTGGCCCTAAAACCCTTGAAGTTTGCATTAATAACACATTTTTTTTGATATCACCTTGTTCAATTTTCACCATAGGACACATTGAACACTTGTGTCTTTAGATTGCATGTCACAAATGACAATTGCCATCACATGATAGTAGATTGCATCGTACACATGGTGGGCGAGGGTATTTATGTATATGAGGACTTCGTACCTACCTACAATTCTACTTTTTCCCTTTACATAAATACCTCCTAGAAAAAATTAGTGTATTTGGAGGTAACATTAGAAAACAAAAAAATTCTCAAAGGAGAGGAGGCACATTTTGTTTTTTGAAGAAGCAATTGCATTTTGAAAAGTTCCTCTACTTTAATGGGTCTATTTTCAAGCCAAGTAAAGCCCAAAGGCAATGGCATCACTGAAATTGGGCTTGTGTTTGACTATCACCTTGCACATGCACTTATTTTGGTAATGCCCTTGCCTTGGGCTTTACCACTTGTACAGAAACATACTTACAAGTTTTGCTCACATTCTTGCCAACCTCCTCTTGTGGAATGGGTGAATAATTGTTAATTTATTTTCCAACCTTTTTATCCTTTCCATTGATTTGACTCCAAAAAAATTCTCCCTTCAACCTCCTAGTTGTTTGGAATGGGGCATGGAACCCTTTCTTTTCTTCTCCCCCCCTTCAATCTCCTTCGGATTTGGAATGGTTTTGGAATGGACAAACATCCCCCCCTAATTGTGAGCCTTTATTTCCTTTGGGCGAGCCTTTCTCTTCTTTTTCTTCTAACTTCCTTCTCCTTTGGAATGGATGAAATTTTTAAAGAAATGTATTAACCTGAAGCTTTTGATTCTTTTCCAAAATTTTGTGGGACATAGGAGTGTTGAGACAATTTGTTGTCTTGTTGCACACCATCATTAATTATGGGAGTTAATGGGAAGGGTGATTTGCAATAAAATTTTGCTAAGGATTTGGACTTAAAAAGTTATCATAAATAGTGGCAAGAGGTTAGTTTAAAAAAATTATGGTTGATTATTCTTTCACATGATGTGTGAACCACAAATAAATAAAATCTTAAGCAGGGAATGACATTTAACATAGTAACTCAATTTGACCTGCCAAAATTTTGGGTAACACAAGACTATGGCAAATTGAGGTCATGATGAAACTTGGGTGCACAAAGCTTTCTACCAATGCTCTCGTCAAGAAGAATGTCTAGAGTTGTGGGAAGAATCACAAGAGCCAAAATAAACAAACTTTGCAACTTTTCATTTTTTGGAAATTCATTTTATTTTTAAGTTTGTGGCCAACCAATCACAAACACATCCACAACACAAACCCATGTCAAAGATTAGCAATGAAAAGTGCAATAGAAAATTGAAAAAATCCTACAGACCTTGAGAATGAAACTCGATAGAAAGTGTTAATGATTTACACTAAAAGCCAATATCTAAACAAAATTCCCATATGAACAAAAAATCAATACCATTCAATTGTGTGTGAATTCAAGCTCTTTCACTTTCACAAATTGCTCCAACTCCTTTTTTCCAGTCAAAATATTTCTTGCATCTTGCCCATCTTTGATGACTGTTACCCAAACAGGAGCCAATCCATTTGAATTTTCTAATGTGCCTAAATCTTCCCCATTCATTTTAGCAAAAATTCCTTTGGAAGATGAAGCATTTTGGGCAAGGTTTGAAAACATAGGGAAATGGTTCACAAAAGGAGGTTGTGGCAAAAATGGTCCAATTTTTGATGCTTCTAATTCTTTGTTAAATTGACTACCCTTTTCCATGCCTTCATTTCCTCTTCCCTTGAGATCATCTATGGTTGATGATGATTGTAACAAAATCTTTGGGACTTCTTCAATTGCTTGCAATCTGAAAACCAAAACACAAAGTGTTTGCCAATTCAATACCCAAGTTTCCTTGATGCAAAATCCAAGTAGGTTAATTGCCTACTTAGTTAACGACATCTTTGATCACAACAAAAGGGTTATGTGTCAATGAGAGAGGCAAGGGGAAACCTGACAGGCAAAGAAATTGGTTGAGGAGCAAGGCCCGATGGTGAGCTATATACAACAATAGTACCCACAACATCACCTTCTTGGGGTATGAAAGTTGGGTTTGCATCGTCCAAAATTGTTGGATCAATGGAGCTTGAAGGAGAGCTATACAAGATCAAGCTACTAACATGATCGCCCTTGAATCGGGCATTAACCTTTAGCTCCAAAGGCATAGGACCCAATGCCCCTTGTGACGTAGTAGGTGGCATCACCATGTTATTTGGCAAGGATTGATGGCAAGAGGGACAAGCTATGGGTAGGGGGTTCATGCCTTGGATAGATCTCCACATGTATGTGCATGGTCCTTCTTTTGGAGGCCCAACACAAGGTTCCAAAATACTTATGTTGGTAGGGGATGTTGTTGGGATTTGAGACTTTGGAGCCAAGAGCTGGTGGGTTGCAGCATTCTCCTCACATAAAGGGCAATTTGAGGTTAAATTATGATGTGCTTGGGATTGAAGGCATGTAAAATGACAGAGGTGAAGACATCCCCATGGGCTTATGGCATCTTTTGGTGGCAATTGCTCTCTGGAAGAAACACCCAATACAAGGGGTGTGTCACTCACACTATGGCCTTGCCATTTACATGAAAAAAGTATCTTAAGGCAAAAGAAGAAATATGGAAACTCAAATATTTCACCATGAAAAAATATATTAATCTTCAAAAAATCCTCTAAAAGAAACCAAAATTCTTCAAGATATTATTATAACTCTATTGTAACTAATCTCAAGTTTCAACACAAGCCAAAATATCATCTTTCAAAAATACTCATATAAAAATAGACCTATTATATATATATATATAGGGGCCTATAAAAATCCATTAAGCTACTATAATATTCTATAATGAATCTAAAAACAATATCCTTACCTACCAAGGAAAGGCCAAAAAAGAATTGATGCAATTCTATTTAGGAATGGGGAGAGAGAGAGAGAGAACAATTTTATTGTCCATCCTTAAGGAAAAGTTGGAAAATATTTTATCAATTTATTGGTCATTAATTTAAGAAAGGAATTAGAATTAAGATGATGATGGTTGCAATTGTATAGATAATACAAATTCATTTAATGAAATGATGATTAGCACTTTAATTAATGAAATGTATGATTAGCAATTAATTAATGAAGTGATTAGCACTTAAAAAATATGAGTTAATAATACCTGCAAATAACACAAATATAGTTGTTGTTTCCCATCATTTGGTAAAGTTGACGATGGGAAAGATGTGCAGGTCGGACACATTGCACCAAAGCTCTACCACCACAACCTAATTCATCCATCCTCGCCATTGCCAACATAGGCTTCGATTGTGGTAGTGAAGTGAGCTCTAGAAACACGGACATCTTCAACAAATGTGTTTGCAACAATTCCAATGGAACATTCACCATGAGTTGGGCATCGGCCACCCATACTCGCACCCCTCGAGCTGAAAGCCTTTTGATCGTGCCAAATAACCACTTGTGTTGATTGCATCGCACAACCACGGCTTCCCCTGTAATGTACTCCGATACATTAACTCGCCTGCAATTGCAATTGGAAGTGTTTTTCCCTTTTGGTACATACAATAGAAATCTGAAATGTAATGAATTAATTTATTGGTCTTGTTAGCTACCAAGGTAATTAGGATACTTATTGTGTTTAGATTCATTATAGAGTATACTTGCTTAAGGGATTTTTATAGTCCCCTATGTAATAATAATGATAATAATAGGTCTATTTTTATATGAGGATTTTTGAAACATGATGATATTTTGGCTTGTGTTGAAACTTGAGGTTAGTTATTATAGAGTTATAATATATCTTGAAGGATTTTGGTTTCTTTTAGAGGATTATTTGAAAATTATATTTTTGCATGGTGAAATATTTGAGTTTCCATAATTCATCTTTTGCCTTAAGATACCTTTTTAAAAATGTAAATGGCAACTTGCCATATAGTGCAACGCACCCATTGTTGAACTTTTAGGTCAAGAGACATAAATAATCATTCACATTGACCTTGGAATTTGGTTGAGGCAAGGCATTGTCATGACTAAAATTGCTCTAATTAAAAGCAATCAAAAGTATTTTGTTTTTACCAAAAAAAAGCCACCATGCATTTTAGACATGAAAATGGAAAAGAAACAATTTGTGAGCTTACTTGTTACGAGCATGCACATCCCAATCTTCATCCCTCACAATGTTCTGGGCTAGAAAGTCATGAGAGACACTAGGAGCTTCCCAACTTTCTTGAACATATGGTAGCGAAGATGTGTAGCTAGTTCTATAATCTCGATCCAATAAGTGGTGAGAACCCGGGCTTGTTTGGGGAGTGTAAAAGGCAACCACACTACGAGTAGTGTTTTTACTTTCTTGTTGGCCCCACATTTTCCCAAAATTCTCCAACTATGATTGTTGTATCCAACTAAACCCATCTTCTTTCGGGTGTCAATAATGTTTCTCCATCCATGATCAATCAACAAAAAACTCTTAGGAGACATCAATAGATTAGGTGATGGCTTAATGCACATTTTATTAAATAAAAACATCGAGTCTACTTGCTCATGGTGATTTCTTAATGGTCATGATACTTCAAAATGCATTCATTTCTTCCACATATGAAGCATTGTTTCAAGATCGACATAAAAAATGTGAAGGTATGCATTTCCTTCATTGGATCGAAGACAAATTTTCTATCATGTGATGAGGGGTGGGGTGGGGGGCATTGTCATTTGGCAAAACGATATTGTCACCCTCATCACATGATAGAAGATTCATAATTCAACATCTATTCTAATTCAATATGCACACCACTATTCAACCCTAATTTATGACAACTCAAAATTATATTGCTTCAAATGGATTGTGCATTTGTGTAAACTTTTCTTCATCAATTTATTGTATGCTTCGTATTACAATTTCCATGATGCTAGCTAATGGCATTGAAACCTCCATCTTGCACATAAATATAATGATGCCAAATACATTTGAGTCCAATCCGTTAAGTATATCTAGTCACAAATGTCTTGGGTGTAAATTGGCGATATCTTGAGATTTAACATACTTGTGATTTGTAGCACTGCATTGAAACACCCATTCTCCAAGGGGTCACTTCATATGAGGAGAGGTTGCCATTGTCAATGCCCGAAGAAGTAAGATTTAACACATAAAATTCCATGCTTAGTTTTCCATCTTGACGAAAGAGTAAAACACGAACCACATAACAAAATTTGATTGAACTTTAATTAATGCTTGATAATGGGTATCATGGGGGAGACATTTTGGTATTGACATCCAAAAAATAGAGGCCGCATTTCTTCTACAACCCAAGTCCAACTAATACAAAATAATGATGCAACATTTCAACTTATGAGGTTTCATGGCCATAATAACAACATCGAAACGATGATCAAATACCACAAATATATGAAGAAAAATAAAATTAGAATGAGGAAACACTAGTTGTTAGACCATGTTGATGTCACTATGGAACCCCACAATTTTTTTTTGGTGTAATAATAATTGGTGTTTTACACCTCCTTTACTATTAAAGTGACAAAGGAGATGAAGCAACCCAATACACTGAAGTGCCCTAAACTTAAAAAACTTCAACACAAATGAATTCCAATGGACTTGGAGGATACATGAACCCATAATTTGGTTAAACATATTCAACCTATTTTGGTACATAAGAAGGTGTTAGACACACAATTTTTTTGAAAAGGAAATAGTAAAGGGAAGGAAGGAGAGAATCATGGACCATTATCAACTAGCATAAAGTAAATAACTGAATTCAAAACTAACAATGGCAACCCATACCCAAACCACCTAAACTAACCTCAAAATGTGTTCTATCAAAATTGGCTAGAAAGGAACAAAGAAATAACAAAGCAAGCAAACACAAAGGAATGTAGTAAAGGGAGAAAGGGGGGTGGTGGTTAGATTTGATGTTTTTTGGTCAAGATCCAACCATAGGTTCATTAGATCTCACCCATTCCTTCCTCCCCTCGTTGGAGTCCTTGCCCCATATTGCAAAACCTTTTATAAGTTTTGAAATTATTATACCACAACTAATGGTGGTGTGTTTTGTTTTGTTTTGTTTTTCAAATCAACAATTAGTGCCCAACAAATTTCAACTTTGTTTTTGAAAATCTAAAATTTCAAGATAACATACTTGAATGTGCAAATTTGAATTGGGGAGAAGGAAAATTTGAACTATGATTAAGCCAAATTTGAAATAAAGACTAAACAAAAAAAACTTGAGTATGACTAAGCAATATTTGGGAAATAGTAAAAGGGGGAATTTGAGCTATGATCAAGCAAAATTTGAATTATGATTAAATATATATTGAATATGGGCTAAATAATTTTTGAATTGGAACAAAATTGTTTATAGATTATGGGTACATATTACGTATTACATGGGCTAATTTATTCATTTTTGGGTCAAGTAGGTGAATTGACCATCCTCCAAAAGAGGTGAATGAACAAAATTGGGCAAGAGGTTAGAAAGGAAAATAGATTTTGTAAAGAATCTTGCAATGTTCTAGTGAATGCCAAGGATCCATTGTCTCAAATTGACGTTTCTTTCTTCAAAATATAAAACATTTTATATCACTCTCCCATCATTTTTAATCCTAGAGTTTATAACTAAAAGAAAACTTAGAGTGACAAAACCTATATTTACTTGGAAAAAGTTTATGACTACAAAACTTGATATCAAATTATTTTGACAAAACATATAACTATAGAGTAAAACCATTGGAAAACCGAAAATAGGTGATGAATAAATGAAATTTTTATCACTCTGTTCTTAACTTTTCTTGCATTTGGTGTATGCCTACAAGCGACCTTTGCTTACAAGACCAAGGTACCAGCGTGAGTACTCTCAGATCCTACCAGACAATCTTCAAGAACCAGATTTTCAAAACTGCTGGTAGCCATTGTGCTAAAGACAAAATATCAAAACATGTAGGGATAAAAGCTTACCCCACCATAAAATTGGAGAGGAGTTGGATGATTGCAATCCTCCTCCTGCAGACCACAATATGTGTTTGCGCATCTTGTCTCCCCTTCTCCTTGGCTTCTGTTTATTCCATTCATTCTTGGACCTCACTGTTAAAAAGTCCAGCAATTTTCAGAACCAACTGAACTGTAAACCCATGAGAACTAAACTCTTACCACACTTAATACGACAAAAGAAATCAAAGATTTCATCACATGATAGTTTAAATAATCAAATAAAGCTTTGAAATTTGCAAGCGTGGGCACTCATTTAATTTATCCTTTGCACCTGTGCACAGAATCACATCCTTAGTTGCATAAATTTTTAACAAAATTACGAGTAAAGATTGCAAGACAGATTCCAAAATCAGACTAAATGTGGGAGTGTCATTTGCCTGCATGCTTCTCTGTACTAAAGCAGCATCAACAAAAGACCCAAGTCAAAGTTTTTGCAAGTAGATAATGTATAACATATGTGGACATGCCTTTCAGAATCTATACTAAAAATTGCACTCTGGATGAACACCAAGAAAAGAGTTTAACATTTGACCAATTGACAATAGGTTCCAATCTTCTTCTTGTCACAGTTCTATCTGCGCAAAACCACAACTTACAGTTTGTCAGTCATTCTGCAACATGTAATTGAGGAGCTTACAGACAATAAAATTATCTTTTACAGAGGATACAACACAACAGACTGATACGCTGATTAGCATTTGTTTCATTCACATCACAAGAATGTACAGTGTGGTAAGCATAATGTCCATAAAATAAGACCAATTTGGTCCTTACCATTGTGGGATCATAGTGTTCAGAGACAAAGCACCTTCACCCCTAAGTTTCATCAAATGCTCTGGAATGCCGATGACAGCCATCCAGGTATTCCATTTCGGTCCCACTGATCAAGAGAAGCACTTTTGAGGGTGAAATGCTACTACTTGGTGACAGTAATGCCACCATCTAACTTCATTCCAACTTCCCATCTATAACAAGGACTTTGGTGATCCTCTCCTATCAATGGCACCCTACAGCAACCATCTACTGCAGAATACTCACAGCAACTGTTGCAACCCAACTGGTGAATAGGGTGTGAACCAATCAAGCAACCAACCATGAGGGTGTCCAGATACAAATGCCTCAGCATGTCTGCACATGAAACAGGTTGTAGGCAGTTGATCCAAATCAAGGTCAAAGGCCTACATCAGGCTTTCTTTGTTTTTTTTTGTTTCCCTGTTTTTTTGGCTGTCCCAGCTGATACAAAGATCTTCAACAAAACAAAGGGTTTGGAGTTTTCCCAGCATCTTTTGCCTGGATATCACATGAGTGAAGAAGCTTTAGGTCTAGCAGCAACTTGGTATGACTTAGTCTGGACTCCCAGCAAAGTATGCATCGTAGAGGGGACGTGCACGTTTGTTGTCACGATTCACTAAGAGACCTCGCACACTTTTCTCAGCCCAACATTCTTCTCGCCATCCCTCTCTCAGTTCTGCAGACTCATTGCACCATTGCCTTCACACACACACCGAAAAAAAAGTTCCCACCCGCAGGATGTAACACCCCATTATGTAATCCATCCACACAACAATACTGTTTCTCAAGAGAGAGTCAGCTGCGCTCCTGTTCTTTCACCAGCTTGTTTTCAAATGGAGATGTCAGTCAGTCAATCAGTCATACAAGCAGGGCTCAAGGATTTCATTCATGCAAGTCTACACACAATCCCAAATTATACTGTGGTCAGTTGGAACTGCATTTTTTTCTTGATTCATTTCTGCAGACATTTGTCACTCTTCTTCAGATCACATGAGATCACATGTACTATACATGTGAAACTGTCATTCTTGTGTGTGCAACCAAGCGCAAGAAGCTGTATTACCTATCAGAAGGGTGGATCGGCAAGGCTGTAGATGGATAGTCTGTATATATATATTGAATTCACAGTACTTTGCTTCTCTCTCAAGATGATGGATGGATGGGGAGATCAAGCTTACTCCAAAATCCGACAATCTGAGAAACTTTGTAAAGCATTTTGCCCACAAAAAACTGTTCACAAAGCTCTGTAAAACCTTGAACAAAATGTATGTGCCAGATGGTTCAAAACTCAGCAGCGGCAGTATCGGCAAGCAATCAATCAAACCAGAAGTGGCAGGCAGGCAGGCAGGCAGGCATGAATTTCTCTATCTATCTTTGGAGAAGAAGATGAAGAAGTTGTGCATGCAGATTGCATATATATATTCATGGGAAAAAACAACAAAACACTGTCAGGCTCCAGCCTCCAACAAGAGATGAAGGAAATTCCCAAACATGGCCATGGAAACAATACCGTCAGACGTGACTGCTACAAAGCGAGAGACAAAAGCTTGTTCTGTTTTCCTGCTTACTTCCTGCTTGTTGTACTCTTGTTTTGAGGCGAGGGATTTCGAAGGCCGAAGAAGAAGAAGAAGAAGAAGAAGAAGAAGAGCAACAACACACAGAGAGACTTACTTGCAAACAAGGGAGCAATGCATGAGGTCACGGCAATCCAGTTGCGAGAAGATGCGTCTGCTCATGTCACAAGGCAATTGCAACGCCACGCATCGTTGCTCCTCCTCCTGCTGCTGCAATCCGTCCCGAGTTCTTGTGTCGGCTGCACCTCCTCCTCCTCTCCTTCTTTCAGCTGCCATACCATACCAATATGAGAAATCTGCAGCTGCTGCGGTTGCTCCGATCTCTCTCTCTCTCTCGCTCGCTCGCTCACTCTCTTCTTGTCGTAGCCGCAGTTATAAAAACAGAGCGAGCTTCCGGTGCGACAGAAAGAGCGTATCTGGTATTGCGAGGAGAAGGGGGGAAGAACCTGGAGGCTGGCTTCCCAGTCCACGGGAAAAAGGAAGCGAGCCAACAAGCGCAAGCGCGCGTACACAAACACACGACCGACGATCGATGTCTGTCCGGCAACGTCTTCTTTGTCCTCAATAAGGTCGATCGTCCAAGCGCGATGATGCTCCTCCTCTGTATCGCACCAATAGATCGTGGTGCCCGTTCGACTGCATGCGCGAAGAGCGTGCTTTAGGAGGGAGGAGAGAGAACTATCGAAAGAAATCGCTGCTGCTATCGGCGTGGAGATCGTCAAGAGATCTTTCGTATGCACCTCTTCTTTCAAGCTTCGACTGCAATCTCTCCGTCTCTCATGACTTAGGTGTGTTCGTTCTTCAAGCCGCTTGTGAGTGCGGAGTCATACAAGAGAAGAATCTGCGTTTTTGTCCAGATTTCGCGCGAAGCTTTTCCTTCCGCCGAGTAGAAGAAGATATGGCTGCTGCTAGAAGAGGAGCTCTGCACATCCTGCGCCGTCCTTCTGGACTTATTTCTCTCACTGGTGGCTCGGGGATGGCTGCAACCATTCGTGCAGTAGCTACATCTTCCTCGCTCCCCTCGTCGTCGTCGTCGTCGTCCCCTCCTGCTTCTTCTTCAGATTCCGGGATTCTTCTGTTCCGCGGTTTCTCAGCAAGCAACAGGACCCCTTCTTGGCATTCCAGCCGATTCTTTGCAGCAGAAGCAGGTACGTACATACCTCTTACATGTAAAGCAGAAGGAGAAGAAGAAGAAGAATATGAGAATGATGATGATGATGATCTTCTTCTTCTCTTCTTAAGAAGATTATCTTTGTCTTCATCTTCCCTTGTCTTGAAGGAGAAGGAGAAGGAGATCATGAAGAAGAGAAGAGTGTGCATGCGAAGGTGTCTGTCTCTGTGTGTATATGGCTGCTGAATTTGTTTGTTGGGAGATTGCAGCACAATCTACTGGAGTTGTGGCAGTCGACTCCTCCTTGCAGTATGATACCTTGCTAAAGGAGGCGAAAGGTACTTCCTTACTTACACACCTCTCCATGGGGGCTGCTGTAGAGAGCTGTTGGTTTGCTGTGCAACAATTTGTGAAAGCACCATGATGATGATGGTTTTTTTTCTTCACATTCTTCAACAAAAAACATGATTTGGTTTTTGGATCAGTGAAGAAGGAATTCTGTGTCAGTGATTTTAGGGTTTTGATCCGGAGCTGTGAAATGATTTCCCCTACACATCAGGGACATCAATCTTCTTCTTCTTCTTCTTCATCTTTTTTTTTACTGCAAGGTGTGTCAGATGCAAGGTTTTTGACACGTATCGCAGTTTTGATGGACAACCCAAATCGATAGTCCAGAGATTTAGGGCTTGCAACAACTGATGCTGGGTTTGTGCAGATGACAAGAAGCTCACAGTGACATACTTCACGGCCAAGTGGTGTGGTCCTTGTATGTCTTCTTCTTCTTCACCCCTTCCCCATGGTATCATGGAACTCTTATGTGGCACTAGAACAGTTGCTGGAAGCTTTAGGGATAGCTCGCTGTACTGACTGTCGCCCTTGTTCAATATCCTTCAAGGTTGTCACCCATGACTGTCTTGCTTGTTCAAATGCCCTTCAAGGTTGTCACCATGACTGTCTCCTTGTTCAACGATTTCCTCCAAGCTTGTCGTCCATGACTGTCTTCTTGTTCAACAATGTCCTGCAAGGTTGTTGTCCATGACTGTCTCCTTGTTTCATTTCCTTGAAAATTGTGGTCATGACTGTCTCATTGTTCAACATTGTCCTTCAAAGTTGATGCCCATGACTGTCTCCTTGTGCAATGTCCCTCAAGGTTGTGGCCATGATGTTTTTGTTTTCTCTTTCGCCCTACATCTTGAATCAATCTGAGCTTTGCCTCCTTTTGTTCCCCATTTTTGGTTAAGTTTCTGAACTGTTGCTGACCTGTTTCTTTCTCAAGGTTTTAGCAAAGGGGTTTCTAATTTCACAGCATACAGTCAAAATCCTGTCTGGAAAGCAGTTCATGAGGTTGTCTGTGAGTTCTGGAAATGATAAACTTATGGGTGATTGACAACTCATGTGTTGAGTTTTTGGTTTACATCAGGCAGGCATATATCACCAGAAGTGGACAGACTGAGTGGTCAATACAATGATGTCAGGTTTTTGAAAGTTGATTTAGATGAGGTACCAATCTTCTTGGCTGATTTCCTTATCTCAAAAAACATTGCCATGGGTTGCTTCTCAATTTTGAGTTAAGGGCAAGGATCCTCAGAGTTGGGTTTCTACTCATATTGGATACATACATCTATCAAACTCTAGCTCAAGAAAAGATGATTTGAAACACCTGTGACATTATGTACAGCTTCTTGTACAAGATGAGAGACAAGGAGTCATCCGCAAATGTATTTTTTGAGAAATTCAAACCATCTTCAAACTTCTGGAATAAGACATTGCAGTTTGTTCTTTGTTTCAGCCGGAGCTGCAAAAGACAGTTGATGCTGCTGGAATCAGTGCTGTGGTATATTGTCTCTGCCTCCTCACATTTAGTGTGGTTCATGTAGTAGCTGTATGCCTTGCCTGTAAGAACTGGAATAGAGCTTATTTCATCTGTACTTGGATTTCAGCTAATGAAGGGTACTCCTGCAAGTGGGGAACCTGTCTAAGGTTGTGGTTTCTTTTCATTGTTGTGCATACTTGACTATCAGCCAACCTTCCTCTTTCATAGAGGAGGAAAAGTTGTATCCAAGTTCAGTGGAGCAGATTCAAAGAAGCTACAGTCAACAGTAGAAGATCTTCGGTATGCAAGACCTTCCTCTTAAGACATATGATTTGAATGTGGTTTGAGTTTCTGCAGCATAACATGACCGGGAATTTCAACAGGTCTCAAGACAAATGATCCAAATGTGGTTTGAGTTCCCATTGCATAAAGTGATATTAACACACACATTCATGTCATCTTGTGGATCTGCTGACTTAGTTTGGACATTGATACATGGTTTTGGGTGTCTTCTCCTTATGTTTTGCAGGGCAGAAGGGGAATTATAATTCAGGTATCAAAAACAAGGTCTGAACTGTCTTTTCCAATTTTGACCAACTCGTATTAACCCAGCCATAGCCTCAAAACCCCCTTTAATAGAGCTCACAAGGTCATTCCAGTGGGACGAAGAGAAATACATTAAATGGGGTGCATAGTGATTATTTCTCAGTGAGGATGATGACACTTACCTTTCACTGTTAACTGGATTTTGAGGTTGTCAGTTGAATGATTTCAACACTCTTGAAAAACACAAGTGTGATTTTGTGGATAGTACTAGAATATGATCATATGTGTGAACGAATTTGGAGGGGCTGGTTCTGAGATGTCCAATAGCACTTGAACCCAAATCTTGAGGTGGTGCATAAGTGAAGCTATTGGTTGTGTTGCCAATGGTCAATTTTGGCTTTAGTATTCTATCTCTTAGAATATGGCTCCTATATGAAAGGTCATTTGTCATATCAATCAACCCAAAGTGTGTTTAGTTGGAGAAGACAATTGACTACTGGGGTTTGGTGGCATTTCTAAACAATCCTACCCACAAAATATTTGGCAACTTGTTTGATGTTAGATATGCATGAACCCCATTAACCAAACCAAAGGATAGAAAAAAACAGAAGTAAGTTTGTGAGTAGCTTGTGTGTATGGTTCCTTGTATGGGTGGAAATTGACTCCTTTTGAATGTACTTTGTAGGCCCATTTCACTGTTTAGAGGAGCGTGCAATCAAAGTTGCCTTTTGATATGTGTATGTATATGTATACATGTAGATATACACTTTGACGAAAGCCATTCCAACTTTTTCTTTATGCCCTAGGGCGTAGTGCAATCTTTTTTTGGGGACTGTGTTATGGATGAGGTCATGCATTCTTGGGTGCTAAATCTTTTGAGGCTGTGCTTGTTTGAAAAATAACCATCGGGAGGGAATGAATGGAGATGTGATATAGATTTAGATAAACCAATATTAAATAGTTGTGGAAAGAATTAGATTTTCATGCAAGATAGGGTTGTTGAGTTTGTGCATAGTGCTATACACATTGGTCTTTCGTTTGAGAGGAATCTTTGGTTCCAGTTTTGTGAAATAAATTGGAATTACTTTTGGTTCTGGTTCTGGTTTCAGACATGTGAATAAGGAGGTTCTTGTTCCAGTTACTCTGGATGAGAACTTTTTCCTGGTTCTTAGTTCTTGGTTATTTGATCTATGATTTTGGCAATTCCCAGTGAAATGTGAATTATATTGGTTCAGGTGTATTGAGTTTTTGTTGCAGGTGTTATGACATTACCGAGGTTGATTATGTCTGATGAAGGTTATTTGAAGGCTGATTAAAGAGTTATTTTAGTGCTGATTTAAGGTTGTTTTAGGGCTGATTAGTGTTGTTTCATTGCTAATTAGACAACTCAAGTTGACCTCCCAACACTTGTACATAGGACTATACTTACATACTACTCCTGGATTTTTAAAAATTGGATGCACAATGTTTGTTTGTTTCCTTATAGGTAAAACGACTATGGTGGAGGTGTTTTGAAATTGACCATTTGGAAATGAAATCCAAACACACTTTTGTACTTTCAAATCCTTCCAAAAGTTCAGTCATCTTTTTTTGATGCCTTTCAAATAACTAACTTAAGCCACCTTTGCCTTCAAAGTGTGGTCATTTTAGTATTTGCAGGGGATGTAATTATTATTCTATAAGTCTTTCAAAATTTATAACCAAAGCTTTAATGTCATGATCTAGAGGAATAGACTATGGAAAGCGTG
Organism: Sphagnum tenellum; assembly: GCA_963921925.1. Classification (NCBI taxonomy): domain Eukaryota; kingdom Viridiplantae; phylum Streptophyta; class Sphagnopsida; order Sphagnales; family Sphagnaceae; genus Sphagnum; species Sphagnum tenellum. The sequence goes on from OY998153.1 coordinate 12,838,716, forward strand.
GTTTCATTTAAGATTGTTTTGGAGAAAGCTTTAATGTCATGATCGTAGAGGAATAGACTTTGGAAAGTGTGGTTTCACTCAAGATTGTTTTGGGAGAAAGCTTCAATGTCATGATACAAAACTTAACAAACTTGAATGCAAGGCAATCAATCAGAGCATCAGGCTTGAAAGATACATACTTTCTATTAAATGCATGGAGATCATGAGAGTGATTGAGAGACCATGAGAAGTGGGATAGTCACATACTTTTGACAACCCTAAAAAAAAAAATCCCTAAGAAACTCTAAACAAAATCCTAAATTTTAAATTTGAAACTTTTGCAACTACTTACCAATTTGAGTATGAGTAACAGATCTTAGAATAGTTCAAAGTCTTCTCCATCACTAAAACTTAATGTTTTAATTCAATCAAGTGCCTAAAGAAGATGTATATTATATAGTAAGGGCTGATTGATTGTTCCTTTGTTAAACCCATTGTCAAGTCTTTGGTGTTTTTCATAAAGGGTAACTAAGCTGACTATGAAGGGGGAGACAAGAAAGAAGTAGGCTAGCATTAGGGTGAGTGGTATGTAATTTTTTAAAAAAATTAACAAAAAAATTCAAAATCTCTCTAGTGGATAAAAAAAGTAAGTGCTAAGCTTAGGAATATAAATCAAGAAAAAAGTCCAAAAGTGGATTGATTTTGCTTCATATAAAATGTCAGATTCTTTTGGCCCAAATTTGGAGCTTGAATCCTAATCATTTTACACTTGTATTTTTGTGAGGAGAAGGGTCTGTTTTGGAGAGCCCCCTCAATTTGTGCTGCATGACCCTTGAGGTAAGGCATCATCACCATCTCTTCCTATAAAAGCCTCCTTTGGGAATCTCACTCATCTTGAAGACTACGTATTTATTACTTGCTCTTCAAGTCTTAGAAGAGACTATCATAAGTCCTTGGCAAAAAAATCTTACTATTTAAAAAAAACACTATTTGCTTGCCTCTATCACAAACCCGTGATAATACCCAATTCCCATTTGCCAAATTCAAACTACAAACTCATGATAGTACCCAATGCCATTTGCCAAATTCAAACTAACAAACCCATCATAGTACCCAAATGCCATTTGCCAAATTCAAACAACAAACCCATCATAGTACCCAAATGCCATTTGCCAAATTCAAACTACAAACCCATCATAGTACCCAAATGTCATTTGCCAAATTCAAACTACAAACCCATGATAGTACCCAAATGCCATTTGCCAAATTCAAACTTCAAGATGTTTATGATTCAAATTCATGGGGTGGGAAGGGCATGTGTGTTGGGTTGTTTTGAAAAACATGCGTTATTTTACATATTATCATTTGAGGGAGGTGCTTGGTTGCAAGGTGAGGAAAGACAAAAATTTATGAAACAAGTGCAATTGGAACCTACAACAAGCCACTAACAAAATTACAATATCATTTGGTACTAGTGTAGCTTTTGCCGTTGTCCCAAGTGTGAACACATTCTTTATTTTTCACATTTTCAGAATTGAAAATTTCTAAAATCTTCAGCAATGTGAACACATTGACGGCTCAACTGATTTTTCGTTTCAAACCCAATTTTTGCAATTTGTTTGAATTTGTAGCAACAAAATCCACTCAAAAATTGTGAAATAAACTCTATTAAGTCCGAGTTGTCGAAGGCTTTCCAATATCAGCAAGAATGTCCCCAATTTTCAATACATTTTTCAGTTTCAAATTTATTTATTTTTCATTGAAAAAATGATTCAATAATCAATAGTTTCCACACGGTCTCAAACCAATTGGTGCACCCTTACTCATTGAGAGCTTTCTGAAGATACTAAGAGTGTGACATGAAGCATCATGGTTTGAGAGATCTCAACATGACAAGACAAAACAAAAAAACAAAACAAAACAAAACAAAACACACTACTTTGCTTCATAGATAGATGATTGATATATGTATCTATGAACTTGAAAAAAAAAAGTCCATATGTTACTATCTAACTTCACATCTTCACATTCCACATTGTTCATTTTTTGGTACACTATGGTCCAATTTTGTTGTCCACAAATTATTTCATTCAAAAGTGTAGATGTCGTCAAAGTGACGACTTTACACATCTTCTTCATGTATTATTTGGAAAAAAATGACAAACTTCATCATGATGTGGGATGATATGTATTATGGAATGGCCTCATTCCACTTCCAAATGCAACAAGCCCAATAAGGCAAGTCATCATTCCATTGGGTGATAACAAGCTCGATTAAAGGCATATTCCAAAGCATGATCGGTTGTTCTCATCACCTAGGGTGGACACTAAGAGTTAATATTTTATATTACCTATACATCAAGCAAAGTATTGTTTAGGAATTTTATGGGAAGGAACTTTATCCCCCCCCCACCTTATTATTACTTAAGTTTTTAATATGTATATATTTAAACTATTCTAGATTTCAATTTATTTATTTGTTAAGTTTTGATATTTTATATTTATTTAAAACTTTAAGTTTAGTTTTTGAAATTGAAGTTGTGAAGAATGATGAAGATATTGCAACCAAAGATGGTAAGATCACATGATAAAACTATTTTTTCTTGACCTACCATATATATATATAGCATATTGTTCAACTAAAGAATTGAGAGGTGGCAAAACAAAATATTCATATAAAATATAAGTTTTTCCAAAATGATTCAATTGTCAATGGTGTGGAGGGATCCTTTATTTCATGTTCCTCATGGTCACTTCACATTCATGTATTTTTACTTATTAATTCATTTACTTAACTTACTAATTGAACTTATTATCAATTAATACTTTTAAATATTTAACTCATATGTTATGTATGTATGTGTTACAATAAAACATTACTTATTGTAATGTTTTAAAAACTGTATTAAATTAAAATTCCCTTCTTTTAGCGTGTTAAATTTCAGTCACCTAATATGTTCGTGAACAAAATACATAATCTAGACTAAAAATCAACACTTTTTCACAACAAGTGAGTCTTCATAGTTCTAAATCTCCAATAATTCTACCACAGTTTCACTTTTCATATTACTGAAAAAACTAATAATAATAATAATAATAATATAATTTTAAAAAATGAGGAAAATAAAGGAAAACATATTGAAATAACTTCATCAAAATTATTATCTAAACTCTAAAATATACTATGCTCTCTATTTTGTGTCCCAAAAACAACCCAAAAAAAAACTCCAAATCATCTTAAATCCCTTCAATTCTCTTGCCTTAAACTCATTTGAGTTCATCCTCAATAGTCCTAATCTCATCTAGTCATCCTCCACTACTATCCATTCTATTTTTACTAAATCTCCTTTTTATAGCTTGTGTAGAATAAAGATTACAACTCCTACTCGCTATTCCCATGCATCCAAGTCGTTTGATTATTATAATACAATTCTACCCTTAACATGATGCATATCTTGATTTAAAAGAATAGACATATTCCTATTCAAATAAAATTAATTAAGTTATAATTTTCACCCAACAACCAATCATGGGATTCTGATTTATATTCATGTACATATTTTATAAATTCAAAAAAGAGTGTCGCCTAGTCCCATTGTGGACTCATTGAGCACATGTGCCCTCCACTCTTGATGCTTTCAAAAAAAGAATTGACTCTACTAAAAGTGGGAGTAGTATGTGATTGCTTGTCCCACCTTGAAAAAAGTTGAACTAGTGCCAAAGTATGACAACTCAACTCATGATGGATTTACATAATTTAGAGAATTGCATCCGAATTTTTATAAAAAAAACATTTTCTAATCAACATTGAAAATAATTCTAATCTCTTGGATGATTTTTTTCTTCTTCAAAGACTAACACATCTTATCAATTTGTTTACGTTACAATTTTTGTAAAACATATCTACATGTGCTTCAATGATAATTTTTTGTAATGTCTTGCATGTGCTTAGATGTCATATGAATTGGCATTATTCTAGCCTAATGGAAATTGGAATTCCATAGATGTGGACATATGTTGTTGATATGAGAGGTTTTTTGGGCTTGTCAATGTGATTCTTGATATATTTGTCATGTTAATGGTTGATTCATCTATGCTATTATGAATGTTAGTTATATATAAAAATTCTATTTTTTTTTATTTTAATTTTTGAAATTTCTAATGTTGCGTAATATGCAAGCATCCCAAGAGGGAGTTAGCATTAGTGGCAACATGTTTGTGGAACTTGTCCAAAAAGTAAAAGGTTAGTTTTAAAAATGCATCCTCTCCTTCCGTTCTAAAATCCATGTGAAAATGTGACAAAAGCATTTCCAATTTTATTTTAATTTTTCAAAATTTGACAAATTTCCACCAAAAACGAATAGCTTCCAACACTCCATTGCCAAATATTTATTTATTCTAGAAAATGAGGTTCACTAGTTTCAAATTTCCTTTTTTTCAAAAGTTTCAACAATTGAGGTATGCAAAATTCATCTTGTGTTGAGCATTTGTAATAGGAACCGAATGGCTTAAATTATCAACAATTGCAAGTAATATCAATAAAAATTCCTCTTATTTTCAGCTAGACCTTTTGTGAATTGTTTTGTGCCAAACATCAATAGTTGTAGGTATAGAATGTGAAAAAGAAAATTCTTCTTAGATTTATTTTATTGCAATTGCGTGAAATTTCACGCACATAAAAATATCATTGGTTGTTATTGATGTTTGAACACATTTTGAATGTGGATTTATGGGGGGACTTTGTTCCAAAGTTTCATTCATGTAAAGTGTGTAAAGATCACACTATTCCATGTCTTTCCTCACAATAGGTTCTTGAATCCTTAAACATAATGTTTCAGCTCTCACCATTCACTTGGATGCACTTCTTTAATCTTAGCTCCACTTTCGGCTTGCTAGTATTGGTTTTGGATACCAAAACAAACCGGGGCTACGAACTCATTCAAAATATTTTTGAGGAAAAATTGGCTCAAAGTTGCAATATTTTCAAGGAATTTTTTTTGGAAATTGCTAGATTTACATGATAGGTTCTACTAGCACGTCACAAAATATTATAGGGTTTCAAAAATTATATATATATATATATATATAATAGGGGTTGCAATTGTGAGAAGTGCCCAAGGAAAAGATTTTTGTATTTCATTACAATAGTTTTTTCATGTGAAAAACCTACCTTGACATTCATGCTAGGTGACCATCAGGTTGAGTAGGTATTTCAAAAATCGATCCTTATGCATAACATGAGGAGGGTATTATTAAAATAACCATTGAAATTTGTAAATGGCTATATGAATATTTGTTAGTATTTAGAAATAAATTTAAATTGAATTTTGGGATTTTTTTTTCACGATGGTAGTAACTTAAGTGTCTGTTCACCCAAGGTAAATTGATAGTAATGGATCTCAAAAAAATTCCAGTTATTTAATAATGCCTTGTGTGAGATAGAAATTGTTTGGAAATGCCCCCACATCGTTTAAAAAAAAAAAAAAAACTTCCTGTGATGCCCAGTGATACCCTAGTAAATAATGACCGGGTATCACAAGAAAGTCTTTTAAACTAAAAAAAACTTGGTTGATTTTTACACCGTGTAAAAAAGTCGAGGTGGGGATTCACTAATTACTAGTAAGTTTGTGTCCTCGATTGGCCACCTTAATTTGGCAAAGCCACGAGTGAGAAAGCAAGGCACAATTTGTGACACAAACACGTAAATTACTCAAAGCTTTTGTCACTTTTGTCATAGCAAGGAAACACCCATTTGCTCGTACATGGCTCAAACTCCCACAAACTATCTTAGTTCCAAAAAGTCTTGAGCTCAAGAGGGGCCCTCCCCTAAGGGACCCATTGTTTTTGCCACTTAAAAAAAAAAGTACTCATGCCACCACTAGAAAAACAAAGAAGAATATTAAAAAATTGCAAATCACTAAACCATTTGGAGGTTGAAGGACCCGAATCATCATTGACTAGTAGTCTCACAAACTTCTTGAGAGAATTATCACCAAGTTCAAACTTCTTGGGTAGGGGTAGTTACTAATTTGGGATGTTCGTGTTTGTAATGACTTATCCAAACCCAAATACCACCCACATTGAATTTCATTCTTGGAAACACAAAATTGGGTATGGTTGGCTTATAAAGCCCTTTGAGACAATTTTTAAAAAATACATACTTTAATCCATCATGGAAAGAATAGCATTGAGCATTAGGACTTCATCACACATAAATATAGAAGCATCTCTTTGTCCATTATTGGGAATTGTTTAAAGGAAAGGAGGGTGTTTGTTTCCTCAAGTTTCTTGTCTAAAATTGGCCCAAACTTATATTTTCCCATTGTGATCAAAATGGACACGTTACTTATGCAAATTTAATTTTGATCCAATCCATATGGACATGAGCTTTGAGCATCGAGTCACATAAGCTGAAGCACTAAAGTTCCCATTATTGGGTACGGCATTAACAAGAGCAAGATCACAATTGGATAACAAAGAAGGTTGGTTAACCCAATTTTAGACAAGAGGAGGTTTTGAGGAAGCAACAAATTGTTCATAGGGTTGCAATTCCTTCTTGATGAGTTGAGTCTATCCAGTCTCACTTCCCAACAACATTGCATTGCATTGCATTGTGAGGGCTGGGTCAAGCGAATCCGAGGACAAGAGGAAGAAATTAGAACTTTTGGAAAGTATATGGACTTCTCACACCCGTTAAAGAAAAGGAAAGAGTAAAGAGTAAAAGATCATCTCATCATTCATTCTATTGCATATCACATGAACACCCCCCTACATTATCACATAAAAAAAAATCATTTGTTGAATAGTTTGCTTTAGATGGCACCTTTTGAACCAAATCCTTGGATGATTATAGGGATTACGTATATTTGTGACCGTGCACCATCCATTGTAAACCCCTAATGATTCAATTGTTGTGAAGGAACCACATTTAGGTACCGTGGTGACCTACCATGATACCATATCTTGTGAACCTTCCTACTTCTACCTCACACTACCTAGGGAAATGGTTATGTAAGTGGTTAAGTGTCGAATTTCCAAGGGCCTTATCGAATGCAAAGGATTTTTGTGACAAAGTAGCCCTAATTCATCAGATTTTGATTTTTTCTAAATTAAAAAAATCATCATATTTTTATAATAGGTTCTAGCAAGGTAGCCAAAATGAAAAATGATTCTTGATTTTTTCTATTTTCATATCTGATCCATATCCAAATCTGGCTACACTACAAAATTGCTAGAAAAATCAAATAAAAATAAAAACCTAAGTAAGAAGAAGAAGAAGAAGACCTAATCACTCAAAACTGTCAACAAAGCAGCAGGATCTAAATTAGTAAATTGACATATTGATGAGATCAGATGAGCCTTCTATTAATTAATTTACATATATATATACTTCCATATTGAGCCTTCTATTAATTAATTAAATAATTAACTAGAGGTGTGTAACCAGTGTTTTTTTTCCCCAACTTTCTGCGAGTGCTAGACTGGCTGCTTCTGTGACAGCAGTGGGGTTTAAGTTAGCAATTATTAGTTTTATTTCGTCGAAATTTGTGATTACGAACGAGTTTTTTTTTTGGGCATCCATGTTATAGTGTCCTACACCCACAATAACATCCCATAAATCCAACTTTGAAACAACCAACTCAACATCCACGCATTGATTTGAAAAGTGGACATCTCTCATCGTTATACCTACAATTTCCACAATAATTTCAAAACCCATACATGGCCTCTTGCATTTCTGAAAAAGAAAATACAAATGCTTCAAAAGAAAAATTTGGCCTCACAAATTATGAGATGCAAGTGGCAAATTCATAACTACCCATGGGTAGTTAACATGCCTTTGAGTGTACTTGATCAACTTGTGCACCACTTCTAGCATTGGAAGGATTCATGGTAGACCAAAAACCAACCCCAAATCACACATCAAATCCATGTTTTTTTGCAACAACCTTGCTTTTAAGCACATCCATGTGCATTTTGACAACAAATGATTTATACTCCCTTAACACACACTTCGAAGGGCTGAGCATGGATATCAAATGGGTTTGATGTTGTGCAGCAACTTCAAGCCCTTTGTCTCCAATGTTTTAGCAAGGTTCATAAATTCCTAAACCTTCTAGGGATTGTGTGAAAAAAAAAACATACAAATATTATAACATATTTCTGACATGTGCAACTAGGGAAAACTTGTTCAAAACCAAAACAACTAGGTTGGTTCAATGTGTGACAATGCACACCAAGTAGGTATGGGGCAAACTACTCCCAAGTTTGGGTAATCACACTAGTTTGAACACCTTGAAACACCAAATCACCATCACATCTAAGGCAAATCCATTTTGAGGCCATGTTGTTATTGAATAGACCTTTGTAGGTGGCCATGGCATTCAAAATCATAGTTTTGATGTTGTTCGAGGTTGCACCCACCTCCAGTCTCTTAAGTTTCAATAGAATTGGAACACATTGCCAATTCTTCATCATGTAAATGTGGATACCCATCCATTTTTGCACATTGATAATGGTGACCTTGTCTACACAAATAACAACATAGTCAGTTTTTGAAATGATAGACATAGCCTTTGAAAGGACCACATCATCCATGGCCTTTGCAATTTGCCAGCCACTACTGTCTAACCAATGTTTCAATAGGGTGTTCTTGACCTTTCAACAACAATAAAAATTTTCCTCCATGATTCACAATTTAACATAGGTCATCCATGCAAGAAAATGTGCAAAATAGTCGCAAATTGAATGAATTTCTTTTGAACACCCAATTGGATCCCTAACTATATTAATGTGATGATAGACTTTGAATTCCAACCAACAAAAACTCATTCGTTTTTGCAATGAACGACATCTTGATAATAGTATAAATCTCCAATGACCACACTTGGACTAACAACTAGCACCTTTCAATGATGAACATGTTGAGCTTTGGGACTAAGATCTTCAATTTACCCTTGACCTTGTTACAAATCGTGCATTTGATTTAAAAGACCAAACCATCATCCCCAATAACTAACTTTGTTCATGGGAATTGAGCCACATATACTAAAACACATGACTTTTTTCTTCAAATTTTTGGGTTTTCTTTTCCAAAGGTTCAAAATAGTTTAATTCCTTTCCATCTTTCATGCTTTCAGGACAGTCACTTGAACTAGGGTTTTGACTACTATTGGAAGTTATGTGAACATTAGATCCAACATTGGGTAATGAAATTGACATCACATTTCCCTTGGAGCTAAAAAACAATTTTTATTTTTATTTTTTTGGTACTTGGAGTGGAGCCATAGCTTTTGCCAACCTTATAATGCAACAAACACAAGAAACAACACAAAAAAAGGATAAAGGAAAGAAGAGAGCTTGTTTGACATTTGCCAAGGTTTTGGATTTATGTTTTTTGCACTACAGATCATTTTGTGCACACCTCAAGCTCCCATAAACACACATCAAATATAAATATTGGTCATGCTTTGGCATTGCTCCCTCTTCATTACACTTGATTGCAACCATGAACCCCAAACATTATTATTGCTTTAAACACACATTGTTATGAAAAGAAGAAACTTAAGGAAGATGCACAAGTTACAACATGGTTTGAGGCAAATTTAAGTAGTAAACCCTATATCAACATTTTTTTGTGGTAAAATTTCACATTTGTGCAAGCTCAAAAATGCTTAAACAACACCCATAAAAAAGCTTGTAGTTATGATTTCTCCAAGAAATGATCATTAAACATTGATTTTTTACCTAATATTCTATGAACACCTAGGATCCATCGCCAATAAAAGTGACAATGCAATTTTTATGTTGTTAATTAGGGCAAAACGAAGGGGAGGGGTTCATGTACTTGAATGTTATGTGGAACCTAGTTCAAGTATTTGAGTGTTATGTGGAAGAGAACATATGTACAACACCCATTTACAAGCCTAGATCTTTGACGAATACAAAGCTCAAGTCTAGCCCAGGGAAATTGGCGAGGTTACATAAGGACTTAACTATGCCTAGGCAAATTTTTCCCATTTTTTATAAACTCATATTGTTGGCAACATTTTAAACTATTTATTTATCAATTGAAACATGTGACATGTAGCTTATTAAGATGAGACAAGTGTTACCACTTTGTCAAGTGTCATTATTTTTATTTTTATTTTTTGTTACTATAATATTTTTGAAGCTTGAAGAATGTACATGATCATAACCATGTTCTAAAATCAAAAAATCTACAATTCATAACCACTATAATTGAAATTCAAAGCATCGAGTCAAAACTATTGAGTATAATTTTCCTCATTTTTTGAGCATGAGGAAACCACCATTACCTTGTATCATGGATCTCTTCCTTAGAGAAGAAGCTCTAGATAGAGATGCAACTTATGAATATATTAGAAGGGGAAGAAAGCTCTTGCCTAATCATATTGCAATGATAGCTAACTTTGTGTGCTCCACTCATCAATTAAGCACGAACTTGAAAGTCAAATTTTCCACTCTATTTTGCACATTTGATGAGCATATTTCTCAAACTTGGTGCAATCTTATAGCTATTTGATACCAAGTCAACTTCAAGGACGCACTGACATCTATGAGAAGAAATTGATGCTTCCTCTTAGAAATCAGCCCTATTTGCATGATCTCTTCCATGAATTTCATACATAACTCTTCAAACAGGGTGTTAAAAGTACAGCTCTAATATCATGCATATGAACACTTTGGGATGAATTTTAACATGAAGGACATGCAATGAAACCTCCAAGTTTAAGATATTCCTGCATGTCAAAACAGCATGCCACATAGCTTGCACGCCTATTGTTCACTTGATCTAGAATGGTTCATAATGAAGAACTGCTCACGCAATAGCTCAGTTCTAATTCACATCCTATTTGCACGCCAAAAGACTAAATCTGATTTCTTGAAGACTACTGCAAATAGTTGAGAAGTTTGGACGCTCACGTGGAAGAGGATCCCAACACCGGTTGATCAGGGAAAGTAATTGTGCAGGGTAATTGCTGTTTGAAGGCAAAAATGGCCTTTCATTTTTTGGGAAACTAATTCTCTCACGCAATCCCACTCCGTTTTTACCAAAAGGATACACTTTACCAGAGAGAATTTGTGAGCACAAGATCCCAAAGCTATAAACATCAGCTTTTCTGGCAGAAAAAGGCCTTTGGTGCCCTTCATGGTCCGGAAAGGCCTCTGGTGCCCTCCATTGTGCTGTCCCAATAATCCGAGAGTGCAACGTAGAGGAAGAGCTGTTGACCTTTGTCTTTGCCAAACCAAAATCGGCCAACTTCACCTCCACATACCCATCAGCAGAGAGTTCAGAGTTTGTGTTTGGACTAACCAAGATGTTATTAGGTTTGAGGTCACGGTGCACAACCTTTTGTTCATGCAAGTACTTCATGCCTGAAGCAATCTGTGACATGACATCAACAGCTGCTTGAGGTGTGAATGGCTTTTGTGAATCCTTTCGTTCTTTAATGTGCCTTTCAAGATTTGTTGGCATGAGTTCCATCACAATTGAACACTTGGTAGAATCTTGATGGCAACATATCAATCGTACAACATTGGGATGGTTCAAGCGAACCATGACTCCAACCTCATTCTCAAAATCATGCTCGTCTTCCTCACAACGAAAAGGATTGAAGGATTTTTCAGCACATGCCATCCCAAAAAATGTGTACTGAGAAACTGACCCGAATGAGCCATGCCCCAGATATGCTCCTGGCTTCGCTTCAGGATCAGAGGCCAAGGTGCACCATGGAAGCAGTCCCTGTGGTAAGTCATAGGCATTCATGACATTCTGCAGCTTCCATTGGAGATAATCTGCAAGGTTGATCCTTTCTCCTGTTCTAGAACCACCAGCATTACTGATGGACTGCCGAAGCTCTGCAATGTGTGGATCCCATAACTCTTTATTCTTCTGAATATCTTGTGCTTTGAGTTGCTCCAACCTTGAACGAACAGATGCCCATGTCCAATGATCAATGTCTTTAGTGACCAACGATTGCCAATCAACAATGACAGCAACAAATCCACATATGTTATCCATTTCCGCAAGTATTGATTTGAGATTCAATGGCTCATCGCTGCACTCTTGCACAATCAAGTCTGCTTTCTTTGCAATGCGGAACAACTCTTTGTAGATTGGATCAGCAAAAGTTGCACAAGTTTCCCCCATGAGATAACATTTGCTGTTCACTATAGTGTTGACCATCTCCTTGCACTGCAACACATTCACCTGCAGTTTTGAATTTTGACCAAATGTTCTATCATCTAGGTCACATATTGCTGTTAAAATCCTTGCCTTCCAGACTTGTGTGTTCACAGAGTTCCATGAAGTTGCTTGGAATATGAAAGTATCATCGGCACCTACAAAAGCACAATTCAAAGTATGTTTGAAGATGTACTGTCCCATCTATGTGAAAGACTCATCACGAACACACTATGCTCAGCTCTGCAACATGATCTAACAAACTTCTGCATGTGTGCAGAAAGAACTTCAGCTCATCCTGGGATGAAGTGCAAAATCCTTAGCAAAGTTCTTGCAAAAAAGGGGTCTCGTAACTATGATCCCCAACAGTGATTTTCATTACTCCACTTGAATCACCACCATTATCACTACTTCATGCATAAGCCAAGAAGATGAAACTAGCATGAAGCATGTAGATGGAGTACCGTCTGGCTGCAAAATTGTGTTTGCCTCAGACTGATAACCTTCCGAAGCATTCTCTGGCTCAGAGTCCATGTCCTCCACCTGTGCCTCTCTCATGCCACTTGAGTAGTGACGATAGCGAGCTTGAGCAAATGTAGCAAAGTCGGAGCAGAGCTCTGCAACCGTGATGATATATTTAGGCGCCATTCTCATTAACACCATAATTCATGACTTCCATGTTACCTACTACATTTAATGCACAAGACAGAAAGGTTAGGGTCGTAAAGCACGTATGTTACCAGGTGATTATATGACAACATTGTCAACTGATGGCACAAACCAAGGAACTATTAAGAAGAAATATTGATCTTAAGACATGAAACTTACAAACATCAAAGGCATCCTATTATTGCAGCTTTGATGAAGAGAAAGTTTTCCTTGACTGGCAAAACAATCGAACACTGAGTGAGACATGTGGTAAACTGGGACAGAAAATCATACTGACTAGCAGACCCAACAGTTTGCCTCAACAACCTCTACAGGAAAGCTCAAAATATAACATTCACAACGAAGCAAGTACAAAGAAAAATAAAATTCTGTAGGGTCCTCTTCCCTTCCTTACCACAAACAAAAGTATATTGGCTAAAAGCATCCCTGTGTCAATATCAAAACTGCATCAGTGTGGTTCTTGGCATGTGCAAACAGCATTTGAAAATGAATCAGTAACAAAACATGCATCCTGATGAACAGAGAAGAGAACAAATGGAAGAATTAGAAGACAAAACATACCATCTGAGCCATGCACAAAGTGGCACTTGTCTCCAAATGGACACTGGCCAGTAGTATACCACTTGAAGCAGAGGCGGGTCTTCCAATTCAGAGGCCGAGGAGTTATGCTCCCTGCTGCTGCTGATGCAGTTGCTGCACTGTTTGATGCCAAAGCATCTTTTGCTGGACCTTCAGCACTTAAGCTACTACTTTCTGTTTTGGGAGTACTCAGAAGAGGAGCAGCTGTCTCTCTCGCTTCTCTCACGGCACGAGGCGCACTCTGCTCATCATGTAAGAAATTGCACTTCTCCCCATATGGACAATTCCCCTCTCCAAAATATTTCTTACATGGCCGTGTTTTATGAAACCTAACCTGAGAATCTGTGGATCCTCCTCCTCCTCCTGCAGCTCCTCCTCCTGATCCACCATGGCTGGGTGATTGACTTGCAGGCATTGCAGGTGGGAGCTCCTGGGAGGCAACAAACTCTTCCCAGCCAGGTGGCGGTTTCCGCAGCTCCTCCATTCCATGTGCAAAATTGCAGTTTGTGTTGTAAGGACAGTTGCCACTGCGAAACCTACTGCAAAGCTTTGTCTTGTAGAAAATGCTGCCCGTCCCTCGTCCCCTCCCCACAGCCCCTGCTCCAACAACAACAGCTCCTCCTGCTGGACCAAACCCTTGGCCTCCTCCAACATGCTGTGAATTCCCTTTTCCAGAATTTGATCCTGATCCTCTTCCTCCTGCACCTGGGCTGGCTTCATCCGGTGGTGCCGGCTTGCTTCCTTTCTTGGAAGGAGGTTCCATCCCAGCAGTCAACATCAATAACTATAACAAACAAAATTCCTGTAAGGAAAAAAGGAAGTACATATATATAGAGAGAAAAAATAATAATAATAAAAATTATATATATATATATATATATATATATATATATATCTATATTAGAGAGGCTTAATATTCAGAGTAGTAAAGAGGCCAAAATAATTGCTGCCACAATAATGTGGCTTCTTAGACATATGTTCTACAGTTCACAGTATCATTATGTTCATAGCCCATGTCCTTCACCTCTTGTTTTGTGCTGTCAGTTAAGTCGTAGTCTTCACAGTCATCGACCTCCACCTCCTCTTCACTGTCATCGGTCTCCACCTGTTCTTCACTACTGCCCGTGACTTCCTCGTTTTCTAATCCATTACATGCACACAGGACAAAGGTTAGATAACCCATGGGCTGCACATGCTCCCAAGGGCAATGCAACAAAACCAAGGCATTTCTCAAAGTTGTCATTCCTCCACTCTAAAGTTCAAGGTAACATGTGTACATAACAAAAGAAGATGTGAGGAAGTTGCTTCAAAACTTCAGTGTACATATCTAATGTATCTCAAGCAACAATGGTCAACAAATATCAATAAAAAAACCATAAATTATACCACTTCCATCCAAACCCATGGAAAACCCACTCAAGTGATGTGAGCCACAATATGCGTGCAGCTAAATCTAAAACATGTAGTAGTGGAGTTAGCGATTTACAAAGATGCCATTTGTTTTGGGTTATAGACATTTTCTCCTTTCATCCAGTACTTGCATTTGATCTCTAGAATATTCTAGTGCCTCATAATTTACTCATACACACCATTAGCAATGGTGAACTTAATTACATTCTAGCTACTTAAAACGATCAACTTTGCTTGCCCCAACGAATGGTATAAAACTTCAGCATGACTCATAAGAATGCAATTCATAAACCGAGTGAGGTTTTAGTACACCAATCATACCTGTAGATGGAATGCTGCACAAAAGTACTGATGTAGACATTGCCTTGGACATAGGCAACTCCTTGAATGTGGACATTGACTCTTTGTGTATTGCTGCATTCTTCTCTAGCTCTTGCTTCACAGCCTCTATCTGTGCGCCCACCTCCCCATACAATGCAGTTCTTTCCAAATTTATCTCTTTAAGGGTTTTGTCGACCACTAGCATATCCATGTTGATGGGAAACACACAACCACTTACACCCTTGCAACCCTCAAGGTTCAGGGTTTCAAGAGAATAGTTCTTCTCCAGGGATTTAATGAGTGCAGACACATCTGGTTCACTAAAAAAACTTTTCAGTGAAAAGTAGTGCTCCTTATCTGCTTCGGTATGTGGCAACATTTTCGTGCGGGACTCTACAATAGTTGAGGGAGGTCGAACTTCAGTTGATTCTGCACCAATCCTAAGCATGAGTTTCATGAGAGTTGTGTTGCTTTGTTTCCCGTTTGCATCCACCATCAATGGTTGGACCAGTCTCTCCAAGTCCCAGAGCCTCCCTGCTAATCCCAGATTCTCAAGTGTGTGATTCATTCTGAGTGCGTCCTCAAAAGTGGCTACTGAATAGTCTTTGGGAGAGCAAAAATAGAACTCTTTCAGCGATGTGTTACTCTGCAGCATTCTTGCGAGGGAGTCTACAATCGCTTTAAGAAATTCCCCTTCCACGTTCCGGTATAAGGCAAGGTGGAGTTTGACGAGAGTTGAGTTTGTTTGTCGACCATTCGCATCGGCAGTCAGTGGTAGGATCAGTCCTTGGATTAAACCTCCAACACTGAGTACATCAATCCCACTCATCTCCAAATGCTCCAAAGTATGATTGTTTTTTAGTGCATCTGCAAATACGTCTAAAACCCACAATATGCTGTTGCGACTCCCCGGCGTATAATGCCTGACCCAGCACTCACAAGCGAAATATTTCAGGCCCTTGTTGCTCTTGAACATTTCTGCAACTTCATTCAAGATGAGTTCGAAATGCCTGTCATTGCATGAAAAACCGTTCGCCGTAATCTCAAAATGTAGAGCCAACACGGTATGGTTTACGCACAAAGCGCGACAAAGCTCGACACAGAAAAAAGGCATCCGATCGAGTCCGAACGACACCCAAATGTACTTCACATTTGTGCTCTCCCCTATGGCGTGCGTCAAGTCCTTGTGCAACGGTGGGCAATAAAAAGGCGATCCACTAATTGGAATGTCGAATTCTATTATGTCACGTTGTCCGTCAAGAATAATACGAACATACCCAACCAAATGTGTTAGATAAAGATGCAACTGTTCCACCATGACGTCTCTCGCTTTCAGAATTGCACAAAGATCTTCCACTCCTTTGCCAGTGTGGTGACTCAATTCCGCCATAATGAAAGCCCTTGCACCACGTATATAGATCTGAATTTAGAACGGAGTTCAAGCAACCGGGGCAGAAAGAAACGAAACTTTAAAAAACAATTTCAAGTAGCAAATAGAAAGAACAAAACAGAATTCAGGCAGTAGTATGGTTCAGATTGCCAAAGACAAAACAAAGTTGAAGTACCAGCAGCAGAGGCCCCCAAAACGAAATGGTGTCAAGAAGAAGCAGGAGCATGAATGAAGAGAATGCAAAGACCTAAAAGAGGTGAAGCGGTAGAAGGTAGAAAGTGTAAAGACAACCAAAAAAAAAAGTTGAAGCAGGAGTAGGCAGAGAGTTCAAAGAAAAAACTAGATTGGAACTGGCAACAGCAAGCAGAGAGAGTGCAAAGATGAAACAAAGTGTGCAAAGAGTCAGAATGGAAGAGGACCTGAAGAACTCAACATCTCGTGAGGTACCTAACCTTTCCAAGCAAGCCTACAATCAGCGAGCAGCGCCCGACGATCAGCGAGCAGACGCGTTTTACGCGCGTACCAAGGCTGCGCAACCGACGACTTAGTAGGTACCTAAAAACAGTACTGCCAGTCCAAACAACTCCCTCCTCCCTTCTGTCAAAAGTCTTTAATTCCTACCGTGCATCATTTCACAAAATAAAATAAATCAAGGAGCATTAGGCTAGGCATGTAGTAGCTTCAAACTTTAAGATAACTGGAAAAAAAAAAAAAAACGCAAACTCACCAAATGCAGCAATTTCATTGGCCATAACATTTTATCTGTATACGTACACACAAGCCAACTCCACACCCTCTGTGTATTAGTACACTAATACTATATAACCCTTGTTTGTATACAGACAGAGTTAAGAACCGAAACAAAATCAGGAGGAGATTGTATGCGCTGCGCAGTAATTTTGTATTGTAGGGAGTCCGGACAAGGGACTTATTTCTGAGAAATGGGAAGCCTTTCAAAGTGCCTTATGGAGTAGAGGACAAGGGCATAAAGCTTTCCCCAGCGCAAACCAAATAATAAGATTTTATCACGATCACTATACAGCAGACATGTTTCTTCCTCTTGCCAGAAAGGTTTTTGATTGTCTTCACCAATAGTTCGACAATTTTTGTTATTGATGTGCTAACATGGTGTGGACAACAAAGGGCACTAAAGACTGTCTTTTATTGATATTATGAGTGTCAGTGACATTATAGAGAGCACATGCTGCGTCCATCTTGAGGTGAGCTGTTCCTCTAGGGAGATATCTTCTACGCTTCCTCTTGTCATAGAGGTTTTTGATTGTCTTCACCAATAGTTCAACAACTTTTGCTATTGATGTGCTAACATGGTGTGGACAACAAAAGGCACTAAAGGCTGTCGTTTATTGGTATTATGAGTGTCAGTGGCATTATAGAGAGCACATGCTGCCTCCATCTTGAGGCCAGCTGTTACTCTAGGGAGGTATCTTCTAGGCTTGGGGTTTTTTTTGGGTTTACATCCCTTTTCTTTAGTTGATATGTTTCATGCGACTGGTGAAAGTTTCGGTACTTAATGGTTCCCTTACCTCTTTGTGGCCTGCCTTTTTTGGGCTGTTTGCTTGGCTGGACTTTGGTCCTTGCCCCTTGTTTTTTTTTTCCTCCTTTTCTTGAGTGCTTTCTTCTGATGAAGTTTGGCAGGGTCCATGGTGCTATTACCAATTTCAATAAATAAAAAATGAGTTATCAACACTTTTTCAGTAAATAAAAATCAGATTATGTTTTAATTTGGCATCATTTGGCTCCTGCTGATTTTTGGGTTCATCTCAACTGGAGTGGAAATTTTGCAGGTGGGGTGGCCAAAAAATGGTGAACTTAGTTGTCATGGATGAATGGAAGGAAATGGTGGATATGATTAAAATTTAGGGGTCTGGAAACCCTTGGGGATCTTATGGACAGAGGGAAAAAGCAAGAATAATCCACAATAAACTATAATGTATTTAAATTTAGTGTCAGAAAAATTTGATTTCTAGTAATATATGAATTTAAGTGAAGGCTTTCCCCAGCACAAACCAAATAACTTGAAGTTTTTTCTAATTTTGAATGGTGAAGGTTTGCAAGTAGCTTATGGTGAAAGGTCCCTTCAATTGAGGAAAGCATGTTACATTGCCTCTGCTTAACTCCTGGATACATTTTTCTTTTTGAGAAAAATTTGGGTTTGCACAAATTCTTATCTTTTCCAAGGAGCTTGCATCTATTCAAAACTTGGGATGACGGAGAAAGGAACGATCGAAGATGCACATCCAACTTATTTTGTCAACTTGTTTTTACTGTTTCTCCCTCCTGCCATGTTCTCTCATGTTCCCCAATGGTTCATTTGAGCAAACACAAAAAATCCACAATTTGAGCAACTTGGTTTTTTTCTTTTGGGTAGGAGAGGGGAAGAGGGGGGGCATTTTTTTTGCCCATTTTATGTGGGAGTTTGTGTGCATTGGGGGGTTGTCTTGAGGTCAGGCTGGTTTTTTACTTTTAAGAAGAACCTCCAATTTCAATTCAAATAAATAAATTAGAACTGAAATGATTCTGGTTCTACACATTAGTGGAACTAGGGATCCGGTTCTGGGTCGATCCAGAATTATTTGGTTACTTCTTCATTACTCTATTGAACTTGTAAATACTGGAGACTTACTTCATATTTATTTGACCTAGCTAGTATATAGTCGAGGTTTATTCCAGTGTTGTGCATGTAAATGGTTTGGGACTTACACTCCGCACAAATGTAAATCCCATAATGAAATTTATTTACACTCCGTACAAGTGTCAATGTATAAAATTTATTTACATTTGTGTAAGTGTAAATATAAAATATGAAAAGTGCAAGCGTAAAATCTTGTAAATTTATTTTATGCCATGTTAAAAAGTGTAAGGGTAAAAATAATTTTATTTCTATAATTTACTTTTATATATATGATTTTACATGGCTTTTAACACAATGTAAATATATAACAATGTAAAAAATGGCAAGCACTAAATAGGTGCAATGAATTAAATGCAACATCGAGCTTGATACAATTATAGTACAATACAAAATAATGCCCAACAAGAAAAAAAAAATCAGATTTTTTTTTATTGTACCCACACAATTAGGAATGGTTAAATTTATTTTTTTTATATTATTTTCAAAGGAAATGGACTAATGCAGTAGTTAAAATCCCCCTTATAGTCCAAAGGTCCTAGGTTCAAACTTTTTCATTATTTTCATGAATAATTTTTGTCATTCACGAATAAAATGGATGAATTTTTTTTTATGTAAATAGGGGTTTTAATTGCTCGCAGGAAACAACCATGTTTCCAAAGGAAACATAACTTAAATTGCCCTGAGGAACAACCATGTTTTCAGGGGGAAAATAGGTTTTTCTCCATGAGAACATGATTGTTCTCAGGGAAAATAGGTTTTTCTCCGTGAAAACATGATTGTTCTCAGAAAAGGTTTAAAATGCACCTTGGAGAAACTTCAACTCCTTATCTATGGGGACATGATTGTTCCTTGGGGGAAAAGCCAACTTCCCCAGGAAAAGGCCCAAGTTCCTCAGAAAAAACATGTTTTCTGAAACTTTTAACAATCCTAGTCATTTCATATTTATTTTATATGGGCTTGTGACCTAATGCACAGGTGTGTGTGTATTTGACGATACATATTACAAAATTACAATTACAAACTACATTACCAAAACTCTTTGTCTTCCTCTCCACAAGCCGTTATACCAAGGCCATTTCACTTTTTGCTACCATGAAAATGAACACTACATCCTGGCCAAGCAATTTGCGCATTGTTGCTGCCACTTGTACATCTAGTCGCAGAAGCACATATTGTCCATTGAGCATGTAATCCCGAACCTATTTGAAAAAAAATTAAATAAATTTCAAGTCTCTTGGTATATCTAAGAATAATAACCCATCTACCCTCCCTTTGCACAAAAGCTATAAAGTTGTATAGAATGACGACGATAGAAGTGCGCTCAGAGGGATTCCAAGAATGCCCACGCATAAAAGCAAAGGAGGCAATAAGCAACTGAAGCGAAGGTTGTTCACACGGGAAGTCCCAAACCCTAACGCCGTCTCGCCTTGCTTTCCTCATCATCATCATCACCCGTCGCCGCCACCCACTGGCCACACAGAGTCACGCGTTCCTATTGGCCAACATCCTGGGCCCTGGGCTCGTACTGTTCAAACACACAACGGGTGGATCCTCCTCTTCCAATGGCCAATGTGGTTTTCAAAGTTGTAGCTAATAATAGGGCCACATGTATTATTACATGTATATATGTATATGTATTTTTTTAATTAAAAAAAATTTTGTCTGTTGGTTTTTCTTTTTAACCTTGTCTCTATGTGGACATAGTATTAGTGTATTAAATAAATAAGTACCCCCAATTTATAATGGGGGTATTAAACCCAGGCCAAAAATGGTGACAAACAGTTTTGGAAATAAAATTTAATGCAGCCAATGGAAGGCTCATGCACTCAAAGTGCCTTGATTTTTTTTCTTTTAAATTTTGTGTGGGGGCGGCAGGGGGGGTGGAGGAAGGATTTTTTTTTCTGTTTTCCTTTGTTCCCAACATGTTCCCTTTAAGTTCCCAACTTGTTCCCATCATGTTCCCAATTTGTTCCCCAAGGGTGTTCCCAATAGCACCTCGCTTTAATCCCATATTGAGGCTGGTAAAAGATGGATCAAAGCTATCCCCAGGCGGATTTTGACTTAATTGATGACACGTTTGTTATGACACCATCAAAACAGTAGCCAGCAGATATACCTATAATAACACACATTCTTTTAGAGAAAAAGAGAAATTTGGCAACAAAGTTTTGAAAAACAAAAAAAAATTCACAAAAAAAAAGGTCACCTCTTCTGGCTATGGTGAGAGGGACTAAGGAACAATAATGCAGTTTCATCTGGTCCCACATTTTGAGGAATGGTCACCAAATGTTACTGCGAATTCTTAGTTCATTATTTGAAAGTGGCCAGGGTGAACCATCCTCTACACTAATACTCTCACCTTCTTGACTAAAACGTCCTTATTACACACTATAAACAGGCAAGGCCAAGGGCAAGCTAGGATCTGCAACCGGCCAAAACTGTTCTGTAACATCTGTTGCAGAATTGGCAAGGTCTGCTGATTAGGTCTATAGAATTTGCACCCGTGCTAAACAACTGATTCCAGATGAAACGGCTAATCTATCAAAAGGGAGGATAAGACCTAACAACTGTTGTTGACGCAAAAGTTACCATCATACAGAATTTTGAGCACATTTGCTTCCCGAGGGAACATGAGCAAATGTGTTCAAAACTTTGTCTGATCATAATTTTTGCATATAAGTTTTGATTGAAATTCTTTCAACTACAAAGTTATAGCTCTCCTCAAGACATTCCAATGATAGGTCAAAAAACTATATAAAACCAAATATGACATGATTTTGATTGCTAATAATTTCGGAACATTTGTTCCCCCCAGGAACTTGGGCCTTTCTAGGAAGGAAGTTGGTTTTTCCTCAGGGAACAATCATGTCCCTGGGGAGCAGGAGTTTAAGTTGCCCTAGGGAACAACTTAAACCTTTTTTTCCCTTGGGAACAATCATGTCCCCCAAGGAGGAGCTTAAGTTGCCCTAGGGAATTAATGTCTTCAAAATTTTGTTTCATCATAGCTCTTGCATATTAATTTTGATTAAAATGTTTTCAACTACAAAGTTGGAATTATTTTATAGACCTTTCCAATGATAGGTTGCAAGACTATTTAGAAATAAAAATGAGATGACTGCGATTATAAAACTATTTAAAACATATGTTTCATTGGGGAGTTTAGGCATTTTTCTAGGGAACATACATTGTTCTCCAAGGAGGGTGCCTTTTTCCTGAGGGAAATTGGGCCCTTCCACAACGAAAATGCATTGTTCCTTGGGGAAGTTGTATTTTTCACTAGGGAACTTTTCTTACTACATGGGGAACGTGCTTGGGACCTGTAGCTAATTTTCTTCCGCCCAAGGAAATGACTTCCTAAAGGAAATTAATTTAAAAAATTATTTAAGTGTTATATGGATTTTTTTATCCATTTTTTTGTCAAAAAAAATAATTGGGAAAAGGATTTTAGACCTTTCAATTGAAGGGAGGATTTTAACCAGTACATCACATTTTAACCAGTACATCAATAGTTCATCATTTTGTGTAATCATCCTTCAAAAAATCAACTTGACATGTTGGTTTGTAGATCTGATGATGGTTGTAATCTTGAAAGCTTGAGGACCACCAATTGGATCAACTCATGTAGTGTACCCAAAAGGTGTTGAACATCATTTCCTTTTCATTTCTATCATTGCTAACTAAAAGGAGTAGCTTATGAATGAGCTATATACATGCTTAGAAACATTTAACAAAAAAGTATTTGTAGTTTAATCAACTAAAGTTTTCACAATACATGTTAAGAAATTAAGGGTCAAGACATAATTGGTGATATAACTAATAGGAGCATCATATGACATGATTATTAGTGGGTAGATCTAATCCAATTGCCTAATCAGAAGAATGGTACCATCAAAATGTCATATTGTAAAATGGGGATTTTCAGTACAATTGAGATGAAATTTGGAAATTGTCACATCACATAATCCAAATTGTTTCTTCTTTTATAAGTTTCAAGCACACTGGATAGTGTTGGTCAAGGAGAGACTGGAAAAGAATTGGAGATGACAACAAGTTCTACAGTAGACGTGGAAATAACAACTTCACCAGGAAAATCCATCTCTTCTCCTCTAGTGTTATGCCAGCCAGCAATACCTGAAAAGTTTAAGGAGGGTGGAAACATATCCATTCAAACATGGTTAAATTCTATGGAAGATTACTTTGATGTTGGAAACCAACCTCCAAACAAGAAGGTGGATCTTGCTATTACTTACCTTGAGCCAAATGTGGGGCAAAAATGGCGCAACATTGCCCAAAATTTAAGGAGTGAGGGTAAAGATCCAAGGATTGGGATGTTTTCTGTACAACTTTAAATGAGTTATGTGGTTCGCCATCACTCCAAGACAATTCAAAAGAGGACCGAAGAACACCTTCATGTAAGTGTGTATTAATGTAATTGCATATGTCGATGACATGCAATGGTGGATATTATATTGTATGAACTACTTGTTTAATTAGTTGGGTAGACTAAATGATGATGATCTAGAAGGGAATGTAGAACTGAAATTGAAATTCAATTCAAATGCCAATTGAGGATTTTTGAAGCCCTCTTTGACATGCATCACTATTGTGAAAGGTTTGCACAAATAGAGCATGAGTTCATTCTGGTTGGATACATTCAATTTATGATTCCTTCGTAGGTTCAATCAATCCTTCTCAGTATTGGAGGATTGTATGTCCTATACAAATATTACCAAATGGTTGCAGTTGAGAAAATTTTAGAAGAGTCTTGATAAATGGCGATTGAGTTATCCATCATAACTAGACCCACAATGAAACCTTTTACGAAATTATGGCCATAAAATTTATATGTATCTTAGTCTTAAATGCAATTTGAAACCACCAAACATATTACCAATTTAACCATGACAATTAAACTTAGTCTTAAACTTAGTTCAAAGTTTGAATACAACAAAACCTGTGAATTATTTACTAAAGATGATTTGTGGATTTTGTCACACTTATGAATCGTATAGAAATCAATATTAATCTCTACATGCCAAAAGAAACTGATTCAACTATTTTGTGCCCATAGTTGATATTGATCCTCCAAGAATATTGTTGAATTTGTAACATTGTCCTTCAAATTATATTCAAATGTTGTTCATGACAAACAAATGTTTTTGTTGTACAACATTTCTATTTCTTAAAATGCTAATTTGTTGTTAGGTCATGATTATTCGTTTTATGTCGATCACATCACATTGATCATGTTGTGTTTGGATTAGTATTGTCAGGTTTTGGTTTTTGGACTAGTTTTGAGTTCAGTTCATGGGCCAATTCCAGGTCCCTGGATCTCTGGTTCTGAATTTTGAAAAAAAGAAATGGACAAAACCAGACCCAAGAATCAACCTCTATAGCTAGAACTGCAACCAGACCCCAAACCTATTTTGTACATGTTCCAGATTTTAATTATTTTTTAACTTTTTTTTTCTTGTTCTCAATATGTTGCCAAAAGGTTCCCATCACATTCCCAAATCGTTCCCCAAGCTCTTTCCAATAGTACTGCATTTTTATCCCATATACTTCTGCCAAAGTTGAACTTTCATTTGTATATATTATGAAGGGAGCCCTATTGTAACACCTTTGTGATTTTATTGGGGAGTGCCCAATAGTTCCGAAAAACTTGTGATGGGCAAATCAAAGTGGCTCCTTCCAAAAACATGAATTAGTTGAGGGGTGTGCCCTCAACTAATTCGTAAGAAGGATGAATATCTATACACCCATAATTAAACAAATTTAGGTCACATAATCACAAGATATGGTCACCAAAAGTGGGGATGATTGTTGAGTGGCAATTGAAATAGGCCAAGCATGTGAAGATCAAAACTTTTTTGGTGATTCCAACTTATGTCTTCAATGTTTGTGTTCATGCAGGTTTCCAAGTTCCAACGAACTCTCGTGTTAATGCATTGTTGGTGAGAGCTCCACAAATTCATGATTTTCCACTGTGATGAGTGCGCATTGAAGTTCTTCACTTTTGCACATCCCACAATTGCTACAGAGTAAAAATTCAAGTATTTTTTTAGGTTTGTTTGTTTTTTGTGTTTTATAGTTATAGAAATCTTCAAGGATCTTGTGAATCTTTTATGTGTCTAGACATTGCTGGGGATTTTATTCACAATTTTATACTAATGCAAGAATATCCACAACAACATACTAGATCTCCTAACAAAATTATAAAGAAGTACAAAATCTAGCCATTTCCTTTTAAATTCCATACTTCTATTGTTTGTTCTAGTGGTGTTTCATGAATTTGTGTTGGTGCTACCTCTTCAATGAGTGTTTTTGCTTCAATTGTCTATAGAAGGGTTCTATTGGTCTTCTTTGCTACTTTCGATGTTGTCTTCAATGAACCTTTCTATTTCAATGCCCTTATTTAGTTCAATGAACCTTTCTACATTTTTGTTTCAATGAACTTTTTTACCTTCATAAATTTTTTTGCTTTAGTGGTCTAGTGTGATGTTTAAGATTCTGCAGTGGATTTTTTTTTACTACGTCTTTTCTACTCTATCTTCAATGAACATGTATGTTTCAGTGGCCCTACTTGCTTCAATGAAGCTTTCTACCTTTTTTCCTCAATAAACCTTTCTATTTCATTGAGTTGTGGTCTCCTAAGGTTCTATGTTGGTTTTCTATTCTATTCTAATGTTGTCTTCAGTGAACTCTTATTTTTTAATGACCTTTCTTTTGCTTTAAACAACCTTTTTACCTTTTTGCTCAGTGAGTGCCTCTTTGATTCAATGGACAATGATATTTTATGTTCTAAAGTTTTGATTCTTCTGTGAGCCCCTTCTACTTCAATGAACATTTGTGCTTTAATGAGCCTTTCTATTTAAATGGTGCTTCAGTGGTAACCAATGTTTTTACAAGAGCTGTTGCTACTATGTTCTATATTCAATGCTAATTTTTTCGTCAGTGGGGCTCTTTCTAGTGTTGTTCTCTTCTGCAAACTTAGTACATTATCTTTTTCAATGTAGCTATTTTTACTGCACTACTATTTAGTGCCACCATTACTACCACATGCTTACAAGTTCAAGAACTTTTTCTCCTCCAAGAATTCTGAAGTAGGTGGGCCACTTGTCATTCCTACAAATGACAAAACATCTTCATATCATGGTCCTACTCTTCCATCTTCTCCTCCTTTATTTTCTAGTTATAGTTCTGATCCTTCCAATGCAAATCACATTGAAGATGTGCCCATGTTTTTTAGTGGGTCTCCCCCAGTGCTGAAAATGATAAGCCCATCCAACCTAAGGTAGGCATTAAGAAGAGGAACTATGATGTAACAAGAAAGTTCCAAGAAATATGGCTTGCAAAATTCCCATGGGTAGAATCCTAAACCCTAAACCCTAAACCCTCCAACTGCACATCAACCCATTCAATCAACAAAACAATGAGTGTCAGAGTCTTGGAAACTTGGAAGATTTTGATGGATGTTTTGAAAAGTTACTTACAATAAGCCTCTTTTGAATTCCTGAAGAAAAATTCATATTACTGCAATAGAAAATACTGAGATGAGATGTAAGAGAAAGTCCTTTCAATTCTGGAATTTTTTGTGCTCTCACCTGACCACCTGCAGCACTCTCCACTTCCACAACAGCACCTGCATCAAGCTGCAATTCTGTCATTGACAGCTTTGCCCCCCTCAGTGCATTCACTTCCTCAATTGGCCACTGTATGAGGCTAACATCCGTCTTGCTATCTAGGGTAACAGTCCTTGGAATTCCCTGCAGAAATTGCAAACAGAGAAGAATTGGTGAGAAACAAAAACGTCAAGACTCAGTGAGAAACAAAATCTCAAAAAATATCAGTGAGAAAACTCTCAAGAATCAGTAAGAAATGCTAAAAATTTCCTCAAGACCCAGTGAGAATTCCTCAAGAATATCAGTGACAAAACCCTCAAAAATCAGTGAGAAATGATCAAAACTCAAGAATATATCATTTCCTCAAGAACCAGTGAGAATTCCTCAAGAATATCAGTGACAAAACCCTCAAAAATCAGTGAGAAATGATCAAAACTCCTCAAGAATATATCAGTGAGAAGTGCTAAAAACCCTCAAAAACCAGTGAGAGATGCTAAAAGATCCTCAAGAATCCGTGAGGAATGCTCAGGCATAACATCGAGATACTACACAAGTCAGGATGTTTCACTATCGGATTCTGCTTCACTTTGACCCACTTCCTGAGAAGAGGATCCTCGGGGTCAGCCGGCACTGCCATGTTTTGCGTCTGCTCATTGCAGTGACCAGTCTCATTAGATCCCGCTGTCACACAACAACTAAATATATTCAGTCTCAAAATCTCTCCCATCTCACGCAAACACAATAAGATCACTTTAGTAGTTGACATCTCGCAAGGATCTGGTGGGATTTGCGTGTGTGATACAACAGAATTTGCTACGACTGCAAAGAACTCAAGCAGAGAAGAAGAAGCCCCCCAGGTGGTGGGCTCAAACAGAGTTGTGCAGGAATCTGTGACCAATCCATAGAATATTTTCTTGAAGGAAAACGAAGGGTGGGTGTCCACTGTCATAGAGAAACATGTTGCTACTACTGCATATGCCGCTCCTTCAGAGTCCTTACCTGTGTAGAGAATGAAGGGGACGTCATCCGGGCCGATGGTAGCTGAGCCTGACCATACTCCCATGTCGTCATACCACTGATCAGGCTCCAAAGCATTTTCCAAGTACAGCCAGTGAATCAGATCTGTGGAGACAGCATGACCCCAAGCGATGTGGCTCCACACTGCTGCATCAGGATTGTACTGGTAGAACAAATGGTAGTATCCCTTGTAGTACATGGGAGCTGCAAACAGAAAAAAAACACACAGAAACTCGGTCACTTCACTGGAGAAAATTCCTCAAAACAGCTGTTCGCTGCTGCTGCAATGATACTTTTATGTTCGAACAAGGTTCTTCCACTGATGGGTCTCTTCTAGATTTTGAAGGAAGAATTGCAACTGAATCTCTGAAGAAAATTCAAAACAAAGAAACCCAAGAAAATTCTTCCAGAGAAATATGGTTGCTTACCATTTGGATCTACAGATCAAGCCAGCAGAAGTCCAACCGCGCCACACATGCCACAGCAAACAAGAACCCATTTCATCAGTTTTTTCAATTCAGAGAGAAACTCGCTACAAATTGTTTCCAGTTGATCAAGCACATGTATGGCATCATCGTGTCTCTCTCTCTCTCTCCCCAGACTCAAGATGCGGAAAACACAGGGGATCCCAAGGTCATGGGAAGGGGGGACCAATTCTTTTGGCTTACCGTTCATCCAATTCTTGGCAGGCTGGTAATGGTACGAAGTCCTGTGCAGCTGCTGCTGCAGAGCCTCCTCACCCTGGAGATTCACAGAGCTAAGAGGGGAATTGAAGGAAAATGTCCCAGGCACTGCGCCCTTCGTCACCAGCACCTCAATGCGCGGGTACAGACTCACTGCCCCGTACAACGCCGCTAGGAAACAACAGATTGTTATGAAAACCGTCGACTCAATTCGCAACACTCTTCTCTCCCGATTTGTTACCGCTGCTTCTGGCGATTCTGCTAATCCCACGTAATAATCACCACTCCATCCGGCAACTCTATCCAAAAGGCCGCTCTCAAGATCAGCAATCCGTGTCTTCTCCTCGGATCCCATCTTCTCCGCACTCAACAACAGCTTCGAGTTTGCAACTCCCAATCTCGAGAGGAAAATAACAGCAAAAAATCTGCTCTCTGAACCTAACAAGTCTCTCTCCCCAATCCTGAAACAGCAGAATCAATCCAGCGCTCAACCAGAAGACACACCGAATTGAACGACCAAAGCCCCCGCAAAATTTCCCCCCACAAAAATCCCAAAATACAACCAAAACACAACAGAACTCCCTGTCCTCTCTCCTCTCCTCAGCGAACTCAGTCACAAGTGACACTCTCTGGAAAGAAGCCAACTTAGCCAAAGGTCCAAATTGTAGATTCACCACTTGGGAACGTCAAAACTGGAAAACTTGTGAGAGAAGCAAAAACGCAAAAGCAACGGAGAAGACAATTAGCAAAGAGGAAAGCCACCGAAAATGCGTAATAGCATAACAGAGGCGTCAGCAGCAGCGGCGCAGACATCTAACAAGGAGAGACTGAAGACCCAGAGAAGAGGAAGAAGAATTGGGTATTGTCCCATAGTTGTGCTACACCTTTTACCAATGTCAAAAAAAGATCACAATGCACAACCTATCATGAGTGAACACATAATATGTCTCAACTCCAAACAAATTTCAAAAAATGAAGGCCGTGTGGCAGGGTCAGGATGATAACATTCTCGAATCAATTTGGAGAGCTGTTGAGGACATTGTTCAGGTAAATTTGGCCGCAATCCATCCTTTATCTTTGTTCGGAGTTCCGTCATTGCAATATGATTGTGAAAAGGGATATTTCCAGTCAAAATTTCATAGCAAACCATCCCAAAGCTGTAGATGTCAACTTTGAAGGGATATCTCCTGGATATTTGTTCATTTGACAAACTTGGATGTTGGGTCTCTTGACAAACCTGGATTGGAACACTTTGATCAAAATTGCCAAATAATTCTGGTGCCATCCATCGAGTCGTCCCCTGATCCATGGTTAGGTTGGAATATGTGCAACTTGATTCTTTTGTTTTGGAGAGCCCAAAATCAGCCACTTTTGCATACACATGCCCATCATGTTCATCGCACTTCACAAGAATGTTCGTCGATTTCAAATCTCGATGAACCACCTTCTTTTGATGTAAGTAATGCATGCCTTCCGCTACTTGCAACATGATGTCAATTGCTTCAAGAAGCTTGAATGGGGCACCCTGGATTTCATGGTTGTCCAATCTTCTGCGCATCAGTCCATGAAGATCCCCATCCATAAGTTCCATAACAAGGGAACACGAATTAGCCATAGTAACAAAAAAAAACAAGGGCAATATATTTGGGTGAGACAATCCTGCAAGAAGAGATGCTTCTTTTTGGAAATGTTCGCTCTCTGGTCCAAAAAAACATTTCTCTGCAAAATGTTTTCCAAGCCACTCAACTTTGTGCACAATTGCAGACGCCCCCTTTCCTATTTGACCATATGGCACTCTTTGAATACTTTTGTGTGCCACCTTCCATGCATCAATCTTTCCAGGATGATTTAATCTTTTGATGAGATTCTCCGAATCAATTGACCCAACCTCCATCAATCTTGATAGTAACCATCGTTGATCTTCCAATGCTTTCTCATCAATGATGGGGAATTCTTCATGCTTGACATCATCACTCCACTTTCGATCTTGTAGTTTAATCAAAAACTCCTTTGTTGCTCCTTCCTTGAAAATGCTTTGAAAAAGTTGCATGTACAACCTTAATTTAAAAATCAAGGATGTAAAATGCTCTTTTGCATTTGCCAAGATCATGGCCACTCGAATCCATTGGGCATCACAACAATCACCAACAAGTATCTCACCTTCCTTCCATGTTTGTGCAAGGCTCTCCAAAATACAACAGGATCGTTGAATGTCTTGTGGAGATAAACCATCAATGCATGCCTTCGCATCATTGAAAGACTCACAGAGCTTGTCAAATAAGTAATGACATTGAAGCTGGTTGATTGGTACTGAATCGGAACTTCGTATTGCAAACATGTTTTCAACGTTCTTCAAAGCTTTTGTTCCAAGCTCCAAGTATGTAGATGGTCCATCCACTTTTGTTAGATTTGGCTCCTACAAACAATCACATAACTAGTCATTGGTACATGCATTTGCCTAAAAATCTAACCAACAAGCATCCAAACTCTGTATGCTTTAAGATTTGCTAGAATTGAAGAACAAAGTTGATCAATGCAAGATTCTAGAAAGAACAATTCTAGAATCTTGCATCAACTTTAATGTTTCTTCAAATTGTTCATGAATATCACAAAGTTTTAGAATCTTGTTACATCTCCATTAATTGTTTGGCAATATATATTCATATGCATCTAGTAGAATCCAACAACAATGATGATAAATTTTTTTTGATGGAACTTGTTGGTACAAGGCTGTTTGTTAGCACTTATGGCTACAACTGTCATAATTACCTTGATGCTCTCGCTAGAAGACTTGAGCTCAGTGAACTGGTTCTCATGTTGCTTCTTCTTATTTTTGGCAGTTTCTAGCAGTCCAAGTTCATGAAATTCCCTGTGAATGTCCAAGTCACAATCACACCATATACTGACTATTATTACATTGGAACATGTAGATTTATCTGATTATGCAATGCTGTACCAAACCGTACATGCAGTCTCAAGATTTTAATGGAAAATAATATGCATTGTGTCTTGAGGGATTTTTGTTTCTACAACATTGACTATCTCAAAAGGAATATATCATCATGGGATTGTAGGAGAAGTCCACAAAATCACTTTGACAATAACTGTTATGTCAGCTCTAGCCAATCCAGAACAAAGACAACAATAACACGTGTGATCATAACCTTGAGAGTGAAACTGACAAAGTACAACATCACCTTCACCACATGAGCGGTATTGAATTCCTCTAACCAAACTTGATCAGCTCTCAATAGTGGGGTCGATTTTATTTAACAATATATTTTTTTTTTTGGGAAAAGAGTTATATGAGAATACAGGTCATCAGTTTGTCATAATTACAGAAGTGAGAAGTTCTCATTCATGACATTGGTTAGCACCCAAGAGAAGTAGCTCTTGAATGTTTGAGAAGGAAGCATATTGATGTGTAGATACATGCTCTCAGGACTCAAAACCACTAAATCGATGTGGCAAAGCTAGATGACTTGTTGATGCACAAATTTGCATATTACATGTTAATATTGATTCCACATGACCAAGGGGTGGAAAACTTTCATCAGTGTTACATCACCCTCATACACATACAACCAAGGTAGAAATTATAGCCAACCTGTGCACATCCTGGGGAACCTGTGAACAACTTGCATCCATATCGAGAGCTGGAATTGAGCTCCTCCCTTCTTGACTATGGAATGGTGACCTTGGAGCCTGGTTGACAAACCACAATTAGGAGTAAGCATACTGCATTGGCACTGCAACATATTTAGCAAACAATTTTCATTTTGGGCAAAAGAGGGATGTGAAACTTGATACAGAACACAAGGAAAGTTGAGAAGTAGAAGAAGATTGCCGCTGCTGTCTTCCAGGGGGGCCTTGAGCAGCAGCTTGTGAAGCTACTACAGCAGCAGCCCTCTCCCACAAAAAAATTTCCTCAGCATCATCTTCTTCTTCCTCCTCCTCGCCGCCCCAGGAGCTTGGATCCACATCTCCAGAATCCCAGAACCCAACTCCATCCACTCCCCCTGCATCCGCTAACATCCCCAGCTCCGCCGCCGCCGTTGTATCCATAGAGCTGAGCTTCAGTTCCACGCTCCCTCCCTCCCTCCCTCCACACAAAATGCCCACTCTGAACTGAATGTACTCACACAAACCCTTCCGTCCTCTTCCCCCGCACCCCTTACCTCCTCAGATTGCGTGAATCCCAACACACGTCGCTATCTCCCTCTCTTTGTCTCTCCCTCTCTCTCTCTCTCTCGCCGTCTCTCCCTTTCTCTGTGTCTCTCTCTATGTGCAGGCGACACCAAGTTTTTTAGGGTTTGGGGAAAACAAGGACAGGGAATGGCATAGTGCGCCATCTATTGCATTGCAGAAGACAAGCACAAGCGATGGAAGAATTCGTGGAAAAAACCAGGCGAAACATGCACATCTATCTTCTGTAACTCTGCCGCCAAGAGTTGTTGGGGGAATGCATGCAACAACAAACAAACAAACAACGCGACAAGAGCAGCAGCTCCTCTCGAAGAATGAACGCTCGAAAATCCAGCGACCACGCACGTACGCACGTACGCATGTAGTGTGTCTGGTTACAGGCACCATTGTACGGTTTTCAAAGGCGCCCACAAGCACACGCACACAGAGTCAGACCAGCCTTTTTTATGCTGGCTGTGTATAGCCAAAATGCTATATTAAAAATTAAAAGTGCTATAAATCCTGTGCTTGTTCAGATTTTCAATAGCCATAATTAGACCAAAATTTAAAGAAAAATCGCCATATTTCTGTACATGGTTCATGACTTGAACTTCAAGTACATAGCCAAAAATATAGAAGGATGTTTTACAAATTTTACTTCCATATTTTAGCTTTTAGCCAAATTTGGCTAAATATTCCTGTGGATCATCCCCACTTTGGCTATAAGACAAAATTGCCAAAAAGAAACACTGCCACAGACACACACACACACAAACAGCTCTTTCTTTCTCTCTGTGGGTATGGGTGGAGCTGCTCTTAGTTGTTAGCAAACACTAGTCCATCATCTTCCATGTCTAGGTCCAAGTTTCAGGTACAGACACATGGTATTGAAAGCTGAAGCAAATGCAAGAATCCCTCTTCTTTAACTTGTGCTAATGTTATGATGACAAGCTTCTTCTTCTTCTTCTTGTGTCTTGAACAATATAGCTACTACCTGCAGCTTGAGCATTGATCTTGGACAGCAAGCACTACCAGCCGCCTATCCACACCCATGAATGTACAGGTTATCTTCTCTGCAATGGAGGAGAGTGAATATTGAGCAACAATAGCACTGGTGGGAATACCAATCACTGCATTAAACTGTAAAAGATACAACTGCAATCACTTCATTATCATTTTGGCCTTGTTATGACTTTTGATTGAACTCCAGAAAGCCTCAACTGCAATCCAAGCATGAATTCAACCAATTTTGGCTACTGGTTTTGCAATAGTTGACACTTCTAGTAACAAGAAAAATCTTATATATAATTACAACATGGTGTGTGTGTGTGTATCTGTGTATCTGTCTTTTACTTTTCTTTTCATTTATTTCACACGTTTTGGGGACGGTTAGAACAGTTAGAGCCGCGATCTGTGTCTGTTGCAGCAGCAACATCTTTGAAAAACACATCTTATATATAATTACAAACATGGTGTGTGTGTGTGTGTATCTGTCTGTCCGTCTTTTACTTTTCTTTTCATTTACTTCACACGTTTTGGGGTCTGTCTGTCTGTCCGTCCAGGTCCTGAAACCCATACCTTTTCGTTTCAGGACTTCCTCTTCCTATCCCTGGCAGCAAAAGGAAAAACAAACACTGCCCGTTCCCTGTGTAACTTCCTCCTCCTGTGCCTGGCAGTAAAAGGAAAATTCGAAACAGGGCAGGGGCAAGGGTAGGGGCAAGGCAGGGCGGGGCAGGGCAGGGCAAGGTAGGGCGTCTAGGGCAGGGGCAAGGCAGGGGCAGGGCGTCCAGGGTAGTAAAAAATAAAGAGTAAAAAATAAAAAAAAATAAAAAACAGTGGCCAAAGGTTATAGGCACCCACGGGGGACTTCATAGTGGCCTTCGGCCACAGGCACCCATCCTCCTCCTGTCCCTGGCAGCAAAAGGAAAATTCGAAACAGGGCAGGGGCAGGGGCAAGGGCAGGGCAAGGTAGGGGCAGGGCAGGGTAGGGCAGTAAAAAATAAAGAGTAAAAACTAAGAAAAAATAAAACACAGTGGCCGAAGGTTACAGGCACCCATGGGGGACTTCATAGTGGCCTTCGGCCACGGGCACCCACTAGTCATACTGATACCTTTGCTTGAACTTCGGTGCACCATTCCTAGCTATTCCACTTTACATCTCTGCAAAGCTAGATACTTGATGTACTCAATTGTTTTATCTAGCATGGAAGCTATGTCAGTCTGAAATGAAAAACACCATTTTCATCAATCCTTCTATCATAGGAGGAGCCAAACTAAAGAATCAAATGACCCATTTACTTAGTTTGTGCAGCAAATGAAGAATTTCACAATCAGAAGTGTTGAATACGACAAGTAGTTTTCAGCTTGAAAATTGAAAGTTAGACCGACCAACATGTGTATACCTTGCTTGATTGGTATAAACTGCTGCAGGGACTTCATCTTCTCATCAATTCCGTCTCTTCGTGGCTATGATGCCACAACAAAAATCAACAATTCCTCACATTAAATGTCAATCTCTACTTGTCCACATGAATAATGAAACACAAAACCACCATAACATAGGAGGTATTGTGTTCTGGATGCTAGGCAGAACATGCAGGCAGAGGCCATTGAGATTAACATGAAAGCATTGATGGGTTTCCAAAACACAAAGAACAGTAGAGGAGAATTTTGTGTGTTACCACAAACAGTGTCAGAGTACAAACTTACTCGCTCAGATAGGTTGTGAACATCTGGAGTCTTGTTTTGCTTGACTGGGCTCCCAGCACACATTGGCTTTTTCACATCAAGAGATTCATCTTCTCCACCCTGATAGATTCACAAATGAAATTGCAATCAAATAAATTGCTGTAAAAGCTTGACCAACCTCCCCTGATTTGCTAGCTGCCACATGACATGTTGCCTCCCGAGAGGCGATTGTGGGCACCAGGATGCAACACACATGTGAGAACCAACATCCAACAGATTTAGTTATCAGAGTGCTGAAAGGTTATACTTCAATTGGGCAGGATGATGCATATGTGGGTGTGAAAAGCCGTACAATGGCAAGCAAATCACCAACAAAACTCCCACCATCTAGGTAAATGCTCAGCTCATCAAAGAAGTCAAGGGAATGTGATGAATCCTGGTGGTCCCCAAAATTTGCTGGGCAGAGTGGAAGGGAGTAATTGTAGGCAACATGGGCATCTGCAGCTGTGATTCGGTTGTGTGCACTAGCCTGTTACCATTGTTCCATGCATCAGCATTGTTGACTCTTTGACCTGCAAGGCTTAACATATGTTGAGGAGTAAAATACATACTACTGTCTCGGACACACTGCTGCAACAGCTCTGGCCCACTCAAGTGTGTTGTTGTGGCCAATGAAGCAGGAAGCCCAAAGACTGGATTCGTCCTCACAGACTCACAGGCTCCATTGTTGTTGCCCTCCCTTCGAAGGAAGTTCTCCCACACCTGCTACTCAAGTGATTGTTGTGGCACTGAACCACTTGGTGCACATCCAGGCACCCACCTGCTATTTTGCCAATCAGCAATCACACTAAATGCATCCATGACGATGCGTGGCTTAAGTTTCTAGGATTAGGGTTAGGGTTGGACAATATGGACCTTGCATATGTATGTATGTCTTGAGTATTATATGAAATTCTATACTATACATAGGTTTTACGTATATGTACGTATTTCATATAATATTTTGTGTGGTCATAAGTACATGATTACATACCAAACTTTTGTATGAAGGTCTTGATAATGTATTTGCGCTTCCCAAACTTCAAACTCCTTCCTTCAAGTTCTCCAAAGTTGTATTTGCTCCACTTCAAAATTCGTTTTGATGTCTTCTCAATGTAAATTTTTGTCACAGCAACTTTGCAAAACTCCTCCACTCACATATGACCTTGGATCGTTCTGAAATTTTGGTGAAACATAAAAAGCTATGTCTACTATCATCTTTCAAAATTTCAGCTCATTTAATCTCATAAAATAAGAGATCTTGCTACTTCCTTGAAATCACCTCCAACTGGGACCTAAACACAAAATGACTTTCTACTCACTCTCAGCAACTCCAAACTCCTTGAGATTTGGGAAGACACATGAAATATATGTCTTTGATTTCTGTTCAAAATTTCAGGTCTATTGATGATGATCACAAAGAGTTATCACTTCCAAAAAAAACTGACTTCAAAACCAAGGCTGAAACTTTAGGTACTTGGATCTTTCTCAATACATATCCAAATGACATGAAATTTCTCTCACATATGTATTCCTTGATAATCTATAAGATCCCAAAGCTGCAGATCCAAAAAAACTCAAACAAAGGAGATATGACCAAAAAACCAGATCTGATATAGAATCTTCAAAAGCTCATAAACTCTCACAAAACAAATCCTTTTCACTTGAAATTTTGAGAATAGAAGCAGCTTATAATCTTCTATAATATCTTCAAGTTTCACTCCAAAATATTTTCACAA
Source organism: Sphagnum tenellum (assembly GCA_963921925.1). Classification (NCBI taxonomy): domain Eukaryota; kingdom Viridiplantae; phylum Streptophyta; class Sphagnopsida; order Sphagnales; family Sphagnaceae; genus Sphagnum; species Sphagnum tenellum. Next base: position 12,875,898 of record OY998153.1, read on the forward strand.
TAGATCTAGATCTAGACTTAAAGATCTGATTTCCACAACTCTTGATGTGTGGATCTCCTCACTTCTTTTCTTTTCTTTTCTTTCTCTTCACTTCTTTCCTTTCCCCATTTCTCTTTTTCACTTGATAAACTCCTATGATATTATTAGAGACTCTCAAGCTCTAGTTCTAGAAACTTTCTAGCTCTAGATCTCTTTCAACCTTCTCACCAAACAACCTAAGTTCTGATACCATGTTAACAAATAGGAGATCTACACAAGTGCAAACATAAAACTTTATTGAAAGGAAACTATAACACGATGCTCACAACACAAAACACAAAATCAAGAACTCCTCAAGGTTCTTATCACAAGAAATACACAAACTTGTGTAATGAAGAAAAGAGAACCAAACCATCAACACCAAGGTATTTAACTACAAGACCACACCACAAATAACCAAACTAAAATAAGTAAAGAAAGTAGTTCAACCTTGTGAAAGTAACCTAGTTATTTTCTTACTCTAGTAACTAAAGAAACCTAACTAGTTGAACTTGAATTCTCAACACAATTTACATCTAGATGTATTGCAGGGTGGACGCAAGATTGAATGTTTCATTATTGGCAAGTTTTATACTCCATAAAAGTCCAAAAACAACACTAGCTCAGTGATGAGCTGGCCATTTGCTCTTATTTTATTGGTCAAACATATGTCATGGAGTGATAGGAATTCATATTAATAGTGCCCCATGTAATTTTTTTGGAAATATTCTTTTGTGAGGGCAAAAAATTTGAAAAATAGTTCAGATTGCACCTTCTATGGATTTATGAAAATATGGTCCAATTCTAACCATTGAAAAGTTCATAACTATCATTTAGCTAAAATTTCATGAGGATTTTTTATTTGAATTTTTATTATTCATATTTAACTTATATTGAATCATTATAACACATTTAATATGGAAATCAATACAATTTTTTGCATTTTTAAATTTTGAATCCAGGTGACCAATCCCTAGTTTTGGACTCACTACAGCAAAAGGTGTCCCTGTACACCAAGTGATTTCACTGGATTTTGAGTGAATTCACTAGTTGTAGTGAATGGGGACCAGTGAAAAAGCAGTGCATTCGTTGGTTTAGTGAACGGGGACTAGTGAACTACACCCACATTTTGTAGTAGTGCTTTTAAAGTCCATTACTATTAGTAGATGAACTTCTTTCAAAAAATAACTACATGGATGTGTTCACAATGAAGTTGTTAGTCTAAATTCAATTGTCAATTATTATGTATATAGATATCTTAATTACCATACACATTTGAACAAAAGGTGCCCATGAAAAAAATTGTCACGTTTGGAGTTAAAGATGGCCCACTAACATACCATAAAGTCATGATCAAAACATTTAGAAAGTATTTGGACAATTTTATGAAGATATTTTTGGATGACTTTACAATCTATAGTGATATGGAGAGTCATTTGTAGAAGCTCAAATTATGTTTTCAAAAGTGCAAAAAATATGGCATTAGTTTGAATTGAGACAAATGTGGTATTTCAAGGATGATCTTGGGTTTTATTGTTTCCAAGGAAGGGAAACTACTAGATCCAAAGAAAGTACAAACAATCGTAAACATGCTCCCACCTAAAAATCCTCAACAAATTCAAGTGTTCAATGGGATGGCAAAGTTTTACAGATGTTTGATAAGAAACTTTGTTGCAATTATGGCACCTATCATTAAATTGACAAGAAGACAGAAAATTTTCTTTGGACAAAGGAATGTTAAGAAGGCTTGGGAATTGATTAAGCAGAAGTATATGGAAGCATCGATATTGATATCACCAAACTGGCAAGTGGAATTTTATGCTCATATAGATGCATCCTTGTTAGTTGTGAGGGCTATGTTATTTCAGAACATAACAGGGAAGAGTGATCAACCAATAGTATATGCTTCTGGGTTTCTAAAGAGAGTACAACATAATTATAGCACAACAAAGAGAAAGGCTTTAGCAATGGTTTTTTCTTTACACAAGTTTAGACATTATTTGCTGGGCAATAAGTTTGTCTTTTATATAAATCATATGGCATTGGTCTATTTGGTCAACAAACCACAAGTTTTAAGGAGAATAGCTAGATGGTTATTATTGTTTTTCAAATATGATTTCACAATAGTGTATAAGCCAAACAGAACTCATGTAGTTGTAGATGCATTATCAAAATTACTTGATAATACAAAACCCAACAAGTGTGCCTGATTAAACCATAGATGCAAGTTTGTTTTATACAAGGCCTAAGTGGCTGAATGATGTAAAAGAATTTTTGAAAATAGGACAAATTGAGGGCGCATTATCAGTGTAATGGAATTAGAGATCAATTAGGATAACAAAGCCTTTTACATTAAAGAATGGTGAATTGTATAGAATGGTCCAAGATAATAGACTACAATGATTTTGACAACAACAAAAGCACAAATGGTGATGAAAGAACTACATGAAGGACCTTCAGAAGGGCATTTCATAATGAAAATAACGTAGAGGAAGATATTGGATGTTGGATATTGGTGGCCAACTATGTACAAGGACATGCATGTTTATTACAAATCTTATGATGCATGGCAAAGAACAAGAGGATTGGTAATTCAAAGTCTTGCAAAGCTGATCACAAGTCTTCTAGAGGAACCATTTATGAAATGGGGACTTGATTTTGTGGGTCCAATTAAGCCAATAGGGAAATATACAAAGAACAAATATATTCTTGTTGTCACAAACTATGTTACTAAGTGGGTGGAAACAAGAGCTTTGAGAACTAATACAGTAGCAGTCAAAGTAAATTTTTTGTATGAGTGCATATTAACTAAGTTTGGATGTCCTTTGACTATATTCACAAATCAAGGAGTTCATCTTATTAAGATGCCATCAATTATATGATAGATCATTTTTTGATGAAACATGTGAGTTCTACAACTTATTATCCTTAGGGGAATGGGCAGGTTGAGTCTATTAACAAGGTACTTGGGAAATTGTTGACCAAGTTAGTTAGTGAAAATAGAATAGATTGAGATGAACATTTGCTTACAGTGTTATTTCATATAAATTACATATAAAATAACAATAGGGTATATACCATATCAATTAGTGTATGGATTACATCCATTAATGCCCACATAGTACATTGTTCCAATTGCTAGTGGAGATGAAAGAGATAGTATTCCAGTGAGAGTTTTAACTAGTACAATTACAGAGCTCGAGAAGTTACAGGAAGCTAGAATGTAGGCTGTAGAAACTGCAAGAATTCAATAGTGGAATAGAACATTATGGAGTCAACAAAAGAATTCGAAAAAACAGTTTAGTTTTGGTGATTATGTTTTGTGGTTTTTAAAGGGCAATAAGTCACACCTAAGGAAGTTTATTAGAAATGGTTTGGACCGTACATAGTACAATATGTGTTGCCAAATAACACTGTGTTATTGGTGACCATTGAGAAGTTTGAAATTAACCATGTGTTGGTCAATGCGAATAAACTTAAACTTATAAATACATGGAATTTAAAGTTTAAAAAAAAACAAATCCAAATATTTGGAATTGAATGTAGGTGGAGTTCATGAGGTGAATTCTGACACAGAGGAGGACAACAAAGGATGTGAATACAACAACCATAGATGAAGAATGATGAAGATAAAGAATAGATCACAGATCCAATGGTGAACATAGTCTTTATTTTCAATCTACAAATGAGCAATAATTATAGTACTGCAGGATTTGGGATATAAAAATACAATGTTAGGTGTATGACTAAATCAACAACAATATTTGTTTGGTCATTAGGAGTATTCACACAATCATCAAAATTGTGGGCACAGTTAGTAGAAAAATTGGCATAATCACTAGATGTGTTTTCATAGTTAGTAGATAGATGGGCATAATTAGCAGAAGGTGTATAGGGTGAGCAAAATGGAGTCTATACAGAGAATGTAATGTGATACGAATGTGGAGTAAGCGAAAGATGAAATCTGTGATGTTCATTCATAATGATGATGTTAAATGCTTCCATGTGGCGGTACAAGGGACACAAACTTATAATGATGGGCCATACTAATTTCGAGGATCATGTGTTAATTAAAGACAACAAGCATATGAAAAAATGAATGTGACAGGTGGGATGTTTAAGGATGAGAAAAAATGGGATAACCTTCAAAAGTAGTTTGCGTTTATTGTTGGAAGTTGTGCGCATTTTTGGAGTGTTGATTCTAATGGTGGGGAAATCAAAGGTGGACGTTACATGAGGACTTGTGGGCTTGTGAATGTGTTGAATATAGTGGTAGGGAAATCGACAAGGTTACATAGGGACTTGTGGGCCCACAAGTGGGTTGAATCCGGTGGTGGGGAAATTGATAGGGTTACATAGGGACTTGTGGGCTTGTGAATGTGTTGAATGCGGTGGTGAGGAAATTGATAAGGGTACATAGGGACTTTTAGGTTTGCAAGTGCAATTACATAAGGGCTTGTGGGCCTATGAGTGCATTGAATCCACTAGCAGGGAAATTGGCAGGGTTATTTAAGGACTTGCAAGTTCACATGTAATTACATAAGGACTTGTGGGCTTATGAATGCATTGAATTTAGTGACACAAAAATCAATAGGGTTATTTAAGGACTTGCAAGCCCGCTAGTGTAGTTACATAAGGATTTGTGGGCCCACAAGTGTATTGAATCCAATGGTGAGGAAATCGATAGGGTTACGTAGGGATTTACATGCCCATGGTTTAAAATTGTGTAGCCAATATTTCAACCACATAGGCATGTGTGTAGCTAATTTTTTAGTTTTAATCAAAATTGTGTATCCAATATTCACACTAGACATGGATTTGTTAGCTAGTATTTCACCTTGAACAACTACTTGATTGCATTTTACCTTCATCCATGAAACAAGTAATAGACAACCTTGCCCAAATGCTAGAAAGTTATAATGCTTGAAAAGGGAGATTATAATTAAAAAATAATCAAGAAGGTAATGAAGGGTTATGGCAATTTAGCTTTTATTCAACAATGGGGTGCCAACAAGGTAAAGTAAATAATTTATGTTCCTTGTCACAATTTAAAAAAAAACCATAAACAAGGTTTAATGTATTGAAAGTAGAAATGGTTTTGATGTAATGATCAACATGAGGATAATCTTTGATTTTATCACAATGATGTTGATTAATCACATATTTGATATGCATTCAAGTAGATTTTTAAAAAATAACTAAATTTTTTTTTCCTACTTTTTAGGTTGTCCAAACTCCAAGTAGGTGAAAGTAGATGAATTGTTGAATATTCTCCATTTTAACATGATGTAGCTTTAAAATGTACTTGTAAGTTTTCAACGTTTAATTATTACAATATAATACGTCAAACTTCTAATGGAAAATTATGTTTAAACTCAATTTGACTAGTCATTTTCAAATAAACTTGTTATTCACTTTTTTGTACCAAAGTTTATCAAATTTTGTAATCATCTCACTATAAATTTTTACAAAATCACCATGTTTTTATTATGTTATTTAAATTTATTTTCAATCTATTTACTTCTACTTGTGTTAACAATTGGACCAACTTTTGACTTTTTTCTAAAAACTTATTTGTTATGTATACTTTACCATGCTTTCACATGATGGGATTGGTGATCTTCTTGTAAACAACGCTGGGTGATTGGTGATTTTGGGTTTTGTGGACAAGTAAATTGGTGAATTAAGGCTCCCCGCCCCAAATGGACAAACAATATGTGCCAATCATAATTAGACAAGTGATGAGGTTATTAAGTTTCTATTTTCTAACTAATATAGTTGAACTTAAGATCAAAAAAATAATAACATTGACACACTTAGGGTATCACCTCAATAAGCTTGGGACCTCCATAATGGTTGATTATCAAACTAGTAAAAAAAAAAACCCCTTTGATTTGGGCAAATGGTGAGTATTAAAAATATTATAGTATCTTTCTAGGTTCATTTGAGTGTCAAATAATTATTTTATTTTTCAAAATTCATTTCAGTTGTAAAAGAAAATTTGACAATAAATATAAATAATTTCTTTGCCAAGTTCTTTATGAACTTTCAACATAATGTGATTTTTTACAACATTTTTATTGGTTTTTTGGGGGAAAATGAAAAGGAATAATGTTTTATTGAAATATAAAACGTTATTGGTTACTTGCTTTGCAATGGTGGACTAGCTTAACAAGAAGCTCTTGAATTTTCACTAATTTTTGTATTTTTCCCTCACTTGTAATTTAATTAAAAGTCACCATTTCAAAAAAAAATAAAAAAATCTTTTGATATTTCCATAAACAATATAATTATTTCCAAACCTGAAAAGTTACTATTGTAGTCCCCTTAGGTGATCCTAACATGTATTACCCAACTTCCTCATTCTGACCCATGTGTTTAATATCATCTTACCAAGTGTGTTCCCAAGTTTCCATGGTTTCACACTATTCGAATGTTGGACATGCCATTTTACTATTACAGGTGGAGATGCTCTTTACACAATTCTGATGTGATTTTTTTCTTTCTATGGTTTGGGTGCAACATGTACTAAATTAGTTTGCAACATTCTCTTATAAATGAAAATTTGTCAAAATTGAAAAAAAAATCAAAAACGATTTTTTGGGGGATTTCAATCACACTATATTTTAGGGGGGGAAAAAAATCTTCCATTAAGTTGCTAGAAATACAAAGGGATGAGATTAAAAAACTAGGCTTCAAATTTGGTTTATGGCTAAATCTTCCTATGAACGATCACAACTTTTTTTGTATGGACAGTCATACTTTGGCTACCCCATATGTTGTGCTTGTATATAGGGTGCAACTTGGGCATAGGGTATTGATATATATGAGGGGGGTAGGTGAGGTTTTCCCATACTTAACAAATACATGGGATTAGTATTTATATACAAATGTTGTGGGCATATATGATTATTGATATATGTCTCAAGTAAATGTAAGTGTACATCAAAAATATATACATTGAACAAGTGTAAGTGCATAATTTTCATTTACATTTGTGTTAGTGTAAGTGTAAATTTAAAAAGAAAACGCACACACTTATATAGTTTTACATATTGTGTAAAATCATATAAAATAGTGTAAACAAATAAATAAACGAGACACACCATACAATATACGATATTGCATTTCTTTTGTTTTTTCCTCTCTTTATAAGGAACTTCAACATAATAGTTGTGGAAATGGAGTTGATTCAAGAAGAGAGAAGGGGAAAAAAAAGTGAAAAAGGGAAAGGGGCAAATAATAAGTATGAAGAAAGAAGGAAGTAGGTAAGAAAAAAGATAAGGTTAGTTATGGAGGAATGATAACTTGCAAAGTTTCTTTCATTGTGATGTGATGAACTTTCAAGTTGTGTCCCTTCGTCTAAAGGTTGTTTTCAACTACAATTGGTGGTGTTACAATTTCACATTTCTTTGCATTCTTGAAAGCTTCAACATGTTATAGGTGAGTTTTTTATTTGTTGCTTTCTTTGTCATGTTGCACTCCCATTTCTTGTGGTTTTTTTCCAAATTTCTTTTCCTTTTGGTTGTACAAAGTAGGATTTAAGGTGAAATCCCCCATGTCACTCATTTTCATTCACAATTTTCACAATTTTAAATGGTAACATCATGGCCATCTTAAAACTCCTAACAACAAGTCTCATTAGTGACTTGTTTCCTAGGTGACCTCCCAATTGTCATTTTTCTTTCCTTGTGGTCTTGTCTTCTAGCTTTAAATAGCCACATTTGCTAATAAAAAATGTCAAGCGCCATACCCTTAATCCTTCACAAACCATAATCTCCAAGGACAATGGGCAATGCAATATGTCATCTTGTAGGTACTGCATTGTGATTGACATATACATTACATCATGTTAGTGTATTTCAAATATGCATACACACATGCCATGCAAGTGTTAGTGTAAATCCCAAAATATACATGACATGAAATGTAAGTGTAAAATGTTGGTCTGTAAATGTTGTTGTGTGTCAATGAACATCAATTATTATTATTATAACATCACATAACAATTTTGGTTAATTCACTTTCAATTGTTTGGTTTTCAAGGTTGTTTCTAACATTCAACCCAAAAACTTGCTTTAAAATGTAAAACTACAATTTGTTTATGGATTCAAACCAACTCAACAAGAATAAAACTACTCACACACACACACAAAAAAGAACATAAATCAATTCATTGGAGCTCACACACGAACATTTTCCTTCTCTTGTGATGTTGAGGGTTTATCCCAAAAAAGAAAAGTGAAAATGAATTTCTTTTTGATTGTGATGAAAGTCCTCTTACCTACAAAGGAGTCTGTAATATCAATTTATGACCTGTAACATTACAAATTTTATCAATTATTAACTATTGACATGTATTTGAATGATTTAATATTTCAACCTAGTATTATTGAATGTAAAGTTTTTTTGATTGCTATGTGTAGTAAAACTATGTTTGTGACATCTGAAGTGGTATTCCTTAACATAAAAACATCCTACGATAAATTTAGAAACTTATTTATCGCAATAATACTTTTTATTATATGATCAAAACCTTTTACTTTTAATGATGATAATTCATGTGACGATGTAAATGATTTACACTTACACAATTTTACACAACATGTAAAATGACTATTTACACTTACATGCACAACACTAATATATAAGGTGCAATTGGGGCACAAGTTAATATGACATCATACACCATGAAGGATGATGAATGAATAAGAAAGATGTTTTCATGATCTTCTAATTCTTACAACCGACCCACCCACACCCATTATGTGGGCATCTACTTACTTATCTCATCCAACGTAAAATGTTAATTGTTTTGCCCAACCCCACCTAAGAACATGAAAGAAATGGTGAGTTTATGTAAATGTCACAACTTGGGCCAATTATTATGGTCGGCCCATCAAAAGCAATAAATTTTTCCCTTCTAACCAGTCCTTATAAAGACCATATCATGTGAAAATTTACAACTCAAACCCCATTTCATATCATTTGAAGGTTGTACTTAATCCAAAGTTCAATGTACATGCCATTTTAATGGCTTGCATGTGGATGTGCTTTTAGAACAAACATCTTCACGCACATGAGGAAAATGGCCTACACACACTCTTTCGGATGAAGTAGAGCCTTTGAACAGATTGGAACTCAGTTTGGGCTAATAAAATGTGTTTCACCATAGAGGGACCTCTAGAGAGAAAAGGGTCACTATTAGGAAATGACTATTTTCATTAGTGCATCATCAATGCTTGGCTCATTAGGTGATGACATTTGAATTGTCTCTCACTTTCTCCTATCAAAGTTTTTGAGTTGATGGGCATGGATGAGGGGATCAATTAACATCGTATGTTGAATGTGGAGATAATTGATATATAGGCCCAAATAGGATGTATAAGTATAGATACTCATCTCCAACCATACCCAATACTTCTCACATCTAAAGGTGCATTCACACTTGGTGTTAAGGACTCTAAGGTTGAGTCCCCTAACACCATGCTAGCCATTTAGAACATAGTTATCATGAAAATTTTATGTTAATCTAACACTGACTTAACATTAAGTTATGGCGCCCATTTATCATTAGTGCCACTTAGATATTCATTTAACAATGTACCATAAGATGGCTAACTAACTATTTCTCAAGCACCACTCATAAACATGAAAATTGGGGCATTTAAGGTGGGAACTACCTAAATAAAACCACCTAGACCAATCCTTCTATTTGGCCAATTAAGAGCAAAGTATGGGATACTAAATTAGCTTTGAGCCAATATAATGCACAAGATGTTGTGTTTCCAATAAACATTGCACAATATAGGAATTGCTACCTCTTTAGTTGCCTATTTTCCTACCTATATATCAAATTGACTTCTAGAGCCTATTCTTGAAGTGAAATGCCCAACTTCTCAATGATCTCAAAAATTCTAAGTGTTCTTTCAAACTAAATGCCACGTAATTTAATTGTAGTTAGTTTGGATGCAATTCATTCTCCCCCACATGATAGTTTTTTAAAAAAAAGACATCAATTTATTAATGTGACATATCGCCATAGAATACTATTGCATTTTATCTACTTTGCATGGTTTCCTTATGCTCAAAAAATGAGGAAAATTATACTCAATAGTTTTGGCTAGATGCTTTGAATTTCAATTAGAGCAGTTATGAATTGTAGATTTTTTGATTTTAGAACATGGTTATGATCATGTACATTCTTCAAGCTTTAAAAATATTATAGTAACAAAAAATAAAAATAATGACACTTGACAAAGTGGTAGCACTTGTCTCATCTTAATAAGCCATGTGTTATGTGTTTCAAATGATAAATAAATAGTTTAAAATGTTGCCAACAATATGAGTTTATAAAAAATGGGAAAAATTTGCCTAGGCATGGTTAAATTTGCATATATACGGTCTTAAAAGCTTTGTTAGGTCTCTCTATTAAAATTGTGAACTACTTTATGTGCTTCCAACTTCCCTTCCCTTATAATTCCCTAACATTTGCCCCCCAACTCCAAGTCCTTTATGGCCAATGCTACCTACATGGGTAAGATGAAGAACATAGATACAAAGAAATTCAGTATGTTCATTTTAAAAAAAATTCAACAGTTTATTCATTAAAGAAAGCAGTTTATTAATTTTAAATAATTTATAATTTTAAAAAATTATTTAAAAAATATTTTAGCAATTTTTTAATTCACATTTGTGAATGGGTAGGTACTGGGATCCAATCCAAGCAAGCCCATTCCAGTTCCCTCAATTTCTGAGCTTCTTAAGAAATTCCATGTTTTCTTGTCCATGGGACCACAAATATACCATATATATGTGTGTGTATGCTCCCATTGAATTTTTGACTCAAAAATGTTATCACTTGGGACCAAATTGAAAACAAAATGATTGTGTTTTTCTAAATTTCGTTTTAAAGGGTTTAATACAATTATACTTGAACCAAACCTAAACATATTTGGACATAAGCCTTTTTCTACTCTAACCCTAAAAAGCACCATCTTAATACAACACTAAATTTCAAAATTTTCTCTTGGGGTACCTCATTGGATGAGGATCTTCATCCACCATGGATGAGGGATGTAACTCCCAATGTGGTTGTTGATTAGCCCAAAGCAAAAACTTGTATATCCTACCATGAAGGATGGATGGTAAGTGGTCATGAACTATTTCAGTTGGGTTTGAGTTCCCTAGCTAACCATGGTGGTTAGATCAGTTGCTTTTTTTTTTAACTACCAACCTACTAACAACCCACAAGCAGGTTGTTTAGTAGGTAGGTAGTAAAAAAAGTATTTACCTCTATACAAACCATCTACATACCTAGTAAAGATCTATTTCCTTACATAACTACCTATCACTTATTTCTTACCAAGGTGAAACCGAATATTAACTGAGTTGTGGATGAGGTTCATCCACAACTGAGTCATAATCGGCATCCGGTGGATGGTGTGCTGGTTGGTGCTAGTGAACAATGGATGAGATGAGATGGAACTAGTTGGGAAACTCAAATTGTAGAAATGTTGAATTTATGAAAGACATATCATTGTAAGGGCCATTTAGATGAGGGTTTAAGGTCCAAGGTCCAATGAAATAGAGCAATCTATTGGATGATCAATTGGACCTAAATTGGACCCATGGCCTTTAGATGTAGGTCCAAGACCAAAAAGTGGTAAATTGAGGCTAAACCTACATGGCACCATTTTGAAGGGAAAATCAATTGGTTTGAACCAAAAAACAAACCAAAAAAGCTAGAAAGGAGAGCTCAAGATTTGAAGAATCAAGATGCAAGCTAGGGTTCAACTCAAGGATTGAATTTGCTTCAAATGATACCAAATTGGACCCTAATACACTATCCCTAGATAGTGGATGCTATGTGAATCAATCAATAGAGGTGGAAAAACCCACAAAATAGTGTACATAATTTTGTGTGTGCCCACCAACCAACCATCGTGGCTTTAGGAGCCAAAAAGGAATACTAAGGAAAACATTTCCTTGAGTCTTTATTATACTATTGTCCAATTTTATTATAAATGACTAATGACCTAGTGTAAGCTTCCTAGGGTGGTAAGATCACCGTATTAAGATCCCATCTAGATTAAGGTGGATTGGGTGGTGATGAAACACGTAAGTGCTCAGGGCAAGTCGGATCCAAGGGGAGGGCTTTGTTGTTTATGGTGTCCAAACAAAACTTGAACCCCTCCTCTTGACGCATTTGATATACTAACAATTGTCAAAAATGGATTAGAAATGAGAAAGTTACATCCTCCCAAAATAAAAGGGGTCAAAAATTCAAAAAAAAACAAATCACCAAACATTACAAAAGCTGGTTTTCAAAAACACTTCAAAAATTCCTTGTATATTGCTTTGTTGTTATTAGAGTTGAAATTCGATTTGTAAAACATCAATTGGCATTCCTATAACACTTTAAATTATTTAAAATGGATAAAAAATAAGAAAGTTATGAGATTTGAAAATAAGAGGGGTATAAAGAGAAAGACAAAAAAGACAAAAAAGATGTTTTGTAAGTTGAAAGGTTTGTTTTTCTTCTTGTTATTTTGTTCATTATTCTTTTTTAATTTGCACTTCAAAGATGATTTCTAAAGTTTGAGGCAACACTCTCATAACATTTTAAATCACTCAAAATAAAGCACATATGATGAAGATATAAATAAATGTTCAATCAAAGGCAGACGATCAATCGGTGATGGGCCGGTCTACCCTATTCTCTCACAAGGGATGGTTATTAGTTATTATCTAGGAGTCCCATACCTATTTTGTCTTATGAGAACATGAAAACAAAAAAGACATGAAAACATTGATGATGGGTCAACATTGAATCCCATGCCAACAACAAAATAAAATCCCCTTTTGTTTTTGTTGTTGGCTAGAAAAGAATAAAGAGTGAGGTGGGTTACAAAAATCATCATGATGTGAAGATATCTTTTTCTACTCAAACCCAAATAATGGAAAGGAACTTGATAAGTTATTATTACTCTCCTTTCCCACTTCCTTTTATCAATTGATTGGGGAAAGAGAGCATCTATAAGGTGATAGATACCTACCTACCTACCTACCTACCTTTCCCTCCAACCTTTATATATGAACATATATAAATTTTATATAAATTTTATATATGTATGTATGTATGTATGTATGTATATATATATATATGGCTGACCTAATTTGCTAAAATTATGAAAGATGTGGGCATGGCCACGTCTCCAATGTTTGCTACCATAAACTCTTGCACATAGCTAACTCTTGGTGAGGTTAAGTTAGTGGCTTGCAATTATGATGCTCAGAATCCTTACACAATTTTGGAGTATTTTGGGGACACATTTTTCAGAGGTCTCTTCAAAGTTGTAGTGAGTAGTTAGTTTTCATTGTGGTATACTTTTTTTTCAAATTTAATTTCTAATTTTTAAAATTTTTAATGCTTTTGTGAATGCTTTTTAGCAAAAAAAATTACTTGTGACAAAATATTTCTTTTAAAAAAAAAAAGGTTGTTTCTTTTTGGAAAAAAATTTGCCTCCCCAAAAAGACTAGCACCCAACATAATTGGCAAATAAAATTTTGAATTTTTTATATCTGAATTTGCTGATATTCAATTAATAAATAAATGATGGATATCCAAGAACACTAATACCCGGGTTAGATTGAAAATTTTGAAAACTTGATATTTGACCAAGATATCTATTTTAAAAATAATATATAATAATTTTTTATCTGACAAATTTAAGAAAGGAAGATATCCTTATCTGACGGATATCCCCAAAAAATGATATCCGCCCAACACTCGTATATACTTCCTTCGTACCAACCAAAAATGAGTCTAAGACCCACTAGGTACTAGGAGCACACGTTGTTGCTATGGAAGTTTTTGAAAGGTGGGTTGCTTTGTGTTTCTTCCTCTTTGCAATGAATTTGTTCATTTGTGCCCCCAGAAAAAAAAAAAAGGTTTGCCAAATGGACTAGGTTACCATAGTATTATTTATACGTTTGCAAATGAACTTGAGACCTGATTCAGAACCAACAAGCACTCATTTGGATGGATGTTGGATGTTAGGTGGGCTAGAGGGGAGAATGGGGAAAGGAAGGTGGGTATCATCCTGGGTATTTGATAATTGGACTAGCTTGGGTACGCCATCTATTAGAGATATTGAAAGAAGGTAAACCCTAGTTTAGGTTGTTTCCTCAACCCTTTCAAACAATCCAATAAAATGGTTTTTCAACAAGGTAAAGGATAGTCATGGAGGCACTAAAGATGGTTGGATCAATTGTACAATTGAGCCCATGAGGGATGTTTGCATATCATTGTTTTGTGGCCACTCAATGGTTAGGTCTCAATATGGTTACTTTGCATGCAATGAGTGTAGGGGTTGGGGGGCTTTGCGCAAAGGTAAGAACAAACTAACCATATGATGCTAAGTTTTACCATGGTTTGCACCTATAGAAGATGGGGGCCAAGATAGTCAATCTACTAATCCATTGAAATTTGGCTAATGTATAGTATTCAAAGTTTTAATTGTGTGTTATACTTTCCAAACATGTTCGTACAATATTGGCAATTGCAAGGTGGTTTGTTGGCTAAATTATAATACTCAAGTTTGGATTGTGGGTATTATTTTCCATTCCTTTTTGTACATTTGGCAATGGCAAGGTGGTGTAAAGTCATAAGGTGCATGATTTTGGCCTGGGTTGTTGTTTTTTTGGCATGGTTGCTTGACTTTGCTTGTTTAGTAGTCCACAATAGGATGCAACAATGAGGAAGGTGTTGGGTGCCTTGAATTGACATTGAAATGTATGGTTTTGACTTGTGCCACACATGCTTGTCCTCGGATAATGCTAATCAAAGTGTCAATGATGCCAACCAAAGTGTTAAAACTCATGGAGCCTCAATTTTCAATTTTGTTTTGGTCCCAACTCGTCAATGATCTTCACTTCAAATCCAACATTTCGTTGATTTTTGTGATGCATCTACTTTTAGATTTTCAAAGTTTTTTTTACGATTTTGATGTTGGGAATGTTAAAAAGCCTCAAAGAGGCTCATGGAGCTTAAGGGTCAAGTGCCCTTTTATTCCAACAATGCAAAGTTGGCCTCTTAGAAAAAGAGGACAATGAAAAGGTATACTCTTGAAGTAAGAGTGTATTGTGCTCGTGCTTGTTGAAGGTTCCTTAACCGACTATGTTGTTCTTGATATATATTTAGATTTGTGTTTTATGTTTTATAGTCAACTTGAGGCTTGCATATCACAATCTATGAACATAGGGGGGAGGAAAAAAGAAACACACAAAATGTGCCAACTAAATGTGATGAAATGTCCACTCATTTTGTAAACAATTGTCCTTTTGTTTTTTGGGTGCCATTTTAATACTAGAAAAACATGTTGCATATTTTCTCTCGATTATTATATCCCAAGCTATTCATAACCATCTTTGGTGATTTGTTTAATCGGGTTGACCCTTGTAAGTCATATCTATTAACATGCATAAGATGAATTCACTTCTCATAAGATGAATTCACATTGAAGTGATAATGGGAATGGATTAAAAAAGTAAACTAGTCCATTCCTAACCCTAACCCTAATTTTGTCTCATTCACACCAAAAAAAAAAGGAACTCAAAAAATGATTTGGCAGGTGATGTGTTGTTAGGATTAAGGAAGGGGTAAATGTTTTGAGTTATCTTATTCTTAAAAGTAAATATCTTGAACTTTTGAGATTTGATTTCAAGTTTGGGTGGAATAAGAAGGTTTAGTTTGACCCCTTGATTGAAATTAGAAGATTAAAAATACTCTCCTCAATGATTTACATGTCAATTAAAATTTATTATTAAAAATTTCACCTTAAGTTTGAATTACTCATTGTAAGGTTAAATTAATCCCATTGTATAAGTTTTATTTATCTTCCATAAATAATGTGAGTAAACTAACGAGGGGAGTAAACAATGCATGAATTAATTGACTCCTTAAACTTTAAAATTTTAAACCCCCAAGCAAGGGAGGATTAAATGGAACAATGATTCCTCTATATTTGTTGGTGGGTGATTCCAACTATAGTTAACGCACAACCATGTCCAAGGTTGCCATGACTCCTAAACATTTGACTTGTTGACCTATTATTTCTATGAATTTCTATATATTAATCTAGGTGCTTGTTTTGTTTTGCACTTTTTCAACCAACAAAACAAAAGTTATGAAATTTCAAATGGTTTTCATCATTGAAAATTAATCATAAATTATAAAATTGGTTTTTTGACCTAATTAATGCCTCTTTATCATATTGAGCCTTTTGATGAAGTGTCATTTGGAAGTTCACACTTGAACTAATAAGATTTTTTCACAATTGGATTTTTTAAAAAAAGCATGTCTCTTTGAGCCTTGAAAAGATTTGTATGTATATATAATGCCATAAATTTTTGAGTTTTTTCATTATAATTCTAAAGTTTAGCCCAATTTGACCAAAATAATATTGGCATGGGTGACCTTTGCGGATGTTTCATATATTTTAGCAAAACACAAGGACCCATTAGTAGGAATGAAGAAAGGAAGCTAGTTAGATCAGTTCTTAATGACCTTTTAATTGATGATATGTGAGAAATATGGCCAAAATTTGATTTATATAACCTATGAATTGTTTTTTCTTGCTTTTGATTCTTTAATTTTTTTCATACTTGAACATATTTCAAGTTTTTAATGTGATTATTTGTATTATTTTAAAATGTGAAAATTGAATATTGTAATACCTCAATGGCTTCAATGCAAATTATATTATTATTAGAAATTCTGAAATTTTCAAAATTTAATTTTCTTGAAAATTTTGTTAAAAAATTTGAGAAATCTTTCAAAATATTTGGCAATATTTTATTTTTCAAAAACAAATCATCAAACCTTATCAATTATTTGACCAACATGTGTTGAAGCTCCCCATATACTATGATAGTTGATTTTCATGTTCATGTAAAATCGCTAATATAATTCAAAATATGGCAATCAAAAGGATTCCAAGGATGAAATTAATTGAACAAGCTATATGGAGTTAAATATCAAAACTCCTCTACACTTATTATCATGCAAAAAACCATTCATTCCATTATTTTTGAATGGAAGAAAATTGAAAATAACTGGCAACTAAAAAGGAAATACCATATTATTTTATTTGTAAGAAAGCACAACAACCCACCATTAAGATGTATAGGTAATGAATGTTAGAAATGCAAATAACACAAAAATGGAAATTATGAGATCAATGATTGTGGTTGGTTGTGTGAATATTGGGCCACCAATTCCATCTAGTAATTTAGGTGGTCTAAAGTTCAAACATAAGATCAAAAGCATTGGGCATGAATTTTATATTGGTAATAAAATAGATTAAGAAAATATAAAAGATTTACATACCACATATGCAAGAACACAAACTAATTTTTCTTTAATGTGTTCAATTATATGATGGAAGTTTATAATACAATTATTAGTGAACAAAGGCTAATTTGGTGTCTTTCTAAGAGAAAGGGTTTGTTTAATATTCATTTGTTCAGCACACATTGTGATAACATACGGTCACGAGTCTTTTGGCCTTCTATTGTTCTTCATTCTAATGATCATTGGCTTTGGGGTGTTGAACATGAAAACATGTTTTTTCCATCAATTTTGTGATGTAACAAAGTGGCAATTATACATAGGAAAATTTAACCAAATTTGGTCATAAATTAAATACATGGGTGGGTGATATATTTTTTGTAATTGAAAACTATGAGAACAAAAAATTAGGGTCCCATATATTAGTTGTAGTGTTTTTTTTGGGTGAAATTTTGGTGATTTGTTTCAGATTAAATGAAAAAAAAATCTTGAAATTTTGTGATTTTTAGAGATTTTCAACCATTTTTTGAAATAAAAACAATGAATTTAGCCACATCTAAACTTGGGCACTTCTAGGTCACCAGATGTAACAACTCTCTTGTAAAAATGTTACAACCCACCTAGGGTAGTTGTCATTTAATGTTAATTAATGTTGAGGATCCTAGTTATTTCACCTATTTGAGGAATTTGAAAAAGAAAATCATGATTGGTTATGGAAAAAAATTATAATTCAATTATTTTACAATGAAATTATGTTTATTCTCAAAATTCAACTATAATTAATATATGGTGCGAATTAAAAATAGGTATTAAAAATATTTTAAAAATTGTAACATTTGTTAATTCAAGATTGGATGCTCCAGGTGAGCTTTGTTAGTTGGGTTTGTGAGTTGGGATAATTAATTTCAATTTATCATAACAATACTTAAGCATGTTTTGGTAATAGTAAGTTCAAGATTATATAATTGCAAATTAATGCACAATGATGTAGCAAATTTGGCGAAATGGATTTTGCAACCCCTTTTTTTAAAAACTTTCATTAAACCCTTTCTTATTTGATAATTTTAATTGACTAGTAAAACATGGCAATTAATTATTATATTGTAGCTTGATTCACAAAATTAATAGAACTTTAGATCATGCTACTATTGTTATTAACATCTTTCATTTTTCAATAAATCATATTTTGAATCTTTTTAATTTAATAGATGATCATTTCCCCTAATGAATCAAACTCTTGTTAACTTGGATTCCTCCTTAGGTAGGCAATTTTTTCCACTTCAAAGCTCTCTTATGGTAGTAGCACCTTTTAAATTATTTTTGGAAACGTTGAATTTAAAAAAATAATTGCTTGTTTATAAAATTTATAAAAACGTTCTACATATTTATGAATGGTGTAATTTGAAGTGTAATTTTATTTAAATAAGAAACATAAAATAATGCCAATATCATGGCATGGCCCTTGTGTATTTGACACTTTTATTTGTGACGTTCTATAAAAAAAAAACGGAAACCTATAGCCATTAAAAATCATGTGGGCAAAAACGGCAAAACTCTAGACACCTAGGTCATGAAAAATGTGAAGTTTTGGGGACCCCTTGTAAGATATCATGAAGAAATTGTTGCTTTAACGTTTTTTTAAAAAAAAGGAAAGAGAAACCCTTTACTCCAAAGTCATCCCAACAAACCACTCGGAGCTCTCGAGGGCACACACCCGTGATGGACCCATGTAATGCTTAGTTCCGTTCTTTCGGCATTACCGTGCAAAGAAGGATGTATATAGAGTCTATTTTTCGACTTTTTTGAATGTACCGAAAAGCTCTTGCTCCATTGTCTAACATGCAAATAATGAATTCTTCCCGGACTTTTATGCGGACATAATACATACATACATACATACACACATACACATGTGCGTTTGCAAAATTTGCAACTTAATAAATTATTATTTTTTCAACATACATACATACATACACACATACATATGTATGTGTGTTTTGCAAAAATTTGCAACTTAGTAAATTATTATTTTTTGACAAATTTTCTCGTCACGACACCAAAACCGTTAGCTACTTCAACACGATCATAACTATTTTGGGGCGAACAAAAGGGAGTCCTTGGTCCTTTCGGCCTCGTCCTCTCAAAGAAAAAAAAAAAAAAAAAAAAGAAAAAAAGGGACGGCCCCCCCCCCCGCCCCCCCCCCCCCATGTGTTTGATTTGCGGGATTTGGGATTCTCACGTTTCTATGTCCGGAGATAGCCTTTTTTCTCATGGCTTACTAATTTCGGAGCTCAAGATGTCATGCATTGGTGGGACGGTACATGTCATGCTGATCCGCGAGTTAGCGGTATACATTTTGGGCCATATGCCGTACTTGGGTTTAATATATCGAACAAACAAACAAACAAACGATAGGTCGAAGAGGTTCGAAACTTGGTTGCTTCCTTTTTTTTTGTAGAAAAATGATGAATTTTGCAAGACGGAATACCTATGTGAAAATTCATAGTGTATATTAGAGCTAGTGTTACGGAGTGTTTTTTTTTAAAAATTTTTAAATTAATTAATTTTTTGGGTGTTTGCAAAGGCCAAGCATTTTGAAAAACATAATTCTCGCTCACTATTGGCATTTCAAAAAAAATGTAATGCTCACCATTGCAAGCATTTACGTATCTAAAAAAAAACACTCGCCCTTGCCATTTTTTCAAAATTTTTTTTTCCATGATACTTGTCTTGGCGAGTATCCGAGTATCCATGGATACTCACCAAGTATGACGGGTCAAAACTTTTCTAAAATTTCTTGTGGTTTTTATGCCGGGTAAAGCCTACTACGGACTAGGGCTTTACCAAAAAAATAGGACATGCCCTTGGCACCCGGTGTCGGGGTCCCTTATTGGCCCCTATGTAATAACAATAATAGTATAGAGTATAGTAGCTTAAGGGATTTTTATAGGCCCCTAGGTAATAATAATAATAATAATAATAATATAGAGCATAGTAGCTTAAGGGATTTTTATAGGCCCCTAGGTAATAATAATAATAATAATAGGTCTATTTTTATATGAGGATTTTTGAAAGATGATGATATTTTGGCTTGTGTTGAAACTTGAAATTAGTTATAATAGAGTTATTATGATATCTTGAAGGATTTTGATTTTTTTTTAGAGGATTTTATTGAAGATTATAAATTTTTGTGTGGTGAAATATTTGAGTTTCCATATTTCTTGTTTTGCCTTCTTAAGATACTTTTTAAAAATGTAAATGGCAAGGCCAATTATCGTGTGACACACCCCCTTTATTTTGTTAAAGCCCTAGTCATGGGGGTCGTACCTTACAATTGAAAAATCAAATAGGTGGGACTTTCACGTGTTTTGTGAGCAAAATTGCACATTCTTTCCTTTCCTTTCCTTCACGACTTTGAAGCCCTTCTTGACAACATGCCAACCATTGTGAAGAGAAGATGGGTTTGTGCACCTTGGCCAAACTTTGTCATTGTAAAAGAGAGTTCCAAATTGATATGCTTTTTGGCCCTTTGAATTTACTTGATGTGAGGAATGAGAGCTCAAAAAACACACTAGCATAGGTCACTCTAGAGGGGAGGGGGAAGATAGTAGAGTGATACAATGCCCCCTCTATAATTAGTTATGGGTGCATCCAAAGTCTTTTTTTTATTTTAAAATTTTAAAATATTATTTTCTAATAATTTTTTTGGGTTGATGAGTGTTGTTGATTGGCCCGTTACGGAAAAATAAAAGTTTACAATCTTTTTTACACTCTCTCAAGATAGAAATTTCTAAAGTTTGGACATTCCCAATATAGCTTGTCCATTTGACTCATGTATGTAGGCTAGAAGAGTAGGAGACTTCGGGTGGAGTAACTTTATGATTTAAAAAATTAAGCTACATATATTAGGAACAACATGAGGATGCATGGGAACCATGGGAACAACATAAGGAACATTTAGCAAAGCATAATGTACACCATAAAAATAAGGAACACATGGGGAGAAAAAAATAACATGGACAACATATCTAGAGAACATATTTTGAGGGTATAAGAAAGAGTTACGTGTAAAGATTGATATTTTGAGAGCCTAATTGTTTTTTAATTCCTTTATAGCAACCAAAAGTTTGCTTCCCCATACCCTAAAAATGGAAAAGATGACAAGGATCTTGTATTACAAGTCAAGTCACTCTTGTATTACTATCAAGTTGGCTTTTGTCTAAGTGCCCATTGCTTGTTGGCCCACTTTGCATTCCTTACCCTAACGTCACTTAAATAAGCCTCAAAATAATGAAATGAAATTTTTGTTGAAAATATGAAGTTAGTTGACACATGTTGAAAATCATCCTAATTATCCTAGGCTAGGCTACACCTCCTAATAATTCCACTAGGCTACTCATGTGACAATTTTTTTATTTGGCCTTTTTTGATGATGTCCCAACTTGACTTTGAACCCAACACCTTTTCAAGAGAGAGGGACAATACCAACCATTAGCATAGCTTTTGGCATTAGAAAAAAGTTCTATCTTTTAAAAATTAGGTTAAAAGGAGGGTCAAATTAATCAAAACTTGCAATAGAACCACACAACTCTAGGCAAAGCTAAGTACTATTTGCTAACAAGTGCATTGAATAGAGCTCATTGGGGGTGTGGAGGAAGGGAGGGGGATAGTCAAGACTTTTTTTTTTCCCCCTCCTTTTAGGTATGGACCTATTTGAGTGGGCCATCAACCCCCAAAAAAGACCCACTTTGGCGTACTCCTAAAATAGACTTGTCCACATGACCTAATGATCTAAATGTGGCAAGCAAACTCTTGCCACTCCTTAAATAATCATAATGTAAGCTTTTCTCTTTTGGGCTACCTATGTAGTTTACAAGAGGAAGACATTGGGCAAAATATATGGGATAAAGGGTGCTCCTATTATGAACCTATTGGGAGAATTTGGGGAACAAATTTCAAAACATGATATATTACCATTGGGCACTTGGTGGGAACATGAAGGAACCATATGGAATACATTTGAGAACACCAAATTCCAAAAAAATCCCATTTTCTCTCTCCCCCCCCCCCCCCCTCTTTTATCTCTAGAAAGAAAATATAATTGAACCACACGGGTGCATGTTGCCTCATTTCATTCATTGGGATGGATTTTTAATTGTGTTGGTCACCATGTTTGACTTAGGCCAATGGCACAAAAGTGAATTGTGGTGACATAACATAGGAATAATGGATTATGAGACCAATGTTTTATTGAAAGAATCTTGTGATGTAGTTAAATTTGTAATCATCTACAAGATAATTTAACCAATTTTTCTACATATTGAAATTTAATATGAAATTTGGAAAAAACAAAATTATTATTATTATCAATTTTTGGCGTTTTTGCACTTCTAAAAATTGCTCTTGGTTGGAGATGATTTTTTTCTTTTTTCTTTTTTTAATGCCCAACACCCATTAGTGCACCATCCATTGGAAACTTGTACATTATTCAATTCTAAATGAACCACAACCTTGGTGATGGATCCTCTCAACCTTTTTACTTCCCTTCACACTACCTATAAATAATGTACACCAGAGGGGAGAGGCACACCTAGTGACAATGGCATTGTTATAGGGATGTTCACATAATTTTGGTCCACATTTGAAACTTTACTTAACACTAAATCTCCTATTGCATGTGACATGGATCTTGTTGTTATGTTATAATGTCAATTATGTCAATTTAAACACACCATAGGGGGTATGTCAATCCTTCTTGTCCTTGCTACATTCTAGCATTCAAATTCAAGTTCCCTTCAACATTAACACTTGCACCATCAACTTGCGCGCTTTTGAAAACAAATTTCATGTTGATTATAAAGTTATCAAACCATGTTGACACCTCCAAGCTAATTTTGAATCCATGAATCATAGCTTACATGCATACAAGCAAGAACATGATCAAACCAATATCAATATATTGACAAAAAAAATTTGAATTGAAGATCACATGTTGGAAAGTTATGTATGCAAATGTGGCAAACTTCAACGATGATAATGGCAAAGTGTCAACTTCATTATGACATAACAAAGGGAAAGTTAGGGTCCTTTTAAACACAAAGTCAAATTTTAATATCAAAGCAAAAAGCCCAACATCCCAATTGTTTGAATTTTAAAGATCTTGCATTCATAAACACAAAATGACTATAACATGAAACAAACTTGGAGACTGTTGATTTGAAGGGTAGTATGCAAATTGTAACAGTGAAATGGAAGTAAATATTTGATGTTGCCATGGAAGTTGATGCTAGGACATTGCAAGTGGTTCAACTTGCAAAGACAAATGGGAAACCATTTATGGGGATTTCAAAAATATTCATGATCACATGAATGGCATTGGTCTTGATGAAGAATATTGGAACATGAATTTAAAGCACAAGATTGATTTGGGATTGCCATAACACTTCACCAAAGTTGTTGCAAAATGATTGACATGGAAATGAAATGGAGGTTTTTCATAAATCTCTCACACACAAAGGATTGCATGAAGTTTAATGATGATGTTTAACATGTGCAACTAATAAGTTTACAACCAAGAGATCATTACATTAGATGATGACATTGACAATTTCAATGAAGACCAATTTCTAATCAAATCTCTTCAAGGTGAGGCATATTTGTTTTCAAATCAACATTGTTTAAAGGTTGAAGAGGACAAATATATTTAGTGGAGTCTTTGAAATCCATGCACTCCTAGTCTTTTGATGTCGATGAATAGATGTTTATTCAATATTAAAATAAATGAACATGAAACATAAATCTAAAAACAAACATCTCAAGGATCAAGGATGAAATTTATATAACATAAAAGCATGGAGATGAATTATAAATAAAAATTTGGGTTAATGTTCGTACTTTGTTGATTGCCAACAAACATTTAATGACCTTGATTATCTACTCCTCTTGTTTGATGTACTCCAATCATGTTTGATCAATTATTTTGAGCGATTTGCATCAATTTAGTTCCAAGCAACTTCATTTTCATTTTCTTGCAACAAATTGATTCACTTTTGCATAATCTTATATATGACAACAAGCAAGAACTTACATAATAGTAATAAATGCAAATGTAAAAAAGGTATGATGATGCAAAAATAAGATATATGGAACAATGTAAGTTGTTCTTGTTGCACAAGAAAAAGAATTGCAACTAGTTGTTGAGGAATTGTTGTAAGACACAAAAAAATTGTAATACAAAGAAAAATATGCAAATTGTTTTGGGCAATCAAGATGAAATGAAAGATGAATGATGGTGGGAAAGAAATATTTGAATTTAATGATTTGTTACTATGACATAAATTTGCAAAGAAATAAAGTGACATTTAGAAAAATGTAGCAAATGAAAAAAGATTAAAAAACATACAATTAAAAAATGACAAAGGACTTGAAAAAGAATGTTACCATCAACTTTCAAGTATCACAAGCAAGTTGTTGTAAAGAACTTTCCACAAAAATCCAATAAAAGATCAATGGCTATAATCATCACAAGGGAAACAAAAAAGGAAGGCCAAAAAAAGGCCAAAGGACACACAACCCGCAAAAACCAAAAAAAGGGAAAGAGCTAGTCCGTTTTGTGGTAAGAAATTCTTTCACCCATAGCCCCTCTAATTTCACTTGCATGCAAATTGTGAGATTTAATGGTAATGGGAGGTCTAAAACAAGCATCACCCACCAAAACAATTTTCTTTTCTATAGCAAAGGCTAAAGCACACTGAATAACAATAATAACACGTTACATGAAAATCTAAATGCAAAAAGATAAAGATAAATGACCTCCCAATTGTCTATCATGGAAAAGACGAGCACATTCACTAATGAAACAATCCATATCACGTTTAGGTGCGTTGTGCACCTCCATGGCCATTGGAATAAAGTGGTGCCCCTCATGAAGCCTTCTATATCTACGAATATTAGCAAAAGGCATTAAATTTTGCAACTACATTTACTAGTCAACTAATGACACTCGAAGCCATCATCTCCTACATTGAGTTAATAACCACCACTTCCATAATGAAAACCTAGTCCTTTCGAGTAATGAAGAGATCAGCTCGTAATGAGACTTGTGATGTGAGGATGTACCACCGTTATTTCCATATGGCATGCCCATTTTCTTGGGCAAGGGCATCCATGACATTTCGAATGGCATCATGTGTGGCTATTCGCTGACCTCTAAACAAGCAATGAACTAATGCGTGCCAAATACGTCCAACATGTGTCCACATTCACGTGTGAAAAGGTTAGACGTTGAAGGTTGAATCAAACCAAGACATAAACACAACATTGAAGTGAAAGTAGAATGTGTGATGCAAAACAAATGAATAGATGGCGTAATACCCAAACATAGCCATGTGCCCTTGCTCGAACAAAAATGAATGCAAATTATGGATGTTGAAGAAATGGAATCATCTTCCAAGATAGAGCTAAGGGATGTGTTGTGCTGGATGTTCATTAGAGACGCATCTAGACTTAGGGTGTCGATAACTACCAGACTCTCAAAAAAAAGGTGCATCTCCTTAATTATAGGAGGAAGGCCATTTCGTGTTACACGTAAGTATAATTAAAATAGATGTGGGCCCCCTTTGATTTGAAAAACATACTTCTCCAAAATGGGTTTATAAAAAATATGAAACCTAGAGCACAAATACAAAACCACTAAAACCCAACTCCTTATAAAAGTAGATGTAGCACAATCCTCCATGGAAAGAAAGCATGTACCACCAAAGGATATCAGTAGTTGAGCTGAACACTTCACTAAGGGGCCTTGAAAAAACTTTCACAATCTTAGACCCATAATGTCCCCACATACTTGCATAATTTTCTTATCAAAACCCACCAAAAAAATAGGAAGGAAAAGGAAAGAGGTATTACCTGTGTGAAATAAAAAAGTCAATGAGTTACACATGAACACAAAATGCCCAAAGCAACTTGAACATCCCCCAAGAGAGGAAAATCATTGATATGCACCATGTCTTGAAATAAAGCCTCATTTAAAAAATTTGTGGCAAAGCCTTAAGAACCCATTGGCACACCCAAAATGCATAAGCCATTTATGACCAAAATGCATTTGTGAAGAATCTATATACCTAGAAATAACCTAATGGACTCCAAAATTTGCCCTATAACACTTTGACCCTAAACCCCATTAAGGCTAATTGGGTCAAATGACGATCAAAAGCACAAACAATTTCATTTATAGGCCCCACAATGTGGATATCATTTATTGAGGATGGAAAAATGCGGTTGGGGGCCCATGTGATGGTCTTTACGAAAGCTTGATAACGGGCCAAAGTAATTAAAGGACTTCCTAAAGGGTCACCTTGCCTTGTCTTGAAGATGATTCAGTATTGGTGACCCTTCCACATGCTACCCATGTTGGAAATAAAGAAAAGAATAAGTACCGTAAAACAACCCAGTAAAAGGGATAATGTTCACTAAAGGCCCCTTAACATCACACAATTCTTTATAAATAACAGCTTCAAAAACATTATTATAAGAATTTTCAATGTTGAGTTGCATCACGACCCATTCAAGATGTAGGTCGAAGAGGGTTCAAATGCCAAAATGGATGGCCTCATAGCTTTTAAAGGTTGATACTCCAAACTGATGGGGAGATAGGTGCTCCTAAAACAACCCTTGAAGTTGTAGGACAATGGAGCAACCAATTAGTCAAAGAAACACTTCACCTATGACAATAGGACAAAACCCACCAAAGTCTTTTGCCATTGCCAACAATTTGATGGCGCCCAACACTAAAGCCACCAATCTAAAGATATTTCCATGAGCAACAGTAGCAACAATCTGGTATCATTCCGAAAACTCTAAGGATGGGTCCTCAAGTACGAAACATCCTAAGAAATGTTCATATACCATCCCAAAAAGTCCACTCAAAAACAAATGGGGAGCAATGGTTAAAGCTTGGGCAAATAAGGTCTTATTCAAGGAAAAAATGTGTTTAGGTTGATAGTAAAAAATAGGTGGAGGACAAGGTCAAAAGGAAAGGGGTGCAGTTGGTGCAGGGGCAACAATGGTGTCCTCCAAAGAAATAGTTGGCATCATGGGCTAAAAAGCTCTAGTAGCACCAACAAAAACAAGTGGTCAAAGAATCTTCCCATGAATGGTGAAAATGAAGTGTAGATGAATCACATGAAGATTCATTTTACAAAGAAGACCAATCGTTTACCATAAACCTTTTGAGGTGAACAAAAACCTTTCAATGACGTGAACGACCTCCTCAAATATAACGCAAACACCAACGAAGTACTAGGTGGAAAAGGAACTATGTTAATTCATTCGTTGGGTTTCAAGTAATTCAGTCAAAGGGTAAGAAAACTTACCTCACCTCATCCTGGCTGGCTCGAGGGATTTTATGAAACAAACAAAGGCACACAAAACAAAATTCAAACAACCCCAAAATGAAACTAAATTGAACATGAAGTCAACCCCAAAAAGCAACAGGAATAAAACTAGGGGAAAACACACGAAGGGAGGATGCCTGCAAAAATAAAATAGCCTAGCTAGCCTAGAGTGAACACTCTTGACATGCCTCGAAAGGCTATTTAAAAATGTAAAGGCCAAAATAATGAAAACAAGGGGTATCTCAAAATTGATGGGGGACGCAAAGAGGGAGCCATTAAAAATAAACAAAAACCTACACCCAAAACCCTTAAGAAGCGAAAAACAAAGTAGCCCCCCTAAAACAAAATTTTTGTTATTAAAAAAAGAAAGAAACAAGACTATCTTGCCATTGTAAGAGCTTGTCAAAGATGGCAAGCCCATTGTTGCAAGAGCGTAACAACTCTGATCTTTAACAAACTACAAGTTTTCATTGTCTACAAGTTCAAATCCCAAATTTTTGCAAAGAACCACCAAAAGGAAGTTGCGGTGGACTCCTTTGTCCCTCATGCAACTCAACTATGGCTCCTCTCAACCATGGACTTGTTACATTAAGCCATCAAAATTTGTTATCTATCCCATTGACCACCAACTCCGAGGTACCACCACACATATGCAAGTACTTGGAAGAAGTGGACATTCTTGCTCAAGTCATTGCTCAATTTTCCGTAGTCTTTTAACCATCCCATGATCACCACCAGGAATTAGGCTAGTCTTGAAAGTTTCCCAAAATAATAAGGGAAACAATAATACAAACATTACACATATGTTGTAAGGTAGATGAAAGTTCAAAAATTGAATAGAAAAATAAAATAAAAAAGGCAAACAATTGAAGAAAATAGGTATGGATGTCAAAGCAAAATTTGATGAAGGTATGCGCCCATCAAATGTCACCAATTCCTTGATAGGGAAAACATCTATTAGTGTTGGTCGACAATTTTAATGTTGTTGATGTTAATGCTTGCACCAATGACACATGTTAGGTTAGTGGTGTTAAGTATTTTTACAAAATAAACCCTAACATTAGGTGTGATACCCTTTTAATGGCTAAAAGCATCATAGGTAAGTAAGGTAAAGACCATTAGTAGTAATTATATAGGTGGGCAAATAAGGAAAGCACTTGGTGACTACTAGGTAAATAGAGGGTTAGTGTAGGGGAAGGCTTGTTCCCCAAACTTAATTTGAGAGTTGTAACCATGAAAATGGTAACCCAAAGGTGTAGGTTTGAAAATTAGGGTTAGAGGCTTGTGGGGAGCTGACCCTACTACCCTTCCAAGTATAAATCACAAAAGGATCTTAAAATTCAAAATGATGGAAGGTTTGCATGTCAAGAGGAGCATTAAGGCTCCTTCAACTGACCAAAGGAATATTCCAAGCAACCCGAGGTGTGTTCAAATTAGAAAGAGCTTGGAGTGCTGGATGTGCAAACTTAGCTAAGCTAACCACCACGATGGTTAGCTTTGCTTTGGGATGGGGAAAACAAACTGAAAATTGTATCTTGTCCTTTTCCACACCCACACATACACACACAGTGTCATCATCAGATCGTCCATCTCATCATCAGATCGTTCATCTTACATGATGCATTGGTGGTGGGTGCAGCTGGTTCCTTGTAGTCAGGAATAAGTAAAAGAGTAATAATAATAATAGAAAGAAAGAGGGTACGGACGTTTTTTTGTAGATTGCTTGTAGATGGCAACCGAAGAAACTTTCACATTTGTCTATTTTAGGGTTGATGTAGCCATCCATTTGTCATAAAGACGATCAAAAGAATGAACGAATTTCTCGTCTTCAAGCCAGTTGTGTAAAGTGGGTAAAGCCCGAGCCATTGGTACGTACAACAATTTGCATTCGGAAGGGATGCTATTTTGGGGCAAGAGTTGGCTTCTTCCCCGATCATGCATTTCCCATGTCACATCATCATCATCATCATCAGTTGGCATCTGCATTCAGGCTCCAAACTCATAATAGCCTACTCCCCGTACTAAACTACAGTGTTAAACCCTTGTTTGTTATTTTTATGCAAAATAAAGGGACCCATTTCTTCTAGTCTCTAGTAGGTAATAATAATGGCTAAATAATAATAATAATAATAATAATACTAATAATAATGCTAATATCAGTATTAGTATTATTATGGGGGAGGAGAAGTACCATGGTAAAAATGGAAAAACCCATTTAAATTATTTCTAAATATTACAAATATATCCCATGCTTGGACTTTTATATGGGGGTCTCTAAGGTCAAAATTTAACCCTTTTTTTGGGGGCTTAAAATGGCCCACTAAGAGGTCTCACTAGAAAAAAAACAAAGGTCAAGGTACCGATGGCCTCCCCCTAGGTGCTCTGTGTAGAGAGGGTGGGGGTCTCTTTTGTTTTTTACTGGCAAAATTTTCTCCAAATTTTTTTTTAATTTAATTTAATTTAAATTTAAATTTAAAAGTGAAAATATTTTGAAGGGTTTTTATGGTCAGAAAAGTGAGGAAAATTTATTAAAAATTGCCATATATATATATTTTTTTTATGTTTAGTTTTCAGTGTGTCGCCATAAATATAAAAGTTTGATTATTCGAGTTTGTACTTCATATCTAGTTTATAGCCAGATTTGGCTAAATCTTCCTAGCGATAATTGCCATTTTTTTAACCCACATCTTTGTATGGATGATTGTCACTTAAGCTACACAATTTTAAAAATTCCTTTTATTTTAAAAAAAAATTCGCTAGTTTGTTGAGAGAATAATAATAAAACACATCCACTCTTATAACTTCTTTAATGTCAATACACAAGACAAGTGGCTATAGGTACTACTAGCTTTGCCTTTTTATGGCAAATCCAACAACAATTCTTTTATGGCAATTTCAAAGTTCAAACTAAACCTGACTGAACCCCAGGTTAAAAACCCTACTAACCAGAGAACCCTACCCAACCACACTATTTAAAATACATTTATAGAAATGTTGAAATTTTCAAAAAAATAAAAAATAAAATAAAATTCAAAGAATAAAATACTTGTGAAGGAAAATAAATGAAATCTATGAAATTTTATTAATTATTTGACAAACATGTGTTAAAGATGCCCTTTGTATTAATATATATATATATATATATATATATATATATATATAGAAAGGATTCTTCAATATTAAAAAATTGCAACTTTGCTATTGGTTGATAACTGGTAAGGAAATTCTTCCATGGGATTTACATTCATTCATTCATTTATTTATTTATTTTTGTATTACTACTATTATTATTATTAATTATTATTATTATCCTCCTTTGGGGAGGGAGCCATAGGATGGATGATGATGGATGATGTTATTTACTTTCTTTAGTATGTATGTAGTACTAGTAGCCTCACTTCTTTTTTGGCTGGTTTATTATGTATGGCCAGAATTCGACCAATTTTTAAAGGGAAAAATAAATAAATTCCAAATTTCTGCACATGGTTCAAGTAACCAAACTATATATAGAAGGATGTCTTTTTCATTTCCTCATTTTCAGATTTTAGCCTATAATCAAATTTGGCTAAATCTTCTTATGGATGATAACCACCACTTACGAAACATTTGGTAAGTAATAAATAGGAGCTGGTATACAAGTTACCGATTTTTCTTTCTTCATCGATTGGATGAATGAAAACTGTGCGCTTCTGTCTTCTTTCTTCGTTCTGGGTCTCTGTCTTTGTGGGATGTGTGTGTCTGATTTTGCAAGAGAGCTTTGTTGCCGGCAGTTCTCCTCAGTTCTCTTCTGTCTCTGTCTCTGTCTCTCTTGTTGCTGTGCTGGTGCTCCTCCGTCCCCTTGTGAGCTCTGAATTCTTCGTATTTTATTTTCGTTGTCGTGTTTTTCTGGGTACTAACAAGCATCTGATAGTGTCTTTCTTTATTTTTTGAACTCGTCTTACAATTTGCTGCTCAGCGCTTTTTCTCCGTGACTAATTTGAATGTTGCACTCAGCAGCTTCTAGCTAGTTTCTTTTTTGCCTTCTTGCAGACAGACAGACATAAAGAAGTGTAAGTCGGAGAGCATTATTATCTGGAGCTCTAGAAATTTTTTTTTCTGCTTCTTTTTCTGCTTCT
The DNA here is from genome assembly GCA_963921925.1 of Sphagnum tenellum. Taxonomy (NCBI): domain Eukaryota; kingdom Viridiplantae; phylum Streptophyta; class Sphagnopsida; order Sphagnales; family Sphagnaceae; genus Sphagnum; species Sphagnum tenellum. The sequence continues at coordinate 12,907,778 of OY998153.1, forward strand.
TTCAATAGTCCGTTTTGTTTTGTTGCCTCTCCGGTTTTTCTGTACTGGTATTATTGTTCTACTCGTGAATAATATTGCGCGCGTTGGTTGTCGTCTCTTGTAGTCTGGCGTTTTGCAGCTTCAGCAGCTTTTTTCGTTTCAGAAAAATTTAGTGCATTCTTTTGAGCTGGTTCATCTTCACGCGTACATATCATGCTTACGAGAGGTTTTGATTCAAGGTTTTTCTAGTTTTTTTCTTTCATTTGCCTGCGTGCTAAAGCGCTTGTCGATCAGCAAACAATAGTATTATTGTTGTTTGTTTCTGTCCCTAGTGTTGCGAGTTCTCCGGTTTTCTCTTCCCTTTCCCTTTGCTCTGAAATTCGATACGACTACAGCTTCTCAATCTGATTCTGTTAAGCTTGATCAGATTCTTGTTGCGATAAAAGAACCACAAAAACGTTTCCGGATTTGTGCTCTGTGCATGGCAATTGTGGTGACCAGTATGGCAGCGGCATCGTGTGGCCAAGTTGTTGTTTCCAGAGCTTGTCTCAGGAACAGAGATCCAAACGATCTATTGTTTGCAGCAGATGAAGTTCCCAACAGCAGCAAGAGGCTGTGTGTAGCAGCAGATAGGGAGCTGGAGTCTCCCTCAGTAGTTTCTTTGTATGAAAAATCTGCTGCCGCCGCGGATCATGGAGTGCAGGCGATCACTCTGCAGCGCCGGCCAGTTACATCCCCACAGCAGTCTTCGATAGCAGCAGCAGCAGCAGCTGAAGGCGATCATGAAGAATGGAAGATGAATAAAGGCTGGGAGGCTCTGGAGCTTTGTCTCCTAGAGCGCATCACTCGCTCTCTCTCTCTGGCTGACCTCTGCAGACTCTCCCAGGTCCGTATATGCTTCTGGGTCTCACTTCTACATTTGGTAGTTGTGTCGTAGTCGTCGAAGTCGTCTTGAATGGCTTCATTGTGGCTGGCTCTGAGACAGTAATCTTAATCTCTAAAAGAGTACGAATGTCGACGTTCCTGAAATCTCCTGGTACAGCAACTCGCCAATTCAACCGCGAGCTACGTTCCTGTTGCAATGCATACCAGGATCGAACTCCACATTGAGGAAAGATCATCGACTATGCGGAGTTGGATCGGTTCCCCCCTCCCCCCCCCCCCCCCCCCCCCCCCCGCAATGACGAAAAGTTTGTAAGTCTGTTGCAGAGGAGAGTTCCGTGATGGAAACACGATGAAATCCACACTGGACTTCACAAACTGGTCTGGAACAGGGAGGAGGGCTAACTAGTCGTGGTGTTTTTGTTGCTTAATGGATTCCCGCTGGGTGCATGCTTCTGGCAGGTGAGCAAGCACTATAGAGAGATGTGCGGGAGGGACGAGGTCTGGAAATTTAAACGGGAAGAGAAGGAGCGTCTTCTGATGAGGAAGGCTGCTGCCGCTGCTGACAGTGGTACTAGTTGCCTGAAACCGTGCAGAAATTTCTCGACGACGACAGCATCAACGGATGAAAGGCTACAAGCAACTCCTCTCATAGCTTCCGACCAAATCCACTTCTCTGGAGATGTCGCCATACTCGATCCGTATGTATCCCACAGATCACCCTTATCATAGACACTTGCCAACCACACTGTAGTTGATGAGAATGACAATCTGCCTGTTAGGTTTTGCAGAATCTGCAAGGGAGGCACACTCTTTCTGACCAGTGTAAAGTGGCCTTTGTTCTCTTTTGTTTTGGGTCCCCCAGGTTTGAGCTCTTTGCGTTGCAGAAAGCAGAACTGAAGCAGATAGTGAAGGAGCACAAATATCAAGACCTTGTGCTGACTTACAGAGGCATGCAAAGTGCAGTTCTGAGAACCAGCTGTGCGGTAGATGGGGATGACAGTGCCTTTGAGGTGTTCAGAGATGGGAAGGAAGTGGGTGCCAATGTGACAAGTTCAGCTGTGCTAGCAGTGGTTCCTAAGAAGCTACTACTGCAGCTAGTGCATGAGAATGGCAGCAGCAGCAGCAAGCTTCTGGAGCATGGGGTGCTTGTGGAGGCTGTTGATGGACTGTTGAGGCGAAGCTTGGATGGAGATTTCATCATCAGACACCAGGAGCCTGCAAGAGGAACAAAGGTGGAGCTGCCTTTCAGTGGAGAGGTCGACTATGCTGATGTTGTCTGCTCTACAGGTATGTAAATATTGTACACTATTTTGAACCTCTTGTTTTCCTTCTGCTTCTTCTGCCACCATTTCACTTGCAACAAAACATCAGATATATTCTGGTCTCTTTCTTGCCTGGATGCAGAAGAAGATTTTGTGTGGATCATTTGGAAGAATTTTCCTTATCCTTCTCTGCACAAAACACTTGCGACAAATTTCAGATTACTTTGTGTTTAAAGAAGATGATGCTCTCTGCCTGGAAGTGGGAAGAAGAAGATTTCATGTATTGATTTGGAAGATTTTCCATGATTATCTGCACAAAACACTTGCATCAAAACATCAGGTAAGCTTCTTGTTTAAAAGAAGATGATCATGCTCTGCCGGCAAGTGGGAAGAAGATCTTATGTACTGTTTGTGCTTGTGTCATGAATCAGGTGGGAGTTGGACAGAAGATACTGACAGTGAGGATGACGAACAAGATCTGACTGAGGAGGAAATGGCTGAAGCTCTGCGAGAAGCTGCACTCTTGACCCTGAAGAGCAGCTGCAAATCTGCCACTGAAAATGTCACCTCCAAACTTGATTTGTCTCTTCAATCCTGCTCATAAGTGAGTGCCACTTCTCTCTAGAGTTTCTCTAGGATTCAATGCAAAAAATTTTGAAAGCAAAAATCTGGCGCAGTCATTTCCAAGAATGTCATTAATGTGGACAACTCAAACTCAACTTCGGTTTAAAAAGTAGGGAAAAGGTAGAAGAGTGCACACCTCTTCCTGCTTCTCCTCCTCCTCCTCCTCCTCCTCCTCCTCTTCCTGCTGCTGCTGTGTTTGTTCCTTCTGTGCTATGTTGAAGACTTCATTAAGACTTCAGAGAACAACATTTGACTGTAATTACTGTAAGTTGTTGCAATTTCAGAGCTACATTCCTACCTCTTTCTGGATCATATACATACCACATATGTTTTCTTCATGACAAAGAGTATGTACATGAAACCTTTTTGCTTGTTGCATAATGGCTCTGCCCTTTAAATGACATCCATTAAGGACGATAAATATTCAACACACTAAATTGGAAACACATGGTAGTTAGCACAGTGAAGCCCCAAGTGGATCCTTCGCCGATGCCTGAAACCTTTCTATTGTGGATGATGGATGGACTGCACATGACCCTTGAATGTAGTGATACCAAACTTTCGGCCCGCTTCTGGGTGCATCCCAATGTGTCTACCCTGAAAAGGCTAGAGCCAATAAAACATGACTCAATTTTATGTATACTGGCCTCTGAGGGATTACAAATCTGGAAGAGTCTGCTAATTAGATCATCTCTTCTGCGCCATCATAATAATGGCATTGCAAAGGGACAACGCTGCAATGATAGGGACAATGAGGAGGGACAAGCTAATGGGTAATGTCCACTTGGTGGAAGTTACTCTGACAAGTTGGAGAGTTCTTTTTGGATTATGTAAGTCACTGTTCCTGTGATATCATTGCAATGTCAGTGACCAAGATTTCTTCAGTCCAATGAGGGATCACAATATGCAAAGGAAAAAATGCAACAGTGCTTTATGTATGTTGCATGACAACAATTCCAAAAAACTGAATATCTAGATGAACTAATAAAATCAACTCTACATGCTCGAATTTATGCTGCATGACAAGCACCTGAGAAACCAAGTGTCTAGATGAAAGAATACAATCAACTCTACATGTTCAATTCTATGTTGCATTGACAACAAACCCAAAAACCCAAGTATCTAGAAGAAAAGAAGAAAGCAACTCTGATTGGAAATTAAGTACCCGAATTGCTTCTTTTTCTTCAACACAGTACCAGTGTACACTGATTCAAGCTTCTACCATAAGAAAAATTGGCAAATTGTGAGCTTTTCAACTGGGTTTTGAGCAGAGGGTTGCTAGGCCAGTTGCAATGGAAGATGAAGGCAGAGTCAAAGTTTTGTTTTTCGGAGGCCTGCTTGCATGCATGAATACGCATTGAAGGAAAGCCTCCAAAAGCATGCATGCAGCATGACTGGAGGAGCCCAACCAAGGTGGGTACTTCACCATCATGTTGATGATATAGCTGCTCAACCCATGCAGAGACGGATACTAAGATCTTCAAAGACAAATCTGCAAGACAATCAATCAATCAATCAATCAACAATCTTTCCCTTCGGAACAATCGCCTCCACCCTAAACCCTAAACCCTAAAGCAACCGACTTGCACACAAATCAACAAGATATGAAAAAACACAGGACGTGCAGAATCTAGCTTACCTGCACAAGAAGCTTACCTCACTTGGTTTCTGCAATCTAGGGTTAGGGTTTTGAGCTTCGAGGTTTCTCTTTGAACTTGCTCCCTACTGTGGTTGCGTTCAGGCAGCTCGTGCTTTTGCAGCCCGTGATCACTACCAAAAACTCTAATGTTCTCCGAAGAGACGTAATTGCAAGAGCCGGAGCTGTGAAGAGAAGGAAACAGTAGTTTCGAAGCAGAAAAGAGACACAGAGAGAGAGAGAGAGAGAACAGCAGCTAGGAGCAGAGGAATGGCGGATGAGGGCACTGACGCAGTCGAGTATGAAATCTACCCGGATGCTTGCGTCGTCGCTACTGCTTCCTCTCGGCCAGGTACAGCGTTGTTGGATCCGGATTTGTGCAAACCTCCTCGGAAGTCGAAGGTCAAGGAGGAGTCTAGGGTTTATGGTTCTGGTGTGAAGGACGAAGAGCGTCTCCTCCTCCTCCTTGAGGAACTGAAGGCCGCTTGTTTCGACATCGTGAGCCCCTTGATTAAGGACTACATCTGGCAGCACCAGCCGTTCAACTTGGATGTGGTCTCAACCCCAACTTCTTCTTCTTCTTCTTTGTCTTCGTCTTCTTCGTCTCTCCCGCATCTGCATGGCATGATCAAGTATGGTGACAACATAGATGATGAGTGGTTTCTTGTCTTCCTTCTCCATGAACTTTCACGAAACCTTCCTAACATCTCTATCACTGTGAGGGACGGCGATGGCCAGTTCCTTCTCATAGAGGCTGCATATTCTCTTCCTCGGTGGCTCAAACCAGAAACAAGTAGCAATCGTGTATTCATAAGACAAGGATGTCTTCACTTTCTTCCCCCTTCCAGCATCCCTGTGAATTCCTCCTCCTCCTTACAAAAGGCTCTAGAGGTTCTTGCCAGAGGAGATGCGGTCACCAAAGCTTCAGATCGAGTGCAGCAAGCCATCACACACCGCATCGGAGAGTATCCTGAGAGAGCTCGCAGTGGAATCCACAGAGCTCGGTGTATAGTGCCATTGCAGGTGGCTCAGATTTTGAAGCATGAGCCGCAGCTCATCTCTATTGCTGTTGAAGCTTTCTATCGACGAGACATCGACTCTGTGAAAGCAGTAGCTAGAATGAAGAAGTTTCTCTCTTTCAAGGGAGGTGGTGATGGCAACAGAGGTGATGATGATGATTGTGGCATTATTGACATGGTGGAGGTGATGGTATCTTTCTCAAGAGCGATGTATGCGCAGCTTGTGCAGCAAGTTTTTCAAGCGCCAAGACGCTACCCAATGCCACCACTCTCTTCTCCTCAGTTCAAGGCAGCGGAGCTTGGAATGAAGCTCACCTGTGGCTTTGAGATGATGTACTGGGAGCGTGCTAGATATGAGCCTCAAGAGGGGATGCAAAACCAAAACGCACCAGATGATGCTTCTCTCACAACTCCTGTGAAACTGGATGGAGTCCCAGACAGTGATCCTGGATGGCAAGTGTTCCGATCGAGTCTGCAAAATAGGGGTTACTTCAAGGGTCTCATGGAGGGCTCTAAGGAGCACCGGCAGCTATTACAAGCTGCAGTTGAGCGATACCAGGAGTCCAGGTTGTTTGCTCGAGTAAGGTATGTTACTGTACCATTGCTGCTGCTGCTGCTACTACACTTCATAACTGTGACCAGTTCTGCTTCTTTTGGCAAGAAGATAGAAGAGAGATGCTGCTGTCTTTGTCCAAAAGTCTGATTTCTGTTTTGCCCTTAGCTTTCATATGTGTTTCATACTCACTGGGGATTTGTTTGTAACCTTGCTGTGTTTTTTCTTTCTGCAGCTCAGCCATGCATGCCCCAATAAAATGCATGAACGACATCATGGCCATTCCCTGTACATCCTCTGATTTCCCAGCAATTCTCCAGGAGAGTGATGACGATTCATGGCTATATGATGGGGACACAGAACTGACAAGTGCACTGCTTGAAAGACAAAAGGAGATGGAAGCATATGAGATGAGAAGAGCTTCTCGCAAGCAATCCAACAAAAATACAACTGCTGATCATGAGACAAGCAATGAGGACAGTCCAAAGCGTGGACTGAAAGAGCCCTCTTTTGATTTGGCAGGACTTGCACAAAGCATGCAAGCCTTTGTTACAAAAGCCTCAAGCTATGAGGGTGCTGAGGTGCCTGATGGTATGTATTTTATCCTCCTTTTGTGCATGATGGTACTAAAAGTCCTTGAGCTAACCTTAGTGCTTGTGAATCATAGATCTGCCAATCGCTGAACTCTGAAATTCACTGTTGCAGTAGCCAGCATCATCAATGAGTCTTCCTGTTGCTTCCAGAGATGTGACAGGAACTTGTGAAGGAGGCCCTGTATGATAGTTTGCCCAAAATTCTGTGCAGATTAGTATATACTTAACAACATAGACCATCCGGATCTGATGAAGCCAGTGGGTAATCATGGCAGCTTGTGACTGCTATTTGTGATGAAGGTGATGGTCTGACACTTTGTGAGCAACTCTCATGAGGTTATGACCACACTCATTGTTGTGTTCCCTTTAAAGTGTTGTGGAGATTTTCTTTGCAATCTCATAGATATGTTCAAATATTTCAGTCTCTGCAGGCCTACTTCTCTTCTGAATTGAAAACTTTAAGGCCCTTGATCCCACCTTATCTCTGGAAGTTTTGAATCTGTTTGTTCATCTGGAGGCCTATATTAAGAGATGATATAGGGATGTTACAGGGCTTCTAGTGTGAAGCCTTGGTGGCAGACTTTACAAAGCTTTGAATTGCAATATGATGTGTTCTGTAGGAGATGATGAGGTATCTGTGAACATGTCAAGATTTAAAAAGGAGCTTGAGAGTGCACTGGGTTCCAGTGACTTGTTTGCTGAGTTTTCACATGATCCTTCAGCTTATGACCTCGACATCTCTGACTCAGATATGGATTATGGTAAGCTCCAAAAGACAGTATTTTCTGACTTCTCTTGCTGCAACTTCAAGGCTAAAATATTGACTCAATGAAGAAATTTTCTAAGGATGCACCTGTTGGTATCATATGTTTTGGGCATTAGAAGACTAGACAAGTCTACCAGTAATTGCTATGTGGGTGTTATTGGCCTTGTTGTTTCTAGGTGAAAGTGGTAGCGAAGAGGAGGATGAAGAAATGCAGCCTGGTGAAGTTGTCGCATCAAAAGCCACTATCAGTGAGCAGGAACCAACATCAAAACTAACAGGGACAAGTTATGTGGATGGTGATGATGCATTCTCCAGTGCGTATTCCAGTGCTTTGGAACATGAGCTCCATCAGACAAGTATAGCAAAGAGTTTCATCACTGCAGAAGATGCACTTGAGCAGCAACCTGAGGTTTTTCTCTCTTCTATACTTTGTCTTTCTGTATTTACTCCCTCTGCCCATGGTGAACTCAGTTTAGTTTGGGATTGTTTGGTAGTGTTTAAAACTCGTTGACAACCTTGTCTATGATGTTTTAATTGACATGGGCAACATGGGCAGGACATATGTTGTGCTGTAGGTTCCATTGTCATGTACACTTGGATCTGACAAGGCTGATATGTTGGATGCAGGTTGTTGTGCAAACCGGAGAAATCAGTGACTCTGAAGACATTGCACCAGTTGATGTTGATGTAAACCTGGTGACAAACCTCTTGCAATCATATATGTCCCAACAAGGATTGCCGGGCCCTGTCTCAAATCTGCTTGGTGCCATGGGCATAAACTTACCGGACATGAGAGATGACAAGCCCCCCAGCAGGAAAGGCAAAGAGAAGTCTTGAATTAACCCCAGGGGTTTGACCCATAACTTGTGAAATAAGGGTAAGAACTGTAGGCAACTTGTCCAATGTATACTGGAGCAGTTTGATATGCCACTCACAATTGCATAGTAATGGTCTTATCTTCAACTCATTATGGGAAGATCACAAGCCAGATCACCCAGCAGGTTTGATTGCAACTTATGCAGGAAGGATACCATGGTGAAGAGAGCAGTAGTGGGTGTTTTGTTTTGTCATTCCAATGCTCACTGGATTGGGTTTTCAATTGATGTGTCATGTTGCAGGGTGCTGGAGACACATCCAATTTTGAAATAGTGTTGCCCAATATAGACAGACAAATCTTCAAGTCAGTAGCAAAAAATACTGTCAATGAAGCAATTCACGGGTGAATAAAGATCAAGTCTGATACACTTCAAATAGCATGTGAGTGTCTTTTTCTGGTCTTTGCTGACTCCAGGAATTTTTCACCTTGGGTTTCATATTTGCAGTCCTCTGTATTGTGTGCATATTGCATGTTGAGTGCAGATTGACTTGTGTGCTACTCTGTTATTCATGAGTTATTCCTTAGGTATCATTGTGCCCTGACTAATTTTCAACTCAGAAGGTTTACACATTAACATCTTTGACAAGAATTCTCAACCAGAATATGCAGGTATCAGGTGATTTGTATGTGCCTTGTTTTGAATCTAGTATTTGAAACATAAGGATAAAGCATGGAGCTCTTAACAGTCAGTTCCATATGTTTTGCAGTTCCAAGTTATTTATAGCTCATTTGGTGAACTTAAATCCTTTTCTTCTGAAGAACAAGGGCTGATACTCTTCAACCAGAGCTTGACAAAAAACACAGATCTGTGAATGATATTTATCCTTCAGAATTACCAAAATTACTTCTTTCAAAGGTTTCTTCATTCCAAATATGAAGTGCACTTTTGTCGTCCTTTGGAATTTTCAACGAATCTTTCCAAGCCTTCCTGATTCTTAGTATGGATCCTTTTAAAGCCCCACTTTGTGGAATTGCTGTAGTCTTATTTATGTCAATGTGGTGTGTCATTTCCATTTGGCTTGTGGTGCCCATTTCCTTTTTCTCTTCTCCTGCTACAATTTGCTGTGGTGACATCTCTTAATGCTTTGAATTTTTGCAACCTTATTATCAGGTCATCTCAAGATTTCTATTCGGGTGGACTTGGATTGCAAATATTGAGAAGTTCTCAATTCTTATGAAGATATATTTGATCAGCATGGGTATGTATCACATCTGTCAATCCCTACCTATACCTCAGCGAGATACTCAGGCAAATTAGAAATTCATAGACCCAAAAAAAGGGTCTTGCCACACACTATGTAGGTGTACATTTGTATTAAGGGAGAGAAAAAGGTTTCTATTCTGCTTAAATAATATAGTTATGGAGGAAAGAACGCATCCAGGGTTCGTGAATGGGTGGGTTATGAGTTCCCAAAAATGTCTCACAAGAAATAAATAAATAAATATAGAGTTGTTTTTTTTCGAAACTTGGAAGACCTGCAATACTTACATACTTAGATTGTTAATGAAGTTGGTATTGTGAGATCTCAAAAATATCTGGGAATAAATAAATAAAAAGATAAATACTGCTTGTGAATAAAAATTTAGTGTGGGAACACTAGAAGGCTGCCTAATGTTAGTCATCCTGCAATCATTGAAACTTGGAAGATTGGCGACCTTATTAGATACATAGATTGTTAGCAAAGTTGCCATTGGGTGGTGTATTCTTGCCATCGGTGGCTTTGTTGGGAAATGAACAATGCCAAGAATGAAACCCTAAAATGAAAGCAATTGTGAATGAGTCACATATTAGGTGGGATCAAATTCAGCTAAAAGTTCATCAAAACGTCTATCCAAGTGGAGCATTTGGGGGCTTTTGACTTTATAATGAAAGCTTTAGATTGTGAAGATGCCCTCATCATCACTATAGTTTAGATAACCATCATAAAAGTTTTCCTATTGGTCACTTAATTGCAATCCTTCAAATTCTTAACCACCAATGACTATCATAAAAAAGAAAAATTTAGAATATTCCCTACTATCTAACTTTGGGGATTTCTCGATTTATTTTGTGCACTAAAAGCAAAACCATTTTTTAACTAATTTTTTTTTCAATGGTGGCATAAGACATCCCATATGCCATCTTCTAGAACATCAATCACAAATCAACATAGTGGCTGCCCTTAATAGTTACATGCATAACATACACCGTGGACCAATAGGGACATCAATCAAGGATGAGTCAATTTGGTCACCCACATTGGGAAAATGACATGTTTTGTGATAACGCATGTGGTCATTCCATGTATGAACATCTTGACCTTCCAACAACAAGTCTCAAAGGTAAACATGTTTCATAATCACAGCCAATATAATCAAGGTTGTCCATTGCAAACAATACCATAACATGCATTCACCCACCTCTTGAAAGATTTTGCAAATGTTGTATTAATGCATGTGTGAAACCCAATGACTTTTTTTCTCATCCATGTTGGGTTCTACCATGTGAGATGAATTAACATATTAAATAATGTCTAATCCCATGTTTCAAAAGGCATGGAACTAATGAAAATTCAAAAATGTTGGTAAAGTTGTACTTGTGGAAATCCACCCTAATTGACCATAACTAAAAGTGGTTGTTGTCATGGCATATTACATATGATTAATGTTTGAAATTTAATATGTCATGCACCAAGCATGTGGGTGACCTTGTAATAAATTAATATTTTCATTAGATATCTTCTAGCAATATTAGGTTAATCCACATCCACCAAAACCAATGGGTACATGAATTGATAATTGCAACATCCACCTACACTAGATTATTAATATAAACATGAATGTGATGTCATCCTATCAACATAACTAGCCGAGAATTTTCTGAGGGTGGAACATTCCCCAACAAGTATGCACATGGGTGCATTTGTGTTGTATACACATACTATAACACATGTATTAGTTCCTATGAAAGTCATGTTATGGGGTGTAAAAGACCTTGACATGTCCTAACTTGTGAAAGACCTTAATATGGCCATCTTGAAATGACCATATCAAATGCCTTGATCTTGTCCAAATCCTATGCTTTTAGTAATGTGACATTGTTCAATGTAAAACATTTGTAACCTTGTATTGTTGATGTTGGCAACAAGTCATATCATTGCTACAACATCATAACATCACACACAAAGGCTTGCCTAGCCTATGGGATGCCCTTTTCCACATATTATACCACCGTACCTAAATATTATATTGGAAAATTGTGATTAAATTAGAATTAACGCTTCTAAAGAGCTTTAATAAACACATCCCATCTTTGGGAATATTACAGTGAATAACCTTGATATCCAATGGGTTTAATCCAAGTGGATCATTTACCAACATTCATGAGTACCTATGGGCTGGGTAATATTAGAGTGTGCTAAGCCTAATGCATTATTAATTGATGTTTGCAACTTTGACAACTTGCCACATGGTGGCATGGGATTCAATGTTGACTTCTAGATGAGTGGCATCTCACCCATCACTAACATTGCCAATTCATCACTAAAGGGTTCATCATGACTATGGATGTTACTTTCCAACTCAAAACCATGGGGAAGGCTTGAAAATTTAACCAACATGATTGACTTATTTAATTCTTGTAAATGCATTCCAACAAACTTCATTGGCAACAAAACCTTATGATTGTCCCATGTTTGTTATCATGGTCAATAATATGGATTTTTCTCCCAAAAATCTAAGGTAATGTTGATTGTATCCTTGGTTTGTTATGTTGGTGTTATTAATATTGGACTTGTAAATATTCTACAAACAATTTTTTTGAAGTTCATGATTTATTAGAAGATTTTTTTCTTGGTTTACATGGGTTGTAGAGCCATAAACAAAGATTGAATTATGGGTAGGAAGTTTGGGATACAAATTTGATGGTTGTTTCAAACATGCACATTGCAAGAGGAAATCTAATTTTGGTGAACCTTTCATTATAACCTCATTTGTGATGTTTATTCTTGGATTTTGTACGAATTTATTTTTAGAAAAAAACTAGTTAAAAAAGATGCAACAATTGAGAAGAAAGGTTTTGGGGGAATAAAGTTTGGTAAAAGGTTGGGATATTTGTTTATTTTAGAACTAACCACCCATGTTTGTGCCATTCCCAAAAAATATTGAGATGCCAAGGCTGCTCATTGGTGTCAAAAGGTTGGAGTTGTTAAATTGAAAATGTTTAAGCCTTCATTGAAGGCTAGTTCATTTGAATGTTTGAAGAGAAAACGTGTTTCAATTATATTATTTTCCCATCATACAAATGTTTTCGAAGGCAAACCTACCATTTGGGATTTTTGAACTTGATGTTGCAAGAAATATCAATTTTAAAAAGAAACAAATGGGGCACTAACAACAAGCCAGATCCAAACTATGAAAGTCTATGGTGGGTGACGCGCGTGTAATTTGTTTTGATTAAACTTTGTTGAACCAAGTTACAAAATGATAAAACAAGCTAACAAAACAAGTGTTTAATATGTTCTAAGCGAACATGTTACTATTTTTAATTGTGTAGCAAAAATTTACAAAAGGTGAATAAGTTCACAATATTGGTGGACTTGTCCTTTTTATATTGGTTGAGGATGAGACTAAAGTCAAGTCTAAAATTGCATGGGGTTCTAGAGGTGACCATTTAACTAACTTTTGTGGTGCAAATTTTGATCATCATTGCGTGACTAATTTCAATCTTGTTGTTGGAATTGGAAAAGTTGAATACAACAAAATCCTCAAAGCACTCACAAATTACACAATTGCAAGTTTTGCTAGAGTCGTAATTGTGAATCCTTTGCATGATAAGTTGTCAAAATTGATCCTTGTGGTATGTTGCACATATAATTATTTTGATGCCAACTAAGTTTAATACGATGTGATGTAATAGGTGTTCTATGGAGGTTAGAATGTCAAACCATTGTGGGACCTATTGTTGGGCATGTTAGTGATGGTGATAGTTAATGTTCATTAATGTTGGCAAATTATACAATACAAACATGTTTGTGTTTAAAAATTGGGTGACCATGTTAATGTCTATTGGATTGAATGAGACAAAGGATGCTTGGATTATAGCCAAGATTATATCCACAGTGGTAATAAAATTTTCAATCCATTGCATATAGTTTAGTGAGGTCCCTGTAATTGGGGGTAAGATTTTCTTTCTTCAAAATATTGGTCAAGTGTATAATAAATACATTTCTAACCAACATGGTCTATGATTTGAAGACATTCAAAGGATTAATAAACAAAATTGGGCTTATGTTCAAAGAATTTGTTAATGAAAGGTAAAAAAATGTTTGAAAATTTACAAAGTTGTAAACATACTCATCAATAAAGGACATTGGGTATTGGATTTTACTTGAAAATATGTGTAGGTTACATGAACATATTTCTTTTGATGATTTTGGATTTGGGAAGCATAATTGTTTTGGCTCCCAAAGTGTCATTTTTCTTTTACCTTTGGAAATTATGGTTCAAGCATGGAGACCATGCAATCATTGGGAAACCCAAAAAGGTAAGTGTCACTGATTCTTTTGTGAACCAACAATGTCTCCTTGATATCCAAATTTTTTATCATTTTGTTCTTTTGTTGATTAAACATTTAAATCCCAATACCCTAAACTAATAATTCCTTTACATTCAATTAGATTTTATTTCTCTTAAATACTTTTCTCTAAGAGAAGGGGAATGGTAATAATGGAACGTGCTTATGACTTTTGTAAAGTTGTGAATTTTGCAAATATTCTCAACCACATTGTTGCCATTGAGTTCGGTGAGAATTGGGTTTTAGTTTGGAAGAGTCCACAACAAGATGGAATATGTTTGGTTTGTTTACATCCTTTGCAAGAACATGAATTTGTTGTTAACTTGGCTAATTACAATTTAGTAATGTTAAATGAAAATGTAATTATGGCATTAATAAAAAGGTTCAGGGTTGCTTAAAGTCTGTTAACAATGATGAAAATGAAGGGCCTTCCTATGGCATGAGGTCATGGTTCAATGAACCATGAAAGGTGGAAAAGGTTAATCTTAAACACCTACCCAACATCTCGCTTATGTTCCATTCAACAAAACTATTGCAAGTGAAGATGGTGACTGTAAAATACTTTGAAATTATGTTGGTGAAAGACAATAGCCCTTTCCACCACTTGATACAATGCATATGGAACGTGATTTAGTTGATGATGGTTTAGATGATGTGGCCATCGTAAAGTTAGAAACACAAGATATAATTTTAGACATGCCAAATGAAATTGAAGGACAATTTATAATTGATGTTAGGTTTCAAAATGCAATTTGCCTTATTGTGGAATATGAAGGGAATAAGATTTATAGATCCACATTGATAAGCCAATTCAATGAAAATCTTTTCTTTTTAAAAGATAGCTAACCCGTATTTCAACAATTTAGATGTTTATTTGATAAATGAATCATATAATAATATATGTAAATTGGAGCATGGGCAACAATTGTGAGGTGTATTTTATGCAAGACTCCAATAGTAATTAAGTTGGTTCAAAACAAAAGGCTGCTAAAAATTGAGAGGTAGGTAAAGCCACATTAGTTTGTAATGCCTTAAGTAATGGTATATAGTGGTTAGGGAAAGTCTAAAGAATTGTGGGGAAGGTTTGAAATAGATGGGGCCTTTCAAGGAACCTATTGATTTTATGAACAAGCCCAATGCTATAGCTAGGAAAACAAGTGGGGGCCTTATGACAACAATGCTTCTAAATTGGTTTAATTTAAGTCACGAAGTAATTTCAAATTCAAATATGACACAATTGATATTGATTGGGTAAATGTATATTTTATTATGTTTACTATCATCATGAGTTATGAGAAAAGACAAATATTTATTGAATAAATTGCTTTGATGCAACTTCTCTAAATGAGTTTGTATGTAATAAGAGTTTATATATTATTTTGTCACTTTGCTATCTGATAGTGGGTTGTCTCCAAAATATTATTCTTGAATTTTGGTTTAAAAGGTTTACAAGGGGGAAATGGTTTGGGGGGGGGGAGGGGGGAGGGGATGCATTTGAGGTTTTATTTGTGCAGGTGTGCCAAAATTACATGTGATTAATTGGATGATGATAAAAGGTCAATATTGAAATTTTCATCCATTATATGTTTTTTTAATCACATTTATGTATGACTTTTTTATTTCAATTATGCCAAGTAATTACATTTATATTTTTTCAGCTATTGATGTATGTATTTGGCCATATTAATTGTTGCAAGGTAGTAGCTTTAGGCTTGAAAACCCAAGAAAAAAAACTTCTTCATTGAATATAAAGATGCATAGAACATGCCAAGCTTCATTATGTGGATGCCCTAGTTGTGGTTGCAAATAACACAATTCAAGAAGTTGTAAATTATTTATATATCTTTTTGCAACTTTCCTTGCATTTCCATCAAGTCAAATTAAGAGGTTAAATAGGAAGATATGAAGACTTGGGGCTGGGGAAAAAAATGTTGAAAATCATGTAGACCAATATACATGTGTGTGAACTAAATTAATGTGGTGTATGTTAAATGTTCTTTTCAAATGCACATGAACTTTGGTATTAAATTCCATGGACCAAAATCTCAAATGTCTCAACTATAATGGAAATCGTTCCAATATTACCTAAAATTTTGTAACTCCATGCTTATTAAAAACAAAATAAATAAATGAATATAGGGTGGTTGAAATATGTGCATATTAAAAAATAAGATAATAATGAGGTGGGGAAAAAAGAATCCCTCACCATACATGCTTGTTTGTTTGATGCACTTAGTCTAAATATTTAACATTAAGCATCCCTCTTGTGGTTTGCCCTTGGCTGGTTGACGTTTTGAATGGTGGGTCATCATTTTAAGAACACCTTGCTCATTGGGCATTACTTTGCACTTCTTATTGGGCCATGCCTTTAAGCAAGGATCATACGTTCGCTTGAGGCTTCAACATCTTGGCAATAAACGTAGCATGGATCTTATGGTGAGAAATAAATGGTCTTCAAGCACTCTTATAAAAACTATTTGGTCATTTAAAACTTGTTTGAAAGACAAAAATAACTTTAAAAACATGAAAAAGAGAGGCAATTAGTTTGATTTTTCATCTATTCAAATATATGTGTGTGTGTGAAGTATTCCATTCCATTTCCTTCTTGTACAAATATTTGGTTTAGTTACAATTTTAGTGTTTCTTTAAAAAATATTAAAATGTTGTATCTATCTATTTAGCATGGTGATTTGTTTCTTTGTGACACTAAAATCTTTCAAACAATGAGCCCCTTCACCATACACTTAGTTTCATTGTAAAGGCTTTGATGAATAACAATGCAATAAGGTGATTTCATAATGTTTAAACACACCTTATAAGAGTTATTGAATAGTGAACAATATTGTTATTGAAGATCCAATAAGATCACAACTAAATATGTAAAGAAAATTGAAGCATGAAATTGATACTTTTGGAAAGTTTTCAATGAACAAGATTTTATGGAGGTGAATTTTTAAATTTCTGGATTCAAGAGACATTGAATTTTGAGTGGTTTTTGATCATTGGAAATTGGTAAAAAATTAAAATTGATTTTTGAAAAGATTTGAGACTTAGGTTGAAAAACACATACCATATTGCCTTTCAAAATTCATTCAATTGACCCAAAAGCTCACAAGCCACACTAGTATACTATTAAAAAAAGGTTCTTTGAATTATGAAATATAACTCAAAAGAATGCAAAATATTACGACATTGGGTGTCATTTATTTTACACCTTGAGTTTGAGTTGTAACTTGTCATTGAAGAAAAAGAGAGACTTTCCATGGTTGTATGGGATCTCTTCATCTCATGTTCATAGATGTTGTGAACTTCAAGTTTCATATCCACTTCTTTTTCTCTTCCACTTTGCTATTGACACACTTTGGCTTTTCTACTAACTTAAGTAGGTGACACAAAAGTTTATGTACTTAATAAAAAAAAAAAAGAAATTGTTGGCGACAAATGGCATAGCGACTCATGTGATGGCCACACACAACATAAGTACACTTTTGGTTTGGTGTTTTGCCACATGTCTAAACCCTAACTAAACCCACGTTGGTTACCTTTTGACCTTTTTGTTTGGTGTGAGGCTCTCTCTCTAGCGGTTAAATTTAGCTCATGAAAAGCTATAAACTTAAGACTTAGAGAGACTTGGATGATTTAGTCTTAGGATGGGATATTTTCACACCTAGTGTTTTTATTGCATTGGGTGGATTAGCACCTCCATTGATACCATGGTAAAAACCTTAAATACAAGTTTAATTTTAATTTAATTTAATTTAATTTAATTTTTGGGGTTTCTTCTAAACATTATAAACATTCATGTTGTTGTAAGGTTTAGGGTTTATGAGTCAAAATACGTAACATTTCCTGGGTAAAATATAACCATTTTAAAAAGCGCACTATTTAAGCCTAGAATTGTTAAATATGGACTCAAAGTCCCTGATTTACTCTCAAATAAAGATAATTTATAACGTTTAGAATGAACCCAATTTGTTGGCCTTGCCTTGTTACACAAAGGATATTGTGTTTAGATTCATTATAGAGTATAGTAGCTTAAGGGATTTTTATAGGCCCCTAGGTAATAATAATAATAATAATAGGTCTATTTTTATATGAGGATTTTTGAAAGATGATGACATTTTGGCTTGTGTTGAAACTTTGAGATTAGTTATAATAGAGTTATTATGATATCTTGAAGGATTTTGGTTTCTTTTAGAGGATTTTTTGAAGATTAATATAATTTTGCATGGTGAAATATTTGAGTTTCCATAATTCTTCTTCTCCATTAAGATACTTTAAAATTGTAAATGGCAAGGCCACAATGTGACACACCCCCTTGTTTTTTTTTCCAGGGGGTGGTGGGGGGGGTGGGGAGGTTTTTACCATGGTACCAATGTAGGTAGGTGGTGCTGATTCATCTAAGTCCATCCATATCTAATTACTGGACATTATCCTTTAGAGGCCCAGAGTGAACCAGCAGGACCCACCAGTGCACCATGAAGGATGAATGGTAAGTGGTCAGGAAACAGTTTTCTGTTGGGTTCCAGTTCCCTAGCTAACCATGGTGGGTTAACTCAGTCACCCCCCTTTTTTTCCCCCTACCTACCTACTAACAACCCATAAAGCAAGGGGTAGTTAGTAGGTAGGAAATTTTAAAAGAAAAAGCCTTCACCTATGTACAAACCATCTACATACCTACTAATTACCTATTTTCCTACCTATCTATCTACATATGAAACCTAATTTCCTACCTATCTACCTACATATGAGACCTATTTTCCTACCTATTTAGCTATATATGAGACCTATTTTCCTACCTATCTACCTACATATGAGACCTATTTTCCTAACTATCTAGCTATATATGAGAGCTATTTTCCTAATTATCTAGCTATATATGAGACCTATTTTCCCACCTATCTACCTATATATATGAGACCTATTTTCCTACCTATCTAGCTATATATGAGACCTTATTTTCCTACAGAATTGGTTACCAAGGTGAAACCAAATATTAACTCAGTTGAGGTTCATCCGCAATTGAGTAATAATTGGCATCCAGTGGATGGTGCTCTGGTGGGTGCTGGTTCACTATGGCCCCTTTTTCCTTATGTTATCGAGGTGAGGTGAAGACGGGGTTGTTAAGGCAAGGCAAGGCAAGGCAAGGCAAGGTGACATCAAGTTGTTGGTCGGGGTTCAATCCCACCCTTACCGAGTCATAAGAGGCTTCCAATAGATGGTGTACAGGTGGCCGGGGCCATTGCCTTATTGGCCAATCATGAACAACCACGGTAGAGACCCCAAAAAAAAAAAAAAAAAAAAACATCAACACTGCCCTCGTATGCAAGCACCACATCTGAACAAAAAGGGCAAAAAGTAAAGTTGCTTTTTTTATAGAAAAAAAAACTAAAAAAATAAAATAAAAATTCTTGATGCTTTTTTTATAGCAAAAAATATCTAAAAAAATAAAATAAAAAGTCTTGATGCTTTTTTTATAGCAAAAAAAATCTGAAAAAATAGAAATATAATTCTTGATCCTTTTTTTATAGGAAAAAAATATTAAAAAATAAAAATAAAATTCTTTGATGCTTTTTTCATAGTGAGAAAATTTAAAAATTTAAAAATAAAAATTCTTGATGCTTTTTTTATAGAAAATAAATCTAAAAATAAAATAAAATAAAATTCTAGATGTTTTTTTATAGGAAATAAATCTAGAAAAATAAAAATAAAAATTCTTGATGCTTTTTTTCTATAAAATAAATCTAAATAAATAGAAATAAAAATTCTTGATGCTTTCTTTTATAGAAAAAGAAATCTGAAAAACTAATTTTTTTTCTTAATGCTTCTTTATAGAAAATAAATCTAAAAATAGAATAAAATAAATTAAAAATTCTTGATGCTTTTTGATTGGTTCAACCAAGCCACCTGGGACAAAGAACTAGCCACCTCAGCAGGATTGCTACAATGAGTGTTGCGTACACACATCTAGTCAGTTTAGATCAGTTACCCCCTGTTTCCACGTGGCATCACAATGGATTGTAATATTCTCTCTCAAACACGACAAGGATGTCGTGTCCTGTTGTACATTTGGACACGTGGATTTCTCATGGCATCTCGAGTTCCCTGTTCCAGTGAACAGTTTGTCTCCCCCCTCTCTCCTCCCCCCCCCCCCCCCCGCCCCCAAAATAAATAAAAATAAAAAAAGAAAATAATAAAATAAATTCATAATTTACAAATCCAAACTAAACAATCCAATTTTGAAATTGTTCAGAAAATAGATGATCCAAAAAAAATTTATATAAACCCTTCTAAAACATCTATTGCAAAGAAGAACCCAAAGAAGAACTTAAGGAAGAAATGGGTATTTTTAATTTTTAATTTTTTTTGGTATGTATATTTTGTCTTAAATTTTCTTAAAAACAAAAATGTGTAAATATCCTCCAGTCCTTTCGTGTTGGGTTCTTTGGTTTTTTTAAAGCAATATTTATTTATTTATTTATTTATGTATTCAATAATTCATAGAGCATTTTCACCCAAAGTAATGAAAGGGCTTTGTACACTGTATTTTGGATGAAATATAGCTATCAAATATCATACGTTCTCCGGCTTGATGTTTAGCACAAAATAATTACCAAAAGTCTAGCTGAAAAAATGGAAAATTTTTAAATTGGTATTTGCCAAAATTGCCGAAAATTTATTTTATTGTCCCAATCATTGGGTTACTATTAAAAATTACACAATTCAACGTGCATTTTGCATACTTATTCTTCAACTATTGAAAAACGAGAAAATGAAATTTGAAACTACCAAACCGAATTTTTCTAAAATACATAAAGTAATTGCCAATGAAATGCCATTTATGAATCATAGTTAAAATAGGATGAAACTCAGTTTTTAGGCATATAATATGCCAAAAATAAATAGAGTGACCTTTGAGGGGGCTAGTAAAAAGAAATGATTAATTTTTTATTGGTCCAAAGTGGTGATATTTAAATAATCTCTCTAGCTTATTACAAGTTTATAGGTGAGGATGTGAAAATAATTAACACTGTATATTGGATGTGGTATATATTTATAAAGGCCCAAATACGAGGTGTGGGTGGAGATGCTTTTAAATATTAAAATCTCAAATTTTGTTTTTCAAAATGACCCCAAAAAAAAAAAAAAAAAGTGTTTTCTGGGTTTCTAGTCACCAAATTTCGAGATTATTATTATTATTTACAAAAATGGCCAGATTCCATATTAAGTCATAGTAGCCAAAAATATAGAAGGATGCTTAAATATTTTTACTTTCATATTTTTCATAGCCAGATTTGGGTAAATTGATTAATTGATCTGATTGCCATTTCAGCTACATCACAAAATTGGAAAATAATTACATGTATACATATATAGTTTCTAGGTATAAAATGCACTTGGAGAGAAGAACTTTGCAATTGCAATTCTATTTTTCACTTCATAAATGTACTACGTATAAGCAAATTAGCTACAAATCATTTTATATATAATTTATGGTTCATATAACAAACTTCTATAAATTCATTTTGAAAAAAAATACATTTCGATCCCCCTTCACATTTGTTTTTCAATAGGAATTGGGGTCTTGTGTTTTGCTTTTTAGTCTAATTTATTAGATACCCAAGAAACATAATCATCCAAAGAAAATGGCCCATTCTATTATTATTGCCCATTCTCTACTAGCACACACACACACACATATATATACACATACTTTACAAGTCCCAAAAAGCATGGGGCAGAAGTTAAAAGAGTTTGTTGGCTGGGAGTGGGTTTAAATAAATGCCAAGTGACCCAAAAAATGCTTAATGAGACTATTGATTGGGCATGTGTGCATGGAAAATTGAAAATTAAATAAATACATGCACATGCCCAATCAATAGGGTAGATGAAATGCTTTAATGTAGATTCACACCAAGCAAGAGTATAGAACTATGCACAACAAATGTAAAAACACACCAATACAAAATTACAAAATTCCTAACCACCTTAGTGTGAAAACATATCATCATGATTTAGTGCATTTTGGCTTCAATATGACAATTCCCAAGAGAGTCTCACATTTACTACTACGTCCATAGAATGCATTCAACTTTTTTAGCCTACAATTATGATGCAATGAGACAATGGTCATAGGAGGTCATGCAAATGAATGTGTAAGGTAAAGCCCCAAGGTGGGGGCCATTCCCAAATGGGAGGGGGGGGCCTAGGATGAGGCAAAGGTTAAGTTTTGCCCCCCACCCATTTGGGAGAAAGTCCTCACCCGTGGACTTTCCACATGATAAAGCATGAGGTGAACGTTATCGTGAATTTAAACATACGTAAATAATGAAGTGGAAGAGGGCGACGATTCTTACATCTAATCCTTAAGAAGGAGAAGGATCTTACATTTGTAGTAGGCATAACTTCTCTCTCACTCTTAAGGAGTAGATGTAAGATTCCTCTTCTTTTCTAAGACATATATATTCATGAATGTAAAGGTGCCTTTCAAATATACTACAAATTTGTTTTGAGTGCTTTATGTGTAGAGTAAAAACCCAAGGCATTGGTCTTTTTACCAAAATAAAGGCTCATGCAAAAATGGAGTCAAATGCCCACCCTTTGTGGAGGAAAGATTACACACACAAGGAACATGAACCTCCAACGACACTAAAAAAATATTTTCAAGCACATGTCTTTACACATCAATCAAAATACTAGTGTGGCAAGTTGAACAAGGAATCTTGTAAATTTAGAATAATTTAGAATATCTTAGAATTTTTGAATTATTTAGTCAGTTTGAAACAAAGGCAGGATGATGCTCATTATTGGAAGTACGAGAGCCAAACCAACCTGAAGCACCAGCCCATACTTTGCTTGATGAGTGAAATCCCAATGAACCCCAATTATAAGGCCTCTCTCTCTCTCTACTTGTCCAATCCAAAGAAAACGATCATTCTAGAAAATTTGAAGAATCTATCAACCCTAGATAATTGGTGTCTTAACAACCAATATTGTGCCCATATCACAAATGTCACCAAAGCTGTGCCAGTTATCAAGGAGGTTCTTCAATATGACAACCATTTTCAAATAAATTCAAAAAATATAAATATAAATATAAATAAATAAATAAATAAAATCAAAGGATCACCCTAAAAGCCATGGCTCTTTGCTGATTCTTTCATGGAAACCATAGGATCTTTGTGTTTTCAAAATAAGCTGGAACCGGACAATATGTTTCATAATTTCTTAAATTTTGGTAGTTAAACAATATCACATACCCATATCTATCTATGAAGGAAGGTTAGTTGTTTTTGTTTTGTAATTATGAGATCCACCAAACTGGAATGTTTCAGATTGTGTGTGTGTTCTCGGTGTCTTTTGGAAAGCTTTCGATGAGGAGGGGTGCATGGGCTTGGTTACATGACGTTTGGACTTGTGGTGCAAAAGTTCTGGAATATTGAATGATTTATTCATTGAACATTAAATGAAATCATAGCTGAATTTTTTTTTGAGGAATTGGAGGAATGTGCCTTTGGTGTTGTTGGAAAGATCTTGATTGAGCAAAGATTTAATGGGATTTATTTGGTAAGATTTGTATTCAGAATGTACGAGATATTGATTTTTGAGTGATTTCTGCTGCTAAAAATTCAAATAAATTCCAAAAAACCAGGTACGAGAGCAAAGTATGCAAAATCCAAGATGAATTTTCATTACTAGGGAACTTGCAAAAATCAAAGCATGATTACAACATAAAACTCTTAAAAACTAATATTGTATTAGAAGCAATGTTGCTAGCATCCCTTTTTGGGTGGGACATTTTGACCCCTATGATTGTGTGGAATAGGTGTGCCATTGGTAAATTTTTGGTTCATGATAGCTTTTTTTTGTGCTTTAGGAGGTGTCTCATCCAGGCCCAAGAAACACCGTGGACAATATGGGGGACAACAAGGGAAAATAGAATTTTTTTGGGTTAAAACTAGGTGTCACATATTAATAGTTTTCATTTATTGCAAATGATTCTTCAATTTTAGAATAATACTAATGATAATAATAATGAAGTCACATAAACTCAAGGTGAAACTAGGTTTACCACCAACAATGAAGGTAAAAATAATTTCACACCCTATTGAAGGTCGAAGTTTACTTCTAAAAAATATTTTTATCTAAATTGAAATGTTGCTATTACATTTTTTCCCTTCATTTACAGATTTTTTTTACAATAATATGTCATTTACAAAAGTTTTGAGGCAATTGTTGGAAAACATTGCAAACAAGCTGTACAATGGCTTTAAATCACTGGGTATGTGTTCAAAAGATCAAAATTTCATATAATTATATCCAAACTTGGATATCCACTTTTCAAATTTTTAGGTATTCATAGAGGAAAATGATGAGAGACAATTTATAGAAACTTTGAAACACAATTGAGAATGGAAGGGAAAATGCATAGCTTTAATAAACATCAAAAGAATAAGGAGTGAAGTTTCCAACCAAAACAATCATCCAACACATTTGATCAATTTGCAACATTGAACTTGTGAAGTGAGAAAGGATGCATAACAATCAAAAGTTATTAACCCTAAAGAGCAGCCTAAGCCCTCTTCACACCCATTCAACCTTTATTGCAAGCCTTAGTTCGAAATTTGATTCAATTCAAACATCAAATGAACGGGGAATTATTGAATCAATTGTTGAAATCAAGCTTTACACACACTTTGGTTGAAACTTTAGTCAAAACCAACCAAGGGGGTATTGAGATGGCAAAGCTCAATTGATCCCATGTGAGATTGTGGAAGTGTGGGCGAGGTTGGATTCAAAACTTCATGAGTCAAAAACATTAATTTCCAACATGACTTGTGCAATTTTGGAATGTGAATGTGAATATGAATATGAGGAGCCTTGAGCATGGTCAACAACTTTAAAGGGAAGCTAAGTTAATCTCCATGCTAGAGCTCCTAGCAACTCAAAAATGAATTTCCAAAGTTCACCCCCTAGTACCCACTTGGGATCCCACCACCATCACTTATGTGCTCAGGAGCACAAGCACTAGGTTCAGGTGTTGGAGACCCAATGGTGTACTCATGGGTGCATGCATTTATTTGATCAAAGCCTCTCACAATCCAAGGGACAATGCATTGGACCTTTCTCCCCACCCCCAAATTTGAAAGCTCTTATAAACTTCCACATGCAACCGAAAGTAAACAAATGAATTAAATCACATTTCCATTGCTTGTAGTGCCACACTCACGTAAAATTCCAAAAGAGCCATTTCTAGCTTAGGGGGTTAAGCCAACTCTCCCTCACAAGGATGGTTTAGAAGGAAAGGAAACTATGATATGTGCAATGTGAAGCAAGTGAAGTGAGCCATGATGAAATCTATTGAAAAGGGTTTTGATGAATCTTTCATTCCCCCCTCCATAGTAGCCAGAAAATTTGCCTACTATCTATCTTGTTTATCCAATTATACATCCATTACAAGCCTCAAGGGTGATACCCACCACCTCTATTAGATTGCATGGAGTAAGGTGTGATTGTATGGATGATCCACACAAATCAAATGAAGATGGAAAAAGGAAAAAGAAAAAGAATAGAGAATTATTTCTCTTTGGCAATCCATTGCAAATCATTAAGCTCCACCCAATTGGTATTTTGTACAACTTGGTTTTTTTTAAATAAAATTATAAATGGTAATTATCTTTGAATGTTTTTCCCATAGGCATTTGCCAAATATTTTGGATGACTAATATGCCATTCATTCCATTACGGCCATCATTCCTTTTCAATTTACATTTCACTTTGGTTGCCAATTTTCGCCCTTGCCACCAACAAATGCAAAAACAAAATGTGTTGTCATTATTTGAAGACATCCATCCATCCATCCATCATATCATTAGTTCTATCAATTGGTACCATAATACCTTGGCACCTTCCACAAATATTTGTCAAATAATTAATTCATTCATTTTGAAATTTTCGTATTGAATGAACATATAAAGATTCAACATTTTCCTTCTCAAAAAATTTGTTATTTGAAGGAGAAAAAAAAATTTGTGAAAATTTCAACATTGCTAAAACAATAATATACCTAATTAGTGTTCAAGCTGCCAAGGTAGTGGTAGTAGTAATGGCCTAGGGTTTTGTTGTTGTTGGGTGTTGTTGAACAACAAAAAATAAAGAATGCTGATGATGAAGAAACACATTCTCTCTCTCTCTCTCAAAGTTGTTGTAAGTAAGTGAGTACATTAAAACATGGAGTGAATTTTGAGCCCATGGGCTAAGTCAAGTTCACATGTAAATAAATTAGCGTTAACTTATTTTTTATTGTTGGCCTTGCCTACCAAGGCAAAGGATTGTTTATTGTGTTTAGATTCATTATAGAGTATAGTAGCTTAAGGGATTTTTATAGGCCCCCCTAAGTAATCGATCTAATTTTTATATGAGGATTTTTGGAAGATTTAATATTTTGGCTTGTGTTGAAACTTGAGATTAGTTCTAGAGTTACGAGATATCTCCAAAGGATTTTTGGTTTCTTTTAGAGCATTTCTTTGAAGATTATTACAACATGAAAGAAATTTGTTAATCTATTGTTTAACTTATTTTATTACACATGAAAGAAATTTGTCTTTTTCTTTTGTTGCAAGTGTTGTTTGTTAGGCATTGGATCCTTGAGACTTGTACAATTGTGCCTACATACATACACACACACACACCACCACCATGCACGATCTAGTAGTGGTCCCTAAAGTGAGGCCTAATCTACTTCCCCCTCCTCTCCCCACCCGCCTCCCCCTTTGATTTGGAATGGCCTAAACCCTAAAACCCAACATTTTGAGGATAACCTAACCCCCTTTGATTTGGAATGGCCTAAACCCTAAAGCCCAACTTTTTGAGGATAACCTAACCCCCTTTGTAAAGCACAAGCAAAATCTTTGTCACAAACAAGGACTATTAGAGGGGGTAGAAATTTTTTTGTAATGTGTTGGGTTTAGGGTTTGGAGGGCACCTTTAACCTTATATCCATATTCAACTCTAGGAGGGATGTTTATGTGTAGATGCACTCAAAAGTGAGTGAAAGAGAGAGATTATGCTTACTTATGGTGCATTCACACTTGATGTTAAGTAGGTGTAACTCGTAAATGACTAGCATGGTGATAGGGGACTTAACATTAGTTGTCGTGATGTGTAGTGTCGTGGTCATCATGTATGAGGCCATGCATACGAGCATGACATAGTGTCCTTAACATCAAATATGAATGCACCTTTATTATGAAAATTTTATGTTAAGTTAACATTCGTGGAACTTTATATTATCACCTATTTAACATTGCATGCCACCTAGATTTTCATTTAACATGGACTTAATTAACATCAAGTGTGAATGCACAATTAATGTGTGTGAGGGGCCCTCCAAATACACTAGGTAATTTTTTTTGAGTGCTTCTAAAGGGGGGGGGGGGGGAGGGGAGGGGAGGGGAGAGGGAAGGACTTGTTAACCGAGGGTAGAAAAAAGAATAACTATTTTTAAAATTGTGAATAAATTGTGTGATTTGTAGAGTCCCAAGTATTGCACAAAAATACATAAGGTTCATCAATATCTTTGTGGTCCAAAAATAAATTTAAAAAAAAAAATATATCGTATGATTAGTAGCAATTGTTTGTTTGGTGGAAATAAAGACCCATCCATTGGATGATTTTTGGCATGTAAAAAAGCGTATCAAGCCAATAGCCCAAGTGATGGATGATTAGGGCTCATAACCAGCTCTGAGCCCCAAGTTCTCTCAATGATATGGTCTCTTCCTGAATGGACATCCATGATTATACATCCATAAACCGTGAAGAACAACGTGCTGAGAAAAGTAGGTTTCATGCACATGCAGAAACCAAAGCACCAGTTACCAACTAATGAAAGCAAGAAGGAGCCCGTCCACAATGATGTGTCTCTTCCTCATTGGACATCCGTGGTCTACATCCATAATGTGTGAAGAAAATGCAAAGAAAGGTAGGTTTCATCCACATGCAGAAACCAAAGCACCAGTACCAACTGGTGAAAGCAAGAAGGAGCCTGTCCGTAATCATCAGGTCGTTTCAATGATGTGCCTCTTTCTCATTGGACATGCATAGTTTACATCCATATACCTTTGAAGAAAATGCAAAGAAAGGAAGATTTTCATCCACATGCAGAAGAAACCAAAATCACCAGTACAACTGGTGAAAGCGCGAAGTAGCCCGAAATCTGAACACGTGATTACTAACAATTAACTGGTTGTTTACCATGGTACCAGTGTAAGGTCTGTTTAACCCAGGGCACAGTTACCCTATATCTAACCCAATGACAACCCACTTAAAACTAGGGTAAAACACAATACTCAAGCTAACCAAAGCTACTCAACAAACCTAATTTTTTTTTTTACCCCCAAGGATTCATTTCATCATAAAATAAATCCTTTAAAATAGTGAAACAAATTTTCATGAAAATATAACAAATGAAGTATTAAAAAAACCATCAAAATTATTATTGCAAGCAAAAATTTTGATTAATTTCACTCCTCAAATTAAAAAATCATAGTAGATCATTTCAAATTTTTTTTAAAAATTAATTTTATTGGGGGAAAAAAAAAGGAATTATTCATCATGTAAATGTGGAAGCTGACCTTAGGCTATGGTAAACTAAACTATGTCATGGCTCAACTCAACTATGTCATGTATATGCATAACATCAAACCTCAAGGGAGGAGGGTGAAGCACTTAACTTGCATTGTTCTCTCTTTTATGTCGGTTAGGAAATTATCACCTCTCGTGTCTTTTGAAGCTTAAGGGCAAACGTCAATCTATGATGAACGAATGCTCTTTATTCGTTCTTTCATGTGTTTACTTACGTCAAGCTTCGTCTTTCTTCTTTTTTTTCCGTCTCCCACAAGATTTGACAAGTGGGTCAAATTGATTCATGTATCTCTTCCCAAATGGCCCTACCATATTTCAATTGCAAAAAATAAAATAAAATAAAAATCAATATTGATTTATTTTATTTTTCTTGGGGGAAATATGAATAGCCCAATTCAATAATGTTAAAGGTGCAAATACCATGACACGTTTCATAGGTTGGAAACTAATTTAATTTTATTATTTTTGAAAAAAAAATTTCCCAAAAGAAATTCTTTTGGTGAACTAAAATAAAGAATTTTTTTGGAGATTTTCTGAAATAAAGTAATTATTCAACCTTGAAATGATGAACTTGGTATGGCACTACATGACAAACAAATTCAGCACCCCCCCCCCCCCCTTCCCTTCTCAAAAAACCAAGAGAAAAGAGTACCCTATGCATAGGGCCAAAATAAGTATTGAGATTTATTTTATTTGATTTTATGTTATTTTGGTGGGGTTTTGTTTTTTCCCAGAGGTAAAAAGCAAGTAAAAATATCCCTAAATCCAGGTGACGAAAAAAGATTCTATTTGAGTGAGTCCTCATGGGGAGCGGGGGGGGGGGTGTATCGCCCGTCATTTCAAGCCGTCGTTGAGGTCCTGAGTTTACGGACCTCTCTGCTTGCTGCGTGAAGGACGACCGCCGTGGGCGGAGAGAACACACGAAGCCGAAGGCGGAGGAGGAAGAAGAAGAAGAAGAAGAAGATGACGAGGAGTGAAATGGCAAAGCTCCTCTAGATGCATGCGGATGCAAGAGATTTGTGGAGCGACGGTTTCGGATCTTCGCTCTCCGGTTTTGTATCCGTCTCCGCAGGCTTCAGAGCTTCGTATAGATACCGATATCGCCTCATTCCATCCAGTATCGAGTGCAGGAGAAGCGGAAGAACCGTTAGACCCCTCCGAAAACCTAGAAAAAAGAGAAAGAGCAACCTTCGCTGCGTTGCGTTGTTGTAGCGACGCAGTAGAGCAGGAGCAAAGCCTGTGGGAAGGGAAGAGGGGAAAGTGGAGAGGAGGAGGAGGAGGAGGAGAAAGCGAGAGATAGGTCGTCTCCTTGATCATGCGAAGGAGGCAAGTGCAGCAGCCTTCAGAGTATATGGAAGAAAGATTTTGTGCAATCGGTGGTGGTTTCAAGGACTTGAAATCGGGCTGGTGGTGAGATTTTGCGGCTCCAGGAGGGTTGTGTTTTTGTGGAGCAGCACGAGTGTGTGGAGACAACTGAGAGCTTAGGAAGTTGGGTCTATTGGTAGAGAAGACGGAACCATGGTGGGGGTTTTGTTAGAACACCGGCCACTGTTTGCAGCAGGAAGCAGCAGCAGCAGCAGCTCCTCCTCCTCTTCTTCTTCTTCTCTAGCACATGTGCTGCAGCCGGTGTTTCTGCTAGCATGGGCGTGGATGTCAACAGTTATGATGGTGTCTGTGTTGGCACTATGCTCCTGGCACAGACGACGCATGCAACGGCGCCGTGAAGGTTTGCCTTACCCTTCCTCGTTTGCCTGTGCCTCTACGGGAGTCTTTGTTTGTTTTCTCTTTTTTTTCCCCCTTCCCTTTTGAGCCTACCGCATGGTCACTCATCTGAACTCTCCGGGACTGCTCTCTCTCTCTCTCACCCCGTCTCTTCCTTGTGTCTCGTTTTCCTCTTCTACGCCATGTTGGGACAGTGTGTCTCAAACCATTTTGCCATGCTTTTCTTCTTCTATGTAGAAGAACTGAGACCATCAAGGATGTTGGGACTGAGGGGTGCTCAGTCCAAGTTTCAGCTGCATTTATACACATGCAGCAGCATCTGTTAATGATATTGACATCCGCGGGAAAGCCTTACGAGGGGGGTTACACTGTGAAGTGCTTGGTCATCACAAATGGCCTTGATAGAAGGACATGGAAAAACTTCCAATTGAGGTGGAATTTGATTTCTGTTACCACTGTTTGTTTGCTGATGCCCCCAGTTTTGTCAATGTTGGGAAGTGGGGAGCAGTGCACCACTATGCAAACAGTTCACTGACTTGTGTGGTCATATTGTATATCAATAATCTCAGGATTGAAGATAGTGACAATCCTTGAGAGGCTTTTGTGGGGTCAGTTCTGTAGATTCTGTCTCTGCAAACTTTGGGGTTCTTGATGTATGTATCTTTCACACATGCTCACCACACTAGTACGTGAAAAAAGCTTCCCCTTGTTGTGCATCACATGGATGGTTGTACTCCAAGAAAGTAGACATATCTTCTGATTAGATTTCCTAGTGTTTTTTGTGAATTGTTCCTTTGATTGGTTGCTCTTGTTTGTTTGAATGATGATGTATATAGCTGTAGGATGAAAGATCCAGCAGTCAAGTGAACCTGAAAATCAATCTGGTGCAAGGAGCTGCAAATAGTGGTCATTGTTGACCAACCACCACAAAATTGCTTGGATATGTGAACAGAACCTAGCATTATGATTTTATGCAATATATGTTCATCACAATCCACTTTGCAGTTCAGTGATTTGGGTGTCAGAGTTGAACACAGTTCATGAAACCTGTGATGAGTTTTGATATTCCTCAGACATTGCTTGGATTTGGTTTGCCATGGAAGGCTGGAGAAAGTTGAAGTCTGGTCACAGATTAAAAAATATAAGGACATTTAAAGAGAGACCTGTAAGTGTGCCTCTGTATCTCCCATCTGTTATGTGGATCAAGGCACATCTGACATTCTTTGGTTCATTCTTAATCTTCATAATTCTGTTACAGGAGCTAAAAAATGTTTTGTATGGTATTGGGTGCAGCTGCAGATTTAGCAGCTGCAATACAGTTGTCCATAAATGACCACATTGTGTCAATTCCACCTGGAATCCTGCCAGCCCCGCCAGTGAGGCTTGAAAGTTTGCATAGCAGCCGGGGTGGTCGTGTCTCTCCAGCAGGCATTGAAGTTCCTAACATCAAGTCTATTGAGGATCTCAAAGACCACTTAAGCATTGGCTCCATTTTTAGAATGAAGCGTGATTGGCTTCGGAGGTATACAGCAACAAGATGTTCAATCTTATTATGCTGAAAGTGGATTTTTTGTGCTGTAGTTTTTGGAGGTCTGGTTGTTAGCAATCAAGCACTTATTAGTGCATCATTCAGGTTAGTAGTTGAATATTTGATTAGGGATGACCATGTGGATGATGTCCTATTGTAGGGATTCATAATTGCAGGGAATAAAATGCTTATTGTGTTGACAGAGGTCAAGCATGTGGAAACCTCAATTGAATTACACATAGGTTTTTGGAAGTATTGGGGATGCCTTTATGGTGCCAACTCAATCACACCAAAAGATTGAGAAAAAAGAGTGCTGATTTCATGATCTTTGGCTTGAAACTGTTTGGAAGAAACTGTTTGGAAGAATACGAATTGATGCCTGACTTGTTGTACTGATGTTGACAATTGTCCATTTCAGGGAGCTGTCAAAAGGGCGTGATGGGGGAAAGGCAGAGCCCTCTCTACCAAGAAGTGAGCGCAGGCTACTACAGATTGTAGTACGGCGGGATCATGTCTTCCAGGACTCTTATCTACAGGTTGGCCTAAGATTTTTGGGCTTCTTCAATTGAATTGATGGATGAAGTTCTGGAGTTTCCCATGAGGGTAAAAGTTTTCAAAGTCATTATTTGCAGGTCCATTCCAGAATGGAACCATTGCCTGACAGGGAGAAATAATTCAGCAGAATTCAACCATTCCGAATGCACTCAGGAACTTGCCCATTAATAGTCTCATGAAGGATGAGCAAAACAATTCTACTCATTTGCATAATTTCACAGAATTTCAGCTTCCTGGGATTGGTTTAGGTAGCATCTGAAAAAAGGGAAGAATCTGGTTTGGGGTTGCTGTGGGCTGATGGAAGGTTTGATGATGATCGATACTGATTAAAAACTTGGGGATGTTGGCTCATTGCAGTTTGCTTCAATTAGTGATGATGATTTGCGCAACCCCCTCTCTGTTCACTTTGTGGGTGAGGTTGGGAGGGATGATGGAGGAGTCACTCGTGATTGGTACAGTGTTCTTAGCAAAGAGATTTTCAACCCTCAATATGCTCTTTTCACACTCAGCGCAGCTGATGACTACACATTCCAAATTAAACAAAATTCGGGTGTAAATCCTGATCACTTGGACTTTTTCCAGTTCATTGGGACAATAGTCGGAAAAGCTCTTTTGGACGGATGTCTTCTCGATGCACATTTTACTAGACTTGTATATAAACGCATACTCGACAAACCTGTCACCTACCATGATATGGCCTCAGTCGATGTGCAGTTCTACAAGAGCCTTTGCTGGGTACCATCACTTCTTTTTCTTTAAGCATTGTTAACTCAGCTGTTTTATGTTAGCTGGTGCGAATGCTTATTTGATGCGCTGTACCTGCCAGAGTTGATACTCTCTATTTTAATAGGATGTGCTTTCTTTGGGTGCCATGTGGATTGGTCATAGATAGGTAGCAGTCCTACCTAGAATGCAATAGGTTCTATGGATTGGGTTAACTGGAGGTTTTTTTGGACTATCACTGGGACTGAATGAATAATTATCCTTTTTGTATCTAATGGGGGGGGAGAGAGAAACTTAATTTGGTGGGGAAATTTTCTGAAGAATTCTATTCATTTGCAGCTGTTGGAGAACAAGCTAGAAGGAATGGACTTGAGCTTGACCTTCTCCGTGGACAAAGAAAACTTTGGTGCATATGAGGAGGTTGAGGTTCGTAGTCACTACAACCATCTCCCTCCCTCCCTCTTAGCAAACTGTTGGTCTTGAAATACTGTATTAGTGTATTTCCATCTGGAGCACCTCCACAATGGAGGTCACAACAAGTCTGATTACCACCCAGGACCCTTTTACTGGTGTATATTCTTAGCATTCCTCAATGTAGGAGATTTCTCTTTGAATTGACTATAGGGTAGTAGTGTACATGTTACTGATTAAGAAGGCAGTTCCATGGAAGAAAAGGAAATTGGAAATTGTTTTTGTAGTCATTAGGATCTTGGTGTAACAGGAGATTTTGAGCTTCTAATTGACAAACTATTCATGATTGCTCTGGTGGGGCAGCTCAAGGAGAAGGGCAAGGAGATGGTGGTGACTGAACAGAACAAACGGGAATATGTAGATCTCTTGGCCAGTTGGCGCCTCAAAGGTGCAAAATCTATGTTGTGCATCTCTTTCTCGTCAGCATATGAAATTCCTTTGTGTAACTTGTTCATTTGTGTTGCATTCTCAATTGTAAGATCCTTGAGTGGTTGCAGTAGATTGGTTGTGATTATGTAGAATTCATTGTTTTGAACATTGGAGATCTTCCTGTAGTTTTGTCTTTTTTTTTTTTTTGTTGTAGTGGTTATTTGCTGATATTAGATATCATGTAACTAAGAGTATATCATTTCATAAGTGGCAATGTTACTTATTTTCATGTCCATTGGAATGGAAAGGAGTGTTGTGGGGTTGTCCTGAAATAAGTGTGTATCCTTTGGATAGAGAGTGTGGAGCCCCAGTTCCAAGCACTGCGCACTGGATTAGCCCGTGTTGTTGATCCTATTCTCTTACAGGTTTGTGCCCTTGAATCTTGAATTAAGCAAAGTAAACACAACACACCATTTCTCCATATGGTGCTGGTCACTAGAGCAATTCTTGAAGTTTTGTTAGAAGATAGTGCTCACTTACAGGCCACAATTTGTGCTTTCTGAGGAGGTTTTGAAGACAAGTCTTTCTGGTGTCTGATTAGGAGTTCTTGAAGTTCTGTTAGAAGACAGTGCTCTTTTGTTGATGTAAGTGAGCATATCTTTCATGATTCGAGCTTGGAACTATCTTAAGGTTCATATAACAAAAGGGTGTGCATGTGTGTCTCATACCATATGCGTTTGCTATTTCTTTGCAGCACTTTGATGAGAATGAGCTTGAATGGCTGATTGGGGGCCTCCCAACCATTGACACTGCTGATTGGTGCGTGGTCTGATTTATTAAAATGTGTGACCTGTCCAACTATTACTGGGGTTCACTGAGGATTGTTGGGTGCCAATGGTTCATGCAATCTAGATGTGATATGAATAGTTCCAATGGATTACATTTTGTCTCAGATGTACAGTAGAGGAGGCTTGTAGTTGTTTAGTTCTTTGTGTTCTGGTGTTCAAGGTCAACAATTTGCTCATTAAGACTGCAGGGATTGCCAACACATGTAGTGAGCACATGTAGTGACAAAGAACTGCCCATAGTTGGGGATTCTTTCAAAGTCTAAACTTAGAGTTTCTTCCTACTTTTGACATTTGCAGGAGAAAAAACACCGTTTACAAAGCAGGTTATAGTGACACATCAGAATGTCATGTGATCAGATGGTTCTGGCAGGTACATGTTTATGTGCTCTTATTCTCTCTTGTTGGCTGCTATGTTTGAAGATTTTCATCCTTCCAATGGATCATCTATTAGTGGTTTCAAGATCTACTCCATGTACTGAAGTAGATCAAACTTTTTTATTGGTCTCATCAAGCTCATCAGTGCTGCATACAGGGACTTCTTGTTTTAGCCTAGTCTGCAGCAACTCAGAAAACTGGTATAAACTTGCCTTGAATGACAAGCTGCTTTTAGTTGTGCTGCAGTTGATAGAGTCTTGGGACCAAGAAATGAGAGCGCGTCTGCTACAGTTTGTGACTGGCACATCAAAGGTATGATAGGCTGGTTACGAGACCCACATAGTTTGACTTCTTTATGCAGCAGCCAGACATCATTTGACCTCCACTTTCATACCTGCTAATGCAATATGTTTTGTCTTTGCTGTGCACCTAATCTCTTAAAAAAATTGCAGTGTTCTCTAGATGCATTGTAGATGATTTTACTTCACAATTGTGAATTTCTGCCTTGCATCATGTCAAGTTCCTCATATGATTCTGTTTGTCTTGTGTCATGGAACACAGGTCCCTTTCCCTGAAGGTTTTAAGGTACCCTCACATTCTGTACAACTCCAGTGCTTGAGATTTTGGGCATTTATCTAACTGAAATGATCTTGTCCTGAGTATTCCTCATTAGTCCTTTTTCTGCATGAAATCTTCCAAGATTCCTCCCCAACTGATGCAGCTTAACCCAGTGGGACTGAGAACCTATGAGCTTGACCCTTACATGGTTGGTTGTCTTGAAAAGTATGTTCAGCTTGCACAAAAACTTTGCAATATTGGGATTCTGGTTTTTGGCCTCTACTGAATTTGATGTCAGAGGATGCCAGTACCAAGACAAGGGCCTCTTTGTGTGGAACATAAATGTGATAGGTTTAGCTGGTAATATCGGTCAGCTTCTGCCTTGCGATGGCTTGAATGGGGTGGTGTTTGCTTACAGGGGTTGCGAGGTAGTGAAGGCTTAAGGTCATTCCACATTGTGCGTGTCTCAGACTCTACTAGGCTTCCACAGGTACTTTCTTAACTCATGTTGCATGCTCGAAGGGGATCCCTAAGTATTCTCATGCACTCCTTCCATTGGAGTGTATCCTCCCTCTATGTAGGCCTCTCTATACCTTAGGCTTAAGTGCTTGCTTGCATGGGGACAAGCTCAAATGAAATGAAGCTTTACCTCACAAGCTCATTGCAGCTTGTACAAAGTCACTATTTTCTATTTAGCTATTTCTCTGAAGTGCTGGGCAACATCATGATCGAGTCTTCTCTTGCTTCTGGAAATGCAATAGAAACACAGGATTCAGACTTTATATAATAAATTGGTTGCAAGTTGGGTGGATTAGTGTTTACTTCTCCCCTCCCACACCCACCATTGGTATCCAATGCAGTCAGTGGGTAGTCATGACAGCTCATCACTGCTATTTGGGATTAATATGATGGTCTGACACTTTGTGAGTGACTCATAAGGTTATGACTGCACTCCTTGTGCTGCTACCAAAGTGTTGCTTTGGATATATATCTGCAATCTCACAGGTATGGCACAAGCATGTCACAAACACAGATTACCCAGAGATCATGTCAGCACAGCAACTTTTTTGTCCTATCAACGAACTTTGTATTTATTAAATTGGTTTTGTTTCTGACAGGCTCATACATGTTTCAATGAACTTATTCTCCCCGATTATGACACATATGAAGAACTTCACAACAACCTCACAACCGCTATATTTGAAACTGGCAACCAATTTCAGCTCCGATAGTGTCATGGTACCAGTAATCAAAGGTTTGTGGCCCGCTGCTTGTTCTGATGGCAATCAAGTTCTGAGACAATCACTTGCCCAATGTGAACCAGTGCTAAATGCCAAGTTCAATTTAGAGCCAAAGTTGTTGTGGGACCACATTTCATTTCCTCATTTCATTGCAACTGGATAAGAAGTTGCTGTTAGTGCCTTCATCTGTGTATAATCACTCTTCTTTTTTCATCGTTTTTTTTTTTTGGCAGAAATAGGGACCAGCTGCTGGTCTGTAGCTTTTATGTTAGCCTTTGATAAATTTTCCTGTTTGCCCATTTACATTTCTAGTAATGTTATATAGATCCCATTGCAAGTAATTTTCCCATAGTTCACAAGATGTGCAGAGCTTTTGGAGTAGAGTAAAAGCACATGATAGCCCCCCCCCCCCCACCCTGCCTCCCCCACAGCTTCCTCAACACCTGCTGTTCAAATTAGCTTCCAAAAGCTTGGGATAGCTTCATTGATGAAAGTTCCATGAATGTTTGCAAATCAAAGAAAGCCATCCAATCCTATACATGGGATTTAAATTCAGGATGTAGCCTACTGGATGTGCATCTCTCTCCATGATAGGAAGAGAGTATGCAAGATGTGCTTAGTATAGTTTACATATTGTGGTGCTTAGCACTCCAGGTTGAACGGAATGGGGAGATAATCCCCTTGCCTGTAAAGTGGGCCTCAGAATTGTTGGACCATTTACCAGTCCTCAAATGAAACAGTTTCAACCTAGGCACCTTGTCCATGTTTTATAACTCTCCTCTGGATTTTGGAGTTGTCTCCTGCAAATGGTACTTCACTCCCTCACCCCTGTCTGTGTACAAAGGTGTTTCCTCTGGCGACCTATCTGGAGTCTGTAGATGCATTTTGCTTGGATACTAGTTTGGAGGATACTTCCAGATTGCATGATTGTATTGCAGGATAAGAGTGTGTGGGGCAATCAGTGGTTGTTGACATGCTACCATCCAGCCACCAATGAAGAAGAAACCCAGGTTATTGGGATTTTGAGGACCAAAGTCAATTGAGTCGGAGGTCTTGACAAAGGATGTAGATTTGTGAGTAGAACCATGACAGTTATATGGAGATGTGTGCATGTTTTCTATGTATAAGTATTGTACACAAGGTTTGTTGCATTCCAGTGTCTGTCAAAACTTATTGAGCTAAAAGCTCTTGATGCAAACTGCACATGGCTTGACACATAGTGCTGTGGAGAGGATGATCTACAGAACGGTCTGCAGTTCTCAACTTTTGACTCTTGAAAACTTGCAAAATGTACTACTGATTTGAGAAGTAGTAATGCTTATTGAATGTAAGCTTGGCTCCATCACTGGACATTCTAAATATAATGGCTGCAAGCACTTGGTTCTGTCAATGGATGTCGCAAAGCACTTTGGTCCATCACTGGACATTGTAGCAAATGTGATGTTGCAAGGTGCCTGGTGGTTGGATGTTGTTGCAAATATGATATTGCAAGGCACTTGGTTCCAACCAGTGGATGTTGTTGCAAATGTGACAGATGCAAGGCACTTAGGTTCCAAATTCCAACCAGTGGATGTTTTTGCAAATGTGATGTTGCAGGGCACTTGGACCTTACATTTGATTTCCATCACTTGTTTAATTTCTGTTGTTAGTGAAAAATGACACTCAGTTCGTGCCATCTTTGCAATGTAAAACAGAGATTAGGTATGTAGTATACTCAAAATGCAGGTTGAAGAAGGCAACCTCTAAAGCTTGATCAGTGGTGCCATTCTCTGTTGCCTTATTGTGTCATTCAGAGATCAGAGACTAACCGATGATGAGTTTGGCTGAAACTGTCTGATGCAGGTGGAGAACTCGGCACAGCGATGCAAGAGATGGAGAGGGTGAAGCTTGTTAAACCCTAAACCCTAAAAACCAAATACAAAAACTTGATCGGTGTGTTTTTTCCAAACAGATTTTTTTTTTTTTTTTTCCAGAAAAAAAACACTTAAGATAACTTTTTGGGAAAAAATTAGTGTAAAATCGATTAATTTCACTAATTTTTTGGAAGAATTTGCCACATTTTCATATCACATCCTCACATGATATGAGTCATGTGGGGAAAAAAAAACTTTTAAAAAGGAGTTGAAATGAATGAGTAATGAACAATCAAAATTGACCATCCAAGAGAAATCTAGAAAAATATATATATTAATTTTCAGCATCCTTTTTGGGGCAAACAAAAAATCCTGGACAATTTGAAAGCACAAATCAATATGGCCCTCCCCCATCATCTAATTCAATTGTTGTTCTCAAAATGCTAAAAATATTGGGCAACAAAACTTCTCATTGAACTTCACATCTATGCAAACACCAAGTTGCCTACAATTTCTTATCATGTTATAGCAGCTCACAAGAATACTTATAACAATCAAAAGGAGATAAGAAGCTCTCATGAGAAGGATGACCATCCAAATCTCTTATCGAGCTTAGCATTGTTTTCTTTTCATGCATTTTCTTCTTCCTAATTCTTTTTATTTCCTCCATGATGTGTTGTTCTCTCTCTCTCTCTCTCTCTCTCTCTTTCTCTCTCTATACCAAAATTCAATGGGAGCTGGGAGTTTTCAGAATTGCAAAAGTCTCAGGAGGACATGCAGATTTGATTTCTCTTTTGTAGCTGCAGCTCACTATTACACTGAGGATTGCCAAAGTGACCATTGTTCATAGGAAGATGTTAAACAAAAAATGGGGATCATCCCGAGGAAGATTTTGCCAAATCTGGCTATATAAACCAGAAATAAAGTGCAAATCTTTAATCATCTTTTTCTATGTTTTTGGCTCCACAAAGAATACCATGTATATGAATCCGATGATTTTTACTCTTTTTTCTCCTCACTTTTGACTCTTGAAAAACTCCAAAATCACTTTTTTTTTAATACAAAAATTGATTGTTAATTCCGCCATTTTACTTTATTTTAAACTGCTGGAAAGAGACTAATATGTTTAATATGACACTTTTGTTTGCTCTTTTTGGGCTCTCCTAGCCATCCAAGCCTTTTGGATGAAGGACAATTTTGGTTCCATATGTACAAAATTGGAACATTACATCTACGTGGTTGATGTTATCAATCACATGTACATTTGCATGAGGCAAAGGATATGATCACGGAGATGCCATGTAAAATCAAATGAAGTTTTGTAGATGGGTATAATTTATTTGTTGTAGAATTAATGATAAAGATCATCTTATCGTTAGCATGAATGAACCATAAACCATTTGTTTTGGCTATACCCAATGGATGAAAGTGGTACCCTACACCAAAATGGACCAAAATGGTTTCAGGCTTACTTAGTGTTGCAAGTCTTTCCCTTTTGAGGCTCAAAAGTGAGTCCTCTAACTCTGAAAAGGGCTCACCATAGAGTGAGTCCTAAAGTGGAATCAAGCTTTGAAGCGGCCTCACCATAGGGTGAATCCACTATAAGTCCTTTAAGGGGCAATTTGCGCTAAGGCATTAGTGTTTTGTTCGGAACATTTTATGTTTGTGATTGGGTTACCGAATGAGATTTGGGGGTCTCAAGCGAGAAAAGGCCTAGACTAAATGGGAAGTCCACAATGGGTTAAAAGTTGGGATAAGTCTTAGAGTATTGAGATTGGACAACCAAAAACCAAATTGCAACTTGTATACACCAAATATAAAGTAATGGACTATTGACATTGAAAAATATGGATTAGTTTTTTCTTTGTGATTTTATATGAATATTATTTTCTTTATGAATTTATATATATATATCTTATAAATGATATATTAAAGCAAAAGGAACTTAAATGCAAAAATTTTGCTACAAAAACCTTGAGTCAAAGAAAATTATGGACTTTAATTTGAATGTTTTGAAACGAACCTTATTTTCAAAAGTTCATATCATAATCATTTTTGTGATAGATTTCAATTTTTGTTTTAAACATGTATTTTAAAATTTTATTCAATTAAGCTTTTATTCATATAATCTATAGTAGCTCATTAACCACCTTGTAATCCCCCCCCCCCCCCCCCCCCCCAACATAAGCAATGATATCATAGTAGATTATCATTTTAGCACCAATGAATAGATTTTATATGAATTATTTATTTGTTAAAATTGGTCCACCAATTATTTTAAAACAACTCGTAGCATATGAATACTACCAAATTAAAATCAAAGTCCAAATCTAACCAATAATTTCCCAATAATTTATCATAAAAAAAAATTGCGAGTTTTTTCAGAAAAGGATGAAAACATTACAACCCAATATTCTTCTTTTTATTTTTTATTTTTTCATTTTGATGAAGTTTCTCACCCCAAAACAAATGTTGTTAAGGACATGTACACAAAAGTCATCTAGTACATGTTTAATATAAATTTGGGACATGTTAAAGAATTTGATATGGGGTTTTAAAAGTGTGAACAAAAAGAGTTCTCAAAGATAAAGATGGGGGGCTTGTAAACTACAATGATGTCAATTGTGGCATTCACAATCTGGATTGAGCATGGGCAAAAGGTGGGCATAGCCAAGAGTCCCCACCCTTACAAAGATATCATGTACTACTAACCTTAGCTTTTGGAATGGGCTCTAATTCTATGCAAAATATAGCCAAATTTTATGCCAAATTGTGTTGGCTGATTCGTTATTTGGACATATATTATCCAAAAAACATTATGACCACATGAAAACCCATTTGAGGCTATTTTAGAATAGCCACATCAAAGGGTGCCCCCAAGTCCTTTTTTCTTCAATGTTATCACCTATTAATTACTCTCTAAGATTGCTCTCTCTAGTAGGTTCAAATGACCATTTTGTGATCGACCATGTTGGATATTATTTACCAATGACAATTTTATTTGTCATGAAACTTCAAAATGAAAGGGAATATTTAGTTGCAATATTAAACCTTCAAAACCCATTAATATAACCATTATATAAACCCATTATTCATTATCCACCACATCCAACTTAAAGTGTTAATTAATTCCATGTGCCCACCAACAAACAGAAAAAACTATACAATTTAAAGGAAAAGACTATTTGGATACTACCATGTGGGCCAATCAAAAGCAATCTTTTTTTTTTAATTGGCCTTTTCCGTTGTACCTAGTGCATACTTTGGACATCTTCAATTAGGTGGGCTGATGTGTGATCCTATGAACTTTCATTGTTTTCTTTTTTTCCCATCTACATGTGCTCAGAGTCACCACCTCACAAATCTATTGGTCAAGAATTGACTAGTGATTGCTGCGAGCCAAATTGTGACCCATCATCATTAATTTTCTTCTTGGGGTCATGTTCTCAGAGTTCGTAACTCTGATTTTACTACATATTTTCAACACAGTTGCAGCTCTCCAATGGAAAGCACTCATCAGTGGAGCAAGAAACAAGGCCTTATGTCAACAGCTTTCCATGGCTTTCCATTAGCCTCTGATCAACAGCTCAAAAAACAAGGCCCTATATCAGTGGCTTTCCATTCGCCTGTGATGAAAAGCACAATCTGATCACATTAGCTTAACCCCTAGATGTCCCCTAAACATTAGATGGACCAATTTGGTCCGCTTTTTTGTGTTTTTTTTTTGGGGGGTCTTTTCCTAATATTTAGGGGTGTTTTAATCCCACCCATGTAGCAGCAGAAATCTTGTATCCTTTTTATCCTCTATACATATTGAATGCTTTTGACAAAGTTTAGAGATTTGTGCCCCTTGGAAGTTCAAAGTCATGTAAAGACTTCAAGGTCCAAAGTCAATTTGAAAACTTTTTGAACTCAAATATATAAAGCACATCATGTACATGTAGCAATTAGAAGCTCTAATTGCATCACATTATTTGGGTTTCAAGAAGCATAGGAATGTCAAACAAACTTATCACTTGAATATAAGCTAACAAAATATTATTCATCACCTTTTACCTGTTTTTTTTTTTTTGTTTTTTTTCTATTTTCTGTACAATATGGCCAATGCAAGAAATCTAATTACCCAAAAAAGTGTGATAATTTGGTGCCACTTGCCAATGTCTACTTACATATCTATCTTCAAACATGTGTATAGGATGAAGTTCAAAGTTCAACATTGTTACAAACACCCATGATATTTGCTAGGATGCATTAATTCATGATTTTTTTCATATTACAAATGTACAACCTTATGTACAATGTGTTATTTCAAAAGATCACCAAAAGTTTGAAAAAGTTAATGGCTTGTCTTGGAGGTTTCATATTGTACAAAATGTTAATTCCCATGCAACAATGTGAATGTCATGATGGAAACTGTGAAAATTGAATTGTTTTGATTTCGTGGAGCTCAAAAAAGGCTCGTCTTCTTCATAATCTTATAGAATTCCTCTTCATTGATTTCACCATCACCTATCGGAAAATGAACAACTTTAGTAAAAAATTAAGTGGAAAAGTGAATATTGTAACAACCATATCCAACTTCGTGACATGAACAAAATATTGTTTTTTTATATTGATAAATTCGCGACAATTTGGCACCATTTATTATTTTAATGAATTTGGAGTCTAACCCACCTTTCTATCAACAATCTCAATCTTTATTTTTCCTATTTATTAGCAATGAACCAATAAAGCATTATTGTAACTTTTCTTTCTTCAATTGATTTTTTCATTTGAAAATCAAAACAATAGGTGGCTTCCTTTCTTTTTTTCGATTTGTTTGCTTAACTTTATTTGTGCATTACCCATTCATCATCTTTCAAAAATATCTCCAAACTTGTCCCATTCTCTAAAAATGAATGTAATCATAATGTAAGTTGAACAAAACATATGCATAAAAAACAATTGAATTTTTGTATTTATTATGTAACCATGATGTTTGAATCAATGGAAGTAATTTTACCATCACAGTTGAATTCATCAATCGTTTCTTGTAATTCTTCATCTATCATGTTCTTGCCAAGCTCTTTTGCAACTCGCTTAAGATTCTTGAATGATATTTTACCCTACATAAATTGTGGAATTTTTTAAATAATTAAATAGTACAAATAACATCTATTCTGTAAATTTGCATATTTTTGTAAAGTATCATGTTACTAATTGGTGATATAATTGCTCATGTTTGACAAAATATATATTTTGTATGTGAGATTAACTAATAGTGTAATGATAATCCAATTTTTTATATACATATATTGTTTGCAATATATTGTAAAACATATAGTTTCATCATCAAATAAACAAAATGCTTTCATGATATCTTCTTTAGAATCACGTTCTCCCATCTTGGTTG
The DNA here is from genome assembly GCA_963921925.1 of Sphagnum tenellum. Classification (NCBI taxonomy): domain Eukaryota; kingdom Viridiplantae; phylum Streptophyta; class Sphagnopsida; order Sphagnales; family Sphagnaceae; genus Sphagnum; species Sphagnum tenellum. Next base: position 12,951,804 of record OY998153.1, read on the forward strand.
TTATCATTTGCAAGAACTTTTCAAAATCAATAATCCCACTACCATCCTTGTCAATGTCTGCAATCATTTCTTGATTTCCTATTGCCAACACATTGCAAATGTTAAACTTTTGATGGAAAGGATTTGGATATTAAGATTTTTAATATTGATACTAAATGTCAAGTTTGATTTACAACATTTTGGGTTTTTCTTCAATTTACAAAAATCACCAACAAAGTTCTATGATATATAGGTAGATAAAATTATAATAAGGTTTATAAGTCATGGACAAAAACTTGCCATGAAGCAAAAACTTCCAATCCATTAAACTTGATGAGTTTTCAAAGCAAAATTGCAAAAAAAATCTCAAAACCTCAATTTGACATTGAGGATCAAATGATTGCGATTTGTTTATTAAATGTTAGGTACATAAAACCAAAGGTTTTGGGTCCACTAACTCTTTTTTTGGTTCAAAGCCAAGGGCCCTACCATGAATTGCCATAATATTTCATATGATAATTCATGAAAAGAAAACCTAGGAAAATGCATAAACAAGATTGAAACAAAAAATATGCACATTAAAAATATTTTAATGTATTTAATATTTATGTACAAACATAAAGATGGTAGGTATTTTACTTCATTATTACTTTGAGTTCCTTTGTGTCAATTGTACATAAAACCCAAAAACAATTTATGATTAATGTGTCACAACATCAATCATTTATTTGCAAAAACTCAATAACTTGAAAATATTAAGTTTTCAAAAGTATCTCAACAAGTACATCACAAAATGGAGACCTTATTACTACCTAAATACTTGCATTTGATGACTATGCATTATGATGTGATTTTTATCTTTAACAATTGTGATGTTGAGGTTCAAAAAATCAATTCAACATGATTTCAAAAAAATAAATATTCATCTAATGTTTCCAAAGGTACATATTACAAAGACCACAAATACCATAAAACCCATTAACTAATTGTAAAGATTGTAGTATTGGATTGATTACAAAACCATATGCCTCAAAGAGGTCAAAAGCTTCATGAATATCTTATTTTTGTTTTTTTGACAAGCCTTGCAAACGACCCTTGTTCTTGTCTCGTCGTGTGGGCCCAACTTTTTTGCGAAAACTCTACCCTCGCCATTCAAGAAAGAAAAAATCAATCAAATTCTAATTTAAATCATTTCATTATTAAAGCTCTAATTCAAAAACAATTACAATTGAAGCTCCCATCTTTTTTTTTACTTCATCAAAATGTCACACTTAAAATGAAAATGATCACACATACAATTCCCATCTACATTGCAAAAAATTGTGAATGTTCACCATGCTTGATGTTGAACTTCCCAAAGGTTATCAATATGAAGTCACAACCCCACTAGACACCTTGGTAGATGATTTTCTAAAAATGGAGAAGAAAAATGCTTTCAAACTCAAATCCCCATCCAAAAATTAACATCCACAAAAAAACCCTTTTAAAAATATTCAATCACAACTTGAATGCAACCAAATTGATCAAAACAACAATCTCCCACCCAAAACCCAAGTAAAAACAAATATGATAATCAAACTTTTTTTTATGGTGTATAAAACAAACTAATGTTATTCATCACTTTGATAGAATTTAACACCTTTTAAAATATAAAAAACACAATAGCTTCAATCTAACATTATAGTTCCATTATCAATAACACACACCTATGAAAAACAAGTGAGACATATTGTTTATGTCACAATTGTTTATATTAATATGGAAGTTGAAAGGAAAGAAAATTTGTTGTAACAATTTGCAAAAATGCAAAGAAAAGTGCACCAAGAATTGGGGTGGGTTGATTAGGACCATTGGAAAAGTACTTTATATGCTCTCAACCATTGGAATATTGTGATGACTATGTATATATCTATTTGAATTAGTTAAGTAATTGATTCAAGTGCATTAGGGTAGTTGGTAGTAAAATAAAACATGGAATTTCAAATGACAAAGGAAATTGCCAACAACTTGGGAAGGATACAACATTTATCACTATGTATTACATGACTTTCAATTGGATGACAATAGTATAATAAAAACTAAAGGTATGTGGGGGCTTGGCAAAACAAGTGCATGCAAAAGATATGTCTTTTCCCAAACTAAAAAACATGAAATTCCTTTTGTTATTTCAGAAATTACCTTTTTAAACATCATTTCCTACTCCAAGTTGGCACATGAGGTTTTGTGCAATATTGTCTTTGGGGTAGAGGGCGGTTTGGGGAAGGGGGATGTTAACCATCAATTTTAATCAATCACAACCATACACCAAGTATTTTTCAAAAGCTTTAAGAAAAGGTTTTAGCTCCGCTAAAAATAGTGAATTGGTTTGCATATATAGTTTGGATGAAATACAATCATTTTATGATTTTTTTTTAAAAGGTAAATATTATATTAAAAAACCATGTACATGATTCAATGTTTGTAAAAGGCATTGAAGATTAAAAAGATTGTTCATGAGTGGCTAGGCACTATAATGTTTTGCCCATGTGGTTGCAACTTAATAATCTTGAACACCTTATATTATTTCATTTATCATGTTAATGGATGGGGATTGGAAACAACTAACACAATGTGTTTTATGTCATAAATGTTGGCCCAAATATAGGGTATGGGTGGAGTTACTCTTAAAGGTTAAATATGTTAAACTTGGCACATCAATTTACGATAATCTTATGTACGCAACTTCAAATTACTTAACCAAATGTGACAAAAGATAAACATCAATGTATGCCCCTTTGAATGTGTGATTTTATCAATCAAGTTATGTTTAAAACATTCAATAATTCATCTTTTCAACATAAATATCATAATACATTGGCAGTTTTGGCACTTGTGTGTTGAATAAAATTAATAAAATTAAACTTTTATAATTCAACAATTGAACCTATAATTCAAAAATTTCAACAAATAAGGAATACAATTAATAAAACCATTAGTTTTCATAATTTATTTGTTGTCCTTGTGGTTAAATGGTTCACATTTATTATTATTTAGCAAAACATGTTCAATGTTTGAAAATAGTTGCCTTTAAATGCTACTATAAAACTTTGATTGGATCTTTGAAAATTTTGGCTGAAAGTGATTTGTTTTTCAAAATTTTGGTCAAAGCTCCTTAAGTTATATGGTAGTTTATTCACCAAATCCACATTCATGCATTGAATGCCTACATATATTTATCAAGTAATTGTTATGTGATTGGCATTAATGGCTATCAATGTGACCATATATATATTATTTGCATTGAATTCTTTTGTTCATAATTTTTTTGTGAAAGTGATTTGAAACAAAAAAAAAAGGCAACAGAGATGGCGATGGAACATTTTTGGAGACAAGTAAAGGAGGATTGGAGGCATGAGGGAGGGCATGGGACTTCTTCATGGCAATTAAGTATAGATTAAAGTCGAGAGAAAAAAAAAAAAAAAAAAAGGAAAAAGTAGGAACTTAAATTTTTTGTTTGTGTGAGTGTGTGTTATTTTTTGAATAAGAAGGAAAATAGGAAAGAAGAACATGCATTTGTAAAATAGTTCTCCCATAATTTTAAACTTTGATTTTTGTGGTTTTGAAGAGGAAAAGGGAAAAGGAATCTATGGAAAACATGTTTTTTGAGTTGTAAATATTTTTCATGGGACTAGACATTCTTAGAAGGACTAAACATTCTTGTCTTTTGAGGTTTTTCTTGGTCAAGTGGACACATAGATGATTGGACATAACAATGAATTGAGTTTAGGGTGCAAGCATGGTAAAGGAAAAATAAATAAAATTATTCCACCTCAAGCCTTCTCACTTTTATCCTATATTTTGAATATGAAAATAATAAGTAACTTGAAAATGGGTGTAAGTATGATAGAAAACCCTATGCCCCCTTTGTTACCTTTTAAAGAATTTATTTCCAAAAATTTAAGAACAAATAAGTTTTGAAAGCAAACAAAGAAATCCCCATCTATTGGATGGTAAATTTGTGGTTGGGGAGCCTTTGACACAATATTTAATTAAATATATTTATACAAGGTTAAAATTAAGAAATCATTGTATTATTCATAGGATGATCAAAATTCTATTTTACTTTTTTATTTGTTAGAACCTATTGGACACATATTTTACAAAAACTCACATTACAAAAGGTAAATTGCAAAAGCTATTTGGTATTTTGAAAAACATATTTCTAAGTACTTAAGCATGATGCAAAATTTGAACATGAATCCACAATAATGGAAAATTATTTTGCTTTTAATCATTGATGTCAAAACATTCAATGTACAATAATTTTACCCATGGTTTTGTTGTTAAGTTTTCAATGTATTTACAACTAACCTTGATAAGGTAAAATATGTGTTTACTTTATTAAGCTCAAGTGATATAGTGATAGGGTAGATTTGTAGTGTAGGTAATAAGTAGGTTCTTAAAATAGGAGCTAGGTCCACATAATGTGCAAAACCCTTGATTTTTTTCATCTCCTAAAACCCAAACTTTCTTGACTTCATGTTTTAGTTCATAATTTAATTTAACAAATTTTGACCCATATAATTTAAATGTACATCATTTGCCCTTTCATGTTTCTTGTCCATGTGAACAAGAGTATGTTTAATGGACATGTGGGTGATTGGACACATGATGAATTAACCCCAATTCAACTTTGAAAATGAAATGGTGACAAAAAGGTTTTGTAAGTCTAAGTTAGAAGTAGGTTCATAGAATAAGCTAGGTTTAAATAGTGTGCAAAACCTTTGATCTCTCCTTTTTGTTCCTTAGAATTCAAACTCTTCATTTTCATATTTTAACGCACAATTACAAATTTAACAAAATTTTGACCTAGATTACAAATTTCATCATTTATCATTGCATGTTTTTCTCCATGCAAACAAGAATAAAAATGGATTATGGACACATAGATGATTGAATAAGACAATGCATTTAACCTACCTCAAGGGTGATTTTGAGGACCTTGTGACAAGTAGGTTTCTAATCTAATCATACTTAGTTAAGTTTTTAAAATAGGCTAGGTTTGCATAATGTGCAAAACCTTCAATATATCTCTTTTCCCTAAACCTTATATCGTTCCCACTTTCATATTTTAGCCCACAATTAAGAAACACAACAAAATTTTGGCATTGCAAGTTGCATCATTTGTCCTTCATTTTTTCATTTGTGTGAACAAGGTTTTAAACGATTTATGGACACATAATAGATGATTGAACATAATGATGATTTTAGCCCATTTCAAGTGTGAAATGACATGGTGACAAATAGGTTTGCAATGCAAGTCATAGGTATGTTTGTAAAAGGTTGTAGGTGGGTAGGTTTATAGAGTAGGCTAAGTCAACATAATGTGCAAAACTCTCTCCTTTCCCTAAAATCTACCCATTTTCACATTTTAGCCCAAAATTATTAATTTAACAAATGATAAAGGGTAGAATTTATAAAACTAAGATCACTAGTATTTGTAATTTGAATAATTATAAATTTGAAGTTGTAATTTAAATTGTTAAATAATCATTTAGTTTATTTACCAATCATGTTGATTATTAGCTAGTTTACTGGTTGGATTATCAACAATTATTTATCAACAAAAAAAGTAAATAACATTTGTAAAGTTTTGGACATAAGAAAATTAAAACATTCATATGATTTGAATTTCAAGATGAATTTAGTTTTGCAAAAATATAGGTTCCTTTTAATTGTGAATTCTTGTTCACACATTTATGTTTTGTAAAAACATAAAAGTTTTCTTGAATTTATTAATAAGTTTTGATTGCAAATTGCAAAAGTTATTCATAGATTACTTTTAGAAACTTTCATAAGTTTATTTTTAATTTAAGGTTTGAAGATTTTGAAAATAAGAAAATATTTTAATTTGAAGATTTGAAGATGACCTTTAACATTTTCTCCTCAACATTACACAATAGATTGGGTGTTCCCCATCTTATAGCTTATGTTTTTTCCTGATGCATATGCGACCAACCCATACATTTGATAAGAATACACTTACTTCATTGTGCTCATGGGGGAGAACACACTAACTCACATGATGCAATTCAAAATTTCTTCACCTCCATTGCTAAGGATGTTAGGGTTTTATATTTTTTATGAGAAAACTCATGTTCTTTTGGCTTATTTCTTTAGTCATCATAATGATGAATGGATATTGTGTTTGTAGCATATGAATATGGACTTTGGTAAACATAGTCATTGTTAATCCAATTTGTGCAAATCTTGTTTAGTGAACCATTTTTTCTTGGGGAGTGGCCACGATGATTATAGCTTAGGCAAAGGTTGTGTCATATCGCGATGGACACCTTGAAGATGATTTCATCTCTCTAATAGTAGAATTATTTGGATGTTTCCACTAATAAGTTCACAATTTCTTTCATTAATGTGTCAACATGGCATGGTCAACAAAAGGCTTTGGCCAACATGAAGTTAGCCTGCTCACCTCAGGTGTGAAAAGGACCATGGTGACATGTAGGTTTATAGGTAGTAGGTAGATTCCGAGAGTAGGCTAGGTCTACGTACGTACGTACCTACCTAGTGTGCAAAACCCTCGATCGCTCGCTGTCCCTCTCTTCTCTCTCTCTCTCTCTCGGTCCGCGCGCGTGTGGGTCTCCACTTTCCAGCAGCGCGCGTGTCTTTGCGAGCTTTCGTTGCAGCAGCTGTCGGAAATCGTGTTGGGTTTGCATCAATCGGCAGTTAAATCAATTTTCTTGTTGCAGGATTCGATTATGTTTTGTGGGTTTTTCCGGGGGTGCTTGAAATTGGCCTGATCTGTGCGTGCTTTCCACGTTTGTTTGGTGAGAACCATTTGGGAGAAGAAGTGGGGAAGTGGGAAAACGAAAGTAAAAATCAAAAGAGGAAGAGGAGGAGAAGGAAGTTAGAACTGCAAGAGAGAAGAACGGGAAGAAGAGGAGTTTAGAGATTTGAGAAGAATAGAAATCAGGAAAAGGGGGGGAGCAGGAGGAGGAGGAGACAGACGGGAAGACCCATCAAAGGGGGGGAAAATAGGAGAGAAGGTGAGAGAGGGTTTTTTAATTTTTTTGTTTGTGCTATGAGTTAGGAGAAAGGGTAAGGCGGGGGGGGGGGGGGGGGGAGGGTGGTGTGTTTCCAGGGTAGGTATGCATCGGGTGGGCAGCGCGGGAAACAATGCGAACGCCTCGCGCCCGCGGAAGGAGAGAAGACTCACATACGTGCTGCGGGACTCCAATGATGCCAAGGTTCTAGTGAGAAAAATCTTCTTCGCAGTAGTTGCTGCTGCTGCTAGTTTGTGATGAGATAGCAATTGGGTACTCTCGGGATTTGCAACCAGTTCGCAGCATTGGCAAAAGCTTAGGAAATAGGTTTTAGGGTTTGCAGTAGCTCACAGCCGAGGACCTACATGGTTGAGGATTTTAGTGTTGAAGTGCTTTTGCAGCCCATTTTAGGGTTTCTTAGACGTAGTGAAAGACAGACCAGGGGAGCCAGGAGTGTAAGTACTACTGTGCAAATGGTCCCAGAATTCTAGAGGCAGAGATGTTTGGCTTTTCTGGATTATGAGTTTCTTCTTCAGTTGGGAGTGTTTGGAATCTGAAAGAAGATTGATGGTAATGATGGGGGGTTTTTTTTTTCCTGGGTTGATGCAGCACTGCTCAGGGGTTAATTGTCTGATACTACCGGGTGTGGATGCTCCGGGAGGTGGTGGCGATGGCGGACACTATTTGTTCAGTGGCAGCCGAGATGGGACTTTGAAGAGATGGGAATTGGGCAATGAGGGTGCTGTTTGTGGGGTTACATTTGAGTCTCATGTTGATTGGGTATAGAGCACATGCTCCGCAGTGTAGTTGTTGTTCTTTTGTATGTGGATCATTGTTATAACAAACAGTGATGACCTACCCACAGACTCTCTGCTCATGTTGCATGTGATGTGTTTTGGCAATGTAAAATAGAGTGGAGTTTTATGGTTATGCGACTAGTGACTATTTGACTTTCTATGTTCGGAGGGTCATGCATGTGTGATTCATGTGTGAATAGGGTTGGTTTTTTTTTCCCCACTTTGCATCCAATTCTAACTCTGTATGTGTTGAACCATTTTGGCAGGTGAATGATGTTGTCGTGACAAGCAATGATACTTTGGTGTCTTGCTCCTCTGATACTACACTCAAGGTATATTCTCTTGCCTGCAGAATTTCTGCTGCCCTTTTGTCCTTTGGGTAAAGTGTTCTGGAGAGTTATCTAAAGGTCATTGAACCAAATCGGAATGTAGACAATGCAAAAAAGTGTGAATTTTTCTAGTATTTTTATTATCATTTTCTGTTGGCTGGTATTCCCTTTCAACTGCACATGGTTGCAGCATGGGAGGAGGAGCTATTTGGTGGGTTGGTGGGCGGTACACACTCATTTCAGTGCGGTTGAGGTTTTGATTTGCAGACATGGCGAGCATATGCCAATGATGGGGAGTGCACGCGAACATTTCGGCAGCATTCTGATTATGTCACATCACTTGCATCTGCACACCAGGTAAGGATGTTGTATTTCCTTGTTTGAACTGTGTAGTTATTTATTCACATGGAGCCACTGTTCTGTATGACTAGCATTTATATGTTGGTATTTTTCACAGATCTTGTTCTCTGAGATGCTGATAGTCTCTGAACAAAACTGGACCCTGGAAAATTTGAGATCCTGAAGAGGTTTTGTCCTAACAATGTGTTGCTTTGATGGCTTGTGATTATTTAATGCAAAGATGAGAAACTTGTCATTAACCTCCATGTCTAGCTGAGAACAATACCTAACAATGTGTTGCCTTGATGGCTTGTGATTATTTAATGCAAAGATGAGAAACTTGTCATTAACCTCCATGTCTAGCTGAGAACAATTCTATGGAATGTAGTATGTGAGACTGTTGTGGATCACACAAGACCAGATGTTCTCTGTATTGTTCTCAGCCCATTCTTGTGGTCCAATGATGAGGTTTTGCATTGCAAAGGTATTTGAACTTTTCAGGTGTCGCTTTTTGGTTTTGGAAATAACTGAAGCAGCTGCTAGATTGAGAAATAGAATGCTTAGTGTGGTCATCGTGTTGTTTTTCATATGCTGCAGAGCAACATTGTCGCATCTGGTGGATTGGGCTGTGAGGTGTTCATATGGGATTTGGAGGCAGCAATGGTGCCACTTGCAAGGGCTTCAAGTGAAGCTGGTAGTGAGGGCAGGTATGATGGCTTCCCATCAGGTTTGTCAGTACCTGCTGAAAGGTTATCCACTGCAAACAGCACTGGCAATGCTTCTGGGGCCATGCTGGCAAACAGTTATGCCCCCATTCCAGCCAAGGGACACAAAGAGTCGGTGTATGCATTGGCCATGAATGATTCTGGCACCTTACTCGTTTCAGGAGGCACTGAAAAGGTAAGTTTTCAAACGGAGATTACAGCTACTGTGTTTTCTTTAGTCTTCTTGGTGATCAGTGGTTGCCACTGCAAAGTTTGTTGCAGAGGGTTTTAATGTTTGATGATGATGATACCTTTGTCTTCCTTGTCTGCCTTGGAGTATGCAGGGTGTGTGTTGACTTTCTGTGATACTGTGTACAGGCTGTGAGGGTGTGGGATCCAAGAAGTGGAGCAAAGCAAATGAAGTTGAAGGGACACACAGACAACGTGCGAGCTCTTCTTTTGGACCCTACTGGCAGGTACAGTTTTGTTTTTACCTTTTTGGAAGATTAGTTTTGGACAGTTAGTTCCTGTTGATCACTTTTGTCCAAAGGGCTTTCTGTGACACTATCCAACGTATGGGTGCCATCAGTGACACCCAACATGCTTGTGGGTCTGATGTATTTCTTGTGGCCTTGACTTTGAAGTGACACAATAAGTGGGAATTGTGGTGTTTGTTGGAGGCAGGTTGTGTTTGTCAGGATCATCAGACTCCATCATACGGTGTGCATCTTTTTTTCGACAGTCTCCATGGGTTCTGAATTGTGCTTCCCCTGTGAGTGCAAGAGTCTAGGTCTACAAAGTCTAGGTCTACAAAGCTTTTTTTCAAACATACAGTAGTAGTAGTGTCCTTTATTTCAGTCAACAAGGAAAAAGAAAAACAGAAGGATAGGCAATCAAAGAGCAATCTGTTTCTGCACCCGAAGTGCCAGAAATTTCTGGTCTAGAGTACATTGACTTGTGTGCTGTATCTTGGAGATGTTGCAGACTTTGGGATTTGGGCCAGCAGCGTTGTGTGCATTCATATGCAGTGCATACAGATTCTGTGTGGACTTTGGCTAGCGCCCCTTCATTTAGCCATGTGTACAGTGGAGGCAAAGATCTTTCGGTAAGAGAGAGGCTTCATTATTTGTTCACTATCTGTGTGACGATGTACTTAATCTGAACTCCTGGGACAATGCATAAAACTACATTTGCAATTCTCATGTGTCTGGTAGTTTCCAGGGTCTCAAGACATTTTCTCTGCATTGAAAGTTGCCTTCTTTTGAATCTGCTGAACACTATAAGCTATATAGTGGTTTCTTGCCTCTGTGTTCTCAATGCCAAAAAAACAAATGGTGCTATTTGTAGGTGTACGTGACAGATTTGGCTACACGGGAGAGCACATTGCTGTGTACAGAGCAGCAACCAGTACTTCGGTTGACATTGCAGGGAGATGAGTGGTTGTGGGTGACCACTACAGACTCAGCACTCAACAAATGGCCATCTCAGGAACAAGCTTCTCTCAAGGCTTTTCAAAGGGCTAGCACATTTGTTGCTGGCTCCCTTCCATTCACACGTGCGCGTGCATGCATGGACGGCTCTGCACCTGTGAGTCACTTTGTATTCTCTCCTCTTTTTTCAATCTCTCTCTTGGCACTATACAATATGGCAGAGTTACATTTTGTTGTATTGAGGCTTTGTAGTTCTAGAGTTTTCTTTTTTCTCTGATGGTCAGTCTTAAATCATCCTTGTGAAGAACAAAGGCTACCCTCTAAATATTCTCTTAAAGAGGACTAGAGGATTGCTCCATAAAGAGAAATTTCTTTTTGGAATTTCAGTGTTTGGAGTCTTCCTAATGATTCTGTATAGAGTCTTGCAAGTGCAGATCTTTTTGATGTCCACTTGGTCCTTGTTTCTATTTCCCCCATTTTCTGTTAGACTTTGTTTTTTTCTTCTTTTTGTCTGTTCTCTTTTTTCTTTTTTTCCCTCTGCTTGTCTATGTTTTCCCCTTCTATGGTGTTAGTTGCTAGCCAGTATCATGCTTGAGTCTTAGTGTCACTTCCAGGCATGCAAGAGAAACTCAGTATGCAGGTTTGTGGTTGCACTGGCCAATACCCACTGTAGGGAGCTGATGAAGTCAGTGGGTACATTGCAATAGATAAATTGCTTACATGTTACTGTTGATGGGTCCCTGAACAAGTAAGAGATGGTCACTTTTGTTCATGCTGCTAGTTTGATTGTTCTTTGTTTGAGTTCTCTCCTGTTGGGTGTGTTTTGCTCCTTCCCAGTTCTTCAGGCCTTATCTGGAATTCTTTCTTTGACTTCAAGAAAAAATGTTTTGTGCCTTGTGCTGGCTTTCCTAACGATGTGCATGGAGATTTCTTGATTTCTTGATTTTCATGAGAGTTATTTGTTTGCATTGTTCACATGTTTTCCACCTATGGGTATGGTCTAAATCCTAATCATTGTTGGATTGGCAACATTTTATTTTCATCTTCACATTGTCCTCTCAACATTTCCAACTTGCTCCCCATGACGCTGTTCAATTGGGTCAGTCCTAGAAGTTTGCATGAATCCATTCACAAAAGGAGTTGATTGAAGACAGGGTGAGAAGCAAATTCTAATAAGACTGAATTTGTTCCTTGGGTGGGTTTGGTTGGTTGGTTGGTTGTGATGGGGGTGTTTTGGGGGTGTGTGTGTTTTGAAGGTTGCTTTGTACACTCATCCTACTTCAACAATTCCAGGGACAGCTGGTATTGTGCGTCATTCAATTCTGAATGATCGACGACATGTGCTTACAAAGGTCTGTGAAATTCTCAGAATATGTGATTGGCCTTTGATGAGCATTTGTGTGAGTGCTAACAAATAACTACTGCTTTCACAGGCCTACAATAAGGAACATAGAATACATATGTGTTTCAAAAGCACCCCTAGGATTTATACTTGTGATGAGAATTTGCAGTGCCAAAATATTCCCGCTCTGAAATGCATCTCCTTGCATATTCCTAATGTGTTAAGGTGAATAGACTGCAGCTCCTTCTGGATGTGGTGGCTTTTTCAAGGTATCTGTCTATGCACAGGAGAATAGAGATGAAATGCACCAAATGATTGTGCTGGTGTTTGTCTGTAGGATGCCACAGGCAATGTGAAGCTCTGGGAGATCACACGAGGGACTGTGATTACAGACTTTGGCAAGGTACAGCTTTAATTCCATTGATTTTTTCAATGTGTATATCAATGGCTCTTCTGCTGCATCTTGAAACATTTATCTCATGCATGAACATTTCCCAGCAGAGAGATTGTTTGTGGACTGATGTATTGATGCCACAGGTTTCATTTGAAGACAAGGAGAAGGAGCTGTTTGAAATGGTAGAATCACTCTGTCAACTCTTCTTGGTACTTGTGTGTGCTGATTTTAGTTTTTGGGAATCCTCCTGATCAAACTTGTAAATAAACCCTAAACCCTAAGCACTTGTATATAGATGGACTTTGTCCAATTTTGACTCTTAGTGGTGTGTAGTAGTATTCATGAAGATCTTATTGCAGATTTCCTTCTGCAGTCATGGTGTGTCTGTGAGACTGATACAATCATTCAAGCAATGTGCAGTTCTCAAAGTGGTTGATGATGGGAACAGGTAAGTGTGCCGGCATGGTTTACCATGGATACAAGGCTGGGGAGCATATCTGTGCATTTGGATACACCCCAGTGCTTTTCTGCAGAGATGTATGCAGCTGATTTGCATGTTCCTGGTGCATCAGAGGAGTTGAAGGTAAATGTCCTGGAAGGTCTCATGTGTTTATTCTGTGGATCCTTGGGATATTTGTGATTACAGTGGAGTTGGTAATGATCTGCTCAGGGATGCTGTTGTCCCTTGGTTGGACCTTGCAGTTGAATATTGGTCAGGAAACATTAAGGGGTCTCATGGCAAATTGGATGACACGACGAAGACAGAGGAGTAGTATCACCAGTACTGCTGCCAATGGAGATGCAGAGTCTGGGATTGGAGAGCATCATCCTGATCGTCGGCCATCCTCTGATGACTCTCATGATGATTCTAACAGTCACCAACCTTTGGTCTTACCTGCTTTTGAGTTTTCAACCTCCTCTCCACCCTCCATCATCACAGAGGGTTCCCAGGTATGCTGTACACAGGATGCATCAATTTTCTGAAGTCCAGGCAGAGTTTTAGACAAGTTCTGTGGTGCAGACCTTATAAGGATTTGAGTGGGTTATATTATATCTGCTATGGCAGGGAGGCCCATGGCGGAAAAAAGCATCAGAATTGGATGGAAGTGAGGATGAGAAAGATCTTCCAGGGTGGGTCATGGAGTGTGTATTGCACAATCGCCTGCCACCACGCGAGAATGCAAAGTACTTTTCTTCATCTTCAGACAGAGTTTTGTTGCTGAGTTTGAGACTACTTAAATCTCTGCTATCAAGGGCTGTGAACAATCTGTTCAAATTATTTGACACTGCTTGTCAAAGTTGGATAAGGAGATCCACATGTTCTTCATTGCTGTAGTTGTAAATCATTTTTTTCTGGGTGTGGGTGTGTGCACTGATAACTTGCATACAGATGTAGCTTTTTCTTGCAACCATGTGAAGGGACATCACTCCAGATTCTTACACAGGGAAAATTAAGTGCTCCTCGAATACTTCGAATGCACAAAGTAAAGTGCTTGTCCTTCTAATCTTGAAAGAGTCTTGAGGTTCCCATAGATTGATGAATCCTAGATTCCTTGCTTCCTAGTGATCAATTGTTTCCATCATGTATTTGAGATGGGCACCTGACCAGTATTTTGAGGCTCAATGGTGCTTGCTATGCCCATCTGAATGCAGGTGGTAAATTATGTGCTTGAGAAATTGGTGATTGACAAGCCCTTGGAGGACAGTGCTTCTGAAACAACATCCACGACAGGGCGACAGGGCAGCCAACAAGCTGTTGGAAATGGTTATGGTCCATTTAGGCCAGGTTCAAGAGTCTGGCAACAACCAGTCAAACCTGTGGTTGAAATTGTCTGTAATGATCAGGTATTGCAACAATATCGTTCTCTGCCACCAAGTTGACCTGCTCAAAAGATCTGTCAGTTTTTGCACTTCCCCATCTTGTCACTGAGTTCTTCCGGGTTTTGCATCACATGTATTTTTGACATTTGAGCATTCTTTTGTTGAAATTTTAGGTACTGCCTTTGGAAATGAGTCTGGCAACAGTGCGGGCTTATATTTGGAAGAAGCCAGAGGATCTTTGCCTGCAGTATCGGACCGTACCCAACCGATAAGGGGCCTCCCTATTTACCTGCTTCTTCTTGTATTGCATTTTGTTGGGCTCATCCCCTTTTGTGAAAAGGGACTGAAAGCGTTTGCCCTTCTTTTGCTTCCAATTGGCAGCATATAGTCAAGTTGGGGGCAACGACAAACTGTGCAGTAGTAATTGGGCCAGTGTGTATTAGGTCTAATTTTTGTGAAGGCAATGAGAATGATCAGGGGCACTGTATCTTTTCGACAGTAGGAGATTTGATTCTCAAGCCTTCACACTCTGCAGAATAAAAAACTAGGTTTATTCTAGGTTCCCTGTCTCTCGAAACAGTCACAAAATAGCTTATGTTGAGTTAAATGTATTGGACAACCATCCGTACAAAGGAAGGGGTCTCTCATCAAATGATGGCTGGATCAATGTTGATGTGCTTGAGGAGATTCAACTTTTTACAAAGTATATATGTTTTGAAGTCAAGTTCTGTCCCTCTCTGAACAGAATCAAGTGAGCATACAACCGAAGTGCATCTATGTGTAAACCTTTCAGTTGACCATGAGGATTTGAAAGCTCATTTTACTAGGTCATCAATCAGCAAACATTTTGAGAATTTAGGTATTCTCAAGTTGCCAGATCAAAATTTGGGCAACAGTTAAAAAGTTGATAGGATGCAATCGCTCTTGGTATTAGAAGGGGAGTTGGTTGGGCTTATGGGTTTCTTTCAGAGATTCCACAGGAACATTGGGCAGCAATATCACTGAACTCCATTTCAGACAGTAAAGCCACTTCTACTTTTAAGATGGACTGGATAGAAGTGAGATATTATGGCATTGTTCAATCCAGTTTGGTACTGTTTGATGTTCTCTGCAGATCCGTTTGCTTTTGACAACAAATTCTGAACCCAACACTGAGATCTCTCAGCCTGTCATTGCTGAAGATTCATGGATCCACTTTTGGACAAAGGTGGGAGAGGCTTCCAATTCTGCTTTTTAAATTGGCAGCAGTTTTTGCAGAGTCTTTGATTGGATATAGCTCTGTGATGTGTATCTGCTTGAACATATTGCCATGCACCTTTTAGCAGGTAGGCACTGAGGCAACTCCCAGTGGTTGCTGTCTTAGCAATGACCTTTCTTTTGTTTTGACTCAATTTGTCAATAATGGCATCTTCATCTTCATCCTCATCATGGAGACTGTCTATAGTCTCATATGGGTAAATATTCTCTAGCTTCAGTGACAGTCATGGATCTTTTTTCCAATGTGTTGGACAAAACTTCAGGTGCCATATTTTTGGCTGATGGAAGCTCTAGAAAGAAAATCTCACAGCATAGAAGACATGGAATTCTGGAGCTAATGTGCATGAAACAAGCATCATGGCAAATGAGAAATGAGAGACAGGAATGAGTTGCTGCTGGACCTGATGAGATGAAGCCTAAATAGTCACAGATGGATCTGTTGTTGCCACCATATGGTCCATATCCTTGGACACCCAGTAATGTCTTACCATGTGAGTGTTGAACATGAACTAGTGAAGTTTATTGATTAGGCCCTGCCCACCCTGCAGGGAGGGGGGAGCAGAGGATGGACTACTGCATCCAACATTGGTGTTGGGTGCTACTACCTTAAACAGCATCATTTACACTAACATGGTTTGGGTTATATTTACATCATAGTCAGGTGAGAGAAGGAGCTTTGCCAGTTTCCTTTGTGGGTTCGTTGTGCTTAGTTTGTGTTTTTGTGTGTGTGTGTGTTCTTTTGGATGTTGAGTGAAGGAGCGTGGTGCAGTGGGGTGCTTGAGTTAAGGAGCATTGTGTTTTGCACATTGTGCTTGCTAGTGATGATTTCTGTGCAGTTTTTTTTTCCTCCTGGGAAGGTTTTGGCGCCAGTGAGTGTCACAGGCTACTTGAAGTAAGTTCTTGGATTATCTGAGCTTCTGTTGGAGTGTGGCTCATGCTTGAGGTGAGTTCTCATTTTATTTTGCTTTTGATCATTTTGCTTGCTTTGATTTCCAAATTGAAAACAACAATTTTTGTTTTAGTCAAACCAAACATTGCTACAAACACAAGGAACCGTCTGAGTGAGACTCACATGGAGATCGTAGTGCACAAGACTCTCACGTGGATCATGGGAATTTAGGAATGGTAACATATCACCATGTATGACTATTCTGACTAAAGCGTGCTACTTCTATCAAGGCTTATGTGGCATAATGTAAACAAGTCTCCAACTTTTTAATTAAATGTAACTTTGAATTTAAAAAACCAATGAAATTCCATAATCAAATTAAACTTTGTACTTCACATGTGAAATGAAACTATATATTTACACTATTGTAATTAAATACATTACGTTGGGAATTTGGAAATAAATATTTTAAATCAATGTCATGTTTTTACATTTGAAATAAAATTGTTAGTAAATCAGATGTAATTTTGAGATAAAAGTATTAATTGATCAAATGATCAATCGACACATTATAGAATTAGATCAAGTGATGAAAAAAATTTAAATTGGGTGTTCTTTAAATGATTATATTCAATTCGTAACCAAAATTAGGACCCAGTTTTCAAAACACTATATTTGGAAATTTGAAATTCATTTTGAAATCATTATATTGTCTTTACATTGTATTGGTATATAGTGCGTTACAGAATCCAATGCAAGTATGAAAATCAGAATAATTAAATTTAATAATGAAATCATGATTGTCAAAAATGATGTGATGTGTTGTTTTTATGTTAGTTGTCATGTCAATGCCATGATGAATGTGTTAGTTTATCTAGTCAACAATGATCTTGACCAAACATTCTTAAAGCTTTTTTTAAATAATGTTTTTTTCACATAATACATAAGTCGTTATTATTATTGTATTAATCCTTGAGATTGAATTTTGGTCACCAAGGTGGTTGAAGTTCAATCCAAGGATTTTTTAATAAAGAAATTTTTAAAAATAAAAAATTGAACACCATTTTGAAGGTCAAATTAAATTTTCAACTTTACAAATTTTCACAAATGAAATTTGATCACCACATGAACTAATGTTGACTTTGTGTGGGATTGAAGTGTCCATAGGAACTAGGACTAGGTCTACCATGGTTGCAATCTTGTGGCAATTGGATTTGAGTTTTAAAAAAATTGAACACACACACACACACACAACATTGGATAAAAGGGTAATTTTAAAAAAATATTGAGATGTGACAACCAAATTCAATGGCCATTTTGATAGATTAGGTAGGTAAATAAATAGATAAATAAAGTACTACCTATCTACTAACCATGAGCTACTACCTACCTAGATGTGTAATCAATTTCATTATGAAGATAAATAGGTATATAATAACATTTTTTGAAATTCAAAACATACATTTGTTTATATTTATGCAATTATGAAATTTATCATCAGATGAAGTGGTGGTTGGATGGTTAAGGACTTGTGTTATGGTTGTGAAGGTGAGAGTTCAAATTTTATTTTGAACATTCTATAATTGTGATTATATATACATAAAAATTCATCCATGATCAATCACATGATGAGGATTGGTATGTTAGCAAATTGTTGGCTTAAATAACCAATCTTTTTTTACTAAACCAAAAATTGTTTGGTGTTGTTTTGATTGAATTATCAATCAAGAAAAAAAGGAAAATGACACAATCTCTTGTAGTGATCTATGTAGTTTGACCTCATTTTTTCTTTGCTTTCATTGCTAGTTCTAGTGAAGGTTAAGTCCAACGTATTTTAAATTTGTAAATGTGATACAAGATGGTGACCTCCACATTTGGTGTTTTGACTTAACAATGATGATTGAAATGATTGTTGAGCACAAAACAAACATATTTTTCATTTCTCGGATTTTCTATTACATATTGAATTTCTTAATTCAAAAGTCTTACACTCAAAATGTAGGCATAATGATGGTGTGATTACACACATTGGAAGTGAAACTTTATCTTGCATTCATTGAACATAATTCATTGTATGCTTTGATATTGATTCAATGTGTTGTTACACAAGGATGGCTTCAATCACTTTTATTTTCTTGTTTCGTTGCGTAGGAAATGGGACCGAAGAGGGTTGCAAAAATTTTGGAGCTAAAAGATATTTCTCTAGAACCTTTTTAAGTATGTACAAACTACCATCTTCAAATTATCCACGCATGAATAGTTCTAAACAGTCTATCACATACTACACAATTTTTTGCAATTACTAAGATGGTTGCAATTTGGAATGCTAAGATGTTCTTCTTTGATGGATACTAATGTGTTTGGTTGTAATTATGCAGTTTCAAGATGTAACAAAACTTGGGCTAAATGAGAAACTAATTTGTGACATTCTTATTACACTAAAATTTATGGTCTTTTTATTTATTTATTAGTTGTGAAATAATAAAGTTTGCACATTTTATTTCAAATTGTTGATATTGACAACTTCTCACTAAACCATCTATGTAGTTGAAATGTTGGTTACTTTATTTTGTTTATTTCACATAAGAGTTTAACAACTAACAAGTTTAGATTACTATACCTACACCTAAGATTTAGTATTAAATAATTCCCAAAGAGGAAAGTTGGGAAAAATGAAATTAAGGAGACCTACTAAAAAACTTGAGAATTTGAATTCATGATCTTTTGATTATAAGATAAAATCCCTTTTCATATAAAAAATTATGTGTGTCTCTTGTACTTAAAAGACTAATTATCAAAAATTTGGAAAATTAACATGGGGCTATCAAACCCATTTTGTTGAAAATAATATAATTTTGATAGTTTACGGAAAATGCTAGTTATGGGTATAGTATGCATTTTAACATGAACAAATGTAAACATGTTTTCATTCATGAGAATTTCATTAAGTTAGACTATTAAAAATATGTATCAAAAATCATATCAACACAAACTTATTCTAATAACAAATGAAATTGGTACATTCACAAGCATGTGTTGTAAGAATATAAATAATTAGCAAAATAATAGATTTGACTACAAAGTGATTCCATCTATAATAGCAAATACAATGTAAACATGTGCCTCAACGATATATGACATTTTATTTTCATCATATCTTATTTGTATACTAGACAGTGGTTCCTTATTAATCTTGGCACATCCCATGAACTCCCATTTCACATCCCTTCAAAATCATACAATTCATACTCGCCACATATATATTTCAAAATTCAGATTCATGACTTTCTCAAATGGTTAAGGATCTAAGAGCTATCCATTATGTAAACATATACAATGATCCTTAAATAACGCAATTATTCATGCAACCCAAAAAAAATTCCATGTTCCAATTCCCAAATCCCAATGGCAAATCCTTTTCTCATGGAAGTTCAAATAGAGATATCTTCAAAAACAAAAAGGTATCCAAAAGACCAACCTCTTCTAAAACTTGATAACTTTAGCACTTTATTATTAATAAATAGCACATAAAACATAATTAAAAAGGCAAAAAAATCCTTCCACATGTAACATAGATATTTAAAACACTCCAAAGTGGAAGGACACTTTCCTCCTACTTAACAAACCACCTCAATGGATCTCAATTATCTTTCTTCTGATCTCCACACCTCTTGGCTTCCCACACTAAAAGTTCCTTCCTTGCATGATCAATTTCCTCTTGCTACTTAGCTCAAGTGCTTCTTCTTCCCCCTCCAATCCCTAGACACCCTTTCTCTTGTGACCCCATTTTGCTCCCACTTTCATTTTGGCCCAAACAAAAAGGGCCATATACTCTGCTGCCATGGTGCGAGTAAGATACATAGTGAATCAATCAGAGGCTGATGCAAAACTATTGAAGGAGTTGTCGTTGGTATGTATAACTTTCTATTACCTACCCACAACTTTTAATTCTACTCAATCCCATTCATCAATTGATCAAAGAATGAAAATACATTGGGTGCAAAAGCTCAAAAATGTTAAGATGGGTATGATGACCATCATGATGAAGATTAGGGATGTTAGGGATTCAAGGAACAAATGTGTAAGGTTTTGAACTTGAGGTAGGGTTGGTTTCACTTTAAAGATGTTGGCCCTTTTTTAAATCTTCATTATATGCTTCAATTACAGACAATAGGGTAGACCATAAGACCAACATTGCAACAAAACGTGTCTTTAGCTACAAGTTCAACACCATGGCCATATCTTAAAAGTTCTTGCAATTGTTGAAGACACATTTGCATGTATATACCCAACATAGTAAATGTTCAAATCCTCATGCACACAATACTAGTGACATCCCAATTTACACTCATTGGAGAAGTAAGTTGCTACATATAGTAATTTGAATTTCAACCTATGAGTATGTGATAGAATTTGTAGGTGATATTGGGTTTGAAAGTGACAAGAAACTTGCAAGGTGAACACTACCCATTATTGCCATATTTGAAAACTAACTTTGCTAACCAAGTTATACACTTGCACCCATGTTTTTAGCATCACCAATTTTGAGAGAAGAGAGGTGGTGTGTGCACACAACTAAAGATTTCATAGAGCATTGCAAAGATGCAAAAATCTGCACCCGTTTCCATTCATGGGTTAGATTGTGGGAGTGTGTTATCATAGCCATTTGGTCTTGATAAGTAATTGAGTTACACTCTACTGTATGTGAGACCTCATGAAGGTTTTGTCATTCCAACAATGTTCCTCAATGCAAACTCTTAAATTTTGCAAGATCAGACCTTAAAGAACTGTGCCAGAGGTTCCCATCTCTTCACACACATTTATTAATTAGTTCTTGACCCATTTAGTCACTACTGATTCAACAAAGCTCATTCACAAATCTTTTAGGGTTTTGTTTGATTTTGGGTATATGCATTCTATGTATCCCTTGCTTTTGCACACCATGCATATATTAGGTTACGAGGTACTTAGTATATTCAACCAAATGCAACATTTTCACCAACAGTCTCTCACCATAGACCAAAATTATATGTTGATAGGTTCTACAATGAACATAAACAAAAAATAAAATTATGTAACTTTTTTTGTTTACGATTTGTTTTGTAGAATTTATGGCGAAGAATTAACGCAGGCTATTGCATCTACAAAAGGAAACTGGAGGGTCATACCCATACCAATTACAAATTTGATTCAACAAAAGTATTCCACACCCTCCCCATTTGTTTCATAATTTGTCTCCAACCTTTCATATGTGCCAATATTGTTCTACAACCAGAATTATATATAGATGGGCTATTGAGTGAGTTGGTGATTGGTTGAATGACCATGTGCAATTTGTGCTTGGAAGAAGAAGGTTGTTTGAGCTTTGGGCCTTGAAATTTAATGTATCACTTGATTCTAACCATTGATATGATCACACCCAATTACACAATTAATTGATGGGTCCTTGTGCCTTGATGTGTTTGCAGGTAGAAAAAACAAATCACGAGTTTTTCCATAAACTAGATGACTTTGCAGTATACACAGAAGCTAAAGTTCGTTTCCAAATGATGTTGCCTCCACCCCCTAGGAAACCTCCAGTTTATATACCCATGAAACAAAAGATGGAAAATCAAGCAAAGTTAGTTGCAGCTAAAAAAGCTGCTAAAAAGGCAGCTGAAATTAAGTCTGGAGTTCAAAAGAAACCTACAACTTAAGTACATGTTAGTTAGCCTCATTTGCCTACTCTTTGTCAATATTTAGGGCTTAGCATTTTATCATGTTAACATAAAGTTGTTAAATCTATTCCATTGCAAAATTGTGGCTTGTCTGTGTTGTGTTGTAGTAGTGGTGAAACAATTTTATTTCAAGTATCCTAGGGTCCCACTTGAATCGTATTGAAAGAGCTTTCAAATACTTACACCCGCAAATCACACAAACTCAATATAATTGACATGATATTGGAATTTTTCTCTCAATCATTTATGTTGGTTGCTATGTGTGAACATTCTTTATCACCATGTTAATTACAATATATTTATTGGCAATGAAAATCCGTGATGTGACAAATCCAATGATGTCCTTGAAATATATACTGAGATAATGCATTTGACATAGTATATAGATGCTTTTCAATCTTGTTTGGGCAACTATTTGCCATTTAAAAACACTTTCTGACCCACTTCAACATGAATGGAAGCTATTTTCTTACCATTTGTGAATATATTCAAAGCGATTGAGTTGCAAACATTCATGTCTAACTACAAATGCCATATGGCTACTAATATTAACAAGATCAGAAATTTGCAACCTTGTTGGGAATAGGAATTTCAACCATTTGTATACATAAATATACATAAATATACATACATATGGTGGTGTATAGGGTGAGCTAAGGAGTTGGGTGTTTGCATAAAGTAGCATTTGATTATTACTGAGTAAACAAGATTGTTATTAGAGTTAGAATGTTGTTGGCTTCACAAATTTTGACATGACAATCCAACTCAATCCAACTCTAAACTCAATTTCAAGAGTGAAATTATGCTTCAGCGCACTCTTTTACCTCATTTACACAAGAGTAGATCAATTGTTGCTGCTTGGACATTGGGATGGCACCAACTCTCCATGAAATTATTGTACCAGAAGAAATGTTCACTTCATACTGAGTAAAAATCACATATAGAAACTAAGTGGAACTTTGAGCAATTTTAATAGCCTTTTTAAGCTTTCCAAAATGTACCCCATTTTCCCTTGGGAAAGGCATAGCCACTTACACAATTCCTTGATTTTATAATTTAAATTTTTGTTATACTTGAATCACTGAAGTGAGAAGGATTTAAATCCTCACGCACTGGGTTTGTCTGCAAGTAAGATTAGAAGCACATATTTTTCTTCACATTATAAGAACAGCTTTCATGTGGTATCGAGCATCAAAACAATAAATCCTCTTTTCAAAACTGAAAATTGATTGGTGATTTTATCAGGAGTTATAGTCTCAATGTGTTTGGACCATAGAAATAGTTACAGCTTGCTTCTGCCCAAAAAGCATCTGTTGCACTGACCTATCATCCATTACACTGCTTGTAACATTCCAAATGACTTATAGAGCACAAGTTCTGTGAAATAGCCAAGTCTGTTCAAGGACATGGGTTTTCAAACTTGCCATTGTTGGACCCTCTGATTCTAATCATGTTGAGTGGAGGGCAAAAACAGAAGTGCAGCATCACACTTTCAGTAGACACAACATATGTACAGGAAAATTATATTAATCATACACAATTTCACAAATCTCTCATGAAATGCAAGCTCACGCACTAAAGGAAAACTTTGACACTCCTGAAACATCCATATTCGATGAGCTTGTGAGAAGAGAGCAATTCCAAGTGGGGCAAAACACTTTGGCAAACAGGTCCGTCTTGTCCAAAGATTCCAATCAACTGTAGCAGAAGGGAAGAGAAGTACTGCCGGTCAGCTACTATGGCTAAATGAGATACCATTTTTTTTTCCAAAGAACTATGCATAGTACATGATTGTTGGGTTTATGAACTATTAAGGGTTGATCTGATCTCGTGTAAAAATCAGTTGATCAGAGCAAAAATCAGGTACCAATGCTTACATATGAACAGTACTGTCATATGTAACATTGGAAAAATACATATATATCTGCATGAATATATTGCTTTGTTGAGCTACATAAATCATGTATGAATTTTAGAAAACAAGCGAGCTCAGAAGAAATTACCCACCTGGTGAAAATTCCCAGATATGCGCGCTTTTTCAACTTTGATTAGATGGAACTTGTCGCTGATGTTTGCTGCAGTTAGAAGGCCGCCCAGGACAGGGGATGCATAGATTAAGCTGCGCATGAGTGTTTTCTGCAACTGGATGGAACTTGTATTTGAGGTCCGCTGCAGTTAGCAGGGTGCCCAGGTCCACTTTAAGACAGGGGATGAGATTAAGTGGCACATGAGAGTTTTTCCCGGGGCTAGAGCCACATGTTATATGCGAAGCCTATGCAGTTGCAGCACATACCCATGTAACATACTCTATGAAGAGCACACTGGGATGCATATGCATATGTAAAAGTTACAGCAAACATTAAATATGCATTGCCAACGTGCTCTTAACAGAGTACGTTGCATGGTCATATGCTACCGGCATTAGCTTCGCCATATAGCATGTGATTAGAACAGCCTAAAACTCTCACGAGCCGCATAATCCCATCCTTTGCCCCTGGACGCGGTCCTTGGCGCCCTCCTAACTCCTGCAGACCTTAATACCTGCCAGAAATTCTAATGGGCGCTACAAAGCTTGCTTGCTTGGACCTAGACAGCGCAGCAAGCATGTATGATCAACATACTAACCCCAACCAAGACAAATTAAAGCTCAAGAAAGCAATATGATCATGTACATATGTAAATTACAAAGTGAAAACTGCAAGCAACAGGGTTGAAAAAATATTACCAAGCCACAGAATGTGAAAACATCCAAGTAAAAGCTGAAGATCATGGAATCAACCTTGTCATTGTTCATGACTCGTCATGCACTTTCAAAGTCCCGACGAGATACATGAAGCTGATCCAGGAGATTTCTGTTATCGTTCATGAGCTTACAATTCCCAACAAACTGCCTTTGATGTATCAGATATCGATCTTGAGACGACTGCTGGTTTCCATTTGCTGAAGGAAGTCAAGATATGGAAGGGCATTCCAACCGCCAGGACCTATCTGAATTCAGCTCCCTGGCATCCAAACCAAAAACCCCCTCCGAAGTTACTTACAAAGATCAGAACAACACAGCGCACACATCTCGTGCAAACCACAAACCCCCTTCGAAGTTACTTACAAAGATCAGAACAACGTGCACACATTTGGTGCAATCCAAAACCCCCCCTTCGAAGTTACTGACAAAGATCAGAAGAACGTAGTGCACACATCAATATATCGCTTGTAGAAGCACCTACCATTGAATACTACTACTACTACTACTACTACTACATACTTGAAGACGCAAGCATGCACAATGTAACTATGCGTATTGTTGCAAATGGATTCGACGATACTCTTCATATAGCTTTTGGTGAAACACTTCTAGCTGCTCACGAGAGATGAATGGGTTCTAGCCTCACGATGTCAAGAGAGGATGAATGCATCATGAATAGGGCCGTTGAAGGAGTACTTGGTTGATGGCCGGTGGAGCGCGCCGGCGAGCTGAGCTGCCTGTGAATGAATGAATGAATGAATGAAGGAAGGAAGGAAGGAAGGAAGGAAGGACGGATGGACGGATGGACGGACAACGAATTGGTAATTTATGGGTGGAGCGCGGCGACAGCGCCTGCTCGTTTGCCTTGTCATATGCATGCGAAGAAAGGAAGGACGGACATAGACGCCCATTATGTGAAGAGCGAATGCAACATGAAGATCGTGCCGTTTAAGGGAGTACTTTGGTTGCTGGGTGGAGCGCGGCGCCAGCTGCATGGAAAGCGCCGTTTGAGGGTACTGAGGTTGCTGGTTGGAGCGCGGCGCTTGTCATGCACGCCAAGAAAGGACGGACGTGGACGTCTACGGCAGCAGAAACACTAATTGTGTTGCTTCAATTGTTGGTGTACAAATTGCTGTAATTTGAAAGGAAATGATATTCATATTAGGAAGGCGACATGAAATTCATTTGCTTTCTTTTTTTGGGATTTCTTTTTTGCTTTTGGATTTTGGATGTAGGCGGGGTCTTCTTTTTTTTTGCCTTTTTCAAGGTGGATTCGAAAGAGTCAATTTATCTTATGCAATTGTTTCTTTTGCAAGTATATTTCCTCCAGTCCCTACATATCTCTGTCTCTGTAGGTACTTTGCTGGGAACAGTTGTTTATTTGAGATGTTGGTTTTTCAAAATTTGAAGGTTTTTTTAAAAATATTTTTAAAGGCTTAGTATTTTGGAAAGTGCATCGGAAACAGTCAATTATGCAAATTTGTTTCAATATCAGAAGTTGTTGTAATTGGGACATTGAATATTTTTTGGGTGTGCTTTTGTGCAATCGTGTCTAGGTGGATTTGGTAAGCATTCATCTATGCAACTTAAAGTTTCAACATCTACCTAGCTATATTTGTGCACAGCTCTCTCTCTCTCTCTCTCTCTATGTGTTTTGCAATAGAACTCATGAGTGGTTGCTGCAGTTGGGGCATTTAGTTCCAAAATAAAGAAATAAAGCATAACAGCTATGTTTAGTAGCATCTTAACTCACATTCCATATTCGAAGAGATCTCTAGAGTCTCTGTCTCTCCAAATCAATGCTCAATTCTCAACACCAAATTGGTTGGTTGTACTTATATGCCGTTTTTCTTAAAACAACACATCTACATAGGTAATGATTTTTTAAAGCTGTTGGTTCAAGGTTGGTGAGAAAATCATTGATGATTATTGTCATGCTAATGGTGCATGGTATAAATTCATTTCAACTGATGAGGTCTTACTTAAGGAAATTTTAATTAAATCTTTTTCTGTATTATTGATCCACGGGTTTTTGTGGTGACCATCATTTAAGTGCGCGATGCATTGGTTCCACAATGCATTTGACCACCACCTCAAAGGGAGAGAAGATAAATGCTATGATGAATCACTAACCCCAAACATCTACCCTTCTTGTAATTGAAACAACCTTCATGGTCACATAAGGATCCTTTAAATCCCAATTCCCTCAACACCTCACATTCAGTGGACATCAAACATGTGATCATGGGAGGTCTAACATTTGCCAATGTACAAGAATTACTCACCCACTTGTCCATTTTGTCACATGGAACCTTAACACATTTTTTAATAACAGGTTGTTATATTTAATAACAATGTTTGTTTGACAAATTACCTTCCCCACTCTAACAAAATTGAATAGTGCATTCAACATTTTGAATTACTTAGTAGATTATGGTCAATTTTTGTCAAATGCACATTAATAGGAATGGAAGATTGTGTGCCAAATATTAGGCCTAAAAACATTTGCGTAATTTTTAGTAAATATTGAATTCAAAAGATTTTGATTATCTTACAAGATGTGAACACTTCAAATTCCCACTAGTCCACTCCATGATATGACTAATTGGATATCTGCAAGTGACATTCAATGTCGTTAGGTTCTTGAAGTCTTGGAGGTGAGACCACTTATCAATTTTCACATCCTTGGGTTCCAAAAATGGGGAAGGTCTTGACTTCCAAAATGTCAATTATACATAATACAAAATTTTGAGGATAACATGTTCAATAACAAGGTCAGCATGACGGAAAGATACAAGTGTCCCATTCATCTCTTTCACAACCTCATAATTTTTCAATAGAAGGCAAAGAATTAAGTATGTTGGATAAACCGCAATTATTAAAAATTTACCCAAATACTTATTATTTTTAGCTTTTCTCTCTATTTGTGTTGTGCTAGATTTTTGTCTCCTTACTTTGTGTTTAGAGAACATATGATGGTTGTGGTATATATATTGCTGCATTTTTTTCCTTAAAAATTCAATCTAAACTAACCAATTGAATGATAGTCTCATCTAATAGAACTTTAAGAAACTTTTTGAAACTTCTTACATTCTTTATAATTAAAATGTTGATTATTTATTTTTGGACTCTAGCATTCTCTAAAATGTAGATAGTTCACAAATTTTTTAAATTTTCTCAAATGTGAACATGAAAACATATTTGAATTTATAAGATTTTTTATTTTTATTTTTTTTGAGTTCTTTAAACTAGGTTGCCTCTCCAACACATATTATTAACTATGCCCCCAAAGTTGCACGTGTGCATTTTTGCATAGGGTAATGGATTTGAAATTGATGGACAACAATTTTGGGATATATCTAAATAATCTATAGGTGGAAAAAATAAATCTTTATACAACAAGGATGCATATTGCATGAATGAAATTTATATATTTAGGTCAATTAGTACATACATTGTTTGAGTTGGGTTCCAATACCTTTAACTCGATAATATAGTTATCAAGTTCCAACAATTGGAAATGTACCTATGAGATATATATGGCAATGAATAAACAATAATAACCATGGCAATAGGAGTCATAAAGATCCCAATGAAACACAAAGAATCCATTGTTTATGATACAAATATGATTTAGAGTGGTGTGATGCGAGTTAATGTTATGCCAAGTTTTATACTTGGGGATGTAAATAACTAGTGAGATATCATATAGATCTAAGGGGAAATTTAAACCTAGCAACCACACCTTGCTTAATATGATAAACATAAATCTTTTAAAATGTCATTCTACCCTCTTTCAAAGTTTCACCTTCCTTCTTAAAATCTCGATTTTTTTAAACACAATTTAATTGTTAGGAAAGGTTGCTAAAGATGATCGTGAAAGATTTTATGAATTTAAAAAGTTGGAAAGCAAACATAAAACATTGCTCCAAATTTCTTAGAGAATTTGGAAAATATGTTATAAAACATAATAACACGACATGCATTTTGCAAAATAAAATAGCCACCATACAATAATACAATATGCATTCCATTTTATGAAATGTTTGCCCCTTTTTTTTTATATAGTTTTTTGGTAGTATTTTACATTAGGCAACACATGCGTAGTTAGGGCATCATTGAAAATAAGAACCTTTTCAACTCCACCTTGGGAGTCCTTATTTTAGTGATGCCCTACTCTTGGGGCATTACCCTCTACATAACGCATTTGGTACTAATGTTAAGACTACAAAGTTTGCAGTAAGATTTTTATTCAACCTTGAAATTATACTTCTAATGATAATTGCAATAACTAGACATAAGATTGCTTATATAAGACTCTAATAGTTTCATAAAGAAAAAATATGGTTTGCATGAACAAGGGCATGCATGTGAAACCTAGAAGTTCAAGTCTTGATGTGATTATATGGATAAATGTCATCCAAGTATGTTTCAAGTGCATGACATCATATATTATGTTGCAACAATAGATTTATTTATTTATTTTTTCAATTCTCACAAAACAACAATTTATTTGATTACCAATCACATTACAACAATACAAATCAAAATTTCAGAATTAAAAAATGTTATTACCTTTGCAAAAATTAGACATTTAACAAACATGGATAATATTTCTCATTTTGTCGTTTGAAAATGAATTAAATTTTATTATCAAAAAAATTGATTAAAATTACGTAAAATGTGTAATTAATAAAAAGGTAATTATTACGTATAAAAACTAAATTCAAATGTTGCTATACGTTTTTGTTATTGTTTTAACTTATCAACGATTTAGACACGATGGTTTAATTATCAAATCTCCTATGCATTTAAATCACTTTTTTTTTCCTTTTTCATTTCACTAAAAAACATGGATTCGAAAAATCATGTTTGTATATATACACAACTTACAAAAGAAAAAAAATTTAAAATAAATTATTAAATTTAACATTGAGGAATCATATTATTCGTAACATTTCAAACATGACATTTATATCAATACTTAATGAAATTAGAAAAAATACATTTAATAACGCCATGTTTTGCATTTGTGCAAAAATTCCAATTTAAAGGATAGGAACAATATGGGATACATGGGAGAATCATAAAATCAAACATATTTTAATCTTTTATAAAATGTATTGTCATGAATAACATATGAGAATTCTTCAATTGTTGATGTTTTTAAAAAAAAGTTATGGATATAAGTTCATATATATGCTAAGACGTCCATCCTAACATAATAATCAAAACTTTTGCAAGATTTTGTTGCACATTTTCATATGTAAATGTGCAAGTTCCAATAAGGAAAAAAAAATTAGTGAGATCTTGCAATTCTTGCAAATGTAAATAAAAATGATGGACCAAAAACATCTATATTTGAATTATGTGTATAGTTTAGAACACACACACACACATTAGTGCAAAAAAAGTGTTTTCAAAATTAAACTTTGTTTTTTGATAAACATTATAAATAATACAATCATTCAACCATTTGTTTTGGTTGTTCAAGACCATTATTCTCAATAACACAAACACAATTGACTAGTGTTAATAGGAAATTTTCTTATGATATAATCAATATTTTTTTCAAAACAACTAAAGTCTTGATTTATTTCATATCATATTCTACAAGAAAAAAATAGTTGGGATGTACAATTACAATTAATGACATGTAATTAATGAAAATGCTAACAACAGATGAAACACACTAAATACCCTCAATTCGTGATTGGGGTATTAACACCCAAGTCAAAAATGGTGACAACGAGTTTTAAGAGTAGGATTTTCATGCAAATTATGAGAAGGTTGGACATGTAATATTGCCCTTATAATGTTTATTGTTGCTCTCACTTGGCATTGTAATATGAATTTATATACTATGTTGAAAAGTTTTTGGAAGGATTAAGGGTTCAAAGGTTTGAGTCTAAGGCATAGGGTTTTAAGGTTTCAAACAAAATAAATGAACACAACCACAAAGAATAATTTTTAAAAATGTTTCAAGAAAATTCCAAAATCAAAATTCCATAATCAAAATCCCATGCACTTCCTCATTACAAGTCATCCTATTTAAAACTAAATATAAAATTTAAAGATTTTTCTGAAAAATTAAACTGAAAAGTAAACAATGATCATTAATTCCTTAAGCATTCATGCATTACAATCCAATTTTGACGTTATTAAATATTGAATTATTATTATGCTATTTGAAACATTATTGTTTCACAATACACAATGTTTTCTAACTGAAAAAACCAACAAACCATACATATATTGTTGTCAAAAAAATATCAACTTCAAATGTTTGTGAAATAAACATGTAATTTTGTCTATAATATATGTGAATTAAGAATTAATCAAGACATTTCTTTAGAATTATCTTGATTTCAAAGAAGATAATTAAACATAAAAAAAACCCAAATTATGAACACCCTGAACAATTTACAAGACATACAATTTGATGCACCTATAGAACATTGATCATAATAAATAATCAAACCAATGTAAACCCTAAACCTTAAATGTTAAACTATAGAGTCAAACCCAAGAAGTCTAAACCCTAAGATAATCCTAAAGCCTTAGGCACTAAACTTGTTCAAATCACCAAAACCTAAACCCTAAACCTCTAAACTTTGCCCTAAAACTTTTAAATACTAACCCTGAACCATTAAAACCCAAAACCCACCATAAGTTGAAAACCGTAAAACCTTACACCCTAAAAATCTACACCCTAAACTCCAACCATAAAAACCTAAACCTTCAATTTAAACCCTAGATCTAGAAAGTCTAAACCCTAAAACCACTAACTTCAAAAGTTGAATATAGACTGTAAACTGTCAATTTTAAACCCTAAACTCAAATCACAAAAGCTTAAACCCTCACATGAAAACCTAAACCTTGAACCCTAAAAGGGTAACCCATGAAGCACAACCATAAAACTTAAACATGTAAAAGCTAACCATAAACCAAAAACAGTAAAACCCTAAACTCAAACTCAAAACACAAACAATAAGCTAAAAACCTAAATCATAAACCCTCAACCCCTACAAGCTAACTCACCCCTAAAACCTAAAGCCAAGCCCTAAAACTTAAATTTAAATATGAAAAGCCTTTTTCTTGCAACATGAGAATAGTGCATTACTCTCCTACTTATAACATAATATTAGCTCATAAAATGATGAAACAATCATGAATTTTAACCAACAGCATTTAACATAAAATATGTCATATGATGTATTTTATTGAAGTATATCAATAAAATGGGGCAAGACCTATGTGCTAATTCAACGCATTGTTGTCCATAGATAGAGATTGATGATTAAACACAAGTAATCTCCAAAAACATAATCTAAAAATTGCAAATGTAGTTTAAAAACATAGACCAATGGAATTGAATATTGTTGCAGCATGAGAGGAAGATCAAGAGGAAGATCATGGTGGCTGCAAACAGAGTTAGCAAACATCGTTCAGTTCCTTAACTCCAAGCATGGAATATATTGTATTTTCCATTGTGGAGAAATAACAAATGTTGTGCATTGAAATCTTGGGAGATGTAGGATTGTGAGGTATGTTACCCCGTGTTCACATTCAAAGGCAATGCATTTGCTGCTACAACAAAGATGTTGGGCTCAACAGCAAATGTTGTGGCCTTTGCATACCACAACTAGTGTGAGATTTTAAGACCTTGATCAGTCAAGGAATGCCCTGTTCCCGAATGCGGCCTGTAGAGTGCCAATTCCATGTCCGACAGCATTCCTAGTTGCGACCAACAACTGGCTTCTTCAGCTGCACCCTGAACACATATATAGGCAATCTGTAGTGAGATTCCTTCTGATTGATCATGTCTTTCACAATGGGGTTTCAATAGTTTTCTAGAATTCACTAGTATTGAGCTCAGGAATTTATATGTGCAGCTATAGATGACATAGTCAATCTAACTGCAAAGCTCAAATGCAAGTCTGCTTGAGTAAATGCTGTTCAAGATGTATTTGTTGATAGTAGATTTTTTCAAGAGGTAATACGTTCAAGCTTCCGAAACTTTGATATGGAGCCAGCCCCATATGATCAGACCATGGGTTTTGTTGCATGAACTTCTACAGAAGTTTTGAGGGTTTGGAAACACTCACCTAAGACCAAACAAAAGAACTCATTGTAGGAGTGTTGGAGCTCAGAACCCAGTTGTAGCAAGAGAGAGTGCTTCAAAACCATGCAACGATGTTGATCGCTTACTTGATGAGCCCCTGAAGAGGAGAAGTTGAATGTGGAGGAGTTTAAGGTGGGCAGTTCTTCTTGAGCTTCATCTCATTTCTCGGATTGTGGTTCAGCATTGTCTTTCTTTGGAGATGAGGAGCTGAACATATCAATTAACACATTTCTTGCACTTGAAGCATATGCATCTCAACAACTTCATCACTCTCACACTAAGAAGATCATGCCAAACTTCTGCAGAAAGTTGAGGTCAAGCTGTTTTGACCACAAGCCAATTTCCAGGTCCAAACGATCTGAGAACTGAGTGTTTCAATGCACACAATACTACAGCATACAGTGAGATGTGAAGCAAGGCTAGAATATCACACACATCAGCCACTCAATGCCTTTTGCTACTCATGCAGTGCTTGCTTCATCTCCTTGAGTAAGATTAAAAAATTGATTTCTGTTCATGCTTCTCCACCTTTAGAAAGGCTTGAATCTGTGACTTGGACAACTTGTGCCAGAGGATGCAGTTTGGAAAATTGGTAGCAAAACAACAGAATTCACACAAGAGTATAGTAAGAATTGCTTTCCCTTAAACTTAGGGTTCATTTTCCACAAGGAATGTGTATCTTTTTAGCACATGGAAAATAGAGTACAGAAACCTAGTCTGACCAGTGCATAGCTGATGAAACATTTGTACATTTTCCATTAGAGTCTACTGAAAAGAAATGCACACACTCTGACACATTGGTGGATTCTATGGTTTGCATACTGAAGTAAAATGCATACCCAACAGTTTGCACATAGAATTACAACTACAGCCAATGACATTGCTATGAAACAGAAACTTGCGTTTTTTCTTACCTTTCTCGGTCTAGAATCCATGCAGCAGGACTTGATCATCCTCCTCCTCATCATCATTTTGATTGTAGTAGTTTTGAAAACACTGGACGACATATAATTCTCTTCCTGATGATGATGATGGCGATGATGGTAGGAAGAGTTTTGCTGCTAGAGAGACATGAATTGAATGCAGTTGTGCAGAGGGTGGTGGCCTGCAGCAGGTGATTGATTTTCCTGATCAAAAGAGTTGTAGAAACTGCCATATTTGCTCCCAACTGCATCAGAACTCTCCTGTACATGAAAGAAATGCAAACAATTGAGAAAGCAGCTCAGAATTCAGGAAGCATTTTGACACTGCTTTCTCTCAGAATGCAAGTCCCTTTCTCTCTCTCTCTCTCTCTCTCTCTCTCTCTCACACACACACACACACAAGAAAAGATAATGAGCATGGGCAGCAAGCAGTTTAGGGTTTAGAAGAAGAAGAAGCTCCCAAGGAAAAATATTCTAGCAAAACATTGATGGACAATTTTTTCTCATCAATCTGAAATTGGAAAAATCTTGCACATGGGAAGGGAAAGTCACAAAGCTACTACATTGACGACATCTTGCAAAAAGCTTTGAGTCGAGAAGAGAAGATCACAACCCTAAACATACCAGATCTGATCTGAGAAGCAGAAGATGTAAGAGCACACAGTGCAACGGCATTGCACGGACGAGCTGTTTTCTCACACAGAAACAGTGAAGAGTTGGAAGGAAAAATCACACAAGAGATGGGAGACGAGGAAAAGGAGGAGAACCCTGTGGTGATCGAAATGGAATGGGTGGATTCCATTGAATGGGCTGCCATTGAACTTGCACTTGCTTCCGCTCAAAGACGTGTTGTTGCTCTTCCTTCTTCAAACGCTCTTGTTGGAGCAGGTGACAGAAGAGATCCACAAGGGGCACAGAGTCCAAAGCAGACAACCACCCCTGAGAGTGCACATGACGTGATTGCCTCCAAGCAACCTTTGGCAACCACAATAACGCCATGTCGAAGAGGATGTGAGCTCAGAGAGCCCTATGGAGGAGGAGCAGGAGGATGGAGAGAGGTTGTCGCTGCCACAAGTGATGACAGACAGCGAGAAACAAATAATGCAGCAGCAGCAGCGAGAGAATGTGAAGGAGGTTTCGGTCACACAAAGAGGCAACGCAGATCCTTGCCAGCAGCTTGGGGACAGACTAATCTAAGTCAGCTCACAGTTCCATGGCAAACAAAAAATGCAGGTAAACAATTGCTGCTAGCATTTCACCATCTCTGCAACACATGATTGATTCTGTGAAAAATGTCATTACGAATTAGCAATCTCTCTCTGCAGGCAAGGTGAAAAGCAAGTTGCCATTGCTGCAGTTCAAGGGTCGCATAGTGTACAGCAAGTCAGAAGCAGAGGTAAATATGGCAGCAGAAGAGATCTTGGAAACTGTAAGAGGGAAGAGACAGGAAGCAACGGCAGCAGAAGTGGCCATGGGGTTTGACACCGAATGGAAAGCTTCATTTCAGAGAGGTAGGTAGAAACTCAATCCGTTTCTGATTAGGGTTTGAAGTTCTTGTTTGGCAAGGGAACCAATTGTTGATTGTGTGTAATTTTATTTTTGTTTGATGTGCCTGAAGATGATCTAATTCTAAGAATCATTGTTTGGAAAGAGATTTCTCCAGGGGAAGGAGCAGGGAAGGTTGCTGTTGTGCAACTGTGCTTGGAAGCAAGCCGATGTGATGTGATGCATATCAAACACTCAGGCATTCCTCCTTCCCTTCTTAGCATCTTACAAGACTCTACCATTCTCAAGGTAGGCAGCTCTCATCACTTTCTATTTTCCAGCAAAGAAAAATTCACCTTCAATACTATCCCCACGAAGTCCAATCAATTAATGTGCAATGTACAACCTGTCAATGGTGCAAATCCTTAATGAGGTGTGGAGATTTGTGTCTGACAACCTGAAAACATAATATGAGCTTTGCATCTGACAACTTGAAGATGTAAAATCACATTGTTGGAAAGCAGTTCTGTCTCATGCTATGTTTAAGACAGATCCTTCACTCTGTTTGTTGCCCCCCACCCCTAGATCCTCAAATGCATGTCTTCATCTTATGTGCAAAAGATTCTTCACATGCACCTGCAGAATCTGACCCAAGAATTGACAGGTTGGGGTAGGTATACATGGAGATGCTGCAAAGCTGCGACAAGACTATCAGATCTGGACACATGGGCTGGTGGACCTCTCCATCCTTGCTAATGCAAAGCTCACAAGTGACCCACATGCAGTCAAGCAGTGGAGTCTCTCCAGTCTTGCACAGGAGCTAACGTGCAAGCAGGTCTGGTGATCTTTTCTCAATTGAAAGTAAGGTGCATTGTTTCCTTTACTACTGGAAGTAAGATAATGATCGTCTTATGTATTGGATCAGAGATGTGTGTTCTCTTGCGCCTGCTTGCATGACTATTCCTGAACTAGAAAATACATTGGAGGAGAATGCTGTGCTTTTTCCTATGTCCATGGGAAGAAATTAGGGTTGCAGGGTTTTGAGGCAAAATGCCCTTACAGAATGCAAAGACACTGATGATTTGAAACCAGTTTTGCAAATGTTGGTTGTATCAACAGGTTGAGAAAGTGCAAAGCATTCGAACTGGAGACTGGGAAGCTGACCCATTGTCACAACCGCAACTGTTGTATGCAGCAACTGATGCATTTGCGTCATGGCATCTCTATCAGGTTACCCCTCCCGCCCACCATCATCACTGCTGCCCTTATTTACTCCATTCAATTCTCTGCAACCATCATGTCAGCTAAAACAATCTCGTGGTTTCCAATTCAAGCAGTGGCTAATATTGTACAAATGTGGATATGAAAAAAAGAGAGGTGAAAGAAAGCTGGCTAAGCAATCCATCTGCACCACACATGTTGCAGGTGCTTAAGTCCTTTCCCGACCCTGTGATAGGTTCATTGCCAGAGGGCAATTCTGATGTGAGCAAGAGCAAACCAGTTTCATAGCACTCATGTGCATCGTGAAGAGATTGTGAAAACCTCACCAGCTTGCCCTTATGTCTACACCACACCCTGCAATGCAAGTGGACTTTCAACAGAAATGATCATAAGTACAGATACAAACATGTGAGCAGGGGAAGTGCAAGCTGCAAATGGTGAGCACTTGTATTGGTCCTGCTACTTCATTATTTCCTATTTAGGAAGTCTGGTGTTGTAAACATCCAGAGTCAAAAAATATTCTGTACAAAAACTTACAACTCATTGCAATGCATTGCCATTGATGTCCTGCTTGTCCACACAGTGGAATGCATATGCAACCTGGTCAGGCAAAAGTTCAGAGGGCAAGGACTAAATTAGTTGTGATCCATTGGAATTGACTGCAGAAACATGCAAAAAGTTGTATTTGCAGCAACTTGATGGTTCTCATGCAAAATTCTCACATGTGGAAGCTATCCTGATACAATCGATGAAACAGAAAGTCAGATCCACAGCTTCATATCAACATGGTGTTGATAGATGTAATATCTCCCATAAGAATCAAGAACTAACCAATCTCACAATTAAGAAAAATCAAAGCAAGGTTAACTCTTCAACCAGCCACAGAGAACTCCAAAGAAGGAAAGACAAAACAGAGAACAAAGGACCAAGAAACAAAAACTGAAAAAGATCTAAAAAAAAAAATTAAAAACTAAAGCAGTATGAACAACAGAGCCAGTCTCACACCTGTTCCGGGAACATTAACTGTAGCATGAATGATAGTGACTTCTCTATCACAACTTCTCCACTGACTTCATCAGCTCCCTACAGTTGGTAAAGGCCAGTGAAAACACTAACCTGCACACCAAGTTTCTGCAACAAACGACAACACAAGGAGATAAAAAAAAACAGAAAGACACAACAGGATAGAAGGGAAGAACACACAGAAAAGGACAGTAGGGAAGAACAAAGACCAAGTGGGCTTACAAGAAGCTCCCCACTTACAAGACTATATAGAATCATTCAGAATACTGCAAATGCTGAAATTCCAAAAAGGAATTTTTCTTATTGAGCAACCCTCTAGTCCTTTTATACAGAATCTTTAGAGGATAGCCTTTATTCTTCAGAAGGACAATAAGACTGACCATCTGAGAGACAAAGAACTCTTTACAACTACAAAGCCTCAAAAACCTGTAAAATTGACTATTGATAACTCCCAACTTAGCAATGAACATGAGGCATATGAATCAAAATGCATTGCATGTTACAACTCAAAGATCACAGCGCCGGCACTTGCAGAGAGTTGCCTGCAACAAAACCTTCGAATGCCGTACAACAGACTGGGACTCTGCTCTTGACCTTAAAATAGTCCCCAAAGCCAAAGACACAGAGAAAACAAAGAACTCTCCTGATCACTTTAAGACTTGTAAAACTTCAGAATGACTCTCTCAGGAGCTAAAGCCTTACTGCGTTGAACCCACAAGAGAACCTTATAGGTAAAAAAGGATGTCTTAAAGAATAAGGAAAGGACTTTTAACAAGTAGAGACCTAAAAGTGAAAACAAGAGAAGGAAAAACAGACACAAATAAAACACACAAGCAAAAGGGAGACAGAACTCTCCTAAACACTTAAAGACTTGTAACACTTTAGAATGACCCTCCGAGGAGGTAAAACCTTACTAATCTTGACCTGCAAGAGAACTTTACAGGTAAACAAAGCATGTCTTTAAGAAGAGAGCTTGACAGAGAAGCAAAAAAGAAAACAGGAGAAGAAAAACTGGACACAAAGAGAAAACCTTTTTCTGGAAGGGCCCATGACTTTAGAAAAATATAAACCCTGCTTTAGAAAATGGACCATCCTTATCACCCAATATAGGTAGCTGGAGGGGCCTTACACTCCCAAAAGATAAACCTTGAAGTGCCCAGCTGATAGGTGTAAGTAATCATCTCCTTGTACACTCCAGGAGCACTCAATTAATCCTTCATTTTGCAGTCTAAGACAAGGTCTGAGCTGAGACCAAGAACAAGTATACAGAGATGCAACACAACTGTTATAATGGCTCATGACATAATTTGTCATTCGAGAGAGTCTTCTCCCTGCAACACACTGGACCTTCAAAGTACACTAAAGTAGCTATAGTATTCTCAAGCAACACAGGAATCTGCAAGGCATAAGCAGGGTGTTCCTTCTAGGGATCTATTCCTCAACACCATTTTCTTTCATGAATTTTCGATAAAGAGAGACCTGTTTCCTAGAACACAGATAATCCAGCTACATAGTCAAACCTCTGAATTGGGAGCTCCTTGCAGAATGTAGAAATACCGCCACAGTCCACATATTTTCACTTCAGGTATACTACAAATCAAACCCATGGACAACACAGCAGCCAGGTGATGAAAATCATGATAATATGCCAGATCTGCGAGATCCATTGAAACCTTGAGCAAGGGGGGTTAATGCACAGTACTATGGCAGTTCTCAGGTAGTGTATAGGTGTACTATCTATCCAAAACTTGAACATCATAACACTCTTGCTGACAATGGAACAGGCACATAGGGAGGAGCATCTTTGAATCGCTGTGTCAACCATGATTGTTGTGGGTCAATGAAATCTGGAGATAGAAATTGAGCAGCATCAGAATCTTGCAATTTGCAAGCCCATGAACAACGCTGAGATTTGTTGCTTCCAGGCCCTGAGCACTTGTACTCTATGTAGCATGCTGTTTTCTCATTGGCTCTGTCGTTCCAGTTGTTCCAACCCACAGGCAGAATGCAAGTATCCATCCAAGTGTAAGCAAAAATGACTCGTGCACATGGTGCCCACGGCCGGCCAAGATGCATGTATGGAGCACCACTGCCAGTGCCTGTAATCACACATGTCAAAAACACAAAGCCTGTGGTCTCATTTGCATTGCGGCGCTGCTGTGCTGTGATGAAGCCATTAGACTTGCAGTGGATATGGCAGTGCTCCAACAGCACTTGCCCATTCCCAAAGATGAAATCTACACTTCCCTCAATGTAACAGTCTCTGAAATAGTGCCTGCCATAGTGCAGATAAGCAGTATCCTGCCATCCCAAAAACCGGCAGTTATAGAATGCACACCGATCTGCAGTTACTCTGATGGCCACTGCTTGACCTGATCCTTGCGGTGCGCCATTTTCAAATGTGAGTCCTTGAGCTATAAAATCCTCACCCTCCACAATCACTGAGCCACAGGCAAATGTCCCTGTTCCAATCACTCGTGATGCCTGGTGATGTTCAATGTTTGTAGCAGTGTTGCTCCATGTAAGAATCGTGTCATGTGCATTTGCTCCCTGCACTTCCACCAGGTCCAAAGACTCAAAAGCCCAAACTTTCACATGTGCCATGAACTTGCACACAAAATATGATTGAATGATCACAGGGTGCAATTGCTCTCCTTTTGAGTCATTCCACTGGTTCAGGCTATCTCTAGAACCATGGTGCAGATCCAAGCATGCACTAGTACATGATCTGGACATGAAAGGCTCAAGATGTCATAATCATGTCTTGTGCACTTGGGCAGCATTGGACCTCCATAAAGTTTAAGATTCAGCTGCAGCCAATGCAAAGACTCAAACCAGAAAATGCAATTCACATCATAATTAAGCAACTGGGAACTGAAGACTTCAACTCCTTGACTTGGTGAGCCACATTGCTCTGCTTATGGCCTTTAAGAAAGGTGTACACATCCTACAAGGCAGGAGCTCCAAGGGTGGGGAACAAAATTCACTCAGGATTGTCAGGGTACAGAATGCCATTCTTCTTTACAAGAGGAAGAATCACACCTGCAAATCTGCAGTTATGAAACCCTAATCCCCAAGGCAAGACAGAAAGAATTCCTTATTCTACCACCAACGCATGACTGAGAGCTGTCTTCGCGACTCATAGGGCGACTTTCCTACTGCAAAGGTGGGATTTACACATTTCCTTCAACCTTCAAACCCGATTTTTATTGCTACTGGAATAAAGCTCCCAGTTCAGGATTCAGCACAAAGGCCTGCGGCAGTTTGAATTCAGGATCGGCTTACACAAACGGAGACAATGAAGCTTTTCTGACAAGAACCAAGGCTGCTGGGCAACTGTTGACCATCTACCCACACCCCAGCGACGGTTCAGACCCCTTTTTACCTGCAACGTGATCAGATTCTTGGTCTTGGGGACGTAAATTGGCTGTCGGTACACTCCAGCGGCAATGCTGATGACAACTCGTTGCGTATTGCAGAGCGGAACCGCGTCGATCGCCGCCTGCACTGTCAGATAGTGTCCACTGCCGTCCTGTGCTACACGCACCACCTGCCCAACGCCACGGTTCCCCGTCATTGAAAAAAAAATCTCCGGAACATGCACAGAAACAGAAGCCGAGGATGACGATGCAGCAGCAGTAGCAGCAGCAGAAGGAGGAAGCTCAAGCCCGTGCCGCTAATTGTGGCGATGGCGGCAAAGAGCTCTGCGACCGCAGCAACGGGCGCACGACGACGACGACGACGACGACGACAAATCCGTGCTTCGTTTGCAGGATTATGAACAAAATTGACCGTATTATTGGATGAAAGTGTCAGAGGCTATCAAAAGGATAAAACTAACTTCATCCCTGCTTCGTTTGAAGGATTATGGATAAAATTGATCGTATTCTTGGATGAAAGTATCAGATGCAACCAGGTATTTATGCATTTTTGCAATTAGAGACTTGGTATTATGTGATTTTGAAAATGGATTTAAATAAAGATCCTAGAAAAAAATAAAAAAATCAAAGGTATTATAACCGAATAACATTTTTTTAGAAACTTTGGATGATAATTAAAAACATACCTTTCATTTCATTTACCTCTTCTGAAATTGAGAAAAATTATACAAATTGCAAGGGGAATTATAGGAAAACCCTAAACCCTAAACCCAACAAGTTAATCATTCACTTTGTATATAAATTAGGGTTTTCCTATAATTAAAAAGTTCCAAGTGAGATGAAGTGTAATTGAATCCATTACAATTTCTTGTATCAACCTTCAATA
Source organism: Sphagnum tenellum (assembly GCA_963921925.1). Taxonomy (NCBI): domain Eukaryota; kingdom Viridiplantae; phylum Streptophyta; class Sphagnopsida; order Sphagnales; family Sphagnaceae; genus Sphagnum; species Sphagnum tenellum. The sequence goes on from OY998153.1 coordinate 12,993,628, forward strand.
TGTGGCTAAAAACCAATGAGATCATCCAATGGATGGCAATGAAGAATCTATTGCCAAAAAAATAAAAAATCAATTGTTTGAAGTGAAATCTTCAAAATTAATTATTTATTTATTTATTCAGCAAACATGTGCCAAAGTCACCAAGGTACTATGATGGGTTACCAAGGTAGAACCATGGTTACTAACACCAAGGTTGACACCATTTGCTAAGTTACTCAAATAAAGATGTATGGGTAAAGAGCGCGTCCGCCCACAACAATAAAAATGCCCTCTACAAGGCCCAGTAAAATAGATTATTTGTAATTAATTAGTTGGAAATTAATGATTTTATTATTATTATTTATTTATTTACATTTTTTGGGCAATTTGGCTATAATTATTGACCCCAGTGGTGTGGTATTCTCTCATTTTTTTAGTGTCCAATTTTTCATATTTGGAGGTCGGGTTCAGTAAAACAATAAAATGAGGGGTGTGATGGACGTGCTCTACCTAATGGGTTTTGCTTTATCTCCTTAGAAACCTTCTTCTCAGGAGTGCCTTTCTTTTTTTTCTTTTTTCTTTTTTCTTTTTCTTGAGTGGCAATTTTTCACATCTGGTGACCAACATAGAAAAAATTGAAAAAAAATTGTCTTAGTTTGTTTGGACAAAAAATCATCAAAAAAAAAACAATTGAATACTAGTTTCTGAAGAAATGTCACCACATTTTTATTGGGTTTTTTTGGAGAGAGAAAAAAGGTATTGGCAATAAATGTTAAACCTACAATGGGATGCTTCATTATGTACTATTTCAAAAAAAATTGAAAAACAAATTACCTCTTCTTAGTGTAATTTTTTCTCTCAAGTTTTCAACAAAAGGAAGAGAGAGCGAAATTAGATGCTATATTTATTTATTTATTTTCTATTATTTTTTATTTTTTATTTTTATTTTTTGTCAAATGAAAATCTTATGGTACTATCTGGACTTGAATGTTCTTTGAGACCATATATTTTAGTACCGTGGCCACTTCAACAAATGGAATATTCCTACATATTCACAATTCTCCTTCACAATTTTTTTTTATTTGGAAGAAATAATTTTTGAAAATTTCAGCATTTTTGAAAATAATATAGTTAATGTCGAATTGGCCAACCTACAAGGTATATGCTTGTATCATGGGAACTTGCAATTCTCTGACCCAAAAATATTTTTAAAACTTGAAAAGTCAGTAATAACAATAATTCAATACCTACCAAACATCATAAATCATCAATTTTTGATACCACTACAATAGGTAGGTAGGTAGGTGGGTAGATAGGGAGGACAATAGATAGGTAATTAGTTGCCCAAGTATTTCATGTAGGTAGGTGGTTAGTAGTTGATACCCAGGTAAGCTAATGGATTGTTAGTATGGAGGAAGCACATCAATCTCATAGAATATATCCAAGTTTGTTTTTGCCACATGATATTTTTAGACACTATTTTGTGCCATTTTGGCAAGTAAAGATTTGCACTCAAACACAACCCTATTTTTTATATTGGAGACAATATGTTTTATCTACATGGTCGTCAATGTTGATGTCTATGTAAATTTTTTAATTTTAGCCTCCAATGCCAATTAAATGTACACGTATTTGCAACTTTGTGAGAAAATTAATCCTTGCATGCATAAAAATAAAAGAACATGCATACTCTAGTGAATTTTTTGGGTTTTGGGTTTAAGGTTTGCAAGGCATTTTGAAAAATGAAATAACTTTCCTCTAACTAATTAATTTTCTTCTGTTTATAGGTTCCAAAAATAAAATGTAGACTATTATTATACAATACACACCCATAGTCTTTTAAATTGTTCAAAATGGATAAAAAATGAAATAATCATGCTTGGGTGAAAACACATTAAGGTGTAACAATTTTACACATGTGAAGGTTCATAATCATCCAAATTAACAATATGAAAGTAGTGTGAAGGCATCATACTTTTGAATCACATGAGTAATTTTGAAAGTTGTCATTAAGCATTCGTCATTAAAAAAAATGTTGATCTTAATTTATGTTTGGAAATTTTTAATTTGAAAAATGAGCTTCTAAATTATTACTTTCACTGAATAAAAGACTTATAAGAAAAAGCCATAATTCATGATACATAAACAAACTCGGTCATCAAATTCTTTCCAAAAAGTCCTCCTTGTATCAAAGTCATTACACTAGATTATCATTGAATCATTTCTTCATTTTAAAAAACATTATACGAAAGTGCATTAAGTTCATATTATTCAATTATGAATTGTTATAAAAAAAATTAGTATTTTTTAAAAAGTCCACAAAGTTATGACAATTCAAAAACTATTCATGAAATTCATACAATGCGATTATAAACTATGAAACATTGTAATGTTGAATTACTTATCATCTTAATCACTTTTATTTAATTGCATTTCCAATTACAAAACTTATAATCTTGCAAAAATTGCATTAGGATAACATTATATAGATAGTGTACTGTATTTTCACTTATTACTCCAAAAATTGGGGGGTCAAAAACTTGAAAAAACAATCCATCAAACACACATGGCCAAACAATCATATGTTGACAAATGGAAACTACCTACCCATCACCAAAATGGATGAAAAACAAACCAGCAAAATCCTTAAATTGAATATTCACTTAAATTGAATGTGTGGCTGAGATATAAATTAGTATAGAGTTTTTAAATCAACATTCATAGGTGTGAAAATGTTTCATGAACAATCACGAGGAGAATGAAAATTCCCACCATAACAAATTTGTGGGCACAATTTATTTTTTCTTGTAGAACCTTCATTCTATTCACCATGTCCTTCATGCCACAACTCTCAATGTTGTTTCACATTCCAAGCTTAAAGAAATCATGCATTTATCCTCCCTCTTGTAATGCTTAAATGAAGCAAAACCTCCTTTGTGATTCTTATAAGTTTTTATATTCCCAATGTTATTTTGTTTTATTCTTTTGGTCATATTGAATCATGCTTTACACATGGTCTCAAGTTGTGTTCTCTTAATCTCAATGGCTTCAAGATGTGCTCTTCCAATAGTTTTGGTGGTTTCAAGTCATGCTCTTCACCTCATCTCTATGGTGGAGTTGTGTTCTCTTACTCATCTCAGTGGTCTTGAGATTTGTTTTTGTAGTGTTTTTTACGATTTTGAGTTGTGTTTTCCTAATCATCTCCATGGTCTCAAATTGTGCTCTTCACCTAGTTTCAATGCTCTTGAATTGTGTTCTCTTAATCATTTCAATGGTATTGATTTAGCTTACTTGATTGTTTCAATGATTTTGATATGTGTTTTCTTAGTTGATTTGGTGGTTTTAAGATGATATTTTCACCTTATGTCAATGGTTTCAATTTAATTTTTCATTTTGTCTTGGTAGTTTTGAATTGTGATCTTTTGGTCATTTGAATGATCTTGATGGTTTCAAGATACATTCTTCTGACTATTTTTAACGTAGTTTCAATTAGTTGTGCTCTTTTGATTGTTTCAATGATCTTTTTTAAAAAAATCACCTCATATAGGTGTGGTTTTGAGTTGTGTTTTCCTAATTGTTTCAATGATATCAAAGTGTGATTTCCTAGTTGCATACATTTTTTAATGAAACCTTTTAATGGTCATGTTTAACCCCAAAATCTTAAAATTGGACTTAAAGACATTAATTTTGTTTTAAGGATGGGACATTTATAATATTGAAAAGAAACCTTAAAATTTTGGGGTTTTTACCATGGTGCCAATTATGTAGGTGTTTGTGCACCCCAAGTAGGGCGAAGGTGAACCAATATTTACACTAAAACCTTCATTTTCTTGAAGGAGGCCTTTTAGTGATCGTATTTAACTTGTGAAACGTTAAGCTTGGAAAGGAAGACCATGATTTCTAATATTGGGATGGGATGTTTATTATGTTTAAAAAATAATAAAAAGGAAAAAATCAAGTTTTAGCAATGTTTAAGGGCAATTATTTGATTTTAGTAAGAATGACAATTTTGGTTCTTCCAAAAATCAAAATTCTAAGAACCTATTTTTTAATAACCTTTTTCAATTTTCAAATAACTTATTTAGTTTCAACAAATTTGCCAATTTTTTATTATATTAATTATTTTAAGACCTTAAAAATGAAATTGTATCTAATAGTTTAAAAAAATTATATAACCTTGACATGTTTTAAAAATTGTTTGTTCTAAACTAGTTTTTTTACATAAGGTGGCTTCTTTCATATCTTGCAAATTACAATTATGTATAAAGGCCACTTTTGGTATTGAATGACATTAAATTTACTTCATCCTCATGCATTTGATGTTTTAAATATATAGATTTGAACAACTAGAATATGATGATGACATTAACAAATAATTATTGGGCAAGGGGTTGTTAGAATAAACTTATTATAGTTTAGTGGAAACATGTGATTACAACAAAGATTTGTGTTGCAAATGAACTTTCTTGTGTTTATCCAACCTCAATACTAACTTATTATAGTAGGCTACATTTGGTGTCATATATAGTGTAAAATCACATGACTTTTGCAATGATTACAACATTCAAGACAAATAAGCAACCCATAGACACGATTGGCACAAATGATGCATATACTAAGGATATAGTTGCTCCAATTTGCAACAAATCAAAAGCATTTCAAGCATTTAGTATATTGTTTTGATATATTCACCATCATTCATAGTTTTTTCTCTCAAGAAACAATTGAATGCCTTGAATATACATTAAATTTAGAGAAAAAAAAAAACAAGCAAATGCATATAATACTTTATTATCAATGGTGCCAAATTGTTGAACTACATATTTGATGCATCCAAGTAGATTTAACATGAGTTGCCCTTTTGCAAATTAATTGTAAAGTTTACAAATTGCAAACCAACCCATGAATCAGTGGTTACAAATGTGAAAGCAACAAAACAATTTACAATTGAATAATGTTTATAAATGAAGAGGTTAAATTAAAATACCTTTAATGTGGCAATTGTGTTCATTTGTATAGAAGTGGTTCATCACACTAAATTTAGATCATGAATAAACAACTTTAATTACATTCAAACAACTCACACCATGTGACATGTGTAAGAACACCCAACTCCACTTGTAAAAACATTCAAATCATTGCATCAATTAATTCATGATTTTTTTTCAAATGCATGATACAAAATTAGTAACGCTTATTAAGCTAAAGTAGGTTTTCCAACAATCATGCACATCAACTACTTCCTTATGCTCAAAAACACCTTCAAATTATTCTTTCAATTTTTTGGCCAATTTCACTTTAAGTTCAACCACATCCACTGCGTTTTGTAAAATATTACAATTGGAAATTAGGTCACTGAGCCAATTTTTGTGAACAAAGATCAATCACTCAAGATTGTGAGTTTGTAATTTACATCACTATAAATTGATCAACATATTAACAAGGGAGAAAATGCATTTTGTCTTTATTTGTGATTCGACAATTCTCTATGCAAAACAAATCCATACTAGGGAACATGTTTTGTGTTTCCTCCACCATAAAAATGAACATTTGATGTTATTTTCATCAATATAAAATCTTTTGAAATGTAGCACTTCTTTAGTGACATAGTCCTTTGTTAGGAATCGACCAAAAAAAGTAGAAGTTATTGGGGTTAGTGATTTCTAATCATGATCCCAAACAACTTCAATTGAACTTCATTGCCCTCTTGAAAGTCAATGAAAGAAAACATGAAATGAAGGTTTTTGTACTACAAATCCAACATAAAACACATGTTATGAACATTTTGGGCTTAGACATTTGTATGAATGAACCAAAAGACTAGGGAAAAAATGACATGACTTTTGATTTTTCACATGTATTCAACTTTGCCAATTCAACATCATACCCATTAGCCATGTCATCACCCCATTTAGGGTTGAAAAGTGCGACCATCAAAAATCAAAATTTTAGTTATAATATATAACTGTGGTCTAGAAAAAGTAAATACCTAGTTTGAATACATAAGCATGATTTTCAAAATTTTGAAGAAAAATCAAATAACCATTTAAAATCAAAGAATCACCCATAGATTGGTTTTTACCAACTAGACTTATTTTTTCCCCCTTTCAAAATCAACAATGAAAGGGTCTTTCTAAAAATTTTCCTTTTTCATCTCAAATAGGGCAACAAATAATTTGTCTTTGAATATTTTGAAATTTCATATTACAATTATCCTTAAAATCACCTTGCATTTGGGTCCTTTTTTCAACCCCCAAACCTTTTTAGAATCCCAAATGTTATTATTCACAAAAGACGAATTTGTTTACTAAAATTGATTGTAAAATATTACAAAATTTCATTTATTGGACATGCACATAGTTAGATCACATAAATTCAAGGTGATATTATTTTTACCAACATGTTTCAAAGTCAATGTACTTTTCTAAGCAATGCTTTTAATTGTGTTTTGCATTATACAACTATTGTTTAGTTCATGGACCTTAAGTCCCAATGCTAACTTTTTTTTTTGGAAGGGAATCTTTGATTTGATCTTGAGATCAATTCATTGGATTTAAAAAACCTTTGGTTCTGATTTTCATAAAAGATTAAAAGTTGGTTTAGTTCAAAACAAGGTCCAATTCTATTTTTATTACACAAATTTTATTTATTTATTTTTGTAGTACTATTTTATTCAACTAGTGCAGCACACAATTCAAAATAGATGTCATGTAGTTTTAATCATACATAACAATCAAAACTAATAGCTTGCCTAAAATGGAAGCTCATGCTTATACTTTTAAAATAACTATATATATATATAAAGAACCTATTCAAAACATGGCAAGATCCTTGATTTAGGTTCTAATTCAATTTTGAAATGAGATTGGTATTGTAGTTAGATTCCAATGGCAATTCCAACAAAAACTCATAGCCTTTAATTTAAATACCCTTGAAACGAACTTATAATTTAAGTTTGACCTTGCTTAATTTATAAAATTTATCAACATTGCATTATAGGTACCCATATTGCATGTCTTGTTGTTTCTTTCTTTTATGAATTTATTTGTCTAAACAATACCCTTTATTCCCTATTTTTTTAGTTATTGGAATGGAAGGTTTTGATTTAGTTTTGGGATAAGGTATATTGTGTTAAAAAAAAAACCAACAAAATTTGAGTTTTTACTAGTCTTGGCTGGCTTTTATTTTTTCTTTTCTTTTTGGAATGACCAATAGGGGAAAATCTTTCTGAATTTTATTTTTTCATCTCAAATAGGGTATCAAATGATCAAATTCTGATTTTTAAAAAAAAACTTGCAAGTTATGAATTTGTTTGTTTCGGCCATACCCTTATTACCCTAGTACCTTGGCCAATTCAACACTAATTATATTATTTTCAGAAATGTTGAAATTTTCAAAAATTATTTCTTCCAAATCAAAAAAATATTGTGAAAAACAGAAGAAGTTAATATTTAGGAATATTCCATGTGTTGGAATGAAAATTTCAGAATTAATTAATTAATTGACCCAGACATGTGTTGAAAATGGCCAAGGCACTACGGTAGTAGGATTCCCAACTTTTAAAATAATGTTCATTTATTATGCATAAGGGTTGTTTTGAAATACTCAACCTAGAATTTAAGCTTGTGTACATGATCTTTACCCTAACATTATATGAGGTGGTTATCACAATTGTGATCTCATGCTCGTCAAATTGTAGTTAAAAGGGGGAGCTAAAAGTGGAGATCAAATCATATGAATGCAACAAAATAAAGAGTGACACTCAAATGTTCGAATGTATAATAAGGATTCGTTCAAGAACATCTCTTGATGAAACATGAAACATTTTGGGTCACATTTTTGGTTCCATCAAATTAGCAAGTACCTACCTAGGTGGCTACGAGGGTCTTGTCGAGTCTTTAACACATAAGTAGGGTCTCTAGGTATGTGGTCGGGCCATTGATCATTGATCAATTTCAACCCTTGTATTGTTGTTGATAACCAATGATTTTCTCAACAACCCATCAACACGAGGAACCAATTTGGACTCATTTGAAGCAAATTGAATCCTTGAGTTGAACCCTAGGGTTTAGGGTTTAGGGTTTTCAAATCATGAGCTCTCCTTTTTAGGGTTTTTTTTTAGGGTTTGAATCAATCGATTTTCCCTCTAAAATGGTGCCATGTAAGTTTATCCTCAATTTGCCACTTTTTGGTCTTCGATCCTTGTCTAAAAGGATCTGGGTCCAATTTATGACTCTCATCCAATAGGATTGCTCTATTTCATTGGACCCTGGACCTTGTTCCCTCATGTAAAGTGGCCCTTAGCCTACAACAGGCCTGTTGCACCTCCTAGTAGTTCTAAGAGCTAGTAGGTGTAAGAGGTTTCTTGTAGGTGTATTCGTAAGGTCCCTCCTAGTCCTATTATAGGTGTAAGAAGGCTCCTATACACCTAAGATGTTTCCTGATCTTAGTGGCTTCTGGTCTACATGGGTAAGGCCCAAGGGTGGGAGACATTCCCAAAATCCAAGGCTAGCTATAGGCTAGGGTCTTATCTGAGGCTCCTTATTTAGGGATGCCCACCACCATGGGGGCCTTACCCTACCCATAGAAAAATGGGCACAATGTTTCTAGCGTATCTGGATGGTGTCTTACCCCTCAGAAGAATCCCTAACTCAACAGAGGATGGTACCTTATCCTAAACAAATTAATAATAATTTAGGAGTTCTTTACATTGAGTAAGGACCTCGAGTAAGGGGCTCTTCTAGGAGTTGGGCTCCCATGCTTGAGTCCCGACCCCCTTGGACCGTCATTCCCATAACAGCCCCATCTGAGGCCCTTAGTCCTTATCCTACACTTCCTCGCTACCCCAACTCCCCACCCCCAAAATAAGGTTTTCCAACAATTGTTCAAGGGTCACTTTAGATGAGGGTCCAAGGTCCATTGAGGAAATAAAGCAATCTTATTGGATGAGAACCATAAATTGGACCCCATGGCCTTTAGATGAGGGCCCAAGATGAAAAAGTCGCAAATCGAGGCTAAACTTATTTACATGGCACCATTTTAGAGGGAAAATCAATTGCTTGGAACCATGTAATTATTCTTTTAAATAAAATAAATTAAATTAAAATTAAAAAATAAATAAATAAAAGGGAGCTAAGAAGGAGCTAAAAAGGAGACCTCATGATTTGAAGAGCCATGATGCAAGCTAAGGTCCAAAGAAGGGTCCAACTCAAGGACTCAATTTGCTTCAAATGAGTCCAAATTGGTTCCTAGGAAAATTTCCTAGGACCTTGGACCCCTATCGAAAGTGGTCCTTAAGGTAGGTCTACCCTCGCTATCTTGTAAAGGACCTATCTTTTGAGGTCCCGTAGGTCCTATAGTCATGAAGGTAAGTAGGTGTAGGTAACTCGCAATGGGCCGATCCCAAAAATAACTGGACACCTTAGGTGGAGTCAAGTAGGTAAATGGTTTTTTTTTCATAAATAAAAATTATTATTTGTTCCAAAAAAATTTCAATAATTATAATAAAATTTAAAAAGAATCGGCAAGTACACTAGAATGTTCCATAAATTATAAACAACAAGAATTTGTTTATTTTTTTTTATAACCATTATTTGCCAAAATTTTCTGAACTCAAAAATCAAGTGCCAAAATTAGGATTTAAAATTTAATTAATTATTTGACAATTTTTTGCCAAATCCAACCAGGGAGTATGGTAAAAAACATTTAAAATTTAAAATTTTATTTTTTTCCAAGCAACATGTTCAAGGGAACTTATTGAAAAATTTCAAGAAAATCACCACATTTTGAGATTTTAAAAAAAAAAATTGCAAATGTTGTTGGGTAGATTTCTAGCTTACTTCATTTGTTTTGAAATTGCCATATTTAAATTAGTTGAATTGATGATTTCCCCCCCCCCCCAATAATTACCAAAATTACATTAGTTGAATCTACACTTCTTAAAACAAAAATAATTCCCAAGTTTTCTTAAATTTTTTTTGTCCCAATTTTTTTTTGTTTAGGTCCATGGGTTTTTTTTATAAAAGAATCCTCTCAATTTCTTTATACCAAAAAAATTGGCGAATTTTTTAATAATTACCTAAAATTACATTAGTTGAAACTACACTTTTATTTTTATAAATAAATAAATTCCCCAAGTTTTCTTAAATTCTTTTTCCCCCCAAAAAATGAAAAGATAAAAGTTTGTCCCAAAAAACATTGTTTAGGTCTTCCTCTCCCACAAATTAGGGTTTTAAATTTATGTTTTAAATTATAAATAAATAATAAATAATAAAATAAAATTCCTTGTGTGCTGTGAAATGGTCTAAAAATAGGTACCTACCTACCTACCTACCTACCTATTTGACCCCCTTTTTTCCTGCTTTCCTTTTTCCCTTGCTTCCTGGGATTCCTTTGCATGTTGGCCTTTGCTGTCGACGACAAAGCAGACGACGAAGAAATCGGGGAGAGAGAGAGAGAGAGAGAGAGAGAAACGGAGGAGGAGGATGGTGTAGAGATGAGAAAAAGCTGGCGTTGATTACGCAATCGCGGCGTCCAATAGGGCCCCATGTACACAAGATCAAACCGAAGAATATTTTTCCGCTGACGATTTGTTCAGAGTTTTCACCAGGACCATGCATCACTCTCTCTCTCTCTCTCTCTCTCTCTCTCTTTCTTCAATCTTCTTGTCTAGAATGAGAGTTTGAGTACCTGGTGACAGTTTGTTTGTTGGAGGATGGATTGCTTCAGGTGACGACGATTTGAATTAAAGGTTCATGTTTCATGGTTTTTTTCAGCTAGGGTTTCGGGTGTATGTCGACAGTGAGGACGAGGAGACAAGGAATCGTTTTGTTTCTTTTTCTTCGGGGCCTGTTTGAGGGAGGCATTTGTAGGATGAGAAAAAGAAGAGCTTGAAGATTTTGCTATTTTCAAGAGTTTTCTTCTTATTTTCAAACTTATTTGCATGTGTTAAGAGTGAACATTTGGAAGATTGCGGGGTTTTGTTTTCAGAGAGGCTCTTTTTTCTCTTTTTTTTAGAATAATGAGAGATTGAAGAGAAGGGGAGGTGAGATATGGAACGAGACTCGAAGAAATGTAAGGAGGAGATTCAGCAACAACAGCCGCAGCAGCGGGTTTCCGCGGCCTTGTCGGACGAGAACCTGTCCCGGATATTCGAGTTGATCGAGAGCCCGCAAGATCGGGCGGCGGTTTCTCTGGTGTGTCGGCAGTGGCGGCGCGTAGACGGGAACACCAGGAAGAATATCACCATAGCTAACATGTATGCCGTGGCACCTACGGCGCTCACCAGCAGGTTCAAGCAACTGGAATGTATCAATCTAAAGGGCAAGCCGCGGGCGGCAGAGTACGATCTGCTGGTACACGATTGGGGAGGATACGCGGAGCCGTGGCTGAAGGAGCTTACAAGAGCCTACGAGCGCTTGAAGACGCTGCAACTGAGGCGGTTGGAGGTTCGAGACGCCGACCTTCAGCTGCTGGCTTCCGCTCCGTTCAACGCCTCACTACAAGTGCTGCATCTGCACAAGTGTTCGGGTTTCACTACAAGGGGTCTCATCCCGCTCTGCCGCTCCTGCAGGTGAGCGCTGATGGTGACTTCGGGGATCTTTCAGCACATGACCGCATATGGGAAAAAGTGCAACAAATATAAGTCGGTGATATGGATCCATTTGGACAAGTGCAAGAAATACAAGTCTGTGACAAGAATCCATTTTGAACAAGTGCAAGAAATACAACTCTGTGATATGAATCCATTTGAAACAAGTGCAAGAAACATGAGTCTGTGGCATGAATACATTTGAACAAGTGCAAGAAATACAAGTCTGTGACATGATTTGAGTGAATTTTATTTTATTTCTGTGTGTGAGTGGGTGTGCAGGTCCTTGAAGGTGCTAAGCCTAGAGGAAAGTGATGTAATTGATGAAGGTGGGGAATGGTTACATGCTTTGGCTCAACACAACTCAGTTATAGAATCACTCGACTTTGCAGTTTTGGGTTTGGACTCCGTGTCAGTTCAAGATTTGGCACTCCTTGCCGGAAGATGCAAGTCACTGGTGTCCCTTAAAGTTAGTGACATTGATATGTCAGAACTCGATGGGGTTTGGAGCAAGGTGCCATTTCTCAAGGAGCTCGGGACAGGGTCTTGCAATGATCTAGGGGATGAAAAGAAGGGGATGGCTGTATCCATCAACTTGCCACAGCATCTGACGTCGTTATCGGGTCTGTGGGCCATGCTTGATGTTGGGTTGCAAATGGTTCAACCTGTGGCTGCAAACCTGAAAAAGCTTGACTTAAAGTTCACTCTTCTGAGCAGAAGAGGCCATTGTGAGCTTCTAAGTCACTGCTTTGCACTGGAAGACTTGCAGGTGTGTATGCATCATTTGGTGTTACAAGCTTGTTTGAGTAATCCCTTTTGAATGCATAGCTCTGTTGTCACTCCTGAATGTTTTGTTTAAGACATCTCTTTCCCCTGAGCAGGACATACTGATGATAAAAGTGTAGGGTAATGTCCTTGGCTGGGAGCATTACTGGAATATGGGCCCTTGTGAGGTGGAGCTGAGGCAGGCCTAATTCCGCTAATGCCTGCAGCTGAGGGTATTACACAGCATAAAAATCGACATGTTTTTAATTTTTATTGTTTTTACTGTGATATCCGTTGGGTGTCAACTAGGTATCATGCTAACTACAATTATGAGTATTGCAGGCATTTTGAGAAGTGAAACACCCGCCTCTGTGGGTGTTTAGCTTTTTGAAATGGCTGCTGACAGCTGATTACAGCATATAAGGTGTTCTCCATTTACACTGCTGCAAAGCACAGAGGGTTTTACAAGCCTTTGATTGTTCATGAAATTGTTGGTTCTGTATAAAACAGGTCTCATGTATTCTAAACTTCACTTCTATCATGGAGTGTCTTCCTTTTAATCCCTTTACACATTTTGGTCTCCTCCTGTGGTGGGGTGGAAATATATTAAATTCTTAGGTCAAGATTCCTTTAATTATAGAGATATCACAAAGGACCTGAGCCTCTTCAAGGTCCAGAGAATTTTGAGTAGTGATTGGGCTTGTTACAATTTCGAAGTTTTTCTTAGAATACACTTTGGTTATGTAATTTCAGCTGATGAAGGGTCTCTATGCCTTAGGCTGTGGGTGCTTTATGGGGCCAAACTAAAATGACATGAAGCTCACCCTTTCAAGCCTGTTGCAGCTTGAATGAGGATTGTATTGACTTTTTGGTTCAATGCTGTCTCGAGTGCTAGCCCAATATCATGACTGTTTTGTGTTGGTTCCAGGAATTCAGTATCAAATTTTGTGTAGTTGGCTGTGTGGAATTTTGAGCAGATTATTATGTTCTTATCTGCACCCATAGTTGGGAGCTCATGAAGTTGAGTGGGAAATCATGGCAGCTAGTCACTGCTATTCACAAGGAAGGTGATGGTCAGATACTCTGTGAGTAGCACTCACAAGGTTATGACCATACTTGTTATTGTCATGTTTGGTTTGATTTGATGTTAAACTGACATTACAGGTACCTTGAATGGCTGAATGTGCTGTTGTGAAGTTTTCGCTGCAACTCATAATATGCATAATACTGTTTTGTAGATTGCAAAGCACTTTTACTCATCCAATTTTGAGGATCTGTGTGGGCAAGTCTGATGTTGGCAGGTGTTTCTTGGAGGCAGGTACTTAATGTTCTTGGGGATGAGGGTTTGAAAGTGCTGGGCAAGACATGTAAGGAGCTGAGGCGCTTGCGAGTAGAGGATGATGATGCAGGCTATATATCACACAGTGGTGTGGTTGCTATTGCACAAGGTTGCGCAAAGCTGCGATATCTGGCCTTATATGTCTGTGATATCACCAATGCTGCACTTGCTATGGTGGGGCAGGGCTGTTTGCACCTCACAGATTGCCGTATTGTGCTTGGAGAAAGGGTCAAGAATTTTGCAGATTTGCCCCTGGATGATGGTGTGAAGTTATTACTGAAGGGCTGTGTGAACCTAACTCGATTTTGCCTCTACCTGCGGCAAGGAGCACTAACAGACCAGGGACTGGCTTATATTGGAGAGTATGGGCACAATCTCAAGTGGCTGCTCTTAGGTACCACAGGAGAAAGTGATATGGGTCTTGCCAGTCTTGCATATGGATGCCAACAACTGGAACGCCTGGAAGTACGAGACTGTCCATTTGGGGAAGCAGGCTTTGCTACTGCAGTGGTGGCAATAAGTTCCTTGAAATATCTGTGGGTGCAAGGCCACCACCGAGTCAGTGAAACAGGGGTGCAACTTCTGGCTCTGTCTCGCCCATATTTTCACATTGAAGTGTACCCTGGTGCCCAGGGACAACCTGGGCAGCTCTTGGCATACTATGCACTAACAGAACCACGCACTGATGGTCCCCCTGGGATGAAGGTGCTTGTCTCAAACCCACACAATCATCAGCAGGACATACTTCCATGTATTTTATAACTTGCCACTTTCTGGCTGAATCTAGGCAGGGATCTATGCTGTGACAAATGCATATTCCCAATCTGAGACTGTGTCCTGGAGTTGGTTGCGCTGTGCAGAGTTGAAGGTCAATGCTGAACATTCTTCATATGGTACATTGAACTCAGGAAAACAAGAAAGTAAAACAGAAGATATGTCATGATGCTGAGACTTACATTTGTTGGCACAATTTTGCCAATAGACTATATTTACATGCTTATTCAAGCTGTCATGCAGTTGTATGTAAATCAAATTGATGATTGGAACATGTGTATGTATTGAGATCTGTTGACAACAGATTGGAAAGTGGAACAGCTGCTGGTAGTCAACCCATCCTTGGGTAATATGCTGCTGAGGCCTTCTTGTTCTTGAGAAAAGAATATGACAGTTTGCTTGTTGACATCTTTGTGCCACTTTTGACATTGTACAGGGACAAGTGAAAAATGAAATGAAGCTTACACTCACAAGCTTGTTGCAGCTTGAATTTGGATGCTATTGAGTTTTTGATTAGCTCTTGTCCCTCAACAATCTTCCTGTTGCATCTGGAAATGCATGCAACAAAAGTTCTGGATGCAGATTTTGTATGATGGTTTTCCCAAAATTTTGGGGAGTTATTTTTACACTTACCTACACTAATGTTTGGGAGCTGATGATGTGAATGGTAGTTATGGCAGCTTGGCACTGCTGTTTCGAGATGAATCTGAAGGTCTGAAACTTTCTTAGCAACTCTAATAAGGTAATGGTGACCTTATTTATAATAAGGTTAGATCAGCCTCACAGATGCTGTGCTGTGCTGCTACTGCAACTTGCCATAAGGTAATTGGATTCACCATTGGGGCTTTGAGAAAGTTTACCGAAATGGCATTATGTACTTTACTCTGATCAGTCATATGATGACCTGTACCCAAGCTGTTCTTGTTGACCTCCTTGAGATAGGGAGGGTTGAGAGCTTGAAATATTGAGAGAGAAAGATACCAATCTGTCTACAGAAGCTCTCTAAGAATTCAATATTGAAGGTAATGAGGAATCAGCTGCATAAATAGGGGTGTCAATATGATTTACAGTGTGATCTATTTACAAGAATTGCTTACAACAGGTAGTGGAAACTATGCTGTCGATATAAATTTCAGTGTGATCTATGTTTGAAGAATTACTTATGGTACACAGTGAAAAATGTGTTGTATAATTTTGGTGTATGTATTTGGTATTATCCTCGAGTACTAGAACCAGAGTATTTTTTGGTGAGTTATGGAGGGAATTGTCATCAGCTCCCAAAAGCTGGTAATTATGGTTTCTGCAATGCATACATGTGTCCATGGCATCTAGTCAGATAGTGAGAATGTTAAAAACTCTAGGATACAACTAACAAAAAGCATTTAACAAGCTAAATGCTGTGTGCAGAGAGAAAAAATTTAGGGGTTAAGGGTTGAATCCAAAGTCCAGAAATTACAATGACCTTTGATCAAACAATAACATATTCAAGATGGGTTTTCTATCCTTTACAAGTAATAATATGACCACATTTCTCTAACTTCAAGATGATAAACTCTGTCACCCAAACAATGGGATTGTTCAATTTGTATACCACCCAATCTCTTCACTTCGGAATGACAACTCCATAGACCAAACAATGGATTGTTTGATCGTAATTATACCAATAGAATGCAACACAATCTTATGAACAAAACAGACATTTATTCACAACCCAACCTTTGTTTTCTTCTCCTTACCTCATAGGAAGACACGATTCAATCATTTCAAGTACATGAAAAAGTCAGGGGCACAGTCTACTCAATACCTGCAACAATCTGTCGAGACACTCCAGTGTGCTGACAATGCAGGCACCCATATCACCATCCGAAGCACATGCCTCATGAACATCCTACCAAAATGCATTGTTGCTGTTTAGTGCAGCAAAATGGTCACATACGGTGTTGAGGGGGTTAAAATATGTTTCCAATACTGACTTTCTTCACCATCATTGCCTTGTCATCCTCCTCATCTACAATGGATTTCCAGATAATATCCTTCAGCTGTGCGCACAAGTTCTTGTAAAACTGCACAGGTGTGTCCGAAAAAAGAGAATCAGCATGAAAGTAAAAACCCCACCACAAATTCATCAACTGTACACACAACTTTATTAGAGCACTGGAAAACAGTGCGGTGCTGTCTAGCTGGGTATACCTTGTGGTATTCCAACGTGTCACCAACTGCCTTGCGTACCTCAACCATGAACAATGAAGGAGCAACTTCAAATACCTGCCACATAATACACAATTAAGACTCCAGGGACAGTGTACAATCCACAACAAATGCAAAGAAAATTCACAATAACACTTTAAAGTAATTATTCTGTCACTTCAAGCCAAACCAAAATAAAGAAGGCATGAATATAAGTGAGGTCATAACCTTGTGAAGTCACTCACACAGCATCAGACCATCACCCTTTCATCAGGAGCAGCAGTGACTAAGCTGCCACTACTCCCCACTGACTTCATCAGCTCCCAATGGTGGGTGTAGATAAAAGTATGTAACAATCTGCTTAAAATTTCAGGCAACCAGTACACAGAAATCTGCACCCTGAGTTTTGTCACATTTCAACCCATTCATGAGTTTGGCTAGAACTCCAGGTAGCATATAATTCACAACTAGTGTGATCTGAAGGACAATGACAGGCTTGGGCAGTAATCACCTCAATTGCAACAGCAAGCTGGCCAGCATTTCCACTAAGCCCCTCCAGCCTCATCTGCACAACCATTAAGCCAGTCAATAGGTAACAACCAAATCTCCCTGCAGTTGGACTCAACCCACATCCAAATGCACCATGATTCAGTAAATTCTTTTTTGCAAAGAAATCAGTTCTGGGCCTACAAAGAACGGAATTTCAAGGAACGAGGCAGAAACCCATTGAATCATTTACAGGAATTTTCAAATCATCCATGCCTTGAAGTTGCGGATTTGAACACTAAAACCCATTGACTTTGCAGAGGTGTCAATACGAGCAATAATATCCTGAGCTGGTCTTTTTGAAGTGAATCGTGTTTGGCGCTTGATATTATCCTGCACAAAGAATTGGTGATAAAAATGCAACCTCTTTCTTTCCTCTTCTTGGGATGACATCCACTCAAAGCGAATCCCTCCATCCACTCATGACCAACAACTTCTCAAGTTCTGAAAATCAACCTCTGATTGAAAGAAGTACAATAAATTAGAAAAAAATGTGTGAACTCACCTGGCGTCTGTCAAATAAAGCAGAAAGGTTGAGTCCTTGTGAAAGACTGATCAGTTCAAATGCATTCATCATAGATGGTCCAGACTCTTTGACCTCTTTCTGTACTTTGACATACATTTCCTGCATCCCCTCTAACCCACAAATGACTTAAACAGATGACCAAGTAGCTTTCATATTCCTGACAGGCCATACAGACAAAACTGTAACAGACATGAGAAGAAGGCTTGGCTAACCTCAGAGTCGCTGAAGACAGCCTGGACATCATCAAGACTAACATCTCCATCCTCATACATACGCACAGGCAGATAATTCTTCTTGAACCAGCCATCATTCCGAATCCCTGCCACCTTGATGCGCTGCACAAGTTTGCAACACATCATTATCTATTTCTGTGGTGGAGCCATAAGAATCTCCACTGCACAATTCACTATGGACTAACAAGTACTCTCACATGTACAGCATTCTGTGTCTAAAACACCGCAACCCATTTGGCCTAGCAGGGGTAGAATCTTACTGTGGTCTCTTGCTCCAAGTATGTGCTAAGAAACCTGAAATTCCCCTCACAGCCTAGGATCTAAAGAAGGTCCAGATTCAGATGGATTCCTAGAATCTGAAAATTGAGGAAATAATTGAAACTTAGTGACCACCATCAGTGTACAGGTCACATCCAGATCACTAACCATATTTGGTCGTGGGTTCAGAATTTTTGAGATCAAAGCTTTGGCTCCTGATGAGAACCAAAATGGGTATGAAAACTCAGCCAGTTGAATCTGAAAAAAGCACCAGATAGCAACCCCCAACAGTGAAAAAAATACCCTCCTTGATTGAAAAAGGGCACCATTCGGGTATTCCTTTGGCTACAGAAGCATAGGGCCCACATTCTTTAACTTTCCAAGCTTCCAACTTTTGAAAAACACCATCTACCTCAGAGAAGCTGAGCACATGGCAACTCATAATAGAGCATGATGAATGACCAATTAGAGCAAAGAACCCACCTTGCGGTAGAGTGTAAGCAGATCAGTCTCATCAAAAGGGAGGAATCCAGCCATCAGAACATAAAGGATGACTCCGCAAGACCAGATGTCAGCCACTGCACCATCATAGCCCTTGTCGTTAAGGACCTGGCCCCATGACCAACCATCCCAGATCCTCAGACACCTACACTGCTCAAGCATACCTACCAAATTGGTCATGTACACCACTACCTTTTACTCCAGCTTTTCCCAAACTCTGCGCTGTGACTTGCAGAATGAAAATCCTCCATGAACAAAACTCAAATGATTTTCCACTTGTTACTGATGGGAACTGGGTTACTGATATAGAGAAATCCAAGATTGTCCATCCTTGAATTGTGGGTAATGGCATGTGGTGAACAAGGGAGAGAAAATTTTTGTCCCTAATCACATATGTACCTCAGGAGCGACATAGTTTGGTGTGCCACAAGTGGTGTGTAAAAGACCATCCTCCTACAGCAGCAGAAAGAGATAAAACCCGCTCTTAGGTATCTCAGTTGGACAAAAACCAGAGACAAAAAGGAACTGATTTATGAGAATTTCCTGGTGTCTGCACAGAGCACAGCTTTGCAACAAAAATTGAAAACCCATGCTCCCACTTTGTTGAGGTGGGTGCCTTACCCTAACTTGCTGTGGAAGTGCACTTAAACCAAAATCTGAAATCTTCAAATTTCCAGCCGAATCCAAAAGAAGATTCTCTGGCTGCAAGCACCCAATATTTTCACACAGTGAAAAGATGATGATCATGCAGCTCACAATATACATCTCACAGGCCACTAAGCTTCTTCTCCACAGTGTCCAGCATATCAAGTCTAGTACCTTCAAATCTCGGTGAGAGACACCTTTGCTGTGACAAAAATCAACTGCATCAATTAACTGCTGAAAGTATTTGCGTGACTCATTTTCACTCAATCTGCCTTGATGCACCTGCAAACCCATCAGCAGTCGAAAACCCTTTAGTTGATTTCTTGGAACAGTTGTAAACAACTCAAACAAATTGCCATAAAAACACATCAAAGTGTTACACCTCTAACCCTAACAGATTAGAAAAAACCCAGCAGAGGAGTGATGAGTCCAGTCTGAAGCTTTACAATTTTGTCAAAAAGTTCCCCCCCTTTGACAAACTCAAGGATGATATAAATTTTGGTCTGACTTGCAAGCACCTGTAGACAATAAAAATTATTCATTTATGATGTTAGTACAATTTCTGCTGACTATCAAACACTGTTGATCCTAGCATTTTTTGCTCCTATGCAAATTTGAGATGGTCTTGGTATGTGTGCCCCGGCAACATAAGATTGTTGATCCTGGCATCTTTGTTCCTAGGCAAATTTGACATGAAAGTTTTGGCATGTGCGTACCACCAACAATCAAACACTGTGATCCTAGCATCTTTTGCTTCTATGCAAATTCAAGATGAAGGTTTCGGCAGCATGTGCACACATACCTCATGCAAACAAACCACATTGGGATGTCTCACAATCTTCATAATACATATTTCCCTCTTGATCTGTAATAATAGAGGGGTAAAAAAGGCATCACCATATACATACACAAAATGCCACAAAAATTAGTACCTGCAACCTTCATCACAAAATCACCAAAAACTTAACCCCTAAAATTGGAAACTGTGAGAGGTGTTCCAAAGCATCACCACACACACACAAACTCAAAATGCCACAACATTCATACCCACAACCTCACTCACAAAATCATTACAAAATTAAAACCTGAAATTTGGAACTTGTGAGAGAAGTTCCAAGGCTGACCACACACACATAAAATGCCACAACATAAATACCCGCAACCTTGGTCACAAATTCAATACAAACGTAAACCCTAAAATTAGAAAATTCCAACACGAGAAAAGTTCCATTTGGAGATTGAAACTGTACCTGATCCACCATTTTATGTTTGAGGACTGTCTCCTTGTCCAACACCTTCATGGCTACACTCTCCCCTGTTTCTGTGTTCTGTGCAAATTTCACCTTGGCGAAATTGCCTTCCCCAATGGTTCGTCCCACTTCATATTTCCCAACTCTTCTCATGCCCATCTTCTCTCTTCCCTCCCCCCCAAACCCCAATCTCTTCACCACACTCAAACCCTAATTTTTTAACACCTTCATAAAAGGAAAAAAGACACTACCAAATTCCTCCACAATTCGCACTAAAAACACATACACCCAATCCTTCCATCCTCTCTCTCTCTCTCTCTCTCTCTCTCTCTCTCTCTCTCTCTCAGAGTCCAAAATCTCTCAACCTAATCCAAAATGGATTCTCACAAAGCAACACCTCCACCAAACTCAGCTCAACTCAAACTCAAATTCAATCAAATCAACTCAAAATGGGCTCATTTACAAACACAAATCCATCAAGCAGATACTAGTCTAAGAGACTTCAACTCAAGTCAAAATGAATTCATTTATAAACGCAAACCCATCAAGCACATAATATTCTATAAGACTTCTAACTGAACTCAAGCTGGGTTGATTTATAAACACATATCTTTCAAGCAAATCGTAGTCTAACAAGACAACAATTTTCAACTCAAGATGGGTTCATTTAGAAACACAGATCCAGCAACCACATAATTGTCTAAAACTTCAACTCAACTCAAAATCGGTTCACTCATGAACACACACATCCTTCAAGCAAATAATTGATAGTCCATTATTGTGAATTCATGAATCCTTGCCTTACGGCATGACCCAATTTTTCAAAAACACTATCAAGACATGGCAATTGTCCTTTAGCTCACATGGCAATGGGATATCTATGCCTGGGTTGGGTGCATGCGGGGGTTGACAAAAGAGAATCCAGGTTTCACACATAAGAGAGTTGTTATCTGTAAAGTCTCGCTATTAGGGGCGAGAATGGCCAATTTCCTCATAATAGGGCATCAAACGTGTAACTGGGAATGAAAATTTTAACAAAGCAAAATAAATGGGACTTAAACTAGTTTTTCTACCAATTTTGGTGGTAAACTGAGTTACATCCTGTCTTTCATTTTTCTTGAGCGCCTTCAACTGCTGCTGAACTAGTTTTTCTACCAATTTTGGTGGTAAACTAAGTTACATCCTGTCTTTCATTTTTCTTGAGCGCCTTCAACTGCTGCTGAACTAGTTTTTCTACCAATTTTGGTGGTAAACTAAGCTACATCCTGTCTTTCATTTTTCTTGAGCGCCTTCAACTGCTGCTGAACTAGTTTTTCTACCAATTTTGGTGGTAAACTGAGTTACATCCTGTCTTTCATTTTTCTTCAGCGCCTCCAACTGCTGTTACATATATTTTCACTGCTCCTATTTGTACAACTACTTTAATTAGTCTCGAACCTTGTGCATTAAATGCCGAGTTTCAACATTTCATACTGAGATTTACTAAAATTTCCTTGCGTTGTGGATACCACTGGGAAGAGTGGATAGGGGGGGTGAAAGCAGGCCCAAAGACAGGGTGAAGACAAGGTGACGTTACAGATATGTATGTTTGAAGAGTTATTTTAGCTTTAAAAAATCATTCCCAAGATTGAATACCCTGCAATTTTTATAATCTCTTAATTTAGTGGGAATCTCTCTACCAATGTTAGTTTGGTATGCTACTTTTTGAATATTACAAGGTTTTTAATAATTTCAAAACATTACTTTGGCATAAGTAAGGTTTTTGAATTCTTAAAGACCGCAAACTTATATAATATTTTAATATGAGGCTTGTTATGCTCTACAAGTTAAGTTGACATTCAACCTTATCAAAATTAACAAAGTCATACAGATGAAAACAAGCACACCCAATAAGAAGAACAAGCTAGTGGTTTATGTGTTTTTAAACTTGAGATTTTTGTGATTTGAAAGTGAATTTTTTTGAAACATGAAAAAAAAATTTCAAAGTCAAACCGTGAGAATAAAGTTTCCCAAATGCAAAACAATCATGTTCACATTGAATTAGGTTTCAATGACAAATAACAAATTACTAGTGTGAACCCGGTGCATAATGCACCCCGTCAATCCCCCCACCCGGTCCTTCGCATTTCCCACTCCGGTTCACTTCCGCCTGTTAAGACCCCTAGAACCCCACCCCCACCCCCTCCCCCCCTCCACGAAAAAAATAAAAATCATGACCCTCCTAAACTTTTAGCCCAAAAAAAGCGCACCCAAATCTCCTCACCCACCTTCCAAATCCCAAAAATATCTCCCCCGTCAACGATGACAGTTGTTGCGCAAAAACGAACGTAAAACTAATAGTTTTTGGCCCCTCAAGTTCAGGGGGACGGTTTTATTAAAAGTGACCAGGGTTTCAAGACCTCGAGAGATGGACTGCCTGACAGATAGACATACTTACTGAATTAATATATAAAATATAACTCTAATTTCCCACAACAAATATGTTATAGACAAGTAAAATATTACTTTATTTCTTCATTCATTTTTATAAAAAATTCAAGCATATATCTACAAATAATCAATGGAAAAATTATGTAATTGCAAAGGAAAAAAACTTGAAAGTCTATTTTCCTAAAACCAAAATCAAGAATATTAAAATATATATGTAAAAAATGTATGTGTTTCTCACATATAAAGTCCAAGTTCAAATTTAGACTAAATCCTAGCCATTTTCAACGCCTTAAAATCACTCACAAACTAGTTTTGAATTATATTGATCATTATAATTTCATCACTTCATTTTAGTTAGAAAACCTATGAAGCATATCCACTTCATGTCGTACATCATATAATAATTTAACAGATAATAAACTATATAATACATTTCAAAGTTATGTAATTAATATTTTGTTCATTGCAAGTTTTGGAATCAATCATGAAGCCTATATTGACACTTTGGATTTTTGGCCTATTATTAAATTTTTGTTATGTGCATTTAAAAAATATGAATCTTTCAAATCATAATTTCACGTCTATACACTTGGGAAGCTAAATGCCAAATGAGTTAGATTGTTGTGAATTATTTTATGGTTGGTCTCAAAGGCTTCGTGTCACAACTTTAACATGAGTGCTTAACCAACTATAAGATGGGTCCAAGAATTCTTTTTTTTTTGAATGAAAGAATTTTCCAAGTTTCCTTTAAAATTGGGCCACAAAAAGGGTCAAGGAGTGAAGCAAAAACAAAAGAATGTAAACACAAATGTGCAATGATCAAAAGGAAACATTCCCAAAACTTTTCAGTTGTCCCACTTTGGGATTTGAGGGTCCTAAGGTGTTTCAAATCTTTGGATTAAGCCAAGGTTTGAGGAGTAAACCTTTTCCAAATTGGGTTATCTTTAAACCATGTTGAAAGGGTCTTGAAAAATATTACAATAGAACAAAATCATCTACAAAGTCCCATAGTTTAGGGGCAAGGCTTGTTAGTTTTAGCATAATTGTAATGTGGAATGAAAAAATTACAAAGATAATAAAGGATAAACTAGTTTATGCACCAAATTTGGAGCAAAAACTAGTTTGGTCCCCTATTCCACTTCTTTGTTGTGTGTATGTGAAGGAGATAGTGTGAACTGTCTTTTACAAGTTTTTATTCTTCATGCAAGTTTTTTTTTTACTCAAAATATTCGCTTTTTTTTATGCAAGCACAAAGGCATCATAGCATGGAAATGTGTAAATAGGGATAAAAGAAAGTTTTGTGACTTCTTAGTGAAGGTTTTAAAACTTTCATTAGCAGCAAACTCAAAGGAAGAACAAATTACATGGTGTGTGGAAGAAGAGTGTCATAAAGGAAGAAGAATAAATGCTCAAAAAAATCCCACCCTTCTCAATTAGAAGATGAGGTTTAAGTTTCCAACATTCACTCTCATGATGGTTTTTTTTAATCTTGGGGCTTCTAAAACTAAGAATTAGGGTTTATCCTTTAGTTGGCAACTCCATTTCATCATTTTGAATGTTTTTATCATTATTAACATGTCTAAAACTTTAATGAAGGTTTGTCCTTTACTTACGAACTCAATTCCAAAATGTTAAATGCTTTTGTGATTCTCAACAATTTTGCAACATCCAATGAAATTTTATCTTTTCCTTGGTAGTTCTTGTCCATTTTTCCAAAGTTTTATGAATATTGGCACCTTTGAAACATTGAATTAAGGTCAATATTTTATTTGGTAGTTCAATTGCATCCTCTTGAAGGCTTTTGTGAATTTTGGCACCTCCAAAGCATTATTGAATTAAGGTCTAACTTTTATTTGGCAACTCCATTTCATCCTTTTAAATGGTTTTTTTAACCCAATTCACTTTATTTTGGATTTCATTTAGGTTTTATTTAATTTAATTCACCTATTTCATATTTAATTCAAGTTTGTTTAGGCCGTATTCAAAAAAAATCGATTCATTAAAGATTATTTGGACTTCATTCAAGATTGTTTCGATTGTATTAACTTTTGTTTCAAGTCCTTAAGGGTTGTTTGGATTTGATTTATTTCAACCTTATTCATTTTAGGTCATTAGATTTTTTTTCGATTTGATTCATGTCTATTTGAAGTTTTTTCACATGTGTAAACTTTTATTAATTAGGATTGTTCCAAGATTTGAAAGTCTAATTACACTTACTTTGAATTTGTAAACCTCTATTAAAACTAAAACAAATGCATTTGGAAAAAAATAAAATTGATTGAATGTGAAACTATGTGACACGATGATCATGTTAGATAAAAAATAGTCAATTTGAAATTTTTCATTATTTTTCAAAAAAATTCATTAAATGTGACACTATGAATATACTAGATTAAAAAAATCAAATTTGAATTTTTTTCATTTTTCTCTCCAAAAACTTGTTTGAATTACAATATGTGACACTACGATTATGTTAGATTAAAAATTAATTATATTTGGATTTTATCAAAATTTTCCATAAATCGAAATGTGGCACTATTTGATATTATGACTATGATGGATTAAAAATAATCAAAATTTTCATTTTTTCATTTTTTCCCAATGAACTTGAACATGTTAACACTTGTAATTATTGTTGCAAACAAGATTTGATGTTACATAAAAGTCCTTTAAAAAAATATTTTTGTCATTACTTTAAAAAAAGATGTCCAAATCACCCATGTCTGATGAAACATCATTGCTAGAAAAAATCATGGAACACAAGAAGATACCCTTCAAAATCCCATACGAAAGCTTTCCAAAAACCCCTAGAACAATAAGAAAAAATGAAAGGCCTTTAATTTATTTTATTTTTTTTTTAAAAAAAAAAGGACAAGCCAAACTCAAAGGAACTCTCACAAGTGAAAATGTTGTGATATGAATAACCTTAAAAGAACAAAGTTAAAAATGTTTGCTTATATAGTTCCATGCAAAATAAACTTTAAAAATCATCTTATGTAGTCCATAGAGCAAACTTCAATGTACTTTTGTTGTGAAAACAACCAAAAAATGCCCCAAAACTGCAAACCATATAAGTCTTTCATATAGAAAGACGTTTTTAAAAAAATTCAAACTTTTTTCTATCTCCAATTTATATCATTGGTCTTCGATTTCATTATTTCATCCCTAGTTATGGGGATTTTACAAATAACCAAAAATAAGGAATGAAACTAGAAAAAGGGTTAGCATGGGGGTGGTCTCAAGAAAAACTTTATGGATAACTTTAATGAGGTCACATTTTTAAAATAAAAATTGGTATCATAAGTTATGACCATTTGAAAGGTTGGGAGTTATTGCTAAATTTACTTTCAACCACTTAAATGAGATTTAAAGGAAATAATCAACTATAATTTAAAAATAATAATTACCATGTTGAAAATATATTTCCAAGGGTTACAAAATTAATCCTTAAATTGTTGAATTTAAAGATCATTTAAAGTAGCTATGATGCTTTAAAAATCAAAACAAACAATAACCCAATTTTGGGATTTCCATTTGGGAATCTTGAGGAGAATGACCATTTCAATCTAATCCATGTAGGGAGTTACACAGGGAGGATAATGTTGATTCCACTCAAGTTCAAATTATGATGAATGTTATTAGTTTGTGTTAACATTTAACTCATTCATGCACCATTTTGATTTTACATGCATTAACCACATTGTTTTTTTGGTTTACATAGTTTGTTATGTTTGTGAATTCAATGAAAATATCATCTTAATCCCATCTTTTAACCTTTGCATAATCCTCTTGTTCCACATGCATGGAGGTACATAGTGTGCCTAGGCCTTAAAAATCTTCCACAACACATTTTATCAAAGATATTATCCCAATATCTTGTGGCAAGCGTTTAAAGGTGTGTCATTGTCCTTGTATTATAGTGCCATGCAAAATGCTCCCACAAAAGATGATTTGTATGTATTAAATGGTTTAGAAATCAAACATCATGTGGATTCAAGAAGAAAATTATGGAAGTTTGAAACTTCATTTACAATCATATTAAGAAACCATTGATATTTAAAACTATTGTAGCCTTCAACAAATTCATAGTCACTCCCTCCAACATTTAAACATTGGATTAGCCATATTGTTTTTTTGATTGTGTTGATT
Source organism: Sphagnum tenellum (assembly GCA_963921925.1). Taxonomy (NCBI): domain Eukaryota; kingdom Viridiplantae; phylum Streptophyta; class Sphagnopsida; order Sphagnales; family Sphagnaceae; genus Sphagnum; species Sphagnum tenellum. Next base: position 13,020,800 of record OY998153.1, read on the forward strand.
ATGTTGTGAAACAATTAAGCTCAAGTTTTGGTGATTAACACCCAACATTGGTAGGTCTATAATTGGGTGCAATCTTTAAATATAGACTACATTTATCCAAACATACTGGTTAAACATGTATCAAAAAGATGTTCATTGATTCATTTCCAACATATTTGGGATTATTAAAATTAAGTAAAAAATTGTTACAAGGATTTGTTGTGAAATCTTTGCTTGAAGGAAGATTGGTTGCAAAATTGTTGTCAAATGATATCAGGTGAACTATTGTTTGTAAACTAATTAATGAAATGTTTAAAAGATTATTTGAAGAATTTGCTATCAAACCTTCTTTTGTGTAGATATTGTTTAATGTTTCATAACTTAATTATTTATGTTTATGAAAAACTAATATGAATATCATTCATGTTTCATTGAAGTGCATGTTGCTTCTAAAAGAAGGTGGGTTATTGTTAGTGTTGGGAAGTTCTTGACTTTTACAACTAATCTTCAATTTCAATAAAAAAAATTCATATCCGAAAAGGTGAGTAGGTGGTTCAATAAAAGGAAATAGGTACATTTAGACAACTTAATTAGATACATTAAATTATTTTTGTTATATAGATCTTGAAATGGATAACCTTGCAAAAATATGCATATAATGTTTCATCAATTTTAACATACATGATAGTTGAATTATATAATAAACCATTGGAAGATAATCATGGAATTATTATATGTATTTAATCATGGATTATTAGATGACAAGATTGGAATTATTAGTTGACAATGATTATATATGTATACAAAACCATGAATCTATTTGAAATCATGAAAAATCATAGTCAACCAACACCCACAAACGCACCATTTGGGACAAACGTTGCCTATACAAGGATTTGTTTCTATTCATTGGGTCCTTGTCCCCCAACTAACTAGCCCAAGTTAATACAACTAATTTATTTATTGATTACGTACTTGTATTTCATAGCACACCTACCTACTAACATCATTTTTACCCTTACTAACCACCCTACCTACCAACCAATAGGCCAATGCCTTAGCATACATAGTGACTTGCTTACCTACCTACCTATTTGAAACAATCTATTTGCACCTACTTACATATTCACCATTTAAGGGTTGTCACCACACAAAAATGACAATATTGCACAAAAAATCAAATATTAGGCATTTACATAACCCTCATTTAGCTACCTATCAACCATTTACAATGGGCTTACTTACCATTTATGTGTTGGTAAGTTTAATTCATCATTAGACTATAAAGGCCAATGGGAGTGTTTGATGCCACTCCCAAACAACGCTAGTCTTGCAAAAAGCCTTGTCATCATTGACCCTTTTATCTTTCAATGATATTACCTATAATGTGAACATTGAATGCTTGAGTATTTCAATATGTGCCCAAAAGCACATTGCAATACTTGCATCAAATGTACATCCACAAATTACCAACCATTGTATAAGTTGTCTTTAAACCAAAAATAATTTGCAACATGCAATATTTTTATTTTCTTGGAAATTATGGTTACGAGGGTGAATGGTAAAAAGAAATGGAATACCCTTCTTTTTTGAAGTGTAATGAAAATTGGTGTAATGTATAAGGGAATGCAATACCATGGAGGGGGTTTACAATACTTTTTTTTTGCTATTTATATAAATATATAAATATTATTTATTTAAGTAAATTTGTTTGTTTTTTTTTTTTTTTGAGATTGAATGTAATCTCCCTATTTCTTATACATACTTATAATTCATGATTGGAAAATGAACACATTACCCACATTTGGTATACAAATATTTTTATTTATTTTATAACATTGAATGCTAATATACACCTAAGTTGTACAAAGTTTGCAATCACACCACAAAGGGAAAGAATATGTATTAAAAAAATAAACATGTCACAAAAATGTATGAAAATGAAAAAAATGGTCATAACTCTAATTTATGAATGTATAAAAATTGATGGCAAATGTTATTTTAACTTTTCAAGAGAACCCCATTTTTGTTTTTTGTTTTACAAGTTTGTAAAATATATAAATAATGCATTATAACATTAAAAATATTGAACAATAATGACATTTGGAATGAACTAATATCTAATTTATGAACTAATTTGTTATTAGTTCATTCCAAATGTCATTTATTTTAATTACTAACCTAGGTTAGGTACATTAATCTAAGTTTAAATAGCATAAACAACATATTAGCCTAGGTATATATATTGTGTATATTAATTTAAATATGTATTAGTTTATACCATTGTTTTTATGACATGTGTCCACATTGTACACCATTAGTTACATGTTAGTTGCATCCATAACCATTTAAAACAAAAGTTAGATAGTGCCAATTTTGTAACTACAAATGTGATGGATTTGGTTGCAAATGACAACTAATTGCACACATTTACAAAATGACTAATTGCATATGACAAGATTTCTTTTAATGCCCATACATTGAAAACTTTAATGTTACATCACCCTAAATGGACAAATGCATGTCCTTGCCTTCTTTTCTTTTTGATGAAGCATGATGAATTGTGGTATACAAAAATGCCTATTGTAAAAAAAACATCTCTTCACCTCATTTCTAAGCATTTTATTGAAGATGTTGCAACTTGTTGAGAGGAAAAAAGACTAACAAAGTTAACACATGTATAATATCACTTGAATGATAAATGTTTTAATGTCACGAGCATGAAAACAACTAAAACAAAAGGAATTCCAAGGGACGCAAATAGACCATGATAAAAATAAACCTAATTTTAAAGTCCAAACACAAACATGAAAATTGAAAACAAGAACACAAAATGTGCAATATGTAAATTCATCATGATTTTACTATGATGAAGTTTATGAAAACATGAAAAGAACAAGATTATGGTGCAAGGTTGTAGCTTAAATTGGTGTCAAATAAATTTAAAATAATGTGACAAGACTACTTCTACCTATAAATGTTATGAGTTTTAATCCAAGGAAAACATCTCAAAATATTTACAAATATCCTAAAAAATTCAAGGAACCTTCTTGGATACCATCTTAACTACATTATGGATGTATAATGGATAAAAGATGTCCACAAATGATTTTCATCCATGATGATGTTGGACACAATGTTGGCCATGATGTTAGTGACAATGTTAGCCATGTTAAGGATGTCAATCATAACACCTAATGAATGTGAAATATAACATGAAAATATATGGTCATTAAGATCAAAAATCTTATTCAAGTAAGCTTTTCTTTTTGTTGATTTTATTTTGTTTCTTTGTGTTTCTTTTAATTTTGTTGCTTTTTCTTTGTTTCTATAGGTATGATCGATTTGATAGTAAAGTTCATAATTGCACAATGCAAATAATCATTTTTGAAGATTTCAAAAGAGAAGTCGTCTTGCCACATATGAAAAGGCTTTAGTTGAAGAACAATTTAAAAAAAAAAAAACTAAGGTAATTTTCTAATCATTCTACTTTGAGTTCTAGTTTGGGTTCTCTCAATTGGGTAAGGATCTTGTTTTGCAATTTTCAATTTAATTTTTGAAATTTTCATTCAAATAAGTTTAGATTTTGGATATTTTTGTGTTTTCAGTTATTCTCTCCAAGTTGTTTAGTGGTCTCATTTGTACATTGTCTTTCATGTCATTATGATTATGATTTTATTTATTTTTTGGTATTATCTATTTTTTATTCTATCTTTGTTATGTTCATGTTATTTTGTTTATTTTAGGCTATTGATGCAACACATGCTTTGAAGATGATCATTGAACATCCATGTGAGAAGGAGGACATTGTCCTTGGGGGCATTCAAGTTCAACTTCATGTTGTGAAAAGAAAAGCTTGACAATTATCTCAACGTAGAATGTTGGAACTTCAAGTTCTATGATTTCCAATTAGTGGGATGATCACAACATTGGTTTTTTGGAACTCTTAGAGAGGTTAAATGCGTTGTAAGAAATAATGTTATAACATGATAGAAGACCATTGATCTTGACCAATGTTGGTGAACAATAGTTTAGTGAATTTGACAAATTGTTGTATTATTCTTTGTATTTTGAATCAAATATATAGCTAGTGTGCCAATCTATTGCAAAATATTCAAGGTTTTGCTAAACAATGAATGCCATTTGATTTGGATTGCAAGCGACGAGATGTTTTTTCATTCTTTGCTTGAAGCAAGTTTAACTTGCAATTTCAAACATACTTTTACAAACTTTTGTTCCTTGAAACTATTTTGAGTCTCAGAGCACCTTCTTGAATTTATTTATTTTCTTAAACCTTTGGAGATGTTAATGTTGATTTTGTTCTAAAACTTGCAATTTGTTAATTATTAATCAATAAATAACTTGCATTTGCAATTGATTTTTTGGTTGTGTTTTTGTTTGGTTTGGTGTCACTATATTTGCTATTCGTGACTTGAAACATTCTATCCTCCTCCTTCCAAATGAAAATTTTAAAAAATAAATAAAATTTCAATAAAATGTAAATACATTTCCTTAATTAAAGAGGAGAAAAATTACAAATTAAAAAAATTAAAATTTAAACAAGGGATGTGTCACATTGTGACCTTGCCATTTACATTAAAAAGAAGAAATTATGGAAAAATATTATGATGTTTCCATAATTCTTCTTTGCTATTCTTTTCCAATAACTCCACAATTCATATATTACAACAAAATAAGAATTATGGAAACTCAAATATTTCATCATACAAAAATATAATCTTCAAAAAAAAATCCTCTAAAAGAAAACCAAAATCCTTCAAGATATATTATAACTCTATAATAACTAGTCTCAAGTTTTAAATACAAGCCAAGATACCATGTTTAAAAAATCCTCAAATAAAAATAGACCTATTATTTATTTACTTATAATAATAATTATTACCAAAGGGCCTAAAACAATCCCTTAAGCTACTATATTTTATAGTGAATCTAAACACAATAAATATCCAAGCAAGGCCAATACTAAAGAGTGGAAACTTTTTTCCAATGAATAAACCTTGATGCAAAATGAAAGAAATTTAAATAATTTCTTAAAAAATGCTTATAACTGACCCTCCAAATTATAAATTATAAAATTAGAATAAATTGTAAAAATAAAAATTTACTAGCAAATTTCTGTCTAGAATTTTGAGAGTGCCAAGAAGGGGATGAGAAGAGGAGCATGTGCCTGGTCACCGGTGGTGCCGGTCACTGCCACGTCACCGGTGGTGAGCTGCAGAGCCAGAGAGAGAGAGAGAGTGATCTCGTCGTCAGATCGCTTGCAAGTCTTTTGCTCTGGATCTACGCGCTAGGAATTGTGGTCGCAAATTATCTCGTCGAATTTGTGTCACAAATTGTCTCTCGATTTGTGTGTCAAATCGTGTGTCTGCATTTTGTTTTCAATTTTGCGTACCGCTTCTCAATCGTACTCGATTTTTTTGTTTTCTTTCTAGATCTGTCTTGTGTTGTCCTCATGTCGTGTGTTTTCTTTTTTTCATTTTTTTGATCCAAGCTTCTTCTTCTTCTTCTCCTTCTGTGACATTTTCTTCCTTTGTTGTTCCTGAATACTTTCTGGAAGCTTTGAGAACCATTTCTCGTCTGCGGGTTTTGGTGTTGCCAACAGAGTATATGTTTGCAGATTGTTTGCCTCGTTCCATTCTCCGTAATAACACCAGGAGCTTCAGACTGCGTCGTGCACAAACAAAGGGGACCATCAGAGGTGAGTTTGCTTTTTTTATCTTTAACTATTCTCAAGGGCCTGGAGGCTCTTCCTTTGTGTTCAGAATCACGGGTAGTGACGGTTAGAGGAGTCGTCGTCTTTGTTTGTAGCCTTTCTTCCTACACGAATTTCTTTGCATTTGGAGGCTAAATCTGGAATGGAACCAAAGCGCATTTGTAAGTTGAGTGTACGAAGTCTTAGTGACGGGCAGCGACATCTCTGGGGAGGTGATAATAAGCCTTCTGATATGAGTTGTGTGCGCCGGGGTTTTCCTTTTCAGCAGTAAGCTACTTCATTAGGGCTTTCATTACCTCCGGAACATGCATGCTACATCTTGCTACATTTTATCCAACAACATGCATCTTATTCATGTCATTCCCAATACATTGATCAAGATAGCATCCATGTTGATGGATCCACCAACATGCATGCTACAGCTTATCCACGATAGTCAGTCCAGTTGCAATGCAGTGTGGTGACCGGTCAACCTCAGGGGCTTTTGAGATCTTGAGAGAACTTTGGAAAAAACCAATGCTCAAGCAGCTGTAATTTCTGACAGAAAATCTTTATGGTGAAGAGAAATTAGCCTCCTCACAATGTTATCCTTCTTCTCTTCTCTTGATTTGTATATTTTACTATCTATGAGCATGTTAGCATACAGCCAGCTTCCTGGCGGGAGCCAGCAGTGATGATGCTTTGGTACCAGTGAAAGCTAAAGGACATGACCGAAGAAGGAAGTTGGTGGATAAATGATCTAAGCTTAGCAAATGTGGGAAATTGTCTTGGTGTGTTTGAGATCTGCTTAACTCTGTTATTGCCAAATCAACCTTGTAGCTCTAGCTGTGAAAGAAGTGAGGATTTGGTTCATTCAAGAAGACACATGCAGGATTTCAGATGTCTGCAATCATAGCTACAAGCTTGTTCTCTGTAACAGCTGCCAATTAGTAGATGAAGGGAACTTAATTAATACTATTTTGATGCATGTGCTGTGTGTAAGTTTACCACTGTAGGCAGTGGCAAGCTTTGTTCTGGGGAGTTTACTTGCAGAGTATAGGTGGAAGTTGTACACAAAGAGAGATGGGAGCTAAATTCTCTGGCCTGTCAGCTTCAACAAGAGCTTCAGCAGACCATGAACACTCTCAAGGTACTGCATTCATTTCTACCTGCATCCTTCAAGCTCTTCAACATTTTCTGAAGGTTTGTATCCAAATTTTCTATCCAGCAGATTTCATACACATTTCTTTGGGGGGTGAATGTGGGGTGGAATTTGACAGATACTTCTCAGCAATTGGATTACAGATCAATAACTGAATCTGAGTGGAAGAAGCGCCTTACAAAAGAGCAGTTCTCTATTGCTCGCCAGAAAGGCACCGAGAGAGCTTTCACTGGGTACTTTACTCATCCTCTTAACAGGGAAACAGTGGTTTTCCTGGCTATTGGATCTGGATTCAAGTGTACACAAACTATTTGTTTTCCCTCCATTTTCAAAGTCAATCTCTCATTCTGGACGGTTACAAGCATGAGAGTTTTAATGACTTACATCTGTTGCTTGTGTGAGAGGATCCCATTTTTAATTTGTTACTGGGATATTTTGCATTGACTCCATTGTGGCTTTGCTTGCCATATGGCAGAGAGTATTGGAACACTAAAACTGCAGGGACGTACACGTGCGTATGTTGTAACACACCATTGTTCAGGTCCAAAATTTCTCATTCTCTAGCCATCTCTTTTGCCATCTTCATATTCTGGGATCCTCTTCCTTTGCTTGAGCTGTCCAGTCATTCGATTATGTCTACATTTCATATCCTACACACCAACACTTTCTGGTCCCAATCACTATGATCTAAGTTGTTGTGTTGTATGGACCAGTATTTGAACTTTGGTGTTTTCCTTCCGTTCTTTTCTCCCTTCCATTGTTTTCCTTTCTTCAGGTCTCTCATTTACTTATTCTTTTTACCAGTTCTTTGTCAATTTTCTGTTGTCGCAGGTGATTAATATTCTGAATGTAAGAAAATAGCTGAAAGTTGCAAGCTTTGAAACAGAGTTTTGTTCTGCTATGCAGCTCAAACACAAAATTTGACAGCCGCACTGGATGGCCATCCTTCTATGATCCAATTGACAGCAATGTAAAGTCAGCTATGGATTGGTCAATACCTTTTATGCCCCGCAATGAGGTGATTTGTGCTGTGTGTGATGCTCACTTGGGCCATGTCTTCAACGATGGCCCCCAGCCTACTGGCCAACGCTATTGTATCAATAGGTACATAACTTTATCATGGTACCTAAGAATAAGTGTTGACCTAACACATGAATTTGTAGCTCTTACTTGGCCTTCCTACTTGTGTGCAGTGCATCTCTAGCCTTCAAGCCTGGGAAGAAAAATTGAGCACAGAGACAAGCTGGAGATGGTCAAGACTCCCTGGGTATGCTTTGCTATTATCAATTAAGCTGTGAGCTAGACTTATGAGTGCTACTGCTTCAGAGTACTTATGGTTGTTCCAATGTCAATCATGTACATATGCTGCTTCTATATCCAGCAGCTGTGCCATTGACTCTCTGCCTAACCAAATGAAGTATGGTATGATGTGGGTATTTGGATGCTATTATATGCATGAAGTTTGCTCACACGATAATTTGGACCTTGTAGTCACTTTGAGCTTTTTGAAACACTGCTTCATTGAGATGTTTCTGTTGCCTCAGGACCAGAAACTATGAAATCTGGCTGAGAAGGCCAGTAAGAACATGAGTGACCAAGAGATGGGGCACTGGTCTTCCTGATTCTTCAAGCACGATGTTCTATCTCCTGACACAGCTAATGCAATCACCTGGGCTCAGGGAGGGTCCAGGGAGAGAGATGTTCACTGGAAAGCCTAGAAAATCTGGCTTCAATGTGCCTTACTATTCTATCAGTAATCATGGATTGCTATGTTGGCAACCCATTGAGGGGACATGGCAGGATATCAAAAGGTTGTGTCCTTCCTTTGCTACTGCTGAGGGTTAACACTTTGACAACTTTCATTGCAACAAAGATGATTGCAACTCCAGTTTTGTTGGTTCTGTCCAGAGGGAACAGGCTTAGCATCCATGTAGAGGATTTGGGATGCGATTTTGGCTTTGAAATGGGTAACTATTTGTGGGTGAAAATTGGAGACCTACTAGATGTACCCTCTAGGCTGTTTCATTGTATGAAATTCATTTTGCATTCAAATTACAGAATATGTTGCACCGTTATTACATATCAATTTTGTTTGGCACATTGTTTTGCCTCTAAAGTCTTTTGCTTGCAATCCCTATATATTCTTACAGTAGTAATTGAGTGTTTTTTGTTTGTGTAGTTTTATTTGCCAATTTGACATATTTCTTTCAGTAGAATTAGAAATGCAATATTCCAAATTATACTGGACAGTGCGAATCTTAGGTCACGAGGTTCCTGCAAAACCCAAACAAGGAGTTGCGAGTAAGATGGCCCACAAGTAAAACCTCAACAGCTCCAGGTATTCTCTATTTACATATTTAAAATCTCATCCCACCTTCTCAAGTCTTCTTCTTTTATGTTCTCTTGGATTTTTAGTCCACACAAGGACACATCTCACTGGTTCTGCCATTGAAATAAATATGCAGGTGAGGAGAACCCATAGAACAAGGAGAGTGCCCACTTGGAGAGACTCAACCAGCCATCATGTGATTATTAGCCTTTGTGCATGACGCCTTGATTGTTCATTAAAAGGTTAGTTCTCATTTTTTCCTTAGCAATTTCCAAGGTTCAGCAATTGGAAAAAGCAGGCATTAAAGATCTGAGAAAAATTCCTTGTAAATATAGCAACAGTACAAAATGAATTAGTGTGCCTCTACTACTGCCATCCCTGACACTAAAGTGTGCCTCCACTGCCAGCAGAATGAAGAATCCAATAACAGTACTACCTTTGGAACTAAAGATGGAAAAAGCCTGAAAACAATAAATACTCGACACTACTTCCACAGCTTTTAGATGTTAATGCCCTCATGTCATTCATGAAGTAATCTTGCACCCAATGCTGCAGCTAACCACAGAGCTATTACTAGTCCAGTTCTCTCAATCCCATTGCAAAAAATTCTACAAAAATTCAACCCTCTACTTGGATTTCACAGGTAGTGTCAATTTGGCCGTTTGGAGTTGATTTCAGTCCATGCTTCAATCCAGGTAACCATAGCATCCGCCAACTTTGTGAAGTAGGGGTCCACACCATTCAATCCTTCCCTCACCTGTTTTCACAACAGAGCAGCAATACCACCCACAGATCCCACAGTAGTCATTCATTTCTACTCAAGAAAGGAAGATTCACAGTGCCTCAGTAGCTTCTCTCTTTATTTAGTCTCTAGTCTCTTCAAAATAACATTTTCATGTCTTTGATTACTGGTGTGTGTATTTTGTACCTTGCTGCTTTAGTTTCATGGGCATTTTTCATTGCAAACTTCAGTGTGCAACATTTGAACCATGTCAAAGCAGGAAATGGGCAACCGGCTGAATAACACTCTCTTTGGGTCAGAGCTTTTAGTGATATGCTGGGACCAAAACCCCAAATAGCACAATTGATTTTCAAGCTAAGAACTGGTAGAAGGAAGTTTGAGCCTCACCAATTTTGAAAGCTCAATGTAGCATTGCTCCACTGTCACAGACTCCTTTGAAAGCTGGACCTGCTGGAAGAAAGGGATGATCTCCTCCTGCCAGAAAATGCCTTTGTACTCTTTCTTCAAGTTCACAAAAGGGTTGCTGGCCTTGCTGTGATGAATGTATGGCAGTCCTGTCTTCACACCATAACCTAAATGGTCACAGATTACCTGCCCCATTTGACACACCCAATCAACATTGAAAAGTTCTTTACAGACTTGATATGTAATAATTGTCAAATACATGATTCAGACACATTATGAATAACTTCTGAAGCTAACCACCTGACAGTATAACCTCCATCAAAATTTGAGAAGTTGTGACACAAGAATTGCAGTAATCTTTTCCTCATATGGCTCGGTCCATCAAAGACAGCCCACTGGCAAAACTTAGGACACATACTTTCAAAATGTACAAGTCACTGCATAACATTCAGCAAAACATGATAAGAATTCCATAGTTCCATAAATGAGAAGAAAAAGGGCGTCATCATATACCTTGCAACACCAGCCAGCCCACATGTCATCATAACGTCCAATTGGCTGACCATCACCCATGAGACCAAAATACATGGCTGGCCCAATAAGAGTCCTCTCAAATGCCAGATTCATCCCACACATAGGGAACAACGTGCCCTTCGGGATGGTCATCACCATATCCACAAACCTATCAACAAGGATAATGGTGAATCCACTACAATTGTTAAGAATACAACATGAGGAATATCAACCTAATTGCAGAGAGAAACTCCACCACCCAAACATGTCAGGGGACTACAAAATTGTTGTGTGAGCTCTCAAAGTATCACAAATTTCAGACCATGACCTCCATGAATGACTAGCCGCCATTAGTCTCCACTGACTTCATCATCTCCCGACAGTGGGTATGGAAGATGCCAGCATAGTACATACAACAAAATCAATACCACTGTCTTCTGTTATACAAGCTAGGGAGGGGTGCCTACACATTAAGATCTCACAATGATTCGTGAAATTCTCTCACCTAGTATTGCGTTCAGCAGGTTTTACAAGCTGGGTGGGAGCATCATAATCAGGCACATTGAGCCAGAGCCCATGTGAGATGGCAGTGGGTACACCTTCACGCATGCTGAATGGATACCCACGCACAAAATCGGCACCCTTGCGGTATGGATCATACAAGGTATTGAAGAAAAGTGGTGTTGACGGGGTCAGCAGGTTTGTGATATGCTGCTCCATTGCATTAATGTCCTTACCCTGTGGATCCTTTGCTACCTGTGGCACATTCCCCACATGTTAAATTCCAGTTTGTGAATACTGCAAAGCCAGCCCCAAGTTCGCAAAGATTCTAGCCCATTGAAGAACACAAGTTGACAATCACAAGCTTTTTGTAACAAAACCATTCTTCAAAAGATGAGGTGCTGGCGACTCACTCTTGAATACAGTTAGTTTACTGCTGTGAACAAAAATACATTTAGGTCACAGAAGCAAGCATCCTGAAGCACAGCAGCACTAGATGCTCTTACCCAGCAGTCATCATCAATGGTGAAGATATATTTCTTCTTGGACATCATGAAACCAAAGCATCTGCAGGCACTGTCCTTGAAGGAGATGCATGAAGCTTTAGGGCCAAGAATTCTATTGATGTCATTCCGGTTGTAGAGCTCATAGTCATAACCCTCAGGAACCTTGATCACCTTGGTGGGGTCACCATCCTGTACGATGATGAGATGATAAGGGCTCAAATACGGCCGCCATTGCTCCAGAAAATCCAGGTTCCGGATTGTTGGGATCACAATGTCCAACTCATCCTTCAGCAATGGCACCGGTGTTGCCATCTTGAGATCTGAACAAACAACAACAAAAAAAAGTACTGTTCAGTCTTATCACTCACAAACCTTAAACCCTAACACACACAACAGATCAACCCGATCAGCCATTGTTTCCAACCCACAAAGCAAGGGCATTACATCGGACCCAACAAACATACAGATTAAATGACCGGCTTAAGGAGAGCATAAACTCAAGAAAAAATAAAAAAACAAACAACATCAAAAATCCTGTTCAGACTTATCACCCACAAACCCTAAAACCCTAACTTTCACAGTAGATAAGAAGACCAACCCGATCTGCCATTGTCTTCCAACACACCAAGCAAGCGCATTACATCACACCCAGCAAACATATACATCAAATAATCGGACCGAGAAGTGCATAAACTCAAGATCTAGCTCAGGAAAGAACAAAGAACCCTCCAAAAAAAAAAGGGATGATTCCGAAACCTCCAGAGAGAAGAAACACAACTAACTCACAAATTGAGAGTTCCCGAAGACTCGAGACCTGTAATTCTCTTTAGCAGTGGAAAACCCAATCCGTCTATCCTCCCACAAAAAACAGAGAAGCTTAGAAACCCTTTTTGTTCAGCAGAAAACAAAAAAGGCCCAAGTTTTTCTAGGATACTTGAACATTGTGTAAGAGTGCAGGCAGTACCTGTAAGGCCGATCCAGCAGCAAGGAAACAGAAGAGAAAATGCAAACCGCGGAGGAAAACTGCACGAGAGAGAGAGAAAGAGAGAGCGAGATCGTGAACCTCGTAAGCGCTAGTGCGGCACGTCTTCCAGTTCCACTGTACCTATCCACGTCCCAAATGAGGTGTCCATCCACATCCCAACTGATCGATGTCCTCAATTCATACTCCTGAGTACTGACCAGTGCTGAGCGGGTATCAAAAAATATCATCGGGTATCACTCAGGTTTCCATATCTAAAACCCTTCAGGGTATCACCACTAGTGATTTTTAGACCAAATTCGAGCCCAGCACCTTTCTCTTGAGAGAGTAAATATCAAAAGGACCAATTTTTTTGGTCCATTCTTAAACAAAGTGGCACAAAGTTGAGGAAGGCTGGAGCCAAAGAAGAAGCTGAAACAACCCAATGAAGTCTAACTAAAGACATACAAAAAAATGTTGTGAGGATAGCGGGGGGAGGAGGACCAATGAAGGTTGTGGAAAATCAATTCTTGAGATCATGTTTGGTGAGGGGAACCCTAATGGGGGGCAACTGGTAGCAGAAGATTTACATAGCAAATGTGGTAGAATGCCTAGTTGAATGAGCTCCTTATTCTGAGCGGAAAAATTATGATCCCCTTTTGAGAGAGCAAATACAACAGCATAGATTCCAGCACTAAAAATGAGCAGTCATTTTTGCACATGAACAAAAACAGACAAAACCTTATTTGATAGAATTAGGCAGATCTATGCAAGGTGAAAACAATCAAACCCTACAACAGAACTAGGCAAATCCGTGCAAGGCTAACTTTTTCCCATGATACCCAATTGGTATTGTGAGGGAAAACAAAGAGGCGGGCATTTCAAAAATGTGAAATGCCCACTACTGCCAGGCCTGTGGCTCTTGGTGGAGGTAAAATTGCACACTATAAGACAACATTCAAGTACACTATGACTTGTTAGAGATTTTGTCATGTGTATGTTGGATGGTGCCTTAAATCCATACGATCATGCTTTGCAGTACCAAAATCAAAAAGTTCTTGTTTGTTGGTCCTGTTTGTAATTTTGAATCATAATGTCAGGTTTTAACATGTGCTACTTTCTAGCATTGACAATCATCTGATCAGCTTCCATAAACATAAAGCATTCCAAAAAACATCCTTTTGCAATTGGAGGGCTCCTTATATCCATGAATATCCTTCCTTGAAAACAGGTATATTATGCCTACTCCTTAAGATATCCTAGGCAAAAGATCCCTCCCCTCATAAATCTTACAGCTTGTATTTAAGTGCAAAGCTCTCCAGACACTCCATTGGTTCACAATGGGAATCAAAATTACATGATGGCCCACCTGTGCTTCAAGAAGTGAAATGTCAAAAATCATGTACAAATCACAGATCACAATTTTGAGAAGCCAATGTGGCAAGTAGGAGATACGTCTGGATTCTCATCACCTGACGCGGTCTCGCAACTTGTAGAGCTGCCTCAGCACATCTATTTCTTTGTTATCTTTGATGCTCTCATACTTTTTGAGCAACTCCTGAAAATTCTCAAATTGCTTCATTGCTAGTTCCTCTTCTGCAATCCTCTGTTGCTGTACAATTCCCCAACTCTGTCCATGTCAACATCTAACTTGATAGCCAGGACTTGGGTAGAATAGACAATGTGATGTCATGATATACTAGTTCTTACAAAAATCCCCAAAAACTTTATGCATAAGCTCACCGAATGGCAAGGAATTCACTTAGCTAAGATTTGCAGTTCTCACCTGTTGAAGATAATTTCTCTCAAATGCATGTATCTCCGCAATCTCACGCTTCTGAAACACTTCACGGGCACCTGGTTCCCCCCTTGTTAAGAACCGGAGCTCCAGTGACTTCTTGCGCCGCAAGGGATGATCAATGAACATTGCTTCTGTCGCCTTGTATGCCCTTGCAGGCCTAGGCATCCCTCCCACCATGAACAGGAACTCCTGCATCTGTTTGACGATGACATTGGCTTGCTGTGCAGTCTCCATCTCCACAATAGCAGTGCCTATGCACTTTCCTGGGTTTTTGGGATCCCTGAGCAACTTTATAGACTGCACTGTCCCAAACTGCCCCAATGCTGCACACAGGATGGCATCGGTTATGGTAAAGGACAGATTGTCCACCATGAGGCAACGTTGCACAAGTTGTGCAAACTTCCGGTCATGCATCTCCTCCTCTGTTAATCCCTCCATGTCAACGATATCCTGTTCATTTGGATTTGGTTGCGGATTAGTCCAGCTCCACCACACCATGACTTGTTTGGTCATTCCACTGCACAATTAGCCACAAGCTTTCAGCAACAGGAAACCTCGAATCTGAATGCTTTGGCTTGAATTTGGAATTTCTTAGAGGACTCTAACTTGTTGCAGCAAGACTCCTGCTACAACAACAACAGCGTTCGTCTCAAGTGGGGGGGGTTGGGTCCTCGGACTTTACTTCACCTTGCTGCATACGTAGCAACAACTTCCAACAGAATCAATGGCACGGTGCATGACCAAAGGAGTCAAAAGAACATGACATGAGAGTAAGCCCCTGCCCCATTGTTGAGGAATCATCTAAAGAAGGGGCTCCAAAACGACGACGACGACTCTAACCGTTACTACCCATTATCCTCAACACAAAGGAAGAGGCTCCAGGCCCGGAAGAGAAACTCACCTCTGGTAGTTGTTGCGTTTGTGCACGACGACGAAGAAAAAATTGAGAGCGATTCAAAAGCAATGCGCAAAATTGGAGCAAAATGCAGGTATCACGCACCGCGCACAGGATTGGCGCTCTGCTCTGTAGTGAAAGGATGAGGAGCAAGAGGAGGAAGAAGAGAGCACCAAACCCTAATTAGGTCAATTGCAGTAAACGAAGCAGAGAAAGAGCAAGCTTCTCCCTCTTCTTCTTCTTCATATTCTTTCCAGCCTTTTTGACCCATTTGTTTTTCTTTATACCTCTCCCCCCACCCTCCTGCCTGCAACAAAACCTTTACTTCTGCAGCTGAATTTGAGTCTGGACTGTGGTGGGTGGAGGAGGCGGTAATGGGATCTCCAAAAGCGTTACCGACATTTGATGATGTAACTATTTGTTTGTCTTTTGTTTTTGTTTTTGGTTGTTGGTCTTTGGGTTTTGAGCTTTGAATGAGTAGTGGGCTTTTATTAGTTTTGCAAAATGAGGTGGAGGTCAGGAGGTGTTTTGTTTTGTGGAGTGGGGAAAAAAGGGAATCCCATTCATTGCAAGCTCTGCAAGTGAAGTCCAACTTTTTTCTATTTTAAAAGAAATGTTATTTGGTGTTCATCTTCGATGAGTGCAGGAGGAGTTTGATTTTGGCGGGGAAATAGGCAAAGAAAATGGATTGACAGGTATGTGTTCATTTTGCCTCTTTGTGTGCAATCTTGAGTTCCTTGTTGTTCCTGGGAGAATGGAATTATTGAGGCAGTAGCCCTAGTAAGGTCTTGGAAGTTCAGCACATGACCATCTTGGAAGTTTTCACAGGCTTGAAATCCAGATATGTACCATAGAGAGTTTGTTGACTTGGAAATTGCAATCAAAAGCCATGGATTTTTTCTCAAGAGTCAAAACCTAGGGGCTTTCCAAAGATTCCTCGGGGGAGGAGGAGCTTTGTCCATCTTTGACAAAGAGGCAATAGCTCCACTGGGGTCAAGGGATTCTTCCCTAGTATCCCATCAAGTCTATCGATGAACTCCTTGAGTTTTCTTGTCAAAGAGTGAGCAGCATGGAGTCTATTGCTGGGGCTCTGGAGGGATGTTGTTGGGTTTGGAAGCTAGACAGAGAATTGTCAGGTTTAGATGTTCATGAGTTGGAGCTTGTGGCCTCTGGAGTTGCAGGTACAAAGAGGGATTTTGAGGATCTTGAAGATGATGAGGAGGAGGAACTGTATCCAAGCAAGAAGGTTAGTAATTAGGGTTTTTGTTTGTATTAGCCTTGAGGAATAGGGTATGCAGATCCTGGTGACCTGGTGTGATTGACTGATTCCTCATTGTTTTAGGACACCAATCAATTTTCCCCTAGAGTCTGCAAACCAAAAGGTTTGTGGTTGAGTTGTAAAGTGCAATGAAATTATACATAGTGGCAGATCAACCTACAGTCAGTGGCTGGGAGTTATTTAAGAAGGTCTCCAGTGAACTAATAGAGCACAGAAGAGCATTACCTTTGCTCTGATGCTGTCAGAGGCTAGCAGACAGGTCTCAGGTCTTTGTGCCTGCAGGCCAGGCCAGATGCAATTGTTTTATAACTATGTTGATTGCATTTGACACATTGATTTTAGTAT
Source organism: Sphagnum tenellum (assembly GCA_963921925.1). Classification (NCBI taxonomy): domain Eukaryota; kingdom Viridiplantae; phylum Streptophyta; class Sphagnopsida; order Sphagnales; family Sphagnaceae; genus Sphagnum; species Sphagnum tenellum. The sequence continues at coordinate 13,037,931 of OY998153.1, forward strand.
GAATTCAATGATTGTTACAAGAAGGCTGAACTGTCATGTGTTTTTCTGTGCTGTGCTGGTGGGTGAATAGATATATGGGTCTTCAATTGGGCCAGGCAGTGATCATGCCACCACCACTATCCTCAATCTCCGTGCCAGGTACATTTGAGAATTGAAACATCATGCTGGAATTCTGACAGTTCTTGTTAATGTGCTGAAGCATTATGGTATATAAGGTAGAGCTGTGTGTGCCATGCGTTAATATATCTATGGGGAATGGGTAGCCTGGAGGAACGAGACAGCACCATTACCACCTTGCAGGTGCGCATCTCTCATCTTCTCATGGGCTAAAGTGGCTCCTAGTTTCTCTTTGCATGTTTTGATTCAAGTCAGGTTCTTTATGCATCAATGTGTAAGACACTCTGTTTGTTGCTGTTGTTTCCAGACATCTCTGAAGATGGCAAACAAAGAGCTGGAGAAGTGGAACAGTGCTTTCACCAATCACCCCTTACTCCCTGCTGGAACATCTCCTGGTAACAGACTGCCCTACAATATCCTTCCCATAGTATGCAGGAAGGCCACCTCTGTAGAGCTTAATATCCGCAATTTTCTGTGGTGTGCCTCAATTCCATCAGCATTTATAGCAGGAGACCACAAGGACCATGTGTGAAGTACTGTCTCACCAGAGGAGAATGTGTGACACTTCTTCTGCAGATCCAGCTGTAGTTGTGCAGACAATTCAGACATTGCAAGCTTCTGAAGAGCATTTGAAGGAACAGGTGCTCCAGTCCCTCCACATCCTATGTGTTTGGATTTTCCAGATTTAAACTTTCTCCTATCCATGAGCCTTGCCTCTCAAAGGACCATGTCATGGACTTGATCCAGTGCTAAATATCTATGATTAAGAAACCATGTGAGTCCATCTAGGGCTCTGTACTGACAAGTCAATGTGAGCACCTGCAGCTAATAAGTGCGAAACGGAGGGAAAGTATGATGGTTGTGAAGCTTGCAAGCACAGAGCAAGACATTGTGGAGTTGAAGGTCAGATCAAGGGTCTTAAAACTGCCTATTTGATGATTTCGTGCTTGTCAGGAATTTGAGAAGCTTTGCATACAAGGCAGTTTTCCAAAGTTGCAGTGCCACTTAAAATGAGGGCAGGGCATGGGATGATGGCATGTGCAGAGTGTCGTCCAGAACTTGAAGCTTATGTCAAAACCACCAATCCAGCAGGTCAGTCTGGCTATGTACCATCTGCCATCACAAGAATGTATACTTTGTAACAGTTTGATGACTTGAGCAGGAGAGCACAACTGCATTGCTTATGCTGCACACACTGAATAATCTCCTACAATGTATGGTTGCTTTGGGTTTCATGCAGGCACAGCGATTGCTACTGGATCCAGCCATCCATGCCGAATTTACACGGATGAAGGTATGAGTCATGCACTTGAGAGTGCTATTTCTTTCTTGTATTGTATAATGGACTGAATGTGCAGTGGATACTCACAATGTTTAACTCACAATTTACCTTTGGCTCAACCACAGAAAGAGCTGGAAGCTGCAGGGAAAAAGTTGAAGGAACTGCAAGATGACCTTGCAGCTGTACAGTTTACACCTCACAGTAAAAATGGAAAGCTCTTGATGGCCAAATGTCGCACACTCCAGGATGAGAATTCTGAGATTGGCCGTGAGGCTTCAGAAGGAAAGGTTAGTGGTCAAGTGCATGTATTTGTTGATTCAGTTCATTTTTGATGCTGGCCTTCACTGTTCAGCATACATACAAATCCCCAAACTTGACTGGTGCAAGTTGTGGGTTGCTTGCAGCTGCATGATTTAGGGACCAGGTTGGCAATGCAAAAATCCCTCAATGTGGAGCTTAGGAGATGCTATGAGGGTATAAACTCATCTTTCACACTCATTTTCATGTCATTTGTTTGCATTCTGGCCATTTGTAGAAACTCTCTTGAAGTGTGATTCCAATTTTGTGCAGCTTTCTCAGACTGAAGCATATGTTGTTGTTTGGGTTCTGGCCATTTGGGCACCACTCATGAAATAGACTTTCAATTTTGCAGAGCTGTATAAGAGTGTTGGGGATGTTAATGAGGAGTTGGAGAGATCACAGCAAATGGTATGTTTCTATTTGTTGTCTCCTGTTTACAAGTTAAAAGAGAACTGCAACTTTGGGCAAGACAGGACAAACTATGTTGTGCTATGCTGAAAATAGTATACTGAGAGAGGATTGTGGTCTAGGAGGTCAGTTTCCTTGTCAACCAGGTGGCCTCTGTTTGTTGTCTTTCTTAGTGGTGTTAAACCCTAAACCCTAAAACTGGAGAATGGTCCACAGCTGTATGTTTTGCAGAGAAAGCTGCAGCAGAAAGATCATGAGGTGCTTGAGCTTCGTAAGCAGCTTGACTCCCAAGAGTTGGGCAGAGAAGAGCCAAGGAAATCAGATGTCGATTTTGATGAAGAGTTGCAACATGAAGATGTAGACAACCAGTCCTCTGAGAGAAAATAGCAAAATATGGGCCGTGCAACTCACTGCTTAGAACCAAGTAGTAGTTTGTATTGAAGCCATTCAACTGAAAGAGACATTTTTCAAGGTGAGATGAGTTCCAACTTTTGTCATACATCAGTTCCATCTGATCTGAAATTATTTCCATATGTGAGAGGGAAACTCTTTTATCTTTTCCGAGACATTTCTTCTTACAAGTCCCAAGAATGAAGTCTCTGAGAGGCTGCTTTGCAATCCATGGATGTCTCTCTTATCTTTTGAGATAACTTTTTCGCATCTGCATGTAACATATTTGAGCAGCTTCTGTAGCATGGGACTTGGCAATATGCTGCCATATATGTCTCTGCAGTTGGGAGACCAACCAGTCATGGTCCTTTGTACATTTGGGTTACTACCTGAGGGCACTTGAAGCCAAATTGTTTTCCCTGTGTTGGAACGCATTATCGATCCACACCTTCAATTCCACACAATGGACCTCTTGCATCTAGACCCAATTTTGTAAAAAAATTGTGATTTGATTTTGGGGATGAAAGATGCAGGCCAAGCCTTTAATGTGAGGATTGTGAAACTGATTTTTTTGCTTGTACATCTAAGCTATTGTGTAAGCTTAAGGTGACACAATACAATGGACATTAGCATTCTTGTAGAAACAATTAAAATTGAGCTATTGATGTGCAACCACAACATGTGCCAGATTCCCATCAAACTAGTAGATTCATTGAAATTTCATGGCTTATGTAGTTGCCTACTTAGTGAAGGTGTTACAATAGTCCTACAAAATTGGTCATCAATACTGATCAAATTGGTTTCTTTTCCTTATTCCCGTTGTAAGGAGATTGATTTGTTTGCCAAGTTCAATGCATAATTAGTTTTTCCAAGATTTTCCAGAAATCTAATGCAACAACATGTCTAAGTGAAGGCAAGATACTAGTTATCATGTGAATATTGAAAGCTTAGTCATGTTGGAAAAAAATCAACATGATAACTTACCTTTTGATTTAGACATGTCTTTTGGATGTTCAGGTAGTCTTCTTGCTCTCAATCTGGTTTCTTTACTATGGTTGAAAGGATTTCTTATGAGCACTAATTTGTTTCGCTTTAGTTGCATTAGCCATAATGAGCTATTATTGTTTAAAGGCCTTTGAAATGTGGTTCCACAATCCATTTCAAACAATAGTCCACAATCCATTTCAAAGACTAGTTGACAACATTAATTCAAAATAGATAGAGAAAAATATCTCTAATGTTCAACTTGATCTTCATATAAGTATAGTGCGTGAAAATGTGTGTGCTTAATTTTAGGGTTTAGGGTTTAGGGTTTCAAATAAAAATGATCATCAAAGGGTGGGGCAAGTGTGGGTTGTTGAATGCATTTGGCAACCAATTTCAATTGGAGATTATAGAATTAAATGCATGATCTTGTTGATTTTGTATTTCAAGTGGAGAATGTATTCATGTATTCATTTGTATGGAGTTTTATTAATTGTGTTTTTATTGCAATGGCTTCGACTTTCAATTATCAAACAAATTTGGTATGAATGTGTTATGATTAATAATAGCATTTGAAATTTGAAATGTGAATCTGAATGCAATATCTTATGAAAAGTGATGTTCATGTGATACACACAATTAAGTAAAAAATAAAATTTGAATTTTTTATTGAACTCAATTTTCAAGATGTATGATCAATGGGGCTCATGAAGGTCTTTTGTTTAGAATTGCCCATTCCTTGGGAAAAAAGATCTTTCAATGTTCCATGAGTGCACCATATATTATGTCCTTCAAAGTTTTCACTTCCAACACATTTTTTTCAAAATTTTCGAAAAGTTCGGCAATGTAAATGTGATTTTTTCCCATTAATATGAACATTGTTGTGTGATTTTCTAGATTTTTATGGATTTTTTTCCTTTAAAATAATTATGTACATACTATATAACTAACCAAGATGTAAGGTGTCACCAACACAAATTATGACATCCAAAAGTATTGCTTATGGAAACAAGTGAACTAAAAACAAATTATAACAAGACAAGTTTCAAAATAATATTAATCACATATAGCAACATGATATGCATTAGGAAGTATGCACATATATATATATATATATATATATATATAAAGAAATAAATCATAAAATGAAAGAACTTTGGAACATGAAACAAGAAAAACAAGGCTATTCTACAAGGTCATGTTTTAAAATTAACATTGATCATGTTGAAAGTGATAAATAACACTACTTCCATTTGTATCTATTTGGGAAATGAATTCAAAGAGGTTTGAAAAAAAAAATCATCATTAAGCTTGTCACAAAAAGAACTTTGTTAAATGGCAAAAGAATGGTAAAGTAGGAATTTCCACTTCTTTATCATGTATATTGCATATGAAAACGATAAAATAACATTGAAATGTGTAGAAGTACAATAAAAAAACCTTTTGTGTCTTTTATTATACTTTAAATCTATTTTTTTTAACTAATTTTTTTTTAAATTAAAAAACCCAAAAAATGGATAGTAGTTTTTTGTTTGATGCATTCAACACAAAAATACTCAGTGAAATATATTTATATTATGCTATGAAATAAAGATCATTGTATTTTTGAAAGCATCATTGGAAATATGTTATATATTGTATTTGTTAAAACCTATTTACCATGAATTTTATAGAAGTCCACATTGCAAAATTTAGATTTCATATTTATTCATATGCCAAACAAGTAGGTAAAAAACTTATTGAAATAAGTTGAAATTTTTTAATTAATGTGAAATGGTGAAAAATTATCTCGTTTTTTAACATTCAAGTAAGAACCTTCAATGCACAATAATTTGATAATGATTTTTATTAAACTATTTTACATCTACTTACATCCAACCTTGATAAAACTTTTTTTTTGTTTATTTTATCATGCTTAGCCTTTAAAATTAAAAAAAAGTGTTATGAATGAAAAATGCACAACGATAGATGGATTACATTTTTCATGGATGAAAATAGATGATGGAAGATGAAACCCATACAATATCATATTCCAATTCAAAACCCAAAATCAACTTGGGACCTACTTTAAAATGAAAATGAAAATTTTAACATAACAATTAGAGTGGGGAGGTTCAATATTGGTGAACAAATGTAATGGTTAAATTATGAGAATTTGGAACATGTACTTGACAAGGACTGTGTCATTAAGGCCAAACATTGAACAAGTGAAATGAATTATATGTGATTTAAATTCAATGTTATTATTAGTGGGATTTTAAAGATTTAAAAAATGTTATCTAAGTGGCAATCATTTATAAGAGGTGTAAAATATTGGCAATCATCCCTAGGAGTATTTAACCAATTTTTTAATCAACCTTCTATATTGTGGCTACAAATTGAAAGCCAAATATATAAATATGGTGATTTACAAAAAAACTTTTGGTGATTGAAAGCACCAAAATCACACCATTTTCAAATTTTCAAATTTTGATTTTGTTTTTGGCAAAATTTCACCTACAAAAAAAAGGTTGGCTATTATTGTAGTTCAAAGGAACTTTAATTGAAAATATTAATGAACTTGATATTATGAGGGTATTGCATTCTTTCACATGATATTAAACCATGACATTATGAACATACCACAATCTACATTCATGAACAAGACCACTTCAATGAAGCTTTTTTTTTTGGTATTGCATTGAAAATTTGAAAGAAAAAACCCACCCCTCTTTCACATGGAAAAGGAAGGTGAGGTGAGGCTTTATTGCAACCACATTGAAGTATTTGCCTCTTCAACCACATAATAGAACAATAATAACACAAAGATTGTAAAAGAAGTATATTCACAATTAATTAATAACCATTCAACATGTACCCATTACTCAGTTTTTATGATTTCTTGGATTTTTTTTCACTGAACATGTTAAAATGTGTATTACATTTATACAACATTGATTATAATATATAAATTTACTATGTAATAAATTTTATAACATTCTCATGAATATAAAATACACAAAATCAAATCATTTTTTAAAAACAATAACTAGTGATTTAAATATTTTTTAACACAATTTTATTGTCATTTATGCATTATAACCAATCATGAATTGCCATATCAACCTATCAAAACTATCCTTGACACTCCCCATGGTGTGTCGTTGACTCTAAAATTATCTTAAATTAACCCATAAATAAAATTGAAAAGGTGATTAAAAAATATATGCATATCACCATTTGCATGCCAAAATGTTCATTGGGGGCACTGGCAATGTCCCTCAATTGGATAATTTGTTATAGTCATTTATGAGGCAACAAATCTTCCCTTAGTCCCTATCCGATGCTAACAAACACACAAATCTTTTTAATGACATTTGTGAGGAAAAATGAACAACAATAAAAGAAGAAGGAAAAAAACATATCAAAAGACAAAGGAAGAAGAAAAATTTCCAAATTCTTGTTCTTCCTTTCTTCTCCTATGATTACCTCTTCTTCTTTTGATGCCTTTTTTTTTTCTTTTTTATGCTACAATATTATGCATCACAATGAACTCCCCATTGTTCTATGGACCTAGACAATAAGACAACAATGATGGAGGTTAAACCCTTATTGCTTTGCAAACCAAAACAACAAAACAATGTCCAAGAGTTCAATTCCTCATTACTTTATATGGTCTAAGGTTTTGTCATTTTTTATATAACATGACATGGAAGGTGACTAATTGATGATTTGCAAACCAAGACAACAAGACAATAACAACAATGGGGAGCTTGATTCCTTGCCACTAAGTAAACCAAAACAACAAGGTGGTGTGGAACCAAACTCCTTGTTGCTTTGTAAACCAAAATGATGACAATGGTAGTGGGGATCTTGACTCCCCATCCCTTTTTAAGCTCCCCACCTATTTGCACAACAAGTTGACAACATGAAATGAAGAAAAATAAATAAAAATTAAAGGATAAGCTTATATGTGAAAAGGGGGGGGGGGGGGGGGGGGGATGGTAATTAAGGTTTTTCCTTTCACATTAGGAGGTTTTCATTACTTGCACAATGCAAATGTGGGAGCTTTCCAAAATAACATGAGAAGCTTATATTATTGGTCTATTAAACAAGGCAAGAAAGAGTGATAGATAAAGGGGGAGTGCACTAAAACAACAAAATGACAATAACAAAAGTAAAACCAAAGGACTTGGTTGAAAAGTTTGATGGCAATGGTGGAAGAATTTTGCAAGTTTTGGAGTTGACAATAGCAATGGAATGGGGAGGAGGTAAGTATGAAGGAGGAAAGGAAGGTTAACAAGGAGGCAAATAGGTAACTTGAACATACTAACTTGGGTGGGTTGCAATTGGGGTTCATTCACTTAATGGGGCAAATAGTAAGGTGTGTTCATGGGTTTTGGGCATTTATTTATTTTGGCCACTTATAACCAATGATTTTAGATCTAAAATTATGACCCAAAATTAATAATGAATAAGGAAATGATTCAACAATTGAAATCACAAGTTCACAATGTCGTGGAATTAACATGGGAACTAAACTATAGTTCTTATTTAGGACTATAGTAAAACCAAAATTATTCTAATAATTTATTGTTATTCTATAATCAAAATTACCATGAGAGATTAGATTTGGTGCTAATTTTTAAAAAAATAATAAATTGTTGGAATTCAAGCATCATGATGAGATTGGATTTGTTTTTGTGTGACACAAAGGTGTGCAGTGTGAACAACAAATTCATATTTTGTTGTTGTGAACTTGATTTTAGATTTGTTTATGTGTGCCACCTAGGTCATTTATAATGTTTTCCTTTTTTTGCACGTCTCTTTGTAGAACCTTCACAAGGACTATGGCCTTGTTCTTTACCACAATTTTGATTTCTATTTTTTTTCTTCTTCCTATGGTCATCAAACCTTGTATTGATGTTGTTCCCAATATGCTCACATAAAGTCCAACCCTCAATTTATTTAGGCTTTCAATCATATAAGCATTGACCATGAAGTGGGTGATTGCTTTCTATAATTCTGTGAAAGATGTGTTCATGAAATAAAATGAAGATTTGTTAAAAGAAGCAAGCTTTTTGGAGCTCAAAGAAATGGAAAATTAGTTCATGTAGTCATGGTTTGTAAACATTTCTTTTCATGTTTGCAATGTGAGTTTTAGTCAACTTTGCGTTGGACAAATTGTTTTCAATCTAGGGCAACCTCAATTGTAGATGTTTGATTTTCATTCTTTAATTTGATGGAATTTATATATGCATTTCAATTTCAATGTTGTCACTTGTCATCTAATTCTAATGATCATGATAATTGGAACTAGTTTATGTGAACATGTATATGGTCCATTAGTGGTTGTCATTAAAACAATTATGCATTTTGATACTATGTAAGGTAATCAATCCCCTACCTTTTTTTTTTTTTTGATAGATGATTTATTGAAACTATGTAAATATTAAGTGGGAATTACATGCACAAAGGGAAAGAGGGAGCATGTGGGTTCAATTGCACTAACACATACCATTAATAATTGTAACCACTGCTTAATTTTGTGGATTTTGGATCATTAAAAAAGGAAAAGAACTACAAATGGACTTGTTATACAATATTATTTTCAATATATTGGTAAACATATCCAAAAAATATATAATCAATCTAATTATTTTAATGATTGATCATTGTTTTAAAACATTGATTACATTACAAAAATATGTTTTTTGGTATTTTTATTCAATATAAGAATTATCAATTTCCTATTATACGGATTTAAAATATCCTTGCAACTTATGGAAATCTTTAAAATTGTTGTTGACATTGCAAAATATGATAAAAAAATGAAAATGTTGCCATAAAACAAACATGATTGGATGAAATCAACTGATTTATATGTCTTTTAAAACTCATTTCATGATCTTGTCCCTTATGCAAATATGACCTACTAGAAGAAAAAATTCCATCTTGTTTATTGCATAATTTATTGTGCATAAATGTCATTTATATATTTACATTTTTTAAAAACATAATACCTTAGCATCTTTGACACTATATTATCTATAAAGATGTTCTAATTTGCAAAAAAAATTGTGAAAGAAAATACATAATCTTTGAAAATATTATGAATCGATTAAATCATATGTGTTTTCCACATTTCATGAATGTGTTGTAGAGTTGCAACTTTCTGTTAATGTGCATCATTATTTGAATTAAATGCATGGGAGGATGAATGATTTATTGTCGTAAAAAATTTACAAGGAAAAAAGAAAGAAAATAAGGCTTTAAAAAAATGAAGAAGAAAATAATTGATTTAATTTGTGAACAATACACCAATGCTTGCAAATTGGGTTGTAAATTGAAATGGGTAAGAATTTAAAAACCATGCAAATTAATCATAATTAAAAAGATAATAATCATATACTTCATTTTTCATTTTTTATGTAGTTGAAACCTATTCAAAGTTTGATTTTATATTTAAAATATTACATTACACAAAAAAATAATATTTTGATCACACATCTCTTAACCTACTATCACAATGTATTGCACCAAAGTTTTGAAAACTTTGAAATTCCTTTGTGCATGTTGGTATTTCAAAATGCATGATTCACATTCAAGTGCATTTGTGTTTCATCTTTTCATTCAACAACTACACTTTTAGGTGGTGTAATGATATATTAAATAATTCATTATTCATGTTTTGAAACATGAATATTAAATTATAATTAAATTTTTTGACTTACACATCATGATTGCAAATTGTGTTTGTTGTCCTAATTTTTAACATTTTGTTTCATATGAAAGGAACTACATTGACCCCAAAAATAAAATAAAATTCATGAACTTTTTTTTTTTCAAAAAAAATAAAATCTTGCAACAAATATTTCCTTTCCCCATTTTTTTTCCCCACATTATGTCCATTCATTCCTTAGTGGATTTGATATTGATTCATTTTCATAATGTCCATAATTCAACAAGTGATAACATTAAATTTAACATGACAATAACTTGTGCCTTGTACTAAAAATCAAACTACAAATAAAATAATATGAAATTCCATTATAATAAATCTTTTGATATTTTCAATGTAATAATATTAAAAATTTAAAATAATGATTTTACATTATCATGTTACATTGATGAAACCAATAATAAAAAACATAAAAAATTTAAAATTGAAATTAATTTTCTATAATACTTTATTGCACACCTTTTAATCAAAATTAAAAACATGTTGAATTCAACATTGAAAATGAAATATCTATCAAAGTTAACAAGTTTACATTATCTTTATCAATGTCGTGTTTATAAAATTAGTTAGACTTGTTAAATTCATTCTAAACATTAAATTCAATAATTTAGTGGGAAGTGGTATTAACAATATTTTAATATCACCTCCACACATGATTCAAGGGTGAACATCCTTTCCTTGGAATGGGTGATATATTTTCTTATTCTAATTATCTTTTATTTCTTAACTATTGACAGTTATTTCTCCCTTAAACTTTGGTCCTTTTTAAAAATTAATGAAAACCCAACTAATCTAACATTTCCAAAGCTTTTTGAACCTTTAAATCACTATGATTGTTGCTAGGCCAAGGTCCCAAAAAGATATCCCAAGATTGATTGTTGACCTAATAAATGTTTCCAAATTTGAACGTTTTTAACAAAAATTCAAATCAATGGGGCATTTTGATTGAGAGATGACTTAAGTTTCATCAACAACAAAATCATACTTAAACAACACCAAGGATGACAAAAGATGAAAAATAACAAAAAACATAATTTTTTTCACAAGGAGTTACAAAATGACAATAAACAATTTAACATGGGTGTGAAAAACACACGAAAAACACCAAAGGCACTTGATTGGATATTAAATTTTTTGGGGCAAGAGGTTGAGGGTCTTCTCAAAATTTCCCCATTTTTTCCCATTTTTTCTTTCTATGTTCCTTTTTTTATGAAACAAAATGTGTCATAAAAATATATCATATGGTCAATTCAATTTCGATGATGTTGTCATTAAAGGAGAGGATAATGATTCAAAATTGATATTGTAAACATTTATGTTGAAAAGTATGCATATGTTATTTTTTAATATATTAAGTGATATAAATTACAATTTCTAAAATATTGATGGTATTGTCAACAATGTTAGTTGATTTGTGAGGTTTCAAATAATTAGGAATAAATTGGGTTAACTTAATCATTTGTGTTTTTATCTCAGAATCGATTCAAATGTGAACAAAAGTTTGAAATATTTTGTCGTTGAAATATAGTTTTAAATTGTGAGTTTTCAAATCACAAAAATATAATTTGTTTTTTTGTTTTGTAGGTGTTTTTTTTTTCTATTTTATGTAAATTTCTTGTGCATCTAGATTATGTTAATTTTTGATTTGTGTTTTGAGCTTGGTTTCTTGCTTGTTGGAAGTGAATCATGATTTGAATCATAAAAAAATTACATCTAATTTGTTGATTAATGAGTTTTAAAACTATTTTGCATGACGTGTGAATATTGATAGGTGTAGGTGCTAATATTGTACCGCATGACAAAATTAATAAAGCCCTAGTTAAAATCAATGACCCTAATTAAAACTCATTTTTGACTCTAATCAATTTCAATTGACCATTATCAACATAATATATCTTTTATTTTATTTTAACAACACATAATCAACCTTCTCAAATAACATTAATAATCACATTTAATAAATCTTAATTATTGTTCTCTTAATTTTAATACAACCTTAACAAAGGACTTTCCAACCACCCAACTCTAGTACCTAGTACCTACCTACCCACCTACTTACCCCTATTTACCCACCTACTAACTAGCCCCTCTGTACTTACTACGCACCTACTAGCCCCTAGTTACCCACCTACTTACCCCTATTTACTCACCTACTAACTAGCCCCTATGTACTTACTACGCACCTACTAGCCCCTAGCTACCCAACTACTTACCCCTACTTACCCACCTACTAACTAGCCCCTATGTACTTACTACTCACTTACTAGCCCCTAGCTACCCACCTAGCTACCCACCTACTTACCCCTACTTACCCACCTACTAACTAGCCCCTATGTACTTACTATTCACCTACTAGCCCCTAGCTACCCACCTACTTACCCCTACTTACCCACCTACTAACTAGCACCTATGTACTTACTACTCACTTACTAGCCCCTAGCTACCCACCTACTTACCCCTACTTACCCACCTACTAACTAGCACCTATGTACTTACTACTCACCTACTAGCCCCTAGCTACCCACCTACTTACCCCTACTTACCCACCTACTAACTAGCACCTATGTACTTACTACTCACCTACTAGCCCCTACCTACCCTACCTACCTACTACTTTGAAACATCTGTGAACCTTCCATGGAAGAAGGCTGATTCTGCAAAATAATGCACTCTTGTGGTATATACCTACTATGCCTAGTCTGTCATGAGCACTTTTTTGGGGGGTTGCTTATTGGGTGGGTGCAGCAGCAGATGTGGGAAGAATGTAGAAGATGATGGGTTGTTGTTGTTGTTGTTGTTGTTGTTGGTGTGCAATCAATCGATGGGTGTATGTGTGTGGACACCATTGGCACTTCATCTTTCTTAAGTTGCATTCTTCACAACAATAATGACAAGGTAAATTTTGTGGTTGTTTTCTCCTTCAGTGTTTTGTTGTTGTTGTTGTTGTTGTGTGTTGTTGGGTTTGGGTTTTTGTGGTGATGGTTTTGATTTGATTTGCTTTGTTTGTTGGCTTGGTTTGTTTTGACTTGTGGGTTTCAATGGGTTGCTACTAAGTAGCATTTGAAAAGAAGTTGTCTTCTCTCCACTTGTCTGTCTCATGACAATGAGCTGAAGATCACCACCTCCAGCAAGCAAATGGGTGTTGTTGATGATGATCTGTTTTTCTCCATTTTGGGGTTTTCGGTGATCTCTTTCTCTCTGTGTTGATTTATTGATTGATTGGTTCATTGAGTGCTGTATGTACAAGTGAGAATTGGTCTGAGAGTTTTGGGTTTGTGTCATATTGTTTTTTTTTATTTTGTGTGTGTGAGTGGGTAGAAATCTGCTAAGGTGCAGTTGAGAGTAATGACATTTGCACTTCTGAATACCAAGCCAAACATTCCTCTCCAAGTCAGGTATATACCCTTGAGCCAAACTAAAACACAGATGGAGCAACCCAATTGGTTGTCCATGTTGCACTTCTCAAATGTTAGTGAGGGAAGGAAGTCAGCGTATGACTTCTTTTTTGGGGTCATTTCGCAGCACAAAATTGTACTTCAGAAATCTCCATCATGTGTGCTCTTGAGCTGAATGAGATTAACTGACTTTGCATTCGGTGCCAGATTTCCAAAACCTGGCTGCATACAAATCCATGCATTTGAAGCAAATGGTCTTGACTAACCTGTAGTTTTTAGGGTTTCTGGGATTGATCATTTGTGTTTAAAATCTTTGTGAGTTTGTGATACATTTTCTGTGATTTCAGTGGTGCAGTAATATGTCTTTGGAAGGGTTGTTCTTATGCCTCTTGTTTCTTTTTTCCTCTTTTGTAGAATGCAAGTGTGGAATTTGAACTTCTGTAAAAAAGAATACCACAGCTTGTGGCATTGCCTTGACATGCGTGCTCGTGTCAAATGTCGTTTGTGTAAATCATATTTTGTTGCTGCTGATTCTTGCTAGAGACTAGGGTTTTTTGCCCTGTAGTTGCTGTAGCCTTGTTGCCATGTGCCCTTGACATATAGTTTGAATGAAGGGACAGATTTTGTAACAGCCTATTTATTAACAACGGCTGTGTGGATTTCACCATTTCACCATTTCTGAGACATTCACTTATTGATTTCTTCGGTCTACAAATTGGCAGAAGAGATGTGCTTCCTCATCATCCAACAAAGGGTTGTGGAACTTCTGTATCCAGATGTGTTACTTTGGCAGCATGAATAATGTTTAGAGCTTGGATTTGAAATCTGTCAAACATCTTGTGGATCAACTAAAGGATTTTGGAACTTCTGTTAATGGGTCACTTCCAACACTTTTGGTTTCTTCATCTTTTGGAGGTTCTGTGTCTCTTCTTCATGATTGAAGTTCAAGACATCTGCATCAGGGTGGTGGGAGGCACAGATCATGGGTTCCTTTGCACAAAATGTGAAGTGACAAAAAGACCTAGTCTTGCATAAATGTACACAATCTTTGAGCTAAAGAATACACAAGGTGCTAGTCATTTTATTTTATTTTTGCAGGAAAACAAAATTAAGTCAATTTCTAATGTTAAATGTGTAGCTCACTCACTCAAGGAGAAAATGTTCAAGTCTATATTTCAAGGACGGAGTCCAGACAGGTCAGTGCTTACAAAACTGACATCCTAATCCACATGATTAAGATGCAGAGCACATCTGCCATTTGACTGTCTGCAGTATGCATAACTTGTCTCAAAGCGAACTTCACTGAAAAAAAGAGAATATTCAAAATTTGTTCAGACCCTTCAAAATGACTCACAAACAATGAGTTCACAAGCTTCTAATGTAAGACAGCCTGCTCTCTTGGAAGTGTAAAAAGCAACCAGTTGCTAACCAGCCAGGTAACAAAAAACACTCTTTGGCATTGTCCTGTATATTATCAATGTACACATCTAAATGTGGTTGGACAATATATGCTTCCTGTAAAGCTACAACTAGATCTCTGCTCACTCCACAGCTAAACTGTGGTTAAACCAATCCTCACTAACTATTCACTTGCATGCTGATAATGCAATCATCACTGTTTTGGCTGACCACCAGGAGGACAATACCCATGACATGGTTGGGAGGAAGTTCAAAGAACCAAAATGCCAGTGGTGACACTATTAATATGCTCATCATGAACTATTTGGTAAAGAGAACAAGCCTGGAAATGAAGCATTGTTGCCTCACAGCTTTCATGTCATTTGCTCACGTTTAGCAGAAAAGTCTGGCCATCAAGAACCTACAAGACAAGGGAAGTAATATCTTCCTAAGTACTGCAAACTTCTCCATACTTAAAATATACATAAACCTGAACAGAATTGAAAGATGGCCCATAAGACGTGCAAAATAAGAAAGACATAAAATTTCACACAAATTTTCATTAAGTCTTCCTTAAGTTAAAATCTACACAAACTTATAGATCATCATCACCTCCCCCAAAATAGATTACAGGTCAAGTTTTCAGTATAGGTGATTTGCATTGCTATCAACCTAAGAGCAAACTATGAAAATCCCAGGACCACTTCCTTTCTGCAATCAATCAAATTCATTTGTTTATGCCTATAACAAAGACTGCAAGTGCCTGAATGTTAAAAGAGAGACCATTCACCTAGATGAAGGTGGAGCGTCCTCCCCGCCGGTTTTGCTTGTCATATGCTGTATTAAATTTATCTACCAGCTCATTCATAGTACTGCATGAAACAGGCAGCCACATCTATGTTAGAACACCTTATGTTAAATTCTATGGAAATTTCTCCTTACTTCCACCACATCTTGTAAGGTGGGATCCTTGCCTTCCATCAAAAGTCTCATTCTTAAATTGTCCAGATGAATAAACAGCATTCTAAAGATATGAATATGGACTGTTTTCACCCCTCAGCTTCAGAATATCCAACATGATGAAGCAATTTGGTTGTCAATTGTTAGGCCTCAGCTTAAGATTTTGTGTTGCATACAAAAATTACCAGTGGCACCAAAAACCATATACATGGAGTTACATAACAATATGACTACCATGGTGGGCTGTTACAGAGCTGCAATTCACTACTTGATCATACCTGGAGCACTTTGTAATGGTAGCCAAGTAAGTCATAAGTAAAGTATCATTGTACTCCTGTCAACCAAGAGAAAAATGCTCCCATCAGTCAAACAAGCCTGTGGAGTAGTTAAATGCAGAATATAATTGCAAAATAGAGACTTTTAGGACTTCAGCAATCACAAAAATGGGTCCAGAAGGATTAGTCTTTTTCTCCTCAGGGAATTTACTCAGAGCAACCAATGCTCAACCCACCTCAAATGAGTACATACCATGAGAAAATCATCCTGAAATCTTGAAGAATCAATTGCAGGTAGTCTGCGAATTAGGCTGGAAACTTGCCGTAGAAGTGAATGGTCATATGGAGCTTCTCCTGTACAAACAATCTTCATAATCAGTACGAGAGCTCAATTGTCTACTGATCAAAGGAACTAAGAAGTGTATCTCCAAAAGGCCACATGCTCACAGCATAATGTCATACAACACTTGAGTGGATGAATGCATATGGTGACACAGGGTGAGTCACATACCTTTCTGAATAGACACAAGATGGTGGTGTAGAACTCTGATGCGGCTGTTTAACATCTTTATGGCACTGTGCATACCTGTCAAATGGGCTGCCACTGCATTTCCTTCAGGGGGCCCACAAATCTCTCCCATCAGTAGCAGGCATGACAATTCAGTCAGAAGGTCTCTAATTTGAAACCTCAAAAACTCTGTAACTCTGAGAACTACACAACCAGCAACTTGATTCTCTTAGCAGAGCAGTCTAAAAGTGTTCTCTCAGTTTGCAACTTGGAGAGTACATTGGCTAAGAAATGATAAGAAATTACACTGTGTAGCAGCTGAGCTCCCATCGGAAGGCTTGATATGTGCCACATGGTCCACTGATATCCGCTCTGCCTCCACTGTCTACACCCATCCACAAATTCCACCTGATTAGTTCAAGAACATGATATCCTGTAGAGGCTCACCATCATAGTGCAGGGTTGGGTTACACAGAAATCCATTTTTGGACCATTTGCTGCAAATATAAAGTATACCTCAACACATAAATTCCAATAAGAGTCTTGAACCACCCAATCTATTTTTAAATTCAGACATATTCAGGTATAAGGTGTCTTTAGTCCAGAATCATTCTGGTGCTTGAGTGTGCCAAAATACCAGTTCAATAAAAAATCATTGATCAAGGATCCAGAGCTGTTTTTTAGCATTCAATACTTGAAAGTGTCCACAAGGGAGCAAAAAACTACAGGTAAAGCTTACCTCAATGGTGTAGCTTGCATTAACAAATATAAGGGATGGCACCCCCTCAATAACATGCAGCTCTGCATGCAATCAGTTGTTGGGGGAATGCTAGTCAGGGTCCAACATCAAACTGAAGCAACAATATTTCTGGACAGATAAAAAACACCATCATACATACACTGGTCACACATAACTCACAGATAACTGGAGAAGCAATTTTCAGATCCTATCGAAATATGGAACATACAGATATTTGTCTAATTTACTTAGACAAATTAGATGATGGCGGTTATTTCTTGGCAAAAGGGACTAGAACTGTGTGCAACACACAAAAAAACAATTATGAAATCTTCAAATTCCCTTTAGTGATGGATGAAACACAACTGTTCTCAAGAGTAAAAGTACCCACCACTTTCAAAAATAGCAATGGGCAGATCCTTTTGTGCATGGTTGATGGCTGGATTGAGCAACAAGTACACAGGGCTCTCATTGATGTCTGTCAGCTGCAACAATTGCAGCACACCCCTTCATTAATGCTTCATTAGATGAATCTTTTGAACAGTTGCACGAAAGCTGGAAAAGAATGTGTCAGGATGAAAGCAGAAAGAAACTTACAGCTTTATGAATGAGCATATCTGAGTCCTGAATGTCACTGCCAGTTGAGTACCAGCCTAGTACATCATACTTGGGGAAGACCTTCTTATCTGTGAAACCAAAACCACAGGACAGCTAACAACATGTTTAATTGATTCTTCAGTCAAGTTTCTGAGTAAACAGCAAATAACACCACAAGGCTTTTCTATACTACAGAGCTCACATCACTGAAGATGAAAGCTCTTGGGCAAACAGCCTGAGCGCAAACCTCGTAAGCCCTCACTAACCCTACCCTAAACTGACCACAGGGCTTGAGCTAAGACATCTATGGTATCCAGAAAGGCACATGGACACCAAGCACACAATCTGGTCCTGCAGATGCAGAGGACAGTAAACATTCTGAGATCATGAAAAATGGCAATAAATTACCTCCAATTTGGCTCACAAATCTTTGCAAACCCTAGCCCTAACCCTATAGAAAAATTGGCAACAAACGATCACTGCTTGCCCTAACTTCAGGGTCTTCTTCGCAAGGACAACCGCATGGCTCTTACATTGTTCTTGCTTTGATTCCAAGAATGCGCGGTCCAGGACATTTTGAGTGGTATCGTAGTGCAGCTCAAAGCTGTTGAAAATCTCCACAGTGCGCCCAGTCTGCACGCCGATAACACAGCCATATACTCGAGGCAGGGGCGAGGCAGATCCACTCTGTGCCTTGATGCGCGTATAATGATCCGATATGTTCACTATCACCAACGGATGCAGCTTAAATGTCAACCCGCTGCTTGACGACATATCTCTCCTCTCTTCACCTCTCCTCTTTCCTTTTACAACCTTACACAGTTCCTTTGATCTTCAACACATTGAACCACTGACGTCCACTCCTCTAGTCCGTCTCCGGGGTTCAAGAGAACCCTTGACACGATTCCCGAATCCGCAATTGTCGAACGACAATAGGTCACACTATCTTTCCGCCAACAACTTCCCTCGATCCTACATGCCTGAGCTTGAAATCTGTCACATTCAAATTCCCAACAACCAGGTGAGAGTCAATTTGTTATTTCCCTTACGAGCCAAACGGATGAAATCGTCCATCAAATCTTCCGGGAGCACAGCAACCAGAACCGAATCAAAGCACTCTTCTTTCTCTCACTCCCTCACTTCCTCTCCCTCCCTGCACACTGTGATTACCCATCGGCTCCCGATCCAACGGCTTAGGACCACTGGATAAAATTTATACCTTTTTAGAAAAAGAAAAAAAATAGGGGTTAGGGTTTTGAAATAAGAAAGTTACGAGGTTTGAAAGTAAGGAGGGGTCCAAAAAGAAAGGGAAAAAACAAAAAAAAAACCCATTTTGTAAGTTGGATTTTTTTTTCATTACTCATTTTCCTGTGCACTTCAAAGATGATTTCAAAGAGCTTGAAGTTGCACTCCCATAACATTTTTAAATCACTCAAAATGAAGCGCATATGATGAACATATAAACGAGTGTTATTTGGTGATGGGTTCAGTTTACCCTACTCATTTTCCTTTGCACTTCAAAGATGATTTCTAAGAGTTTGAAGTTGCACTCCATAGCCTCTTATAAATCACTCAAAATGAAGCACATATGATGAAGATATAAATGAGTGTTATTTGATGATGGGTTCTGTTTACCCTACTCATTTTTCTTTGCACTTCAAAGATGATTTCTAAGAGTTTGAAGTTGCACTCCAATAACATTTTAAATCACTCAAAATGAAACACATATGATGAAAATATAAATGAGTGTTATTTGGTGATGGGTTCAGTTTACCTTACTCATTTTCCTTCGCACTTCAAAGATGACTTCTAGAGTTTGAAGTTGCACTTTCATAACACTTATAAATCACTCAAAATGAAGCACATATGATGAAGATATAAATGAGTGTTATTTGGTGATGGGTTCAGTTTACCTTACTCATTTTCCTTTGCACTTCAAAGATGATTTCTAAGAGTTTGAGGTTGCACTCCCATGACGTTTAAAATCACTCAAAATGAAGATATAAATGAGTGTTATTTGATGATGGGCCCAGTCTACCCTAGTGATTCTTGCTGTCTTCATAGTAACTAAAATATATCATTCTGAGCATGTTGTTATCATCCAACAACTTCTAATATACCCGAGCAGCAAAGTGTTGAAATAATGAATGATTTAAAGGTTCTTGTATGCTCACTTTGAATCCATCATCTGCATATATATACATATATATTAATAAATTTTTTGAATTTTTTTTAATCTTCACCAGCATCAACATTATTTAGTATATTATTTCCAAAAACAAAAGTGAAATTTTCAATAAAAATCTCAAAGACAAAAAAAATCATATGAAGGAAAATTAATTAGTCTCAAAGAAAAAAAAATTTATATGAAGGAAATTGTTAAAAATTTCTTATAGAATTAGTTTGGGGGATATATTCAAGTTTTCAACATGGAATTTTCAATATAATTTTTAAATTTTAAAAAAATTTCTTCACTTAAAAATGAAATAAAAAATTGTGTGAAAGAAAATAAAGGAAAATAAAGAATCTCTTAGAAAACTTTGGTATATATTCAAATTTTCAACATGAAATCTTAAAAACAAAAATAATTATTATTCGACACTGAAATTATTGAACTTGCCAGGGTAGGTAGGTAGGTAGGTGGGTAGGGTTGCACGACGGTATAATAATTAGAGGCCTTGTGGGGGGGGGGGGGGGTGGGGTTTAGGTAGGTACCTAGTGGTTTGCTGCAGATGGTAGGTTGTTGCGGGTGGGGGTTTGGGAGACGTGCATCGGGGCGAGAGGAAGCGCGGTGGTTGCAGATCCGGACAGAAATGGCCTCATCTATGGCGGGGAGGAAGAAGAGGAAGAGAGAATCCTGGCGAAGAACAACGGGAGACGATGTCCCAAACATTGTCACAGTGGAGTTCTGCAGGAGGAGTCCGTCACTCCAGCCTCATCTGCAGCCCAATCTCCATAAGCCTTTCGATTTTCACGCTCTTTTTCATTGCATCTCTCTTCATCCTTGACATCATTTACCTTGGGCCTTCTCTTGCTGCCTTGGAGGCTAGTTTTCTTCCTTCCTTCATCGGACCCTCCATTGTGCCCTTGGAATGCAACCTTTTCAATGGCAGCTGGGTTTTTGATGAGTCTTATCCACTGTATACTGAGTGCCCATTCATCGAGCAAGGATTTCAGTGCCCCAACAATGGACGACAGAATCTTACATACCGGAACTGGCGATGGCAGCCCTTTGATTGCAATATTCCAAGGTTAGCTTCTCTTCTCTTTTGCATTCACACACACACACACTCTGTGTCCGTGCCTGTGCCTGTGTCTGTCTGTCTCTTTTCTGTGCAAGCATGTGTGTATCATTTGCGTTTTTTTGTCACAACATAGAACATGGATTTACCTGCTGTCTTTTGATTCATACATTCAGGTTTGATGCAATGAGTATGCTCATGAGGTTAAGGGACCAACGAGTGGCTTTTGTAGGAGACTCCATGGGTCGAACACAGTGGGAGTCACTTGTTTGCCTGCTAATGAATGGAGTCCATGACAGATGGTCAGTGAAAGAGATCCATGGAAAAAACATTACAAAGACAACACCACACCTTGCTGTCTTGTTCCCAGGGTTCAATGTGACAATTGAGTATTACCGATCTCGATGGCTTGTGCATATTGGGCAGCCTCCAAAGCATGCACCTAAGAGGGTCAAGGCCACCCTGAAGCTGGATACCTTGGAGTCAGCCAGCTCTCAGTGGCAGACTGCAAATGTCCTGGTTTTCAACTCTGGTCACTGGTGGACTGCCGCCAAGACCTATCGATTGTGCGTTTCACACTTCACCCTGTGCATTTCTCATTTAAATTTGCTCTCAACATTTGGTCTTAGAAGAAAAAGATTCTGAGGGTGTTTTGCTCTTACCAATTTCAGATAATTGATGGTGTGCTGACAGTCTGTAGTGGAAATGACAAGAGGTGGGGTGGGGACAGTGGGCGCTACTTTCAGGTGGGTTCATCTCTCCGCCTTGGCATGGACATGGAGTCAGCATACCGAACTGCTGTTGCAACATGGGCAGACTGGGTCAAACAGTACATTGACACGAACAAAACCCATGTTTTTTTCCGCAACTATGAACCCCATTCATGGGGACATTTGAATGACTGGGAGGAACCCAAGAAGCACAAAACTGAATGTCCTATTCAGACGGCTCCAATTTTCAATGAATCACATATCCGGCTGTCATCACAAGCACAAGTTCTTGAGCAACTCTGGGGATCATTGCAAGTAAAAGCAACACTCCTTGACATCACAAGGTTGTCAGCTTACCGACGGGATGCACATATTTTCAATTTTTCCACTTTCCGTGCCATGGATTGCAGCCATTGGTGCCTCCCTGGGGTTCCTGACACTTGGAACGAGCTTCTCTATACCCTTCTCTTGAGAGATATGCAACATGCCTCTCATTCTTGGTAGTTATAGCTAATCAGGCTTTGGCTGATTCATCCTCCTCCCTTGTTCATAATTTTGGCCGACCAGAGCCTCGGCTTTTGTAACAATTGTGGATTGTGTGCACATATGACTACTTGGCTGCATGATTCATAGATCAAATGTATCAATAGTGGAGAGTTTGGTACCAGACTGGCTAGTAAAGCAGGAGCGTTTCCCTTTTGTCATTGGTGATAATGTCTCACCCATTTGTTTGTTCAGGCTGCATTTTGAGCTCTGTCCTTGAGTACAATAATGTTATCCAGATGGAAGATCATGTGAATGCCTGTGGTAATAAGGTGTCCATCCAGCTTAAGGGTTCTGATGATGCAACACAATGGAACAACAGGAGCAAGTTTTTGTTCCATGGGCTCTCTTTCCTTTGGGTGTCCACATCTGAGATGTTCGAATTAGGCTACCAGCAATGTCAAAAGCTACATGAAATTGTGAATACTCAGGGTCCCCAATTGAAATCATAGCAAATCAGCGAAAAGGAGGCTTGTTGGGTGCATCTATTCCTGCACGTTAAGGCAATTTTTTGCTGAAAACCATCTCTGCCAGGGAAGAAGCTTTGCCAACAATCCATGTTGTGCGTCAATAATTCAGGCAAGGTTTGTTAACTTTTGTAAACAGCTATTGCACTTGCAGATTAGTTTGAATTCCTGAGCTGAATGCACTACCCAGGCAAATTCAGGGCCGCATGTTGATGATGACTGGGGATTTGAGCACTGTTGTGCATCTATTATGGTGCATATTGTGAGTCTACAAGTAGGAATAGCTTGGATTTTTTATTGAGTGTAACCTGTGAGTTCTGCAGATTGGTTATATTTGCATCAAAATGCAAGACCCAAAGGTTTATCTGAGATCAATCTCCAAGAGTTTTACAGGTCAGTATCCGTGCCTTCATTCAGGATTCCATGATGCTGAGATGATTTCTTGAGGGTGCAGATTTTGAATGTTAAACTATGACATTCAATGATTTCTCACATGAACTCAATTACAAAATAAATGACTTCAAAGAGATGAGAATGTGTTTGTGAAATGTTTTGCACTGAAAGCCTGAAAGCATGCTCACATTATAGTCTGAAAAACTTTCATGACACAGTTTTTGAATTCTGCAATAGGATTTGCAATCTTCCAAGTACAAGCAATGCCTCCTTTCTCTCTACATGTAACGACATCTAGGTATAAATGCTGGTGACATGAATGACAATCAAAGTCCCACAAGGCAAAAGGTTGCAAACATGCTCACCAAAACTGTCAATGCAAAGCAATATCTCAGACTCTCAGGGTATCACTTTCGGTGATGGCCTGACTGAAGGGGTTGACCTGAGTATGTAGTGTACCTTAGGTCATTGGTCGAAATTAGGGTTTAGGTTTAGATTTTGAAATGGGCACAGTTTTCCAATGGCTGCCTTATCTTCCCTAAACCCTAAATGTTGTGAATAAAAAGCAACTTGAGCCATTTTCTATTGTTCTTCTTGTGTTGGGTTTCTTCTTTGGTGTTGCAAGCTTTCAATTTCAGACATCTTGTGCTCATTTTTGTTTTTTTCATATTGTTTTCTGTCCCTCAAATATTTTTTAACAAGATTGTAGTTTGGACATTTTTGAACAAAATACAAGTATAAGTGAACTGACAAAAAAGCTTGTGAAGAGCGAATTGTTAATTTTTAAATGGTACCAATTGGATGTTCAAAACATCAAATGTCCTTTTCAATGGTGGGAGAAATATGAAACAATGTTCTTTATTGTTAGTATTCTAATTCGCCAGATTTTGGGCATTGTTGGATCACCTATTAAAATAGGAAAAATATATTTGTTGGCTAGAATACTTTCTAATCTTCAGAAATGTCGTTTACAAATTTAAAATTTAAAAAAAGTTGACACTTGTCAACAAAAATTGGCTTAATGATCTTAGAGTAGATTGTAAATCTCCATCTAACTTAATATAATTCCTTAAGAGGGATATAGATTTAGAAGAGGAGTTAGAAAAATTTGGTGACTTTGAAAAGGATGAAGTTGTTGAAATATGAAAATTGTATAAATACATTGTTGGTTATTTTTTAGGAATTGTTTTGTAACAATACATGTGATTTTTAATTCTAAGAATTAAAAAATAATAATTTCTTTGTAATTTTAGTTATGATCTTTTATTTGAAAAAAAAGTAAACTTATAACGAATTTGTGAGAATTGTCAAGTGAGAATTGACATTGTAATAACCAATTTTTTTTAAAGAAATAATTGGTGCCCAGATCCGGTGTGAGAATTCCAACATTGAAAGTGCCTCCTGGGCTCAGAAAATAAGACGTTCTAGAACTCAATGCTGAACCCAAGAGGTGAGCTGAAAGATTGATTGCTACATCCCGACTAAATAAACTTGAAATATCCTTCCACCATTGTCCCTGCTTATTTCAACTAGTTCGGGTATCATGTATAACATGGTCTGTTGCTATCTTAAATCTTATGGGTTGAATATCGTTTGCTTCATCTGTAAGGGATCGCCTCAACATTCGCATATTTCAAGCATTTTGAATGAGCTTAAAAATCAGTGCCACATGTTAGAGACATAGACTTTTATCAATAAACTCTCATGAAAAGGTTGCCAGTAGTAGGAGCAAGTTAGCAGTCCTGTGATAGAAGGAAGAAAGAAATTGCTGCGTACAAGGACAACAGGAACATAGCCATGTACAACCATATTCAGATTGAGTATGCTGAAACCTTCAAAGATAAGAGAATGGGTTTACAGATCATCATGCAGTTGTGAGCTCTTTTTTGCTTCAAAAGAATCAGAGGGGTCTTGCACCTTCTTTCACAAAATTCCCCTTTTTAGAGTAGCAATAGACTGTACAAAGAGAATGGTCTTTGCACAACCATTTTATTAAGAGGACCATGTCATCTCTGACACCAGGGTTCCATTCCACTTTGTACTGTGGCAATGAAATGGCTACACAGATTAGAGAGTGCAGACAAGGTCAATTTCACCCCCATTTCAGCACAGTTGAATTCAAGTTACAAAACACATATCCAAAAGTAGAGACAAAATGCTTTATTTACCTTCATTATTCAAGCAGAAATCATCCCAAAGATTGCCAGTCTTAAACACACCCCCCCAAGCATTGAAGCTCTTCCTTGCACCATGTAGAACAGTTAATCTGGGATATTAAATCCATCATACCCACTGCATTTCTGAGTAAAGAAGAGTCCAAAAATGGACCATCCCTCTGCAAAACCTATTTCCTTGTGTCTAGAATGTGTTCCTGAACCACCTGCATATGCCACAAATGCTGGTTAATGTAGAGAAGGAAAAAAGAGGGCAATAATCAACAATCAGGCTCAAACATGAATTCTGGAGGGGCTTAAAAAGTTCTGCAGAACCTTCAACTTTCGAAATGAGTTTGCCTGCCATAATATATGTTACCATCAGGCTATCAATTGAACAAAATATATTGCACAAGAAACAAGAGACTAAAATATTCTTGATTTCATACCAATGAAAACTGTACATAGTCCTCTTTACTCAACACGAACTGTGATTTCGCCTGCATCCAATTTTGCATAGAACTCCTCAGTCTTACGGCGTTCATTCACGTGATGCATCTTCCAGAAGGATGCACCTGCACACAGCAGTTCGCCCACAATGCTCCAATCCCATCAGCATCCTATTGGAACTATGCAGATGGTGGATGTCGGTGCCACCTAGGATGAGCCAGTCACACATAATAATACAAGCACCAAAATGACTCAACAAGCTGACAAGGAAATAGGGTTTTCAAGATTCAGTGCTGGAAGATGTGAGAAACACAACAATCACACTCCTCATTTTAGAGTAAGATTACTAGTTCAAGAACTTTTCACAACAGTTGTGCTACATAGAAATCGCTGTGCCAGTGAAACTTAAATGTGTTTGCAAATAGAACAGAATCTAGTAGGTTGGAGTAAGAAATAGAGAGAGGACACACAAGTAGACAAAGTTTGTTGCACACAAAGTATCTTCATTCAGCACCATCCTCTTCCTAATTCACAAGTTTATCAACAAGCTCATATTGCAGAAAGAGAACTTTTAGAAGAGTTGAGTTTTGAAGATTAATCTTGCAAGAGAATTTTTAGAAAGAGTTGGGTTTTGAAAATTCTGCCACAAACTTTGGCTCTACTGACACTTTCAATGAGCATGCCCACATTCCATATACTAGATTCAAAACCCTTACAAGTCTAGATTCTAGATTTTTCCTACTATAAAATCATGTTTGTAGTATGGTTGGCAAGAAGATGCCAATATATATCAGAAAATGAAAATGAAAACGAAGGCACTACTATGATTAGACACAATATTGAAATATTTCTACTATTGCACCATGAATAAGACTAAACACTAAACTTGAAAAATCAAAAATAAAAAAACCCTCAAAAAATAACTGGCAACACAGACAGACAGAGAGAGAGCTCCTGACCATACATACATATATACAGGTACACTACTCCAAAAACAAGAGAAAAACCTCACTCCGAAACAGAAGAACATATGCTAGAAACCGCCAATGATGCCATTTCACTTAGTCCAGGAGTAAGAAGGGTGCAGGATGAAGATTTCCATGTTATGCAAAACACACACACACATAAACACGGATACTAAAAAACATTATGTGGAAAGCCAGCTGAAGCACAAACCACAAACATGATGTTCAAATCCTGACTACTTGGCAACAGAAAGATAGAAGGGACAGAGAGAGAGAGACAGAGAATTCTGGACTCACAGAATACACCGAGACCCAATCCAGTGAAAATCTCCCTCAAGAGATTGGGTTTAGATCTAGCAGCTGCCGCCACGGCATCCACCGGCAATCTCTTTGCATGAGCCATTTGCAGTGCCGGTAAAAAAACCACACACAAATCAGTCAGTAGCTAGCGGTGTGTAGTAGTTCTCGAGTGCGTTGCCCTCGTCGCCTGCGCAGCGATGGTGGATAAAGATTGCGCTCGCTCGCGCAATCGATCTCGATCTCCACAAGAGTCGAGGAAACCCTAAAAGACGAATTTGGGAACACACTGCTTTGTGCGCGTGCGTCGTAGCAGCTATCATCTGTCGATGGATCACAAATCGTTCGTCCTTTGGTTCTCATCCATCGGAAGGAATCGCAACACCGATATGTAAAAAAAAACGAGTTATATGACTAATTTTTAAAATGAAAATTGTTTTTTTAAAGAAACAAATAATTAGCTTCAATTCGATTAAATCTTATTAAAAATGAGATTCTTAAAAAATTGATTTGAGATTATGCAAGAATTGATTAAAATAAAACACGTCAATTTTGAAATAAATGAAAATTTTAATATAATATTCTTTTTGAGATATAAATGTTTTTAAAATTAATTTGATGTTATTTCAAAAACTTGGAATAAGGCTTTGGGTGAATA
Source organism: Sphagnum tenellum (assembly GCA_963921925.1). Taxonomy (NCBI): domain Eukaryota; kingdom Viridiplantae; phylum Streptophyta; class Sphagnopsida; order Sphagnales; family Sphagnaceae; genus Sphagnum; species Sphagnum tenellum. The sequence goes on from OY998153.1 coordinate 13,065,883, forward strand.
TTTAATAATAATCATCATAATGAAAGTAAATTTTAGTTGATTAAATTTTCTATTTTGTTGTTGCCTTTTATGTTTATAGAAATTTTATTATTGCCTTAAATAGAAGACATGCATATATGATTTTAGGTTTTTCCAAGCATGTATGGGGGGCAAACACAACTAGTTATGTGTATAAACATGAGTTTTTTAAATTATGATTTCAATTTGAACCATTATGATACTTCGTTCTTCTTATTGGGCTACATTACATTACAATGGCATGAATTCAATATGTTGGTTTTGTCAATCAATGTGGTGTCCCTATAATTTTATTCAATTAATTGTTATTATTTTGTGGACCTCACACAAACCCAATATTAGCCAACATGGGAGATGTGTGATTCTATTGGTTAGATTGCCTTAAAGATCATATTTGAGAAATGATTTTAATTTTTTTTTCATGTTTATGTTGCTTGGGCAACCAACATTTTCAACGTCTATTAGTTTTTTTCTAGTTGCACTTATTGATGTGTATTGTCTTCTTTTTAATTATGTGAATGGATACATTTATTTCAATGTTGATTGCCTAGCAAGAAAGGCAAATGGATATAAAGTTGAAGTTTTTCATGCAAGTTCTTGAAGTGGTAGTTTTTCATTGAAGAGATGATAATGGAGGCAAAGGAGGGAAAGGAAGTAATTATTCTCAATTTTTTACCTTGAAGTCATTAGGGGTGCAAACACAATAAAAGGAGCCTCAATGTGTATTGACAATGCTTAAAATTGGATTTTTAAAGTTTCAAAAATCATAATGGGAGCACAATAAATTGGATTATCAAATTTTTTTGGGAATAATCTCCATTATTTGGAAAGTTTCAATGTTTAAAATTTGGTGCAAATTGATGATGTTTCAAGAGTCTTTTTGCAAGTTCAAAACATGTGTAAACTAACTAACCAACTATATATATAATTTTTATTTATTTATTCATTTCAATTTTTTTTTTCTCTATATCAAATGTGCACCATTCCTTTTCAAAATTGGGGATGATATTAATATTGATGTTAAAGAGGGAAAAAAATTTCTTTTTATAACGCATTTAAATTCCTTTGGCCCAAATATGCTTTTGGCCCTAATAATTATGAAATTTGATGATGTCTTTAATAAAAAGTTATTTATTTAATGTGGTAAAGAACATGAATGCATAATATATATGATATAAGACTAAGATGTAATATTTAAAAATATATATTTAACACATAATTGAAAATTGTCTATGAAAAATGCAAATATAAAATAATAGACCAAACATGAATGCCACATGTCAAATGCAATCTTTGGAAAAAGACTTTAACCTTGGCTCCTTTGACTTTTTTTATTATGTTGCACTCTTAGCTAGTATAGTGAACTCAAAATTGTTCTTGTAATTTCAATGACAATGGGTGGGGCACTACTCATGTTTCTAGGGCGCCATAGTGGTGTGCAAGGTGGTAATTTTAGGAAGGTGGATTCTAATTTCTTTTAGATTTCAAAAGAATAGCACACATGAAAGATGGAATTTGTACATGGTTATTTTTTGGATTTGTGCATTTGAGATGGCAAATCACATATAAATGAATTTTATAATCATATTTTTGGTGTTTACTTGTGTCATGTACATGATAACAAAAATGGTTAACAACATTTTGATTATTAGATTATTGATAGGATACATTATCAAGCCTAACATTCTCAACCAATCAATTAGTTTGAAATATTTGGTTTATATTTGATGTCCATTAGCATTAATTTTAGTTTTTGTTTTTCTCATTGGTTTGATTTCTCTAATTGTTTCATATTTAGGAAAGCAATCATTTGAATTTTTAAAATGGAGAAAATGGCTTTTATTTTTATTTTTAAAAAGACCTCTCTTTAAGGAAATTCACATAAGGAGGTCAATTACATAAGTTTGAACAATATAGGTGGAATGGAAGTTTACACTTGTACTGCAATATGTAATAGAATGGAGAAGCAACATTATTTGCATCCACATATGAACAATCTGATAATGTAAATTCATTGTTCATTGCCATGAATGTGTTTGTGTTTTAAATCCTTGCCAATCCCCATGTCTAACTAAGTTGCACACCATAATGTCGATTCTATGAAATCCTATATAAGCCATTAGTACATTATTACAAAATGTGGGTGCAGTTCACTAGTCCTTGTTCAATGGACTAGTGAATTCACTACATCCCCATTAAGTCCTAGTCAATGGAAGTAGTGAATTGATTTGAAATTCAATGAAAACACTTGGCATAAAAGGACACATTTTGTTGTAGTGGTAATATATACAAACTTTATGAAATCAATTTACAACAACAACAAATTATGTCCACACATTAGTTTCATTGATGTACCTTTAGGTTTTCAAGTGGTAAGCACAAGGAACTTATGTTTACACAAATGCGTGATTTTACTAATGGAGATGAGGATAATGATGATCCATCTCTTGAAAAGAAAATTGCAAATTCCAACTTCCTTCAATGTTGTAGTAAGTAAGTGGAAACGTTGATTTATTACAATTCAATGTTGCATAAATTGTAAATATTCGTCCATCCTTCCCTTTGTATGTTTGTTGAATTATTATTTTTGTCGTAATTGATGGAATTGCCTAGGGTTGTAGTCCATCATTGACAACATACCCAAAAGTTTGCCAATCTCCCCATACGTCTTCCCTTGGGTAGAAAAAAAATTATGTAACCCATTGAGTTAGACTTTCAAATGACCTTTTTCAATACCCTTGTGATCTAAAATGAGTAGAAAGGTGAAAAAGTAGAAAGGGATCAACTAGACTACCCTAATTTAATGCCTAATGTGAGGTGTTGATCATTCACTAGTATGGTGATTATGTCTTCAAGTATTGGTAGTTTGTTTGTTTTGTTTTATGGGTGTAGGTGTCTACATTCATGGAGGCAAAGGAATTGTGGGCACTTAGTCTGTTTGTTTTATTGGCAAGTTCACATCTTTAACTTCTTTGTTGTTTGTTCTTCAAAATGCATTCAAAAGCTTTGTGATGGATTGGCTAAATGGATTTTATGATGGTAGGAAATTGTTGAAGTTTGGACTATAAGGAACAAAAGTTTGCTCAAGCTTGATACTTCAATAGTTTTGATGAAAAGCTAATTTTTTTGCTCACATTGAGTGCATAAGTGTTGAAGTTTAATGTGGGTAGGTAAGGTAATTTCTATTTTTGTGTGGTTGGGGAAGAATGCCCCATTGCAGATATCAATAATTTTTTCTAAAGTTATTTTTTTCCATTGTGCTATGAGTCTTAATGAAGAAGATACAAGATTAAGAGTAAATTGTAAGGACAAATTCAAGGAATACGATGAAAGAATCTAAAGGTTTTATGGGTGGTCTAAGTGGCATGTTCAATTGTGTTTGGCCATTGGGAATCTTTGAGGGAAACAATTAGATCATTTATTGTTGGAAGAAAAAACTTACATTGTTGTGGGAATTCTGGAAGGAAAGTGGGATATTGAAGACAAATTTGGGTTGAATGGGAAGAACTTGTATGTGTTGTGTTGTTTTTGTCCAATTGTGTTTTCCTTTTCTATCTAACTTCCAAATTTGAACGATGTGGTGGGTGGGAATATAACTATCATTGTCCTTACATATAATAAGTGTTGGGAAAGTGTTTTGTTAGGTATGAATTGCCAAAGAAAGGACCAATTGGCTCTTGAAAGGGAAACCAAAGAGTTCTAATTCCTTGATGTCCATAAAATAGAATTGTTTTAGTGTTCAAGTTTTAGGAAGATGGTGTGTGTAGGTTCTTTATTTTGATAAATCCCATTTGTTTTCTAGAAGTTCCAATAAGCAAACTTTTACCAATTGAGTTATATGATGGTGTTCATAGACCAAGTAGCCTTCTTTTTTGGCTACATCATGTATTCTAGAAAGCAAAATATGTGTTCTTGCATGCATAATTTGCATGTTGCTAAGGTTTTTGTGGACTTGGAGGTCTCCATGTTATGTGAGAGATCTCATATGGAAGAAGATCAATAGGCATAAATGCACGGTGATGATTTGTCTAGTAGGAAATGTTGATGAAATCATTCTTTTAAAAAAATATGAAATAGTTCTTTGTTTTCCTTTGCCCATAGCCTTGAATCTAACATAGTTGAATGTTTTAGATTTTGAATATCTCTTTTGTTTACTTGTTTATTTTTGAAACAATTTTATGTTGTGTGTACAAAAACATCATGTTTTCCATATCAATTTAGTGCATATCATAAGGAACCAAAATGGAAGAAATGAGATCAAGAGATTTGTCATCAATGCTTCATTCATCCACCATTCATCCTTGTACAAGCTTATATTATTGCTTTTGATTATGAATATAATATTCCTTGTTCACCACTCACACATTAGCATTCCCCTCGTTGCTCTTCTTGTGTATTTTATACACCTTGTGTAGAAGTGGACATCGTCAATTCCAAACTATCAAATAACTCATTTAAAGGTATTTGTGTAAACCTACATTTTGACAAGTGATTCTAAAATCAACCATTGGCACTTTGCTATGTTCATTCCATTGCACTATGTAGCATGGAATATATCATCATTGTTCTCTGTAAAGGCTACCAAAGGCTAGGAATCATTAAGAAATTCATCTTGAGGTTTTGCATACCCATTTACTATTGTAGTGGCACTATAATTTGTATTAATTGTTTTTTTGGTGAATTTTTTAATGTAGCCAAAGTAGCAATCATAAATAAGAAGGTGCATAAAAAGTGACCATCAGCCTTAAAAAGATTTAGCCAAAACTGGCTATAAATCAAATATGAAATATAAAATTTTAATCATCCTTTTTTCTATTTTTGATTACATTATGAAAACCAAATATAGAAATCTAGCAATTTTTACGATTTTGTTTGTCACTTCTATTGATTGGAAACCTCCAAAATGACTTCATTCTTGAATTTTTGATTTATAATCTCATTTTTTGGTGAATTTTGCCAAGGAAAAAAAAGGGTTGGTTTGTATTGGTGTTAGTATAGTACATGGGGAATGGCTTGGTAAGCATAGGCATTTGTGCTAGTATCAAGGAAACTATTAGGCTGGTATGATCGGAGCCAATATCAACATAGTACTAATCTTGCACTCATATGACTCAATGCAATATTAATACCACGCCATGGCACCCTCTCTTTTCTTGTTCATTCTTTTGGTTATATAAGCTTGAGGTTTGTGCATTAGGGACAAGGAATGGAAACCTTGCCTCCACATCCATTTTCTTTTTTTTTGGCCAATATTGTGATGTACCCAAAGTGGTGATCATCGAAGAAAAGATTTAGCCAAAGTTGGCTATATTCCAAATATGAAACTTAAAAAATTCTAAAAATCCCTCTATATTCTTGGCTACCTACTAGAATGTATCATGAAAACTAATTTGGATTTTTTTTTTCTTTTGCACTCTACTTAGGCACACTACATCACCAAGCTTTAAGGCAAAGCAATCAATAATAGTGTCAAACAGATTTTTAGAAATTTTGATATTTATTAAAAATAATTAATGACTCTCGGAATGGTGAAGGTACCCCATTAAACCCAAACATATTCCCAATGTTGTTCTCAAGGATGTTAACTTGATGGGAACAAAGTGAGAACTTCATGGGAACACATTGGGAACAACAAACCCTCATAGGGTTCAACATATGTTCCCATTAAACCCAACATGTTCCCAAACCCTAAACCAATCCTAAACCCTAAACCATCTATTTACTTGATAATTACCTTTGTTCCTACCTATCTACCTATATATAGGACCTATTTGTTACAGAATGGGTTACCAAGATGAAACCGGAAATGGATGAACCACACTAAGATCTAATTCATCTAAAATTTTCATCCAAAAGTTATCTAAATGTTATAAATATTCCATGCTTACATTTGACCGCAAGTTTTTTTTAATTTTTTCAAAAAAACTCACCAAGAAAATTCATTGTGTAGAGAGACACAAGGTGCCCTAATTGACAATTTTATAGAAGGTTATTTGTAATTTATCTGATTCTTATATTTTTTTGAGAATTATGACTATATATCAAATTTGATATATCATAACCATTTCGTTGATTTTTGAGGAACATGGTTATATATATATATATATATATATAAGAAAACCACCCTAAGAACCGTCAATTTATTTGGTGCTATTTCTAGTCACTGGCCAACACTTGTGCTTTTAAATACGGATAATTACATTTTGGAAATATTTAGTAAGATACATAAGAGTTTTTTTATTGATTATTTTTATTTTTCTCTTGGGTCGTATTTTTTAGTGTCAAGAAAAAAAATTCAATATCTAAACAGAAATACAAAATATCCACCAAAAATGCAAGTGACTTGTGCTCTTCCCACTTGTCTTGTTAATGTTCTAAATATATAATACAAATGTTATCTTTTTATTAGTGAGCCCATATGCCCTTAGTCCAAGATATCAAACCTCTTGTAAGGCCATTCACCCCAACAATATTTCGGTCTAAATGGCCTTAATTTTATAGACTTATCTTATGGAACCAAAATCCCCAATTGTGAAAAACAAAATAAAAAATAAAAAATAAAAAATTCAAATTTATTTCCAATGACTAAAATAAGTCTAAATTCAATAACTTTGCTTTGTTAGACTGAAAACATTGTGAATCAACAAGCATAACACCACATCATAAGGTGCAAGGCATAGCAAAAAAATGTAAATTAAACAAGGGGTGTGTCACACTATGGCCTTGCCATTTACATTTTTAAAAAAGTATCTTAAGGGAGAAGAAGAATTATGGAAACTCAAATATTTCACCATGCAAAAATACAATCTTCAAAAAATCTTCTAAAAAAAAATAAAAAAATCCTTCAAGATATTATAAATCTACAACTAATCTCAAGTTTCAACACAAGCCAAAATATCATGTTTCAAAAATCCTCATATAAAAATAGACCTATTATTATTATTATTATTATTACCTAGGGGCCAAAATCCATTAAGCTACTATACTCTATAATGGATCTAAAAATAATATCCTTGCCTTGGTAGTAGGCAAGGCCAATAAACTAGAAAAGTTTTTGACCTAAAGCAACTGGAATTTGGTTGCCAATTTAATTCTCGGTCCTTTTGCTATGTGATCACTTAGTTCAAAACCCACCTACAAAAAAGGCAAGACATGAAAAATAAACTTTGGATGAAATTTTTCCATGAATTGTTTATGAACATGTTCATTTTTCTTGGATGAAAAAGTGTGATGAAAATCAATTATTATTCATCCAAGAAAATGAAAACCCATTGTTCTTCATTCCTCAAAGCATGTGACCAAATGAAAAAAACTACATGGGAGTAGTAGTAACTACAACCCTCACAAAAAAGGCAAGAGCCAATAAATGAGGGACTCACAATTAGGTTATTCAATGTGAAGCTGAGTAAGTAAATGAATGAATGAATGAATGAATATACCCAGGTTCAGAATTTAATCTTTATTGTTAGTATTCTATTCCCTCCATAAATGGACAGAATTTTCCAAGTTTTAAATGGTTATTGAAGATGGGGAAAAAAAGCCTGGGAATTGAATAAAATAATATAAATGTTTTTTTTTTTTTGGCAAGGGTATATTATGCCTAAAAACCTCAAGGATGGGAGGCAAAATATGCTTTTACTTATAGATATAAATGGTGCATTCACACTCTTTTGATGTTAAGGACTCTAGTATTAAGTCCCCCTAACACCAAGCTAGTCATTTAGGACCTAAACCTATTTATCACGAAGATTTTATGTTTAAGGTTTAGGGTTTAGGGTTAACATTCACTTAATCTTAAACAAAGCAAAGCAAAGCAAAGAAGGAAGTCAAGTGTGAGCAATGAAGTTGCTCTCATTACACCCTAAGAGTATGTAAAACAGAAGATTAGGGTTTGGTAACCCAGGTCAGAGTCTGGTTCAGTGATTAGTCTTCTTATTTAGTGACCCAAAGTAGGCCCAGTTTTTTTGACCTAAAAAGAGTTTTGGGTCTGGCCTACCATTACCCTAAAATTGTAGGGTAATTTTTAAAGCTCCCCCAAAAATATAATAATCGCCAGATAATTCCCATAATTAGCCTCCAGTTTTGCCAGATTTACACAATAATACTTTCCTTTTGTCTTTTTAGGTTGTGTTTCTGGGCCCTGACATAGAGAGCTCTTCTGACACATGATTTTGGTTGTCTCCTAAGTACATTGTCACACCATTAAGGCAATTTTGTCAGAATCCTTTAAATTTTAAATTTAAAAATTATATTTTTTTAAATTATATTTTTAAAAAATTAAAATTAAAAAAAACCCTAGCCCATATTAGACCTGAAAAACTATATGTCACAAAATAAATTTTAAATTTTAAATAAAATAAATATAAAAATTATTTTATATATAACTTTAAGGTGCATTAAATGCTCAATAGAGATCAAATACTCCAGTAATAATAAATTCAATGCAACAGAAAGGCCTGGGTTAAATTTTAGTGCCAGGGCTCCTGACAAAATCTTCTTTTCCTGCTGTTTTGGGGAATCATTATTTTGCTTATTATAATAATGATATGATATTATTGTGCCCTTTTTTTCCTATCATTTTGTATGATCCTTTGTTCAATTAAAAAAATTGTGAAATTAATTAAAAAACAGGAGTTTCACTTGGTAGCTTATTACCTAGTTTGAAGGGCTAATAAGATAGTAGTGCCCTTTTTATTAAAAAATATTTATTATTATTATTACTATTATTATTATTATTATTTGGTTTTTTTTTTTTTTTCCCCCTATGGAGCAATAAATTGCAAATTGATGAGACTGCAAAGGAATGAAACCCATGCAAATTGATGATGGTTTCAGACAAAAGAAAACTGGTGCTCATAGTCATTAATGCATTTGGAGGGGCTTGAGGCAACAAGCTAGCTATCTAGCATGCAATTTTTAAGGCCCCAAATTTTCTCAAGTGTGTTTGGAAGGTACCTTATATGGCACCTTATATGTCACTAAGGTCCCCTTTACAACTCTTATATGAGTCATGGTTGGGAAAAACTTGGGGCCAACTTTGAGCATTTTTTTTGGCTTGTTGTTTTGGCCTTCAACTTACTAATAAATGCTAGAACATTGACTCTTAGGATGGAAATATATTTCACCATGCAAAAAAGATAATCTTTCCAAAATTCTCTAAAACAAACCCAAATCCTTCAAGATATTATAACTTTATTTTTACTAATCTCAAGTTTCAACACAAGCTAAAATTTCATTATTCAAAAATCCTCATATAAAAATCCTAAACCTATTATTATTATCTAGGGGCCTATAAAAATCCCTTAAGCTACTATACTCTATAATGAATCTAAACACAATATCCTTGCCTACCAAGGCAAGGTCAATATATGGTGAAACATTGGCCTCAAGGGTTGCAAATTGGCTTCTCAAATTCATTGGTATCCCTTTTTTTTTAAGGCTTTGGGGCCAATACAAGGCCATAGAGAACTTTAAGGAACTTTATGGCCTTGTATTGGCATTACTATATAGAAAGGCCATGAAGTTCTTTAAAGTAAATTGGGGGCACTTTTGAAATGTTATTTATTTAAAAATTTCAGCCTTGACCCCCTAGTAGTGTAATGCCCTTGGGGACCTGATTTCAACTTTTGAACCAATAGGAATGCTTGATTTGAGTTGAACCTTGGCCTTGACTCCTTGTATAAAGTGGGCCTAATAACTAGCCCTCTTAGAAAAGAATACGGATCTTATTATGCCTATTCCTCAAAAGAAGTAGGCAAGAGAAGTAGGATTAAGATCCCTCTCACTTTTGGGGAGTAGGCATAAGAACCCTCCTCCCCTTGTAATGCCTCATGACCTTGTCCATAATGATCAAGCAAACTTGAATTGCAAATAATTTTTGGATTTTATTTATTTAATTAATTATTTATTTCCCGCTGAAGTTGAGAGTAATATGTATTCAGTTGCAATTTTGAATTTGGGTTTTTTTTTTTTTTTGGTTCCCCGTTCCCCCTTCAATTTTCTATTTTAGCCATAATAGCCATCATCTACAACAGGAATTAACCAAATTTGGCTAAAGGTCAAAGAGGAAAATTGAAAATTTGCGAATCTTGCTATGTTTTGGCATTCAAAATGTGATGTTTTCACAAAAAAAAATTCTTCAAATCCAGGGACTTTGGCACATTTTTTTCACAAAAATCTTGGTACAGAGTTGCACTGGATTTTTCTTTGGTCACTACTATGCAAAAATTCACCCCCAAATTATTTTAATAAAATAAAATAAAATATATTATTATTATTACTATTATTATTATTATTATTATTAATTTAAAAAGCACTGGGTTCTGTTAGTTTTCATTAATGTAAAGATTTCTGTTACACTAGTAGTTATTAGTCTCCACCATGATCATCATGTTGCTGCAAAAAAAGGCCTTTGGTTTTAGTTGTTGTCACACAAATCCAAGCTTTTTTTGTGTGTTCCATGCTCATCATTCATTCATTGATTCATTCATTTGATTCATTTGCTGCAAGCTTTTGTGTTCATCTGGAAAAGCAGCCAGAAGTAAGTCACTGAGTAGTTAGTCATCACACAGAGAAAAGACAAAAAGAGAGGGAGGAGTTCAAGCCAGTGTGTTGTGCAGTTATAATTTTGAACTTGTAAAGAACCGCCGGTTCCTTGTTTTTTTTTTCTCACGGTTCATAATCAGGGAACCATGGGTCTCTGCCTGCCTGTTTTGGAAACCCTTTAGAGAGAACCTGTTCTTTTCTATTTTTGGAATTGCTTTTATGAGTTCCTAAGAACCGTCTTGATAACCACCGGGTGTCTGCCCAGTGGCGGGGCATGCAGGGCAGTTGTTAGAAGATTCGTAGGATTCATAACCATTGGTTCTCAAAATATAAGATTAAAAAGCAACTAACCACCTCAAACATTGCCGGTTCTTGGATGAAAACTGTTGGTTCTTTTGAGGGGTTCCAAACCATAGGTCAGCTGTTTCTTGGATGAAAAAACTCTTTGAGGGGTTCCAAACAATGGGGGACTGTCAGTTCTTTGATTCTGACGTTTTCAGAGAACTGGAACTGGCGGTTCTCTGATTCGGAACTACTGGAAAAATCCGGAACTGACAGTTTTCTGAGTCTGAACTATTTTTAAAAACTGGAACTTGTGGGTTCTCTGAGTCTTAACCAGGGTTAGAAAACAAAACCCAGAACCAGCAGTGGGTGTAACATGCCGAACTGGGTAGTTGCCCAAAACTGGTCAACTATTGAGTTTTGACCTGGTTATCAGGTAAGTAGGTTATCAATCTGAAAATATTAGAAAAAATTTTAATCACAAAAAACCTATATATATATATTTATATAACTAATTTGTTAATTAATTAATTAATTAGAGAAAATCCTATTAACCAGGTAATAACTGGCAGGATAACCATTGATTATCACCTAGTTATTTGACTCTAACCTACCCTTATCGATAACTGATGGTTATGAACCAAAATATATCAATAACCGAATTGGCGCCCAAGGCTTTTTGGCCATTGATTTATTTGATTACGTAACCGGAACCCCCCATATTTCTTATTTAATTAGAAAGTATACCCGGGGGTTATAACGTTTGAAAAACTAAAATGAGTAAATAACCGGCCAACACTGGTTCTAAACCGGAATCCAGTCGCAGAGATACAGACAGCAAGACATGCAGTGGAGTGTTGGCACGCGCGCGCGGAGTTGTATTGAATTGGAAGAAACTACTGCAACAAACAACGACAACAACCAGCGGTGCCATGGGCGATCGATGGCGTGATCGAGAGAGAAAGTGGGAGAGATGATGGGATCCCAACAAGAGAGTGAGCGAAAAGAGAGAATGGGTTGTTGAGAGATCACGCACCAGAATGTTCGTGAATGCGTTAAGATTGAAAAGAATTGGCCAGTTGCTTAGTTTTTTCTCCTCGAAACAACAGCAGCAGCAGCAGCAGGTGCGGTTGTTCCTTGTTCCTGGACTGCGAATAGAGATGCAGTAAGAGATACAATAGCTAGCAGGAGTGAAGAAGTTGTTAAGGTGGGCAATGGAGGAGGAGGAGCAGCAGCAGCAGCAGCAGCAGCTGCTGCTGCAAGAGCGTGATGGTGGCTGCCGAGTCCAGCTGAACTCGAGAGATGACGAGACCAGCTATAGTAGCAGCAGAAGATCCAGCTTGAGTGAGCTTATGATGAGTTCTAGGAATTCTTGTGGGAGTGGAGAATATCATCATGGCTTGAAAAGTAAAACTGCAGCTCGCAACATGGAGGGTGATCGGCGCCGCCCACCTGCTGCACGTCGCTGCTTGAGTGAAGAATATGACGTGAAGCGGCATGTCGATCAAGCTGTTGAGATCTTCCCGGCTCATGATAAGCTCGGCCGCCTTCTCGAGAATCCCACTCCGCAGAGTATGGGAAACTTGTCCACCAAGACCAAGATTTCTTACCCATGCAAGAAGAATTGGCTCAGCAATAATCGGCCTGTGCAGAAACAGGCTGCACAAATTCGATCCGCTGCTGCAAAAGAGGGATGGATATCCAGGTGGAATGCAGCTCCGTGTGTGCGCAGAAGCAGCAGCAGCAGCAGCAGACGGGACTTGCCCATGTTCACAACGTCCATTGCTTGGCACAGGCATAAGCAGTTGGGAGAGAAGGAGTTGCCACACAGCAGCAGCAGCAGCGGCAGCGGCAGCAGCCGCGCCACCACAGTTGCAGGTTCAATGCCCAGTCTCTTCAACAAAAAAGAAGCTTGCGCTCTTGCACCCGAAGAAGCAAATGCTCTGAGCTCGTCATCATCATCCTACGGACTCTCCCTCAGGTCTAAGTACTCTCGGCACGCGGCTGATGCAGCGCATGGAGATGCAGCAAACACCAGACAACAGCAGCGCATGAGCGAGCGCGGGATTGACGACTCGGAGCAGCGTCGCCGGGGGGCTAACGATAGTAGTTTCTTCTGCGACAGCACCAGCAGCAGCCAGGACGACGACTTCTCCACCAAATGGGAGCAAGAGATCGCAGCTCTACAAACCATGATTGCAAGAACTTCAACCCTTCTTGCACGCGGGTCCAACTCCAAACCAACGACAGGGGATGGAGATCGACAGCAACTGAGGATATCGGGTCGTGGCTTCAGCAAGGAGACGGCGATGTCGGAGCTGATGATGGCTGGTACCAAAGTCGGGGATCAAGAGGAGCCAGAGAACAACCTGAGCTCTTTCTCCAGGAGGTTGCAGCAACAGGGTTTTGAATCTGAAGCTGCTGCCGATGGCCAGTCGAGCTGCACCCTCCTCGCAAGCAGCACATTGCCAAAACAGGGACCGGATGCAACAGGAGAAGAAACTGAGATCAGCAGTCGTGATCAGATAGGACTCTGGGAATCGGAGCCAATTACGCCGTCGTCTTCAGATCGTCAGTACTTCAGCCCCGCTGGATCCCAGCAGGAAATTGAGGAGGTTGAGGTTCGAGATGATAATGATGATGATGATGATGATGATGATGAGCATGAGCTGCACTTGGAGGACGAGTCTCTGGCAGCTCCTTGCAGCAAAGAAGATGAAGAAGACGATGACAAGAGCTTCTCTTCCATTCGGACTGTAAGAACCTTGGAAACCGGTGGCAGTAGTAGTGCAAGCTCCAATGATTTTCCTGCCGAGCGCTTCAATCTCAGATCCACAAACTGCATACAGCTGAACTACAGAAACTCCTGCAAGGAGGAGGAGGATACAGCAGTTGTTGAGGAAGCTGATTATGATTATGATCATGATCATGATCTTGATGATGCCGCAGTTCCAGGAGACTGGGAAGTTGTAGAGATGAGTAGAGATGTAGATCCCAGAATTACAAGAAGTGCTCACAGCAGCTGCAGATACTACAACTCCAGATACTTGGAGCCTGAAGATTTGCAAGACTACTCAGACACATCAAGAACCACGAATGATTCGGATGATGACTTGTCAATGGAGGAGGAGCATGATGAGCACAACCAGCATTGGCATCTCAGAGGCAAACACATCAATCTTATGAATCCAATGTACTGCTCGCAGTTGGCAGAGAGTTTTGGTGTTCCTGCCAGTAGTACTCAACTAACCACCAGAGATTTTGCAACTAAAGAGCTTGCAGAAACAGTAGAAGCAGCAGCCAGGTTCAAGTGGGAAGAAGAAGAAGAAGAAGCTCATGACAGACTCAAGCTCGATGATGATGATTACAATATGGTGGTAATAAGAAGAACAGCCAATGTCAAGATTCATAACTCGAGTACGGCAACTACCAATTCTTCTGCAACTAATCTTTGTGTACAACAGCAGCAACAACAACCACAGGCACAACATTCCTTTTCCATGTTTGAATCTGCATGGGCTGAGTCCTGCAGTTCCATGGCTCAGGATGATGATATATCATTTGCTACTCCCTCCAACACCTCCAGCTTCCATGGCAACAAATCTTCTTCAGAGAACAACTTAAAACCTGTCCCGCAGCATTCTTCTCAAACCGATTGCAACAATAGGCTAACCAATACTACTACGACTACCATGACTATAAGCTTGAATGGGTCAAGCTCAATCTCTTCACAACTACACATAAAGGGCTGTTTGGATGAAGCTGGCAGCAATAGTTGCAAGGAGGAGAAAGGCTCTCCAACAAACTCCTGCAGCAGCAGCTCCACTTCACCAATCTGTGAGCATGAATTCCCATGTATGATGTGTGTGTTAGCCAACAATGTTCATGCTGCAGCAACAACAAAAAGCTGCTGCAACAATCTCAAGATTTTCACACCACAGCAGCAGCAGCAGCAGCAGCAGCAGCTCCACCTTGGAGAATGCTCAGCAGCAGAAGAGACCTTGGACCACCAAAGTTGCAATCATAGTGACATCATCAAAAAGCAAATGTGGCATCTCAGAGACCATGTGCACTTGTACCCTGGTTGGCACCAAACTCCTCCACAACAACAGCAACATCATTGTACAACACCGCAAAACTTTTTTGGTTCTGAACACCCAACAACACCCCATGGAGCACCCAGTGTTGTGCTCAGGAAGATGCTGATGAGTCCAAATTATTACTACTCTGATTCTGGTGGCGCAATTTTCATCACCACACAAAGCTCTCAAATAAAATTCTTGGTGGTTAGTTTGCTTCTTTGTCCCTACATTAACAACTCCCTTCTTACACTGACTTGTATCTGTCTGTCTGTCTATCAGTCATCATGATGATTCCCCTTCCTCTATATGATTTTTGTTATTGAATGGGTGCAGAAAACAGTTTGTAAGTTATTTAAGCGCACGTTAACAAGGTGTAGAGTACGGCAGTGTTGGGATTGTTCACCAGCATGCAACAAAGACATCAAAAACAACAATTTTGCAGGCCAGCAGCTTGAGGCATTGAGCTCATGATCGGTCCATCAATCAAGAGAGAGAAAGAGAATCCAGCTCTTGGGTACCTGGAAAAAGCTATCATCAATTGTTGTTATTACATGTAAACAAGTTGAAGACATTCAGAAAAATGTACCCATGATTGAGATTAGGTTCTCATGGATCAAATTGCAGAAGTAATGAATCATCATCATATAGCTATAAGCTCTTTTCTATTGATCAACATGTAATTTTACATATCCAATATTTTCAAATGCTTCTCATGTTTTCAACATGTCAGCATTTATGTTGATGAAGCAAAGGTCCCCTCTTGCATCAAGGGTATCACAGCATTGGATTTGATTCCCATCAAGACTTTCCTATACAATGAAGAATTTCAACTGAGATCTATCAAAAACTTTGACAAAACCAGTAACATCCTTTTTCTAAACCAAAAAACCGAAATTTCTCATTTCCTATTTAAATCCGTGGGAACTTTCACGCAATTTTGCAAGCTGGCAAGAATGGAGATGCCATATGCACCTGAAGTGCTGCATTTCTTTGGGGAATCTCAAATGGGTTATCAGATATTGTAGCTTACAGTAATTAGGACGCAATCGTGAGCCCATACATCATCTTCAATCTTGTGACGTTGGCTGGCTGTTTGTGCAGATGAATTTCAACTAGAAGGTGTCAGAGGGTTTTGTACATTTACAGGGCTCTAGAGGTTCAAACCTGTGGCCCCACTAAATTTGTCCCCTTGCTTAACCATCCCATGTGAAAAGGAATTGCGCGTTTCCATTTGCAGCTACCATCCAGTGATTGAGCACCTAACCTGGTCAGGTCATGAGAAATGTGATGTCAATATGTATTGGATTCACAGAGAGAAATGCACATGATCACTACAACTTAACTAACTTCACAACCATACTTCACACTGCAGATTGCCTGTTTAAAGAAAACTTCACATTTGATCACATTCCTTGGTGCAAAATCACAATCTTCCCAAGCCAGAATGCTTGTTATCAGTTTGGAAACATCACTAGAGGCAACATTACATATAGAACTCTCAGAAGCATCAAGAAATCTCCATACTCACTATAAAGAAAGCCTATCTGAACCTCTAAGCACACTGCAGTAAGTCCCACAGACTATCACATAAAGAAAGACACCCCACACCCTCCAGTTCAAGGCCTAAAATGCTTCTATCCAACTTCCACAAGACTTTCCCTCATCCTTACATCTTCAGCCTCGTCTGCTCTCAGTTTGAATACCTTTCTGCCCTCCTGCGCATACCTCACACCCCACACCCTCCAGTTCAAGCCCTGAAATGCTTCTATCCAACTATTACAACACTTTCCCTCATCCTCACATCTTCAGCCTCCTTCACTCTCAGTTTGGATATCATACTGCCCTCCTCAGCATGTGATACAGTATCCTCTCTGCTATTCTTTTCCCTTGGTATCAGATGCCTTCAATGCCATCAACAACAACACGTTAACATCACCATGAACAGCACATCTGCACTGGGAACCATCCATACCATGCCTTCACCCTGACATACTTGTCCCTAGCCTGAATGCAACAACAATGTAGAACTCATTCATTTGGCAAGAGACAAAAACCTTGAAAGCAGCCACCACCATTGAAAACCAAATCTGTTTTGAGCCCTGAAACCTGGAACCAACCAAGTGAGCCAGCATAACAAGAACTTATCACCTAATGCCCTAAAAACAGAGTGGTCTTAGGTCAAATATTCAAAATATAGTTTTACTTCCATCTGTGTCACATTGAGATGGTGATGACCTATATATGTTGGGTTGAATATTTTGCTGGATGTAAATCAGGATCAAAAATGTGTGCCAGACAAGAGTTCCCACTAAATCCCAACAGAAGGAAATTGACCAAATGAAGGGAATATTACAGTTGCTGACTGGCCAACAATTAACCGTCCTCCCAAGAAGTGGAAGGACCTTTCACCTTCATGCAGCTAGAAGGAACACCAATAGCAAATATACAGTTAGCTCATTGCCAGAATTAAGCCACCGTCTTTCCAAAGCGCTCATCTATGATAGACAAAACATGGTTAATGTAAACTACTCACACAGAGGCCAAGACCCTAATATGCTTTCTGCACACCAGCAGCAGCATTAATTATCTCTGACAATTCTTGGGGATGACCCATTGGATGCACTTGCATTCATCACTTCAAGGGTCAGTTAGCTGGTATAGCAAAACATGCATGTTTGAATCTTCCAACACTACCACTGTTACCAACTTGACTCAGTAAAAAAAGAGCTTCAACATTATCAATTGACTACAAAGTTGCTAAGCACAATGTCTTCTGTCCTGCCATATAATGGACCAGCATCCAAGAACACAAATGCAATGTGATTTACAAACCAACAAGACACTTTTTTCAAAAGACCGCCCATACACAGCAGCAGCCACAATCATCAAGTCCTTGTATTCAACAAGTATCTTCTGATTATTATATCCAAGACCTAAAACATAAATGTCATCTGTCAAGATTATGCATCAGGGTCAAAGTGGTGCCACTCTTCTAACTTCTGATCCACATCAATTATCAGCCCAAAGTTCGTATCTACCTGCCAATGTCAAAAATTGAAACCACACAACCCCACAAATGTGTTACTCCCACCTCCATAAGCATCAAAACAAGCAGCATTAGGTTTTATCATGGTCAACTGTGAACCCTTGAAACCTTGGCATAGAGAGGCCAGTTTCAGATACTCCAAAAGAAACTTGCATATGTAAAAAGCTTCAACATTCTTGAAAGTCAAAGTTTGCAAACTTGAAATGTGTGAACAAAGACAGGACTGTAGTCAGGCTTTCAGCAATTCCAACAAGGATGAAAGACTTACACTTTGTTGGAGACATCTTGCTTATGCTTCATTTTAGAGCATTTCAAGCTCAGGAGTCTCTCCAACGCTCAGTAAGTTCCCTGCATCCATTGAGTGCTATACACATGATCAAAGGACCCCTAACTTGTACAAGGAGAACCTGCACTTACTTCTCTCATGCTTGCTACTTTGATTGAAATCTGTGCATTTTGGTAAAGAACTTCAAAAGATCCAGACCAACTGATCAAGAAACAGGAATAATGTTCTATAAAGGAGGAAGGTGGGGGGATGCAGGAAGGTGCAATGGCACACCTACGTCTGCTTGGCGAAAGTTGAGGAAGAGGAGGGGACTCGCTTAGTGCGAAACATCATGTAACCCACTGGCAGCACCACCCCTAGCATCATGATGACTGCTCCTAGAATGTATCGCATTGGCCGTGGCACCTCCACCTCCATCAGATGCCGTCCCTGCTTTCAAAACACCAAGTGAAAAAGTCAACTAAAAAGGTCACAATACACAATCATCAATTTCTCATCAAGTCTCTTGATGTGAAAGACATTACAGTTCTTTCACCTTTGTTGATGCAATGCTTGCTTCCCCAAATGATTCCAGCCACATTCTAACCTATAATCTTACCATGATCCCAAAAAACACACACACACAGACACAAGAAGACAGCAGATCTAAGAAAAATCCTGCAGCTTTTGAGTCATAAGTCATAACTAGGGCTACTCCACAGTACTTTTTCCCACTAGTCTTAAATTGCAGTGTAAAAAGAGAACAAAAAACCGATGTGCAAGAACCATCTACTACTAGAACACAACTTACCACAAACACGTACAAGAAATTTCAAGACATAAACAGACAGACCGACAGACCGAAAGATTGAACGCTCACGATCGAGCTTTTGCAAAGCTTCCTTCATCATCACAATAAATCTGAAGATGAAGCCAAGAAAATGCACAAATGCTTCCAACCTCATGCAAGTAGCAAAGGAAAACTCTTCTGAAGCAAAAAAGGAAGAAAAAAGGAAAAGGAAGAGAAGATAAAGACAGGACAGAGTAGAAGAACGCACCGGCATCTAGGCTTTGAAGACAAGAAGAAGAGAAGACTAGAGTCTGCGAAAAAGTTGTTCTCGCAACAAAACAAAATTCCGCGGACAGACAGACAGACCGACTAAACACTAACGATCAAGCTTTTGCAATGCGTCCTTCATCATCACAACAAATCTGACGATCAAGCCAAGCATGTCCACAAATGCTTTCGAACTCTTGTAAGTAGCCCCCAAAAAATCAAAAAAGAAAAAGAAAAAAGGAAAACAATAGAAAAAAAGAGAGATATAGAACAACTTACCGGCATCATGGCTTTGAAGACAAGAAGAAGCGAAGAAGACGAGTCCGCAAAGCTCCTGTTCTCGCAACAAAACCAAAATTCCGCAACTGCAGAAGCAACTCACACACAAAACACAGAAAGAAGCAAGGAAACGCACACAATAGGGCACCACATATCTGACCGTTGGAAATGTCTGATCTGACGGACAGAAATGGAATCAAGCGAATAGATAAGATCTGACCGTTGGATCCCTTCGGATTGATCCATGCCAGTGAATGGTGGTAGAATCTGACGGCCTACAAATTATTTTCTGTTCACGTTCGCTGAATGGATTGATGGAAATCTAACCGTTCGATATCCCACAGAGATGGCGCTCTGACCGTTGGATATCCGCTACTTCCGAACAGCAACAAGAACCATCAACGGGCAGGTGTCAGCTTGTAACTGGAAAATAAGAGGGCGATCCAACCGTTGGATACATCTTGATTATCTAATTTCTATTAATAATATATTATTTTATTTTAATTATATCTTATCTGTTTCTTTTTTTAAATTTTTTTCAAAAACAATTGTTTAAATTTTTGACCCTCTTCCTAATATTTAGAAATCTCTATTTATTTTATTTATGTACATTTTTGGTAAAAGAAAAAAGAAATGATAATATTTCAGCCATTGATTTAATATTCCCTTCTTCTATTTCTGGTTCTCTTCAATCAAGATTTTTTGGGGATTATTTTGATTACATTTCTTAATCCAATTATACATTTTATAGGTTTCTTAAAAATAAAAAATCCAAATTAATGAATTGATGTAAGATCAAATGATAATATTTTAGAATAACAATTACAAATAACAATAATAATAATAATAATAATGATTAAAAAAAATTTAAAAATCCAACACAATACAAGCAAAATGGGGTGTTCATTTGTAATTTTGGGCATATAAGGTTATTTCACATGTTGAAGAATTGGATTGAGTTTTTTTTGGAAATTATTAATTCCAATTCAAATAATGGAATAATATATTATGGTCAAATTTGAATTGTCAGAAGGCCTTTGGACATGTTTTTTAAATTATAGCAACAAGTGACTTAGAAAAAATAAAATATAACATAATTCATGTGTTAAATAAAGTTAATTGATGTTAATGAATTTTTCTTTTTTTAAATGCAACAAAATTTACTAATTGCACTTGAAGAAAATTATATGTAATTTAAAAAAGAATTTGCAAATGCATCTCAAATTAACATTCCAACTTTTTGCCAAAACTAACAACATTCCTATACCTCACATTTCAACCTTCTATTTTTAATAATAATAAAATTTCTCCTTTTTTTATCAAATACTAGTTGATTTTACACAATGAATTTTGAATTGACATTATTTTTTTGTTAACAACTTTTATTTTATCAAATGAGAAACTCTTGTGTTCAGCCACTTTCAAATATGACCAAATGTTGTGCAAAAACATTCAACATACAATATATTTTGTGAAATAAAAATTATAATGCTCTTCAAAATATAAAATGGTACCCTATTATGTGGATAATGTATTTAAATAATTATATATATATATATATATATATATATGGAATATTGATAGGGGTGTAAGAAATGCAATGGACAAATGATTTAGTTTTATGGTCTATTTGAATTTGAGATTTCATAAAGGGGTGGGCTAAATGTGAATGATGGGACTTGGATGATAAGACTTGATTTTCGAACAAGATGTTTTGGTTTAGTGTTTTGGCAACGTCTTTTTTCTTCTCTAACACTAAAGTTTTAGGACATTGTTATTATGTTATGGTTTGCTTTGCAATATATCATGAGATCAAACACTCCAATTTGGTAATCATTCAAGACATTAAGGTGACTTCTTATTACACTTGTGATGTTTTTGGAAAACATGATTGAAATGTGTGTTAGCTAAACAATCCATAAGGAGAGGGGATTGTTTTCTTTTGTTGTTGCTTTGTGGTAGTGACCTTGAGGATTTTGTGGGTGTTCTACATGATGTTATTCTCCTGCAACCATTTTGTGGCCTCATGTGAGCTTGGTAGTTTTTGAACCCTTGAAGAAGATACAAGCTTTTCTTTAAAACAAGTGGGGTCCATATTTCATCCACTAGTTGATATGTTAAATAAATTGACCACAATGACCATAAACCAAGAAATAGGTAGGTAGGTCATAGGGTTGACTAAAAAATATAAATTATTTGTAAATAGAATAAATGATGTTTTAAACATCAATTTTTTTTTAATTACAAATTGTTAACCTTTTTTTTCATTGCCCAAATTCATTGTTTCATTTGAGCAATCAAAAGATCCACAATTTGACTTGTAAAAAAAGACCACAAATCAAATTAACCATGTTCAACATTATTTGTCCAAATTAACTAATTGGTTGGTCAAATTGACAAATTATTGAAATGTGTTGTTTTTCATTTGGTTTTTTGTTTTAAAAAAAACATGAATTCTTGTAGTATCCATACCTTCCACCTTTGAATGCACAACAATCAAATATTAAAAATTCTCATTATTTCCAAACATGAATGACATATTGAAAAGAAGACACAAGTGACAAAATGTTCTTACTTGATGAGTGATCTGCTCAATCTAAGTAGCCAAATGCTTAATGTGGTTTCAAGTGATTGTTCACCTCTCATTAAACATGGTTATGTTAAACATTAACTTTTACGCAATGAAAAGCTTGTTCCAAAATATAAACCATCCTTGTGAAAACCATCTTCACAATTTGACCTTGTTCTCCATGCATCCTCACAATTCAAGCAAACTTATTGTGTAAAAAAAAAACAACACAAAATTCAAAAACCCCTTATGAACAATTGGGAGCAAAGTCATTGAATTCCATAACAACAACGTATTTCACAAGATGTGAGTAAAAGCATGAACAATAGAAACAAAAAAATGTTGGACAATAACAATGTATGGTTTTCAACATATGACTATAAATTTGAACGATGGATGTAATCAAATGTTGATTGGCAACAATAAAGTATGATTTCCAACATATGAAAAAAACAATGAACAATGGACGCAACAACAATTTATGATTCACAACATATGGGCACACTAAAAAACAATGAAGCCCTTAAAAGGCTTAAATGACACAAGTGAGCAACCAAAAACAAAAATTCAAACCATTCAGAAAATGAAACTTGCACCTAGTGTAAGGGATTTGACAAAAGAAATCATTACTTTTGATGGGTTTTCCTTCTCCGACAAGTTGAATGTATTTAGCTATCAACAACTTGTCAATATCATGTTTGATTATTACAACATAATAAGGGTTCATCTTGTACCTAGTTTAATGTGTTGGTGGAATAGAGGTATCCAATTCAATTTTGTCTTAGGCCAACTTTAATGATATTTGTTTGAGGTCTTTGTACATCTAGATGAACATGTCCTTGAACTCCCTCCATAACTACTCCAATGATTGCATCTTAACATGCTCCAAATGTGCATTCATATTAACGGGTGAAAACCCACTATAGTGACACCTTTCGAGGTGTCAAATTGTATTATTTTCTAAGAATGTGCATGTTTGAATGTATCCCACTTCAAATTTTTGAAATATTTTCACAATATTTTTGCATATTATATTAGAATATAACTTAAGCAAGATATTAGAATAAAATATTTCATTTCAAAACTTGGGAGAGTGGAGTATATTTGTGGAAACAAATGTAATGTACATGTGTATTAAAAAACACAAATATAATTCAAAAAAAATTTAAATTTTTTTAAATTTTATGAAAGTTGAAAATATATTGAACCATGTCATTTCACATAATTTGGACTATCTTCGGATACCATTTGACCAATTTGAAATTTTTCATCTAAAAAAACAATTTTTATCAACAAAAATAAGATATATGTGCAATAGATAAAAAATTTGAAAAATAATCACATCCACATGAAAATTGACAAGCATAACTAAATGAACCATATTTTAAATTCTATTAAAATCAAAGTTTTAATGAATAATGAAGCTTTAAAGTTATTGCAATCAAAATTAGACAATAGCCTTATTATACCAATGTATATTATAAATACACTCATGAATCTTTCAATACAAAAAATAAACTTTATTATGTTAAAAAATAAAATTACATAACATCAATTTGATAAGAAACTAATAATTTCAAGGCCCAAAAATCAAAATTAAAACCCAAAATTCAATACACCACATTTTTGAAACAATTATACAATACATGTTATTATACTAGACACAATAGAGGATCATCATAAAGGTGAAGACTTTCTTCTATCCTCAAATTGAGTTTGTCATAGTGTGTGCTTTCACCCTAACATGCTACTCAAGACTCCCCTTTGTTCTCAAATTGAGTTTAATCTTGAGTTTGTCATAGTGTGTGCTTTCACCCCAACATGCTACTCAAGACTTGCCTTCGTTCTCAAATTGAATTTAATCTTGAGTTTGTCATCGTGTGCTTTCACCCCAACATGCTACTCAAGACTTGCCTTTGTTCTCAAATTGAGTTTAATCATTTGTTGCTCCTTAATTAATGTCCAGCCGTCAATATATATAAGTTCATGTTTTTTCACCTTTGTCGGTGTTCCATCAATCCGTACATTGCATGGTCTGTGATGGTAATAAGTTTCAAGATACACTTTGTATTCCAAGGCAACTATAGGTTCATGTGACACTAATATTCTTGACACCACTTCAATAGTGATTGAGGTCTAGGGAGAAAGGTAATCTTTGGTAGCAATCACTAGAAACATATGGTCAAGACAGAATCGCAAGAGAAAGCTCCAAATACATTCACACTAATTTGGAGACCTACCAACTCTTGCGACACATCTCAAAAACACTTGTCAGCCCCAGAAAACCAATCTCTGAGAAACTAGCTTCAAGTGTAAAACCTGCAATTTCAGAACTCACTTCATGCAGTGTTGTCATACTCTTTTCTCACATTTCTCTCGCTCTCATATGCATCAAAGCTCATTATTTCCCAATTTCTACTGAAAAAGGTAGGAAATCACAAAAAGCTTGATTTCACTGATGTAAACAAAGTACGATTAACAGTACCCAGCCAAAACCAAATTTAGAACCATTCTAGTAGGTTCAATTTCCAGTTGGATTCAAATACAAATACCATAAAACCAAAGTTTCACTAATCAAGTTTTTGTAATGGCATTCACCTGCACAACATGGACTGAGTATTCTCAAAATTCGTACATCCACCTATCCACTCAGTCAACTGGTTGGCCATTGTTTTGATGTACATTGCTGACTGTTGCTAATCAATTCCACAGATTCATGCGTTTTTCCCCCAGTGCCAACAAGAGAGATTAAATGCTTCTTGTTCTTTATACACTGGCTGCTCCAACTTCCTCAACAGAAAAGCAGCCCATATCCTTCATAAAATCCATAAATAAAAACAGTGATTTCATGTACTCACATGATTTCATATGCTTCTGTTGTTAAGGTGTTGACCTGTCCTCCTTTGTATTCCTCACCTTGCAATTGACAAAACCCAATATCTGCAGCAGCTAACTTGGTCTGTTACTGAAAAGGATGAATGGTTCCCCACAAGAAGTGTCACTTCGAAATCTCACAATGCTACCAGCTTTACATCATAATGACAGCCCAGAAGTCAAATAGGAAAACTTGGCCCCAGTCCTATGTACAGAGAACTGCTGGAATGAGGCACATCCCCACAACCCAAAAGTTGGAATCTGCAATCTGGACCACAAGACCTTCCATGTTCACTCTTCTCTCCCAAACACCACAACCACCCAAAATTGACACCAGCCCCAATTAACAGAAACACCAACTTGAGCTCTAGCTCCAGGGGCCCATTCACATATGAGGATTGAGATTTGCTCAGAAACAGTCATCCTTGTCCAATCCAACCCCATCTTTTTGACCTACTAACTAAATCTCTCACGTATGAAAGGTTCAAACAAGGATGTGCAAGGATTAGGGTCCTGGCGCAATATCTTTGCTGCACGGTTAAACTCATCCCGTAAGACACGAATGCTGTGGCGGTCTACAACTCGGCCAAGGTCATGGCTTACTTCAAATGGATCTTCAATGCAGATAAGGTGGCGTTCATTACCTATACGCCGGGTCCAATCTTTCTCCTCTTTGCTGTGTATACATCCCCACACCCATGCACTAATTAATTCCTGAGAACTTCTTCTCTATACTTGCAATCCAAAGTCAAACTTTTGAATTATACAAAACCTGAACATGTACCTTGAAGATTTATTTTCCTCACTTACATGGGTACAACTGACAAAGTTCACAGCAGAGCCAGAACTTCTCTCTTTCCTCTGTGAAACATCTCTGTTGTAAACTTCCACTTTCACATGTGGGCATCCTGACATTCAATGATATTTGACAGAGAAAAAGAGAGAATTATCAAGGACTGTACCTGAGGAAACCTCCAGTGCGAACAGAGATTACAGAGCGGTTGTAGTCATGATGGAATGCCCAGTAGTCAAAGAAACCCATCAACAACGTACCAACTAACTCTTTGTTCCATTCACCAAAACTCTTCAGCTTGTCAACTTGATCAAAGTAAGCACATTTGATCTTGCCAACAACAACCTCATACGTTGGCTGCATTTCCTGTCACATTGTATTGCACCAACCCAGGCTTCAAATCCAACCCACTTTAGTACTAATTAAGCTAGATTGAGGAGAAACTGGCCTGTGAAACTCTCTCAAGTCTGATCTTGACAGTCTGATAACAGACCAGAGCTTTTTCTAACCCCACCCCCCTCCCCCACAGCTTGTAGTTAATGAGCACTCTCATCCCTGTTGAACAAGAAAACGCAGGACATTTCTTGTTGTCATGATCCTACAAATCCCTTCTACTCAGCATAGGAGCATTGAAGGGGCTGCAGTTACCTGCAGGCAAGGCAGGATTGCTGGTTTACGTTGCTGAAGGAAGTGTATGCACATTAGGACATATCTGCATTCACCCAAACCAATAACAAAACTTTAAATGTACTGGTGAGTTTGAATTAGCACAGCCACATGACACACTTTGAAGATGCTGAAAAGATCAAACAACACAAACTAATGGGTAGAAAAACATACGCATAACTGGAAAGAGTGCCACGGTAGGTTTCATTGACTTGGCGGCACTTGGCCCAGTGCTTCACAAGGAATGCCAATTGGCGCAGGCGGGGGTCAACTTGTGAGTAGTCATGCAGCAGCTTTGAGTTCACAACCGCAAGCATGTTGTTCACACATATGTCACATGAGATTCTTGTTACTGGATCTGTAAACTTCACAATTGGCACTCGAGCATGCGTCAATGCCTGTGCACAAAGCACAACAGATCCCGTAAAGTCAGTGAGATGCCTGTGGAGGGAAAGTGATAGATCCCAGCCTAATAATACAAAATCCCAAATTTATGACACATACATTGCCAGTTGCACAGGACAGAGCTGAAAACATCTCGGTTACCTGCATACTATACTGTCTCTCCTCCACCTACCCTTTTCAAAATAAGCATACCCACCTGGACATTCTGCATATTATCCGAGCGCAAGATTTCAGCCATCTTGACAACAAGCTGTGCCTTGGTAAAGTTTTCATCATCAACAGCAAGGCACACATCAATGTCACTGTTGCACACACCAAAGTCATTGGCACATGAGCCATACAAGAAAAGCTTGGCACCAGGCCAGTCGCTACAGACAAGGCTATCCAAGTGAGCGAGGAACTGACGCTGCTTTTTCTTCTCTTCCTGAGAAGGTATCAGACCCTGTAGGCAACACAATCAAACTAACTTAGCACAGATTTGTGTGAAAAAACTTCACTTTATATAAAAATGCTCAGACAACTACAAAAAGCTTCCTTGAAATTACTAAAAGGTTTTCAAGAGACCTTGTGAATTGCCAGCAGCTGTGGAGTGAATGTTTCTAGATCAGGTCGATAGCGCATATCGCCTCTCAAAAGGATTGACTCTGGATCACGTTGTTGGTGGGGTCGCCCAACTTGACGTGAATCCCTTGCATGGTTGCGCCTACCTTCAGACCACATCTCCTGTATATCCACAAATTCAAGTCAGCTGGATAACCATCATGAGTGCTCCCAACCTTGTTCAGCAAATGAACTATCATCCTTAAGTTGGAGAGGGATGGAGGAAATTGTCACTAGGTACCTCCTTGATGGCATGAGAAGACCGGATGGCATGTCGTGAAGGTGTCACAGATGATGGGTCAGAATCTTCAACAAGACTCAGACAGCCTGAGAAGTCTTGAATGAGACCCTCCTCATGTTCTTTTGCAAGGCCTTCCTCCAATGGCTGCAGCCCATTCTCTTGGGCATCATCCATGCTGCACCCATTGTCCACTCCTTCCTGCTGTTGTTGTACAGACTGTTTTTTCTTTGGCTCCTCCATTGCTGATCTGTAAGTTAAGTGCCTTGCTGTCCTCGAAGGCAGCCCTGGGTGATCTACCTACATGAAGAAAATAAAACACTTGGGAATATACTCCCTACCAGTACAAGTATCAAGCCAATAGCCTAAGTGGTAGAGCTCATTGCCAATTTGCCACTAGCTACAAACTCAGATTCCAATGAGGTACAGAGGTACAGATCACCCATATCTATGAAATCACAGAGGAATCTCCACAACAGAAACTTGATGGTAACACAACAAGGAGTGCAGTTGTACACCTAGGAGAGTTGCTCACAAAGTGTCAGACCGTCACCTTTATCACAAATGGAAGCAAAACAGCACAATCGTGCAACAGTGTAATTTGACATTGTGTAATAAGCACTAGACAGGGTGAGGAATTTTTACCTGCAATGCGAGTGGGAGAACTCCAGCTGACTGGACTTCATCTTCAGATTCACATGGCTTAGTGGCTGAGGCAATGGATTCTGGGGAGCTGAATTGCTTGGTTGGAGAGGGAGAGCTCTGCTGTGATGATGGCTGTTTCATTCGCCATTCTTGTATCCCTCTGCGCCGCTTCAAATCCTCTCTAAGCTTTCCCCCAGCAACAAGCTCCCTTGTTGCAGTTGAAGAATCCTCTTTTCCAGGTGGTGGTGAATTCTGTGATGGTTTATTTGCCAAAGAGTTAGCCACAACTTGACGACTCAGAATCAACAAGTCTGCTTTCCCTACTAGAGCTGTAAAATCCATGGACTCCCCATGACACCCTGTCATCCCACCAACTGTCTCACCATCCCTCTCCCGCTGATTCTCACTCACTGCAACCCATTGGCCACCAGGGATCTGTCCAGCCTTTCGACCAATCTCTCCTCTCCCAGAGCCATTACATCTACCGGCAACTCTTCCTCCATTTCTCAGAAGACAAGCACCCTTTTCACTCTCCATGGTTGGGAACCTCAAAGATTCACCAGCACCAACAACAGCACTTGTTTCTCCAGTAGAAACTGGGCTAACTGATCCACTCTGATTAAGATCCTCTTCGCCTACTCTTCCTGTAGCAAGTATGTTGCTAAGTTGGTGCCGTTGATAGTGCCCTGGAATGCAGACAAGAACACACCCATCAGAGAATCTACAATTACATTGCATGGAAGAGGAACATAGTTTAGCAGTACTGACAACATCCCAGTGCATAAGATCCGGCATCAATGCAAGACCAAGTGAAAGATCTCAGTAAAACTTGCGAACTCCAGCTAAAAGTCAGGGATGGATACCAAGGCTTGTAGAAAGAAAAAGTCAAAAGAATGAATCACCTACCAGTGATGCATTGTACTGGGAATTTCATCAAAGAAATATACCTCTGTCATCTGAAGGTCTGGAAGTTTGGATCTTGAGCCCTGATCCAATTGGGGTTGACCCATCTGGAAACCCACCACCTGGTGGCACTCCCTCTCTCCCCACTTCATGAGATTTTAAACTTTCCTGGAAGCCTTTGGCTCCAGGGCTAACAAAATCAAACTCTGAAGGAAATTCAATGGCTGAATCACCCAAAAACCCCATGAGATTTGACTTTCCAGATCTCATTTTGTCACCAGAAAATTCAAAGTTTCTCTGTGGATGTTGCTGTTGTTGCTGCTGCTGCTGAGGTTGCAAAACCTCAAAGGCATGATTCATACTCTCTTTACTTGAAGTTCCTGCATGGATTGAATTTCTTACAGGATCTTCCCAGTTTGGTGCAAGGTTCAATTTTGAGGTGGGAAGAGAATTGTCTGGTGGTGAGCCAGCATTTGGCGGCACCGCCCAAAACCTTCCAAGGAGGTCTTTGGGGCTTGGAGGTGTCCTTGTGGAGTGTAAGGACTCAGTTCGCTTTGGAGGAGGGCCAATTGGACCATGAACAATTGTGCCAGCAGGCTTCTGATTCTGCATTCCTCCTGGCAATACCACAGTTGAAGCATTCAGCATAAGCTCAGTGCCATGGCCTGTATCAACAATGCTTGCACTCTTTGTAGGAGAATTTTGAGCTGCTGGATTCTGTGGTGCTTGGCCAAGAAGAAGCTGCAACAACTCAGCACCATTTCCATAGAATTGTTGAGGAGGGGGCACTGGTTCTGGTGGTTGTGGGGGCGGCGGTGGAAGTGGAGTCTTTGGAGCATTTGTTGGTATAAGACTCCCCCATGCTCTCAGGTTCATCATGCTTTCAGTAGCACTCTGCCTTAGCTGCGGCGGTGGTAGCCATGGAGAATCCAATTGTCTTGGAGGATCCAACATCCGGCTCTCCACCATCCTTTGATGTCCCTCTACTGCTTGTAAGGGCAGAGGATATCGAGGGAACATGGGTGGAGAAAGCTGCTGCTGGTGCTGATGCAACAATTGTGGGTGCTGGCTTGCATACCCACGTGGATCAAAAGATGGAGGGTAGAAATGATGCTGATGTTGCTGCTGCTGCTGTGGAGCCCATCCTCCTCCTCCTCCTCCTCCTCCTCCATACTGAGAAGACATGAACAGTTGGTTTGGTTCTGAAAGCTGGGAGGAGGCATCACCTGCTGCTGCTGCAGAAGGTGATGCTTGCTGGAAACTTTGGCTACAACCCAAGGCAGCCACTGCAGGATCCTGCAGCTGCCATCTTGATAAATCATCACTTCCAATCACATGTGGGTAGTCTTGAGGGGGCAATCTTTCTTTCTCACCAGCACCACCAGCGGTTCTCTCACCATTGGAAATGCTTTCTCTTCCTCCTCTTCCTCCTCCTCTTTGCAATAGCTGTAACAAAAACTGGCCCTTACTTTCAGAGCCATGATGACGGTTCGACGGCTCCCCTATCACCCCTGGGCTAGGGTTTGCGGAGGGAAAAGGGGAAGAAGGGTTCATGGGTAGCAGCGACTGGCATTCATCTGGCAACGATGATGATGGTGGTAGCAGCTTCCAGCCTACTACTCTGCTCCCTCCTCTTCCCTCTTCACCAAACCACCTCACATCCACATCGTCTTGCATCTGCCTTCCAATCACCCTTTCCTGCATTCCAGCATCCTCGTCCTCATCCTCTTCTGTTCTCTCCTTGCTTCCGACAGACGACTACACCATCAAAACAATCCCTACCAAACAAAACCAAATCCTAAAGACTCACACAGAAAAAACCCTCTCTCTCTCTCTCTCTCTCTCTCTCTCTCTCTCTCTCTCTCGCATTCACTCTCCTCCAACTCACAGACACACGCAACAAACATACAGATGCAAGACACAGATGAACACATACAGAGAAGACAGGAACAATACAACAGCGAGTCAGTGACGAAAACCCATCAACAACAACAAGTCGGAATTGAGAAATTGAAGAGAACCCATTGACAACAGCGACTGGGGATGGAGAAAATCGCACATCCTTGAAGAGCGCGAGCTCCCTCCCTCTCCCCCTCCCTCCCGAGCGAGCGAGCAAAGAAAGCGTGCACAAAAACGAGAAACAAACGCCGAGGAAACCCTACCCACCGCAACCACCAAAAAAAAGAGCTTTTTTCTTTTCCTTTCTTTTTTGGCTTTTTAGGGTTTTGAGTGGTCAAGTCTCGAGGGTTTTTCTTTTTTTCTTTTTTCTTTTATTTCACTCTGTGATTGATATACTTTTAGCCTAGGGTGTAATTTCATCATTAAAATCATTTTAAAGAATAATTAAACGGATTTTTTTGTGAAAAATATGAAGATGATTTGTTGAAAAATATTATAATTATAGCAGGCAACAATTTGACTAATGCACTCCTCGTATTATCATAGATCATGAAATAATAACAATAATTTCAAATTTAAAAATTAATTAAGTTTTTGAAATGTGTTTTTGGGTGAAAAATTCAACATATTTGTATTATTTTCAGAAATGTTGAACTTTTCACCCCAAAAGAAATTTAGAAAAAAAAAAATTCCCAAGGAAAATAGAGAATTTTTTTTTGAAATATTTTAGTTTTCAGCACAAAATCTTAAGAATAATATTATTATCCACCACCATGAAATGTTGAACTCAGCAATTGTACTAGTTGGGTATCCCCAAATCTCTTTCAACTCTCGAGACATTTTTTCATTCCTTGTGATTGCATATTTTGTAGAGTGTTCGTCACTACTAGAACAAGTTTTTTAGTGTGGATTCTTGTGCTTCAATGTTATTTCTTGCCTTCATTTGCTATAAGGATTTGATTTGAGCTTGTTTTGGTTTGTATTTCTTGAGTGTTTCATTGTCGTTCTAATTTAGGTTTCTTGTTGTAGCCAAGGTGATGAATGTGTATTTCATAGGAGCTTAAATTTTCTTTAGGATCTCTAGCACTAATGTCCTTCTTATTAAGTATTAGGTAAAGATGTTTAATGTGGCATAAATCAAGTCAAAAGCCCTTTGCAACAATGTACTTGAGGATGTTGCTATGGTTCTTGCATAAAGACTTCTTATAAACCATGGAAAGAAATAAAAGTAAGACTTCAAACAATTTGCCAAGATATGTGGTGATAATTGTTCCAAGGAATGTTTTACATCAAAATGCATAGGAATCGTCTATTGAACATCTCCAATGGTTCACATCACATGTTGAGTTTAAACTTTTGGTGCAATATCTTGCAATGAACATGCTTTTAATCGTCATGTTTGACATTAGACTTCAATTCTTCCAAAAGTTGGTATGATGCAAATATGAAGCATTGGGCACATGTATATGTGAAGACATGTGCCTAGTGTGCAACTCCCTTCTAATCTAAGCATAACAATGTTAAGAGATTGTATTGTGCGGTCATGTTAAATTCTCATGGTGTGAGCTAGTTTAGATTGTGGTTTCTTGGTTTGTATATTATGTTTCATATTCTCAATTCATTGTTGGATGATTGGGTCAATCCATGCTTTTATTTCTTGTACCGATTTCTGTAAACTAAGCTTTCTAAATGAAATGAACATCCTTTTATAATACCAAACTTTAAATTAACTCTTATATATTGAACATTGTTCTTTTGTGATATGTAAACATTTTTTGTTGGAGATGTTTAATATTGCCAAAAACAACCCATTCATTTCCACAAAATAGATGCCAAGTGAGATTTTATTGTCACATCACCAACTTGTTCCAATTCCTCCTCGAGAGTCAAAACTTGTGTGACTCTATGTAAGTCTACAAGTGATTTACTTTTCATCCAATTATGTGTTTCATCTTTGTTAGTGACTTTATTGCCTTCCCTCTAACATGAATTATGCATTCAATAAAAAGTGGTTTGAACCATTCTCAACTTCTCCCCTTAAAGATTAATTCGTCATTGTTGCACCAAAATTGCATTAACAATTTCATAACCAATCAACTATTACAAATTCCTTGTTTAATTCCTTCAAAATCAACACATCCAAATTGTCACCACAAGTTATTTGCATAGAAGATAAGGTAGACAATTCGATCGCACAATGAAAGAATGATAAAAATGTCTAATACATTGACCCCCATCCACATTAGTCGTTAGAGAAACCACTTGTGCATAAATGATATCACTCAAACATTTCCCCTCGATGGACATAACAAGCAAATGCACATTGATATAAAATAGAAAATGACCCCAAATAAAATTTAATTTATGATGTGCAAAAACATAAACTAAGCAATCAAACAACTTTTGCATTCATCCATGCATTATCCACCTTCACTTGACCTAACACACACCATCTAATGAACTTCTTGCCTCCAAAATTCAAAACTAGGCATGTGTTCATACAAACACCTTTCATGCACCCAATATATAATAAATTCATGTTTTTAAAAAAATGGTTTAAATCTTTGCATTTGACATGTTGCTAAAAATATATTTATGTTTTCTAGGAAATGGTTCATGGATCAATCACAAAAACACAATTTCATAAGTCTTCTATTATTCCATTCAAAATTTCAAAGACCTTCATGAATATAGTAATTTTTCCTCATGTTGCTTGTCTTCCATTTACGTTTTCTATTTCATTAAACATTTAAAAATAATCACATATTTATGAAGTATGCCACCCACCAAAATTGCATATTTCTAGGTTTACTATTTTGTTAATCTCTCATTATCTTTTTGTTGTTCCCCCCAGAAAACCATCCCAAAAGAACTCCTTCTAAAGTACCTTCATGATTGACATTGCACAAGACCAAATGCTTTTAAAAACTTGAAATTTTCACCTCTTCATTCATCATCCATTGCAACAATCCCATGTTGCCAAAAACACACACATTATCAATGCACTAGTAGTAAAAAAAATTCACTCAATAAAAAAAATATTCTACCCACCAACATGAACAAAGTATGTTCAAACCTTAATAAAGCACCATTTTATAATTACACATGTTTGGTACACTTTAATGTCTTGATTACTGTTGGTCAAATACAAAAACTAGCTAGTTATCAACCATGATACAAGGGTTGATTATAAATAACTACATACTATGAGGTTTTTAATTGAATAAAAATTGGAAGGAAAACCTACCTTTATATTGTGTTACAAAAAGACATACTAGATAAACCTTTACAAGTCAAGTATTATTTTAATGAAAACAAAAGGTTTAAATGCACTCGAAAAAACCAATGGGACTACTTTATTCAAGGATTGATATTTAGTTTGGTCCTTTTTTTTTGCAAATTTTTGTTAAATGTTTTTATAATTTCCCTAGTATATCACATGTGTCTTAATAATTTTTGAATAAACATGAATTCCTAAAAAGTATGCAGATTCTACTAAATTTCACATTTCATGTTATAAATGATTATGATTTCAAATCGTAGCAAAATATGTTTAGTATTTGAAGGCTCATTTTTTTCTATAATGAGCTACAACTTTGCTTTATAGATCATGTCTAGTTTACCTCATTTACAAGTGGTAAAAGGTTCTTGAAATTCTAATGTTTTGAAACATATTTTAATATTTTAAATTATTAATTTAATATTAAAAAATTATTTAAAACAAATTAGTGTGACCAATACATTCTTATCATGTAAAATTTTATATGATCAACTTTTTTATGAAAGAATAAAACAAAATTTACAAAATTGTTTCTATTCAAAGACTAACACACATGTTGATCATTTTCAAAAGTATTTAACTAAAACCAAAAACCTGAAGTTGGATTGGATAGATTTTCAATTTGAATACATTAACATTCATTTGAATCTTTAGCACAATTTTCCATGATTACCATGGTTTTGAAATGGAAAAACATAAATTAACATATAATAATTTACAATTATCAACGTGACCATCTATGTCTTTTTTGGTTCCTTTGAATGTGTTTTTACCCAAACATGTTACATGATTCATCCATACCATGTCCCAATAAATTATTGAACTTGAAGAATTAAAAGATGTTGAATTGTCAATTTTTATTGGGATGCATTTGTTCATTTCCAGTTCATTTTGACAAGTTTTGTTTTCAAATTCAATAATTGTTAGCTTCATTTTAATCCAACTTTCTTCTTTGAACTTGAATTTGGTAGATGTGTTGGAGATTCACAAGTTACTTATTTGATGAAACTCCTCCTATACATTAATGTTAAATATCAAATAACCATTGAAAACCAATGATTTATAAGTTTATTTTGCCATTTGAAAACATGGTAATCCTGGCAAACCTTTATACATTAATGTTAAATATCAAATAACTATTCAAAACCAATGATCTATTTAGATTTAATTTTCCATTTGAAAACATGGTAATCATGGCAAGCCTTTATTTTTACTAATATGAATGTTAGAAACCACAAGTTTAAAATCCATTTTATCCTATTTTAGATCTTGGTTTTAATCAAGAACTTTTAAAAGTGAACTATTGTGTAAAAGAAACTAAATTTGAAAGGACTTTCAAAAGGATTCATATGATACAAACCTTTTGATGGTGAAAGATTTTTAATGCTGAAAATATATTAACTTAACTAAGAAATCAATAAATAAATAAATAAATAATTCAAAAGTCTTTTATCACAAATAAATGGGGTATAATGCACATGATATATAATAGAAAAATTCATAGCTTATAATAATAGAAAGTGAAAATAAAATAGAGAACATATTTTTGGTACATGATTTGAAATTGTGATCATTTTTCAAAACAAAACATAGAATGTGCAATGAGTCTACACACTTTTTAAAATTCATATTATCAAA
Organism: Sphagnum tenellum; assembly: GCA_963921925.1. Taxonomy (NCBI): domain Eukaryota; kingdom Viridiplantae; phylum Streptophyta; class Sphagnopsida; order Sphagnales; family Sphagnaceae; genus Sphagnum; species Sphagnum tenellum. The sequence goes on from OY998153.1 coordinate 13,101,967, forward strand.
TAAATGATTAACAAAAGACATGTGATGTATGGGGAAACTTTAAGCATTTTTATAGCAAGTTGCAAAACATTTCACTCAAATATTCATTTGCATGAAAAAGTTATGTTGCCATTGCTCTTAGTAATTACATTGAAATTTGGCAAAATTTTCAAGGCTCCTAGGCCATGGAACATTTCCAATTTCGAAACAAATGGTACCCCAAAACTTCAAATGACCATAACTTTTTCAAAATGTAAACACATGTGACAATATGTGACCCATTTTTATAACCCATTCAAAGATTTTTTTAAGTATATATCAAAGTTCCGATTTGACATGATTTGCCATTCCAAATTGCACTTTGAGTGTGTTTATCCCACTGTACAACATATCTTGGAAATTGTTTTTTGAACATTTGCAAAAGTTAACCTTTCAAAAGAAGAATTTAAATTAGGAATCTAAGAGTGCCTCCCTATTACTCCCACACAATTTGACTTCATGTGGGAGTGTGTTTGCATTCTCTTGCACTCGCTCCAAGTCTCAACCCCTTGTTTGTTTTTATTTTAACTTGGAAGCCTTTAACTTTGTCTTTAACTTCCATTCATCATGGAAAGGACATTTTGTTGCCCATCTCAAAATTCAATCATTAACCCAAATTATAGTTGCAACCACAATATTTGAGTGGTTTCACAATATTATTTCATTATTATTGCTAACAACACAGAAGGGCCATGGGGAAAAACAACCTATTGTGATGGAGGCGAAAATTTTGATCCTCTTTTAGTTGACAAAACAACAAATCCATGATGCCTAGAATATTGATTTTTTTTGTTTTAAATGGGTGTGATAGGCACCAAAAACACAATCATAGTGCAATCTTGAAACCCTAATTGTCATAACATCATCAAAATCATTTGTAGAAAATAAAATTGTCATCTTAATGTGCACATGCCATATCTAGAATGAAAACATTTAATAGAATCCTACACAAAATAAAATAAATGTATCATTGAAGTTAGAATCCACAAGGTGTCAATTTGTCAAATGTTAACATAGGCGCACAACATAAAAAATCACATAATGACAAAATCCAGAAAACATTGAATGACAATATAAACACATCTAATGTCCAACACCCTTTTTGGCTCATTTGAGTGTGTTTTAACCTAGTTGTTGGACAAGATTATTACACATTTGAAAGATGAAGAAAGCAATTCATTTAGCCTTGCAAAAGTTATATATTATATGACTACATACACATTTTTGGCACTTGAAACTTGTTGGCAATTGGTATTTGTTTTGAACATGCCTTCAACAAGGCTTGTCAATTTGCTTACAATGATCAATGTTATATGTCTAAGTATTGATGTGTGTTGTATGTATCTCCTCAAAGGTCCACTATAGAAGATTTAATTTTAAAGTAAACACTAAAGGGTTTAAAGCTAAAATATATGTGTGAATAGTGACAATAAAATTCCTTAATATCTTATGTACATAACATACTTCATTGCTTACATTCATAATTTTTATTTAATGAAATTGTTAAGCACATTGTATAAATGGAAATATATGTTTTTCCACAAAATTGAATTCCATATCTTCATAAGTGAATTAAAAGGAAGAACCATGATATAAGAAAATAAGTAAAACACATGATCTCATAATCATATTGAAAAAGGGAAAAAGATGGTTGTTTGAAAGTTTCCTAAAATAACTACAAGTTTTGGGGAACTATATGTCAAATAAAGTCATTTCCTACAACATATTTATTATTTTTTGAGCATTTTTGGTAGAAAATTCTTAATGCATATTTAGACATGATAGGTTTTCATTTCTTCCAAATTTATTACAAAAAAAATTTAATGGTTTAAAATTATATATATTTTATGTGATTTTTTTTTTTAATGTCATTTCAGGCATATTTTGTTCATCAACATAACCCATACGTGCTTACATCATTTTAATCAATGTATACAAATATCATGAGATAAACAAATGGATGTGGGCATGTGTTGTAAATGGACATAAAGCAAATGTGTTTATCCAATTTAATGTTTTTCCCAATAAACAATATAGCTCACTAAAGGTCTACAAGGTTTTGTAAAGCTAATTATAGGTTTTTAAGGGACTACAAATTTGGATTGTTCTAGGACAATTTTCTAATAGTTTTATTTTTTATTACATTTGTTAAAAACCTTTCATCAAACATAATAAAATTAAACATTCATATGTCCTATGTAAGGAGATATTTAGTTTTAAAATTGTAAATAATTTCACATTATAAATTTTTAAACATGTTTTGTTATGCATTTATATTGAGTTTTCATGAAATTGTATTTGATATTATTATATTCAATATTTTGTTGATTCAATGTCATCATGTAACCAAAAAAGGAGGGTGCTCAATTTAAACAATCACCTTACAACTTGCTGGATCTACACAGGATTTGCAGTTTCTGAGGTTCTGACATTAATTACAACTAGTGATCTTTCCTTCCTAGTCACAAGAATTTGCCTGCATACACCCACGAAACTTCTGCACATACACAGCTTGTGCTCATGGATTATCACAACTCTGATCACAGAACTTGGAACTTGTACCTTTATTTATGAAAAGTCCAGGGACTACATACTTTCGGTCTCTAGCAGGTTCATTATGGATCAGACATCTAACAAGACATAGCTTTTCAGATCAGAGACTCTCACCGCTCGCTCAATCCAAAAACCCCCAATCTGTTCCCTCACAAAGTGCAACAAACGCAACCTCGCAAATTCTCTTCTTTGTAGAAGTCTTATGTACTGTATGCTCGCAAGTCTAATTTTACTCAGGAACCTCTAATACAAAATTATCTGAGTTCAATCCTACTAGTACCCCTCACAAAATATGACTCTCATGCAAACACATTCAACAGATCGCTGGTTTCAAATCCCACTGTATCATTCTTTCAAACAATGTTTCATGAAAACAAATGCAACTACTTGGCTGAGCTAGTGGCGCGGTGGAAAGTCAGTAACCAGCCAAAAAAACTCTCTCAATCAGCAGTTCTCCTCTCCTATCTACGCATCTCTAAGTTCATCTACCACATTCTGCACTAGTCTTGCATCCACTGCATACTCTGCATAAATTTTTTTTACCTCCTCAGAAGCTCTACACCCCTGCTCCCCTCCAAAATCTGCCTCCTTACTTTTTCTCTTGGCCTTCTAATTTTTCACCGCCTCCACCGCCATCGTTCCAACCGCCTCCACTCATAATTGCAGCTCCACTCCTCACCATAATTCCACGCCGCCTCACTCACACGTGATCAGCCTTCATGCTCATTCAATAGCAGCCACCATGCATTCCTTCATGAACAACATCTCACACACACCCAGAGAGATCTCCCCATGCATTCCCATGCCGCAGCAAAAAAAAACGGCTAAGAAAGCAAACTTAAATCCCAAGATTAGGAAGTGTTCACACTGGTGTGGCGACCTCATTTTGGGTTACAATCACATTTGAATGTATGTATTGGGATTTGAATGTCTGTATTATTAAAAAAAATTGGGAATAATTATATCAACATAAGTTTCAATTTCAATCAACTATGCAGTATTGCGTTTTATATATAAACGGAATACCAAAAAATTAGTATTACGAATTTTGGTGATCCATAATTATTTTTAAAAACACAAACAAAAGGAAAAACTAAGATTACAAAAAGATATAGGATGACAAATAAATTCAACACACAATAAAATTTATTTTGAAAATACAACTTCCAAAAAAAATAGGGGATTTGATTTTTAAAAAAATGTTGATTCATTAATTAAAACCTCAAAGATTGCCTTTTGTTCTTCTACAAATCCTTAGTGACCTTTTTTTAAATCCATAAAAGTCAACTCAAAAAAATAAATAGAAGTACCTTTATTTATAACAAAAACATAATTGTTGGATGGATATAACTTTTCTACCTTGTAATGAACTTTATCACTTACTTTGTCATGAAAAAGCCCTATGTAAACAAAGATGGAGAAAATAGAGTTCATCCAAAACCCATACTTACCAATGAGATAATCCATATAATTAAATACACGTATGTAAGAATCTAGAGAGTTTGATGATTTTCCACAAATAGGAAAACCCCATGGGATGCACAAAATGATGGCTCAAAACCTATGTAAATGCTTTGATTAGATTGTCAACTTGTCACCAAATAAAAAAAGAAAGCAACATATATGGAACTACATCTAGTTTGCAACTTACATCATGCTAATTTTAATTAATCTTTACACATTGATTGTCATTGACAACAATTCCCATTCAAATTTGTAGTTGAACGACAACATGTGTATTTAATACTTGCATTACGTTGTAGTACCCACATAATGCACACCTTGTGAAACATCACTAAAAACATCATGGCAAGGTTTTTGTGGATCTCCTAGTAGTATAAAGAGTTCAAGAACTCAAGCAAACAACATATGATAACTATAAGCAAAATCAAAACCTCAAAATTGAGAGATTTGTAGATAATGGCCACAATCATCCATCCTTTGTGTAAGAGAAAATGCATTCATTGTGACCAATTTACAACCTTGCTAGTTTGCAATAAACATGTTCATTAAAAAATGACACGTTTAAACTTCTCAAGTACTTGAGCTTTGCCTTTAGATTAAGAAATGATATAATTAGTTGTTGTACAAACAAAATATCATTGAAGTTGTATTGAAATCCAAAATCTTTATAACCAATTGTTCTTGAAATAATATTACAACTAACTAACTTATGGGAAAACCCCTTCAAGGTACAACATGGCAATTGACACGAAACAACTTATTGGTGTAATCATGTTCAAACTTCATTAAATTTATTGAATATGTTTTACACATGGTCTTGCATTGATTTTGTTTGCCCTCTAAGCTTGATTGCAATATATGTGTTTTTGTTTACAATTGCCATCGTACTCTAACTTTGTCCACAACATGTTTTTGACCTTGCATTCCATCCTTTTAAAAATATGTACATCAACTCATGATGGAGGACCATTGGATTGACGATTACGCCATTTAGTGTAGCCTTCCCAAGATGGGTCTGCATCTGTGGCATGTGATGTGTTTGGTTTATCTGGATAAATACCATAGAAATTGTTAAACATGGATATAAGCCAATGAAAAAGGGACATAATCAATATCAATGTTAATTTGAGCATTAGAAGTAGGTCATTTTCAGGCCATTTAAAATAATGTGATGTTTGCACATAAAAAATATAGCCCATAAATAATGTTTACCCTAGTGGACTTCATCTTAGACTTAGTACAATCAAAACATGCTATAAATGTTAAAAAAATGATGTTGCCATGTCAATTAAGGACAATTCAAAAGCCCTTATAACCCAAGACTATAATATAAATTATTTAATTATATTCAATAAAATGTACTAATGGATATATTCAAGTTTAAACCTAGGACCATGGTTTTTAACCACTTAGTTGTTATTTTGTTCTTCCATCAAAGTCAACTCCACCCAATTAACAATAAGAAAATCAAACGCATATTATATAAGACTTTTTTAAAATTGTGACTTTAAACAAAAGAAGGAAGGAACACAAGTTTGCAATTATCTAAATGTTGTTATAAGAACACCCTTCTTTACACCATGCATACTACTTCCTTTCATTGGAGGTGGGTTGTATTCATCTTTGCAATGTTGTTATGGTGGCATGTCACCCTTATTTTCAACCTATTTGGGTTTTTATTTTCGAATTTATATGAGATATTTGTCCCACCCCAACTAAGCTTTATTTTGGAGTCACATAAATTTGAAACAACCACCCACAAACATGAGTTTGGAGTTTACCCATGAGCCTCATCACAGTGTCTCGATCAGGAAGTGCTGGAATTGCCCCTCTTTCTGTTGTTGTGATAGCCCCACATGCATTAGCAAACCTTAAGGCTGATCGCAATCGACCTTCATCCTATAAAATATGTTATATATAATCAAAACAATTGCTTTGGTTATCAATAATTTTCAAATGTCAATTTGTTGACTTGCCATTTAAAAGTCAAATCACAAAATTTTCAACACATTTGAAAAACTTGAAAATGAGGATAGTAAAATGGCCCCTAAAACAACTTTGTGATGAAAAGGACATCAGGATTTGTTCATACATCAATTATTGAGAGGTCCTTCACAATTTGGCTCAAAATGCCAGCACAAAATGCATCACCTGCACCTGTTGTGTCCACTACTTGCACTTTGAGACCACCCACTTTGCCTTTAAATTGCTACACACACATGCCACCCAAAATAATTTTACAACAATTTGCTCAAATTTGGTGACCCTTATTGAATCAAACCAAGCCATGAGGAAACAACATGGTAGGAACGTATGGTGGCATATTATAATTCTTCATGTACTCGGGGAGTTGAAGGACATGTAGTCCCTAAAACCTTTAGGTGTTGTCATTCCCACAAATTGACCAAATAATTTCATTATCATAGGGATGGGAAGCAAATTGGTTACATTTAACATGCCCTTAAAGGGTTTGAACCCACATCACTTGCAACATGATTATCAATCCCAACACATGGTTTATGGATTCATGCATGTATTACAAGAAAAAACATTAAATCCTAAAATTGGATTATACCGGAGTATAGTAGCGACATCCTTCTGAACCTTCAGTCACCATCAATAGCTTACATCTTGGGTGAAACATTTTTAGATTATTTTTGTCGTCAGAGGGGTCCCCACCTGTGAGAAATGTCACTTCTTCATCACTCACCTTCATAACCCACAAACCATATTATCATGACACATGATAATTTGTTAAACATCATATAAAATATTTTCACAATGATAAAAAAAAATTGAATTTGTGAAGGGCATGAATTTTTTTGCCTTGTCATGAAAATTGAAAAAATTGTGGTAACAAGTTAAAATTACCCAAGGGAAAAAAATAATCATTATAGAGCATGAACCTTATAATTATGTATATTCCATCTATCCCAAAAAGGATGTTGTAGAGTGCTTGGAAATAAAACAAAATTTGGCATATACAAACTAATATATCTACCAATGTGTGAGTACCTAAGCATGATTCAATAGATCATTGATGCCAAACCTTGATAATGTCAGCACGATCCCAAATGCTTTTGATACCCTTTTTTGCTGCCTCGGGTGATGGCCACAAAGGTAATCGAAGATTAGGGTCATAGGATAACAAACAACCTGCTTCTCTAGCAATTGCCATGGCTTCCATATGTGTTGATCGAGAAGGCTCGACAATCAAGCTAATTGAACCATAGTGTAGGATGTTAGCCTGCCAAACATTTAATGCATTTAATAATTTAGTTGCATTCCTCAAACACCATTATGTACTTTTGCAAAGTGAGCAAATAAAAAAATGGATACATTCATGTGTAATGTAAAAGTTATGTAGGAAGCCAACTTGCATAATCCTAGGATATTAATGCCCATACCCAAAAATACTTTCTAGACATATTTTTCATCATGCAATCTTTAACCATTTTACGTGGAATGAATTACCTACTTGTAATCTATAAATGAAAAAAAATTATAATCTTGAAACACTTATCACCATTAGACATAAAAATTACAACAACATGAACTAAAAAAATAAGGATAAAAATACTACACGTTGTATGAGGTCTACATCGAGCTCCTTAGGCTCAAATAACATGTCTGCACTTGGGTTTCGATAGAACATGAACTCACGCTCCCCATCACTTCGTAATGTCACAAATGCTAATGCAGTCCTAGCATTAACATCAAATCGACATCCACGAGTTTCCACTCGATTCTCCTTGATAACGTCCACCAACATATACCCAAACTCATCATCACCAACCTGTGCAACCATAACATACTCACCAAATGATATATTTCCTACAAGGTATAAAAATTTATTTTTAATATAAATGGTGAGGAATGTAACCCACGTGACAAACTCATTATTTCATCATTTATTAATCCCTTCAAAAACAAAGAAAAGGAAACAAAGTTAACTTCTATCAACACATTGCAATTATTGGTGTTTCTTGACATGTGTTCCCTTTCAATGTTGCCACCATCTAGCCATTAAATTGGTTAACTTAAGGTTCTTTCCCAAATAGCTCAAGGATATGCCTTTTTTTCTAAACTTGGAAAAAAAGGGTTTTTCATTTCATCCAACCCCCATTATAGTTAGGTTGAATATATTGAATATGCAACACTTATCATACATACAATGTTCACCCCCGTTCAATTGCAAAGTGACCTCAAATCTACCACCACAAATTCAAGGCTATATGCAAGACCCACCAATGTGAATTTAAATCTTAAAAGGGTTTTTTCAAAGTCTCTATTAGTATAAAATTCTTTTTCAAAAACACTAAACTGTATGAAATTAATATGTTTGTACATAATCATTAAGAAGGCGTGTCCATGGGAACTAAGGCATGGGTAACCTCAAGTTGTGCAATGTTGCATAGCTTTTGTTGTCATCCATGCTTACTCCCTTTCATGATATGTTAAAGCAAATGCTTCATGTGATCAATATTCCTTTATGTTTCAAAATAGAAAAACACATTCTAATTATGGACTAGAAGAGGTCATAGACTACCTTGCCAACAAAAGCTGCATTGCCCCCAAGTCTTGCAACACCAACAGCAACATTCGCAGGGGCACCTCCAGGTGCTTTTTTGAATGCAGGAGCATCAGCTAGTGATAATCCTCCAACCGTTGGCACGAAATCAATGAGTAACTCCCCGAAACACACTATTAATTCACTTTTCTTACCTATAGCACAAGCATCCAAAATCCAAGAAAATTAAAACCATGAAAAAACCAATTTCCATTTCAAGTGCATTGAACCTAGTAGCACATGGTAGTTTCATATACTAAAATGTTGTGCACACAATCTCAAACATAAAAATTATGCCCAATGATGCTTGGAATAGTACTAAAATATGAAAGTTGTTACAAAAAATTTACAAGACTTTTGTGGAGAAGAAAACTAAAGGACATTAAGTTTATGGTGATAAAGAAGAACATGATTTCCATGTCTATTTTCAACTTTTTTCCTTCACAAAGATGGTCGTCATGATGCAAACCTTTGTGTAAGCCAATTCATAACCCCAAAATTTTGGAATCCAATTGGTTTCCACAAGATTTTGGATTCAATCATCTTATTAAGATGATGTCCTCTTTTCCAAGGTTTAGTAAGCATGATTCAACAAGACCAAATGCATGGGGGACCAACTATCAAACCTTGTTGCTAAGACATTGACATATAATGGATCATCCCTACATACAACTATAGGCTAGATTTATGCATGCACTTCTTCCCATGCTTTGAAGCCATGACCATTTGCAACCATGGTCAACATCAACTAAATTACAAATGCCTTGAATTCTTGAATTGATTTGCTAATTATATTTCAAAATAATGACTCACAAAATCTAGATGTAACACTTGCATACAAGTTTTCATGTGTTGCTTGAAACCACAAGCACTTTAGAATTTGTGACAACATAAATTCTTAGTATGATTTCTTATGTAATCTAATTTCATGGAGATGGGTTGTTGCATCCAGTTGGCCATTATGGAGGATGTTGAAAATTATAGGCTTAAGTATTGTGTAGTGTTTTTTCTTCTAGAAACAATAACCCATTTGTATAGTCTTTGTAAAATCTACATGATTATCCCTAACTCTTGACCATGAACAATTTTTCTTGCCATTAAATCTTGTGGTTTTGTATGTACATGTATGTAGCAATCCACTTGCACATCCTATTTATTATTGTATCAAGAAGATTATTATAAATAATGTGTAAGAGAGGAGGAGGAAGAAGAAGGAAAAAAAAGAAATAATTCGTAGGTTGTAAGTGTTTTAAATATAGAACCACCTTGTGTGAGGCCACTGCAAGAACACGCCATTGCCAACAAATTTTCAACCCCTTGTGCTTGCTATGCTTGCTTGCTATCTCACACTAATTTCCAAATTATTAAACACCTTCAAGCAAGTCCTTTCTTATATTTTCTTCTTTTCACTTCAACTAGCAACTAAGCTAGTTGTGAAAATATTCCCGCATTTCCAAGTTATTCTTAAACACTAATGACTTTCCTATACAACATTCTTACACCTTATTTTCAAATTAGTAGCTTTCATGAATCTTTTTTGAAAATGGACATTGATACAAAAGGATAACCATAATTTCTTCTCAAACATTTGATGCGATTAGTTTTTTTTGGTTTTTTGGTTTCCTAAACCCTTTAGTAGACCTCCCAAAACTACATGTATAATGCAAGACAATGTAAGGCAAGTGATGGGAAAAAAGGAGGCATTGGATATTGGAAATGATGAAGTCATAGACAAAAAAGGTGTAAAATCAACAGCACTTACAAAACATACAAAGAAGAAGGCATGAAGGAATGTATTGTGGACACCTTTTTGTTCACCTCCTTTGGCCACCTGGCCTTGCAACTCACAACTACTTCCTTTTTTCATCCATTCCAATTTCCTCAACATTCCATTCCACATTGGTTTAAATTTTTTTCCCACCCCATTCCACCTTTGTCCCTTCCCAACCATTTTCATCAATTTTCACAATTTTCATGTTCTTTTTGTCCAATCCATTTTTTCCATTTTTCATCTTTTTTTTCACCCACTCCACTTTTTACCCTTCCTTTCCATTTTCATCCTTATCCCCTCCCTTCCACTTTCCTTGCCCCTTTTCACATTTTCCATTACTTGTTCATCCATTCCATTTTCATCATCATGCTTACACATTGGTTTTCATCCCTTTTTCACCCACTCCATTTTTGTCCTTTCCCCATTCCCATATTTTTTTAATGCACTCCACTTAAATTGTCCCTTTCCACATTTTTCATCATTTTTTCATTCGTTCCATTTTCCTCGTGTCATCCTTTCCACATTTGTTTTCATTCTTTTCTCACCCACTCCACATTTGTCCCTTCCCTACCATTTTCATATTTTTCATCCAACTGTACTCCACTTTTGTCCACTTCCACAATTTTCATCATTTGTTCATCTACTCCACTTTTGTCCTTTCCACATTTTCATTTTCTTTCACCCCACCATTTTCATCCTTCTTTCATCCATTCTACTTCGTCTTTTTCCATCAACCCCGCAACTTCCATGCTTTCATCTTTTTCATCCCCTTCACTTTTATCCTTTCTAAGCTTTCATCCTTTTTCCATGCACTTCACTTTCCTCCTTTCACATGTTTTTCATCATTTTTTCATTCATTCCATTTTTCTCCTTTTACACATTTTCACTTTTTTTGTATGCTCCAATTTCATCCCTTTGCACAAATTCTTCATTTTTTCTCCACTCCACTTTTCATTTGATTCCACTTGTTCATCCTTTTCCATCCACTCCAATTTTCATCCCATTACCATTTCATTTTTAGAATCCATTAATCCACTTTTATCCTTTACACATTTTCATTATATTTTTGTCCATTCCACTTCTGTCCCTTCCTTATTTTCATCTTTAACAAGAATTAGTCAAATTTTGTCCCTTCCACATTTTAATCTTATTTTCATCCACTCCATTTTCATCCATTCCATATTTTCATTATTGATCTCATTCATTCTTTGATCTATGTCTTGTCAAGTGGTGAAAGTCTTGAGTCCAATTCATCCTTTGTTTGGGTGGGCAAAATTGTTGGTTCCATATGTGGCCACATCATTCATTATGTGATATCCTAAATTAGAGGACCCAAATGATGTCTTAAATGACATGTCTCAAAATAATGAATCTTCAATGATTCTATGGTTTACATGATTTTATGTTTAGTTATGACATTTGCAAAAAATCAACAAAAGACAAAGAAAGACATTGCATGCAACAAGGAATAAATGTTTTATAATTTGCATGATAATTTTGATACTTGTGAAATTTTGATTTTTTTAATTTATTTTTGGATGGGCTATTGAATGTATAGGTACCATTGAATTCCAATGTTCCAAAACCCAAATGTTTGCTAGGGTTTCAAGGTCTACACGACAAAATTCAAGAAAGATACTTGTATGATATGTTGTTGCACAAGGAAGGGATTTATTATTATTTTGTGCCATCTATAACAAATAGGTAAAAAAGTAAAGAATGTCAGTGGAATCTAGAAATATTGTGTGATGTCATCTTTCTAATGTTGATTTTTTTTCCAAGCACTTACATTCTACTTAAGCACATATATGACAAGTGGAATTTAGAAAAGTTGTGATTTTTTTGGGAAGACTTGTGAGAGAGGAAGATCAAAGAACATAAGATGTTTGTGCAAGAAAGAAAGCGTGGGCTATGGCTAGAATGTTGTTGTTAACACAACATCTTCTTGCACAACAATAAAACACAAGGGAGTTTGCAAAAAAGATGATAAATTCAATCTAGGCTCAAAAAGGGGAGCAACAATTGAAGATTGTGTTCCTTTCATCATATTTACTACCTCCTTTTCTTCATTATCATCACACAAGAAGAACTTTAGGTTTTGGAGTTTTGAGTAAGCATCAACATCACTTTAATTTACAAAAAAAAGGTTTTTCTCCTCCCATTTTGTTTCACAACAAAAAGACAACAATGAAAAAACACAAAAGGTTTTATTTGTTGTTAATTTTGCAAAACAACAAGGGGTGCAAAGCAATCATTAGGATACACCATTCCATCACTCCCATTCTCAAAACTTCCACAACATCCATTTAAAACCAAGTTAGTGTTGATCTTTGATTTGTAAACAAAATTATTTACTTGTGATATCATTATGAATTCTTGCACTATTATGCAATATTGTGGAGATTTTATGGAGTTTCTAAAATCTCATCCTAAACCAAAAAACATTAGATTTTTAGTCCAACTAAATCTTTTCATGGTCAATTAATGCATTGTAGTTTTATGTGGTTGTGGAATTTTTTTACAATATGAAAAATGCTACACGCAATCTTGTGTGACTTATGGAGATTTTTCTATGATTTAAAATCTATGGGTGCATGTAGTCTTATGTAATTTATAAAGATTTTTCTACAATTTGAAAAATGATGTAGTCTTGTGTGATTTTATATTCATATGATGTGACAACGTTTGGGGTTGTAGAATTGTTGAAAGGGATTCATGATGAAGTTGAATCTAGTTGATTGCCAACATGTGCTAGTAGTGGCATACTTGTTCACTTTACAATAATTTTAATGATGTAATAAGCTACCACATGCACATGAAGATTTTGGAATTTTTTTTCAAAGAACAACCCCCCCCTCATCGTTGGTAATTTGTGTTTCTCTATGTCAATGTGTTTATTTTATACACCATAATTGCAAATATTGAAAAAATATATATCTTGATTAATTTTGTATAGGATTTATATTTTGATGGGTTATTGTTGTGTGTGTGTTGAGGAATGGGTGTGTAAGTAAGTAACAATGATGTATATAATGCAAAAGACATTATTGTGCAAATTATGTCAAGTATATTGAATTGCATCCTTTTTGTAATTTGAAGTGTTTTTAATTTTGTTTTGGATGAATATCCATGGATCTTTGCCATTTGACGTTGAAAATCAAAGGTATTTCATGCTTCAAGCAAACATAGATGTTTTTAGGTATGACTTGATCAAACTTGGTGTTTGCATCAAATGAAACACATGGAAAACCATATGAAGTGCTATAATTATATAATACTAGTGGGTGCCCGTGACCTTTAGCCATTGTGAAGTCCCCCGATTTCTTTAAACTTGGTTCATGTTTTAGTTTTTTTTAGAAACTTTTAACTTTTTAATTTTTTAATTTTTATGTGTTTTTATTTTTTAATATTATTTTAATAATAAAAATAAAGTGTTTCTTTTTCACTTATATATATATATTTATTTGAATGCAAGTTTGAAGTTTGGAGAAAAAAAACACACCTCATTTTTTTTTCAAGTAGGGTTTCTCTTCAATATTTATATAATATTTATTTATTTTTTTCTTATTTTTTACTCTTTATTTGGTTTTTTCATTTTTGAAAAAAATTTCTTTTAAATTTTTTTTACTGTATTTCCCTTTCCTTGTTTCATTTGTTTCCATTCCCTTTTTATAGTTTTTGCGTTTTTACTTTTTTTTTGGTTTATGTTTGTTTCATGTTTTTATTTTTTCTATTCTTAATTTGTCCATCTTCATTTTTTTCTATTTTTATGTATTTATTTATTTATTTATTTATTTTTTCAAAAAGATTCTAGTTTTTTTTAATATGTCCTATATTGAAAATAACTGCCTTGCCCTGCCTTACCCTGCCCTGCCCTGTTTCGAATTGGCGCTACTAGAAAATAACGGCCAGGAAGATAACGGCCAGTAACTGAAAATGTCTGGCCGCCCTGCCCTGCCCTGCCTTGCAAGACAGATAGACAGACAAACAGACACTGTAGCTTTAATATATTAGATGTCGAGATTGTTTTTGTTCGCCAAGAAAAATAAAAATACAACAATCTTCAATCTAGCCTAAGAGGTTGAGTGGCTAATTACCATGAATAACATGAACAAAATGAAATAGATGAAGCAAATATATCTTGGTTAATAACAAATGTGCCATGAAATTAAAAGGTTCAAATTGTAACAAAATGACATATTAATGGGTGCATTCATGGTTGGGTACCACAATAGGAACCATGACACCCATTTGTCTTATGTCTTGAATAATAAAGCAAGGATTTAACAAAATGAATGTTCTAAAATGCTAAACAATGAAATGGGGTATGTATGTTTAGTCTTTCAACCAATAGGTGTTATTATGAATTATTCAAATCAATTGAACAAATCTTGAATGTCACGTTCAAGTATAATTTAAAAAGGAATGCATGACTACTTTGACATTTAAAATGACATATTCTCATTTGGAGTGCCAAAACCCTATTAAATACATCAAATAATGTCTTTTTTTTGCACCCATGTTTCTTATACCTTTTTCAAATCTTTGGAATGTAATTTTGTCATTAACAAAATTAATTTGACTGTCCTTATTAACGCATAATTTTATGAAAAAAATCAAGATTCTACCATCAATTCCACAAAATTTGGTGATTTATCATAATAGAAATTTATGCCATTAAGTAGAATATGTTTTATTTAATTTTTGGTTAAAATATGGAACAATTTGAACAAATATTACTATTTTTGTTAACTCTTTTTCAATAAAACTTTGCAATGGGACACAATTCATGAGCTCCATCTTTCATGACATTTAAGAACATGTTTTAATAATTCAAATCACAAAAAAACACTACAATTTTAATTAAGAAACATGTGAATATCTAATGAATTTTTTTTATCAAATAAATTATTTCATAAATTTAATGGTCATTCAAAGTAATGTTTTGAGAATGATTTTGGGTCAAGTCACTCCTTTTGTGTACCTCAACCATGAATGGACCCTAATGTCAAGCTCTACATGTTTTTGACAACAAATTCATGAATTGTTTTTCTTTTTTTTTGTAATTAGCATGTACTACAAGGGATATTAGCTTGTGTATTAATCTAGAAATACAAATATGTTACAATAATGTGGGGCAATATGACTGGGGACCTTGTTATCTCCAAATATTTCATTCATTGGTTCTATTTGGAGAATGTAATGGAGCTTGACAAGTGGTACGATGATAGGGGAATATACTCATTACCACAAACATTGATGACATTTCTTTTAGACTTTAGACATGTCAAATCATTAGGCCTAATTTTGGGTGTTCATTTATAGAATTCATATTAAAATCGATAAGTATTTAAGTTTTTCATGTTGAACAAGAGTGTGTTGGAAACTTTGGGCTTCCTTTGCAAGGTTAGGAATTAATTTCTTGTATTGAAATTATAACCTTGTGTTTAGGCCTTTTGGTCCTCTTGCAAATGGTTGAATTCAAATCCCAACATGTCTTTGCAAGATATTGCATCACATGTTTGGGTTGTATGGATCTCAATTTTTTTTTAATTCTATGATTTTTGGTGGTTTGGCCAAGGTTGAACAACATCTAGAATAGGAACAAAACAAAGCAATGCCTAACTATTATGTACATTTTACTAGCACTAATAGTGTGCAAAACATGGATGTGTGATATTAATGACTTTGACATTTATTATTGATAAAAAAAAAATCTTGGCAGGGTGAAATTGGCATATGTCATAGAGAAGAATTAATATATTGACTTGTTTTGCCTTATTTCAGGGTTATTGAAATTGGTATGTTGCAATGTCCCAAACAAATAGGATGTATTGACATAAAAGATGCAAAATATGCAAAAGATGAAAATATGTGTGTACACATTATTTTGCAAATCCCATGGGATTTTCCTATATGTGGAAAGTTTTCAAAGTTTTTAAATTCTTATAAACATTGGTTTAATTACACAAATTGTTTCATTAGCAAGTATGGCTTTTCCAGGGTGTTCTTTTTTGTTTTCCATCTTTGTTTACTTGTGATTTTTTTCATGACAAAATAAGTGATGAAATTTGTTACAAACAACGTTATATGATATCCATCCTAATAGGTATTTAATTTCCTAAATTTTAATTCCCAAGTCCTTTTAATTAGCCTTACAAAACCTTATAAACTTTTAATGAGTTATATATCATTGGGAAAAACATGTTTGGATAAGCATATTCAATATATGTCCATTTACAACACATGCCCACATCCATTTGTTTATTTACTACCATAATTATATATGAAATGAAATTATGTAAACATTATAATTTATGTTAATGAAACAAAAAAATGCTTAAAAGGACATTTTTTTTCATATTTCATAAATTTTTATACCATTTTAAAAAATTGATTTTAATAATTTTAAATGAAAAGATAACCTATTCAATAAACATTTAGATTTGTCTACAAAACGTGTTCAATAAATATGCTATAAGAAATGCCTTTATTTAACATAAAGTTCCCAAAAGCTTGTATTTATGAAACCTTCAAAATACTATCCTTTCCTTTTAAAATGAATTTTTTTAAAACATGATTTTAGTTGTCATATAATTTATGAGCCTTTTATGAAATCATACATTTCAAATTTTTTTTGGTCATTTATCTTCCATTAATTCTTATGATGATACAAGATATCATTTCATGGAGATATATATACACAAAATATGTTTAAAAATTTCATTACATAAAAATAATGCATGTGCATGCAATGAGTTTTGTTATAATGTACATGAATTTATTATCATTATTCACACATATATTTAATAATTAAATAATTTAGGAATTTACTTTACGTTAAAGTCTATATATTGAACCTTATAGGAGATACATATCAATGCACATCATATATAAACATACAACATAGATTCATTCCAATGACAAGAAATTTCAAAAAATTTGTCTATATATGCATGAGAGATTTTTCATAATCCTTCATATTTAATCTCACTAGAAAATTGATTTTGTATAGTTCTTCCTATGGTAGTTCCAAAAACAATTCATACCTACCTCATTCCCAAGCCTAACAACCTCACTTCATTTTTTCTAATAACTACCTTGTTTCCTACTAACTTTCCTTATAACTCACTCCTTTCCCCTATGCATCAACAAGGATTTGAATAGTAAATTTAATATGTGTTTTTTTTAATTTCTTTTTCCATGTCCTTGATATTTATATCAATTCAAAATAAATTTGATATTGACATAAATAATGATGAACTATTGGAAAACAATATGGGAACAAAATAATTTTTTAAAAGTTGATCATCACTTGTGGTGTGCAATAACATGGAACCCAAGTTTTATATTTAAAGTTATCATGAATAAACATTTTTATGTTGACAAACAATTTGTTGTACATCAATTTATACATCTAGAAATATTTAATCTCCTATCCATTGAAATTAGGACACAAATTGCAAGTGGAAATGTTCCACATTTATGACAATTTATGAATATGGTTCATTACCTTTTGCAAATGACCAAGAAATGTGTAATTTAATCATGAGGATATGGGTGAAATCCAAAATTTCAAAATGTGTGTTCTCAAATATATTTAACCCATCATTTTGGTTTTGTGATCTTCTAAAACATATTTATTTATCTAACTTGGAAATAAATAAAAATATGGTTGTAGATCTTTTGTGTTTTGTTTAAATATCAATAACTAACAAAAGAAATTCACATTTTACATATTTAAATATAACGAAAAAATTTAATAAAAATTTACATATTCAAATTTAGGGCAATTGATATATCGTTGTCAAATATCATTTTTCAACTTAAAATATGTTAATATGCAATGTGCATGTAAGAATTTTTTTATTGGTAAGTATAATTTTTAAAACCCACAAATTTGCTTTGGTTTCTCACATGTTTAAAACATAAATTTTTTTGTATACATTAAAAATTCAATAATGGATTTAAAAAGAAACATTGTCATTTTTTGGGCATTTTTAAATTTCCAATATACATTGAAAGCTTGGGTCACCAAAATGCTAGGTGAAATTAAAAAGGTGAATGTTGTCTATGCTTCTTTTTCTTGGGGCCATGTCTTTTTTTATCTATAATGGTTCACATACATATAATTTTTAATTTTATTCTAAAAAATAGTCAAATAGGAAAGGGCTTGATTATTGTATAACAAAAATTCTCCATGTCTCATATGCATAGATTAATTTTGATACTACGCTATCAATTGTAAAATTGTTTTTAAGAATTTTTTTTTACCCAGTAATAGGAATTGGTGATAGTGATATGCAGTTGTATAGTTTGATTTATTTTGAAATATGAAAAGCTAGTCACACACACACAAAAATACTTGTGAATACGTGTTCCATGGCAAATCATGGATAACAAATTACAAAAAATGATTTGTTTAAATTTTTAAATAATTTTTTTGATTATAAAAATGGTTTGTTTCCCCTTTGTTTCACTAAAACATTATGTTGCATTCTTTAAGTTTGAGTACATGAAACTTTTGCAAAATATAAATGATTATAGAATGAACCCTATTATATTGTTAAGATGGATATTTTTTCAACTTTTTTGCAAGGCATCATCTTCATCATACCTAGGTAGCCTATTTTATGACATATATAGGTAGCCTAGCCTAGCTATGTAAGCTAAATACATTAATAAATGTGTAACTAAATAACTAGGCTACTTAATGTACTTAATATAGGTAGCTTAAGTGTACATAGGTCTATATTAGACCATTTACATACCTAATTTACATACTTAAGTTACCTATTTATTTATATTTAACATACATAAGCTTATGTAGCTTAGGTCTAGTATGTAAGTGCTTTCGATAACATATAGGTAGTTTATAAGGTATGTACAGTAAGTATGGTATGTAAGCTAAAGTAGACTACCTACATACCTACGCCAAGTAACTAGTTAATCATTTAGTTAGTTTTTAAGTACACTATTTATTGTGTAACAAAATAATTTAGATACTAGTTTTATTGTAATGAATTCCTACGTTGAACTAATTTACTATATCTGTCTACCTACTTCTTTACCTATCTACCTACCTAAAAATGTACCTATTTACTTAATTACCTACTTACATATATATATATATATATCTATTTATTATATTTAATTAATTACTTAAACATAATTTTGTATGAGAGAAAAGGTTATAATGTTGTATAGGATATGAATGTTTATTCTTTTCAATAGTTTATCTCATATCGTTTGTCATCTTTTCAAACTTGTAAACAATATGAATGGGTGCTCTATAAGCACCCAATTTTTTTTTATAAGTATTTAAAAAAGAAATGTCATTTGGTATGATCTAATCTAAGCCCAACCTTAAAGACTAAATTTAAAATGAACTAGAATTTTCCCAACTAGGTGCCATGTGGCTTAAGCCTAGCCTAAATGCCATGGGCCATAGGCTTATGCATAACCTATACTAGGAAAAATACCTCCCATTTGCAACTATGTTTTCAACTTCATTTCAACTACGAATTGAAATGTTTTGGAATCAACCTTGTGGTTATTCATGAGCATACGCTCCCAAGTTCCTTAATAGGCTCAAATGTGATTTTGAAGTGAAAACAATGGAAAAGTAAGGAGTTGGGACACATTCCCTGGCATAACACTTTGGGGGTAAAGGGGCATGTTGGAGTTCCAAAATGACTAGGAAAAATGACAAGCAATCACTCACTCACACGGACTTGCACAAAACCAAATAGCAAGTTGATTAATGCATAATTGGAACACTTTTGGTGCAAGGACGAGCCACATGCAAACTCAAACTCACAAAACTCACCACAACCCAGACTTGGGGGAAGCCACCACCTTCCCCCTTATAGTATACTATGTGCCTCTCCATGAGGCCCACATCCAAATGGCATTTTGTCCCAAGACTCCCAAATGAGAGTCCAAAAATTCCCAAAATTGGGACTCTTACAATTTTGGGGCCCCATAACTTTGTGTTAGAACCTCCAATTGAAATGAGGTTTAAAGTAAAGTTATAGCCCTTTTTGAGAACTTCTCAATGGTATGACGCACACCACCTACATAGAAGGAAATTAGGTCAATTCCTGACTTTTAATGGTCTGGAGTCAAATTGGCAATTTGACTCCCGGCCTTTCTTTTGGCCATAACTTATGTTTTAAGTGTTCAAATTGGTCATGCAAGCCCATTTTATATATTCATGTTTCAATAGCTTTCCAATGATATAAATAAATCTTCAATCCAATGGGTTTTGACCCCTGAAATTGCTCCTTGAAGTGGGAATTCATTTGGGAGTGTGAGGGTTCATTCTCTCACACTTTCCTACACTCCCAGGAGTATAAGATGCGCCTCCTAAGCTTCCCTCTTGTTCTACAGTATTGCAAGCCCTTGCCTTGGTTGCAAGCCCAAGGTTAAAGTTGCGACAATATTGAGGGTATAAAGAACTTGATAAGGAAGTGTAAATATTTACTCTATAACTTTTTATGGGTTGGAGGTGATCAACACACTAACATTAAGGTAAACTAGTTTGATTGTTGTGCAAATAAAGGTATTAAAGGTCTTGGCCTCATTAACCCAAAAGAAGCTATGGATGCATTGTTGTGTAAGTGGGTTATCAAAGCCTTAAAAGGTGGCAATTGAAACTTCAAACTTTTATTAGGTTTCAATTTAGTGACGTGCAAACCCTCATGAAATGGGGCTTTGAAATGAATTGGACTTTGGTCAAAAATCACAATCCATTTCCAAGATCAAAGGTATGAGATATAATAGAATTCAACTTGATTTCGATGGTCTTTATTTATTTCCAAAATTATATTATTATGAATTTAATTTAAAATACTAACAAATAATTTTTTATTTTGGAAATGGATTAAAATGTTGAATTCAACAAAGTTCAAGTTGTCTTTATAAATGATTCATAATTAATTTATTGTTATATTTTCAAATTTACGATTTAGAAATGAGAAAAATAAAATCAAAATTTAATGTCACAAGAATAATATTAATATTTTACGATGATCAATTGTCGCAACCCCACTTTGAAGCAAGTGTGAGGATGAGACTCACACTCCCAAAAATGGGAACTTGAAGTCCTCCTGGACTCTTGCAACTTCAGAGCTCAATTGCAGAGGTTAAAGCACCTCACCTTGAAGTATTCTTTATATCGTTGGAAAGGCCTTGAAGTGTACATGTCGAAAATGGCCTTGCATGAGCCATTTGGACATTTGTAGCATAAGTTATGGTCAAAAGAAGGGCCAAGAGTTATACCCTGTATAAAAACGCACATATGATGGCTTTGAAGCTCATCATTACGCATACATGGTGAGAGTCATACAAGAGGTTGAACCCACTTGTTTTGAACAAACGATTGGAAATCCTAAATGGGATAATGCCATGGATGAAGAGATGGCGGCATTGGATGTTAATGCTACTTGGGAGTTGGTAGTTTTACCAAAGGACAAGAAAGCAATTGGGTGCAAATGGGTGTACAATGTTAAGCATAATGCATATGGATCTATGAATAGATATAAAGCAAGATTGGTTGCCAAAGGTTATGCACAAACTTATGGCATAAACTATGAGGAGACCTATAGTCAAGTTGCCAAAATGATAACTATAAGAGTAATCATTGCTATGGCAACAACAAAAGGATGGTCTTTTTCTTCATGGAGATTTACAAGAAGAAGTGTACATGGAACAACCACCAAGTTATGTGGACCAAACATGTCCTAATTTGGTTTGTAGGTTGAAGAAAGCTTTGTATGGCTTAAAGCAAGCACCTAGAGCTTGGTCAGACAAAATAGGTCAATATTTTGTCACAAGTGGATTTCAAACATTTAATGCAGACTTTTCACTATATGTGAAAAATATAGATCATGGGATTGTTGTCATAGTCATTTATGTTGATGACTCGATTATTAGAGGAGATAGTGACGCATACATCTTTGATTTGAAGAAGCTTTTGAAGCAAAAGTTTGAGATGAAGGATTTGGGAGAGTTGTGTTACTATCATGACCTAGGATATTTTGGGATACTTTTGGCAATATCATGTCCTAGGATATGTTGGGATACTTTTGGCAATATCATGGCCTAGGATATGTTGGGATACTTTTGGCAATATCATGGCCTAGGATATGTTGGGATACTTTTGGCAATGTCATGGCCTAGGATATTTTGGGATATTTTTGGCAATATCATGGCCTAGGATATTTTGGGATACTTTTGGCAATATCATGGCCTAGGATATTTTGGGACTAGTATGGTTTAGGGTTATAAAAGGAGATAGTCTAGGGAACAACTCTTCAGCAGATCAACACCAGTTGATGGATCAATAAAAGTTGTCTTGTTTTATAATTCTCCACTTGTTTGTAGCCAGTTCATAACAGTTTGATTTGTTCTTTCTTCTTTTTTGTTTGTTTTGTTGTTTCAGTAAGTAGTTAGAGGTATCTTGGAGTGAAACTTAGAGAAGTTATAGAAGACTATAGGTTGCTTTTATTCTCAAAATTTCAAAAGAAAAGGATATATTTTGTGAGAGTTATGAACTTTTGAAAACTCAGTGCGAGATCTGGTTTTTTGGTCATATCTCCTTTGTTTAAAATTTTTTGGGTTTGCAGCTTTGTGGTCTTATAGATCATATAGAATATATGTGTGGGAGAAATTTCATGTCATTTGGATTTGTATTGAGAGAGATCCAAGCATTTGAAGTTTCAGTCTCAGTTTTGAAGTCAGTTTCTTTTGAAAGTGATGTCTCTTTGTGGTCATCATCAATAGGGCTGAAATTTTGAGAAAAGGTAGTAGACATAATTGCTCATGTTTCACCAAAATCTTAAAGCGATCCAAGGTCATATGTGAGCAAAGTTGCTATGGTAGAAGTTTGTTTTGAGAAGACATCAAAGCAAAAGTTTTGAAGTGGAGCAAATACAACTTGGGAGATCTTGAAGGAAGGAATTTGAAGATTGGGAAGCGCAAATACATTATCAAGACCTTTGTACAAAAGTGTGAAAACTACCACCATGGACAACTCAGAATCAAACATCGATCTCACTCAAATCCTCACCGCCCTTTAGCACCTTCAACAAGAAAATGCCGTGCTTAGAGACTTGGTGACCCGCCTATAGAGTCAGCCATCACCTCCTGTCCCAGTACCTCCTGCTCTTGCAATGGTCGCCCTAAAGCCCCATATCAGTCTACTAGAAAAGTTTGATGGAACGCACCTCAAATTTCAAGGCTTTGTCAGCCAGGTACGCCTGATCATGCAACTACACCCTCGTCGTTATTTTGATGACACCACTCGTGTAGGATTCGTTGGAACCCTACTCACTGGGACAGTTGCAGCATGGTTTACTCCCCTCCTGGAAACATCATCCCCTCTCCTACAAGATTTCAACGCTTTTATGGCGGAATTTGAAGCAGTGTTTGGGGACAGTGACAAGGCTAGGACTTCAGCCAACAGGCTGCGTCGCCTCCAGCAAGGGACACGTTCGGCCATCGTCTACGCCTTAAAAATCAGGCAGCTTGCTTGTGACGTCAATTGGGGAGAAGCTGCCTTGATTGATCAGTTTCGCTGTGGGCTTCGTGATGATGTTCAAGATCTTTTGTTGACACTCGCAGACCCTTCTTCCTTTAGTGAAGCCATCACCCAAGCAATTCGGTGCGATAATTGTTTGTTCGAACGTCGCCAGGAAAGAAAGTCACTTCCAACGCCCAACTTTGGAACAGTCGACCTACTACGCTCCCCTTAGTTCCCCAAACAACACCAGTTACCCGACCTACCTCTTTTGGACCTGCCCCGATGCAGATCGACGCAGCTAAGTTTAAACCTTTGATAGAAGCCAAGAAACTTCGTCGAAGGACAAACAACCTGTGTTTTTACTGTGGCAACCGAGGGCACATAGCTCGCCAGTGCCCTTAAAAGCTTGTCAAACTTCAAGTACAAGCTGTGGAAACTCCCTAAGAGTTGGAAAACAAGAACATCCAGTCACAGTAGGAGCCGTGCGACTGGATCTCACCCAACACCACCTTTGTAAAGGCTCCTGTTCCGTTGTTGGTCCCAGTCCCAGTTTCACTCAGTATGTGGACATCATTTGTATTCCAGAAGACATACCACAAGTGTCAACATTGGTGGACTCCGGCGCCACCTCTTCTGTCATTGACCAAACATTTGTCGCCCAACACAACATCCTTGTGGTTAAGAAGTCAACCCTTGTTCCAGTAGAGGTTATTGATGGGAGAACCATTGCTTCTCGTGCAATCACACACGAGACAACCCCTCTAGAACTCTGTATCGATAAGCACACGAAGAAGAGTGTTCTCAACATCATTTCCACCCCTCACCATCCTATCATCCTTGGTCTGCCTTGGCTAGAAGCGCACAATCCTATCATTGATTGGCGATCTAGAACCCTCACCTTCAGTGCACAATGGTGCACCTCTTAAGAACCCCACGCTTAGAAAAACACTTTGTCCAATCCTGCCAAGAACCCTGTGGTCAAGAACCCAAAGAGGGTCGGAACCAATTCCAGTTTTCTCAAGTCTGTTATGTCAAGTCCTGCAATCAAGAACCCCCCCGGTGGTCAGAACTAAACCTTGTCCTATCAAAAATCTTGTCAAGAATCCTCCCAGAAAACTAACCATGTCCGGATCTTCATTGATGGAGCTGTCCCTTTCTATCGGGCTGCTAAGAATCTTCAAGTCTTCGCCATCCATGTCAACCCAGCCAACAACAAAAACCCCCAATCAGAACCAACACCTGTTAAACTTCTCGAGAAGTACAAGGACTTTGTTGATGTTTTTGAAAAGATTAATGCTGATCAGCTCCCCGCCCATAGTCCATATGACTACCCGATTGATCTAGAAGAAGGACACTCACCACCTTTTGGTCCTATCTATGGCCTATCGGAACCGGAACTCTAAGCCTTGCGTGATTACCTTACTGAAAACCTTGCCAAGGGGTTCGTTCAGCATTCCAAATCTCCAGGCGGCGCCCCAATTTTGTTTGTCAAGAAGAAGGATGGTTCCCTTCGACTTTGTGTGGATTATCGTGGACTCAACAAGATAACCAAAAAGAATCGATATCCCTTGCCCTTGATTTTAAGCCTCCTGGATCGGCTATGTACCGGGAAGATCTTCACCAAGCTTGACCTCCATGGAACCTACAACTTACTCAGAATTCGTCCCGGTGATGAATGGAAGAAAGTTTTTCGCACACGCTACGACCATTTCGAATACACGGTCATGCCCTTTAGCCTCACCAATGCACCCGCAGTCTTTCAGCATCTGATGAATGATATCTTCTGGGAGTACATGGATGAATTTGTCGTGGTCTATTTGGATGACATTTTAATCTTTTCCAAAGACCAGGAAACCCACGACAAACATGTACGATTGGTGCTTGCGACGCTCCGAGAGCATGGCTTATATGCCAAGATGGAAAAATGTGAAATCGACAAACCTTTAGTGGCGTTCCTCGGCTACGTGATCTCTCCAAATGGCATTTTCATGGACAAGTCAAAGGTCGAGACCATCCAGTGTTGGCTACTCCATCCTCGATCAAGGACGTTCAACGCTTCCTGGGGTTTGCCAACTTCTATCGTCGGTTTATCAAAGCCTACTCCAAGATCACAACACCGTTAACAACCTTGACTTGCAAAGACAAGCCCTTCTTGTGGAATCCAACGGCCCAGGCTGCTTTTGATACTCTGAAGATGGCATTCACCTCTGCACCCATCCTGATACATCCCGATCCTGCCAAGCTATTCATTGTGGAAACGGACGCTTCAGATTTTGCCTTAGGAGCTATTCTATCTCAATTTGGAATAGAAGGGTTGCTGCATCCAGTTCCTTTCTATTCACGGAAGCTAACCAGTGCCGAAATCAACTACCAGGTCTACAATAAAAAACTCATGGCAATCATCACGGCATTCGAGTAGTGGAGATCGTATCTTGCTGGAGCTCAACATCGAGTATAAGTTCTGACAGATCACAAGAATCTCCTTTATTTCACTACTCGGAGCTTGAGTCGTCACCAGGCACGCTAATCTATCTTCCTAGCTGATTTCGACTTGAGATTCGATATGAACCCGGCACCCAGCAAGGGAAAGTTGATGCGCTATCTCGTCGTTCAGAATATGAACTTCAAGCAGGGGATGAGGCCTACGACCAGCAGAACCAGACTTTACTCAACCCCGAGCAATTTCGAGTTACAGCAACAATCAGCACCCTCCCAGACTCATACCTTGTTAGGGACATCAAGATGGCAACTGAGGAAGACACTTGGGCTACCAACATCAAGAAGGAACTCCAGGAACAACCAAGGAACCCAAATCGTGATGATCTGGATCAGTTTGAGCAACAAGACGGACTTCTCCTTCGAAATAACCTGATTTATGTACTTGAAGGACCTATACGCCTAAAAATCCTGAGAGAATGCCACGACAACACCTTGGCGGGTCACTTTGGAATGGCACGGACTCACGAATTAGTGTCAAAGAATTATTGGTGGCCCAAAATGAACAAGCTGCTACGGGAGTATGTTAAGTCTTGTGATACATGTGCTCGATCCAAAGCTCCCAGGCATCGCCCGTTTGGACTCCTACAGCCCCTGCCGATTCCTAGCCGACCTTGGGGATCTATTGCAATGGACTTCATCACGAACCTCCCTATTGTTAGAGCCAAGAATTCAATACTGGTTGTGGTCGATCGATTCACCAAAGTGGCCCATTTCACCCCTTGTTCCAAGTCAATCACGACAGAAGAGACAACTCAATTAATTCTGGACGGGATCGTCCGATTGCATGGATTCCCCGAGGAAATTATGTCCGACAAAGGTCTTCACTTTGCATCGAAGTTCTGGCGTCACTTATTCGAGCTTCTTGAAGTTGACATTCGGCTATCTTCAGCTTTCCACCCTAAGACAGATGGACAAACTAAACGGACAAACCAGACACTCGAGCAATACCTTTGCTGCACTGTGAACTACCAACAGGACAACTGGCTGGACCTACTATCTCAAGCAGAGTTTGCTTATAACAACACAGCGCATGCATCAACTGGGATCAGTCCATTCTTTGCTAATTACTATTTTCATCCCAGGTTTAGCCTTGAAATTCCTGGGAATTCCGTAAACCCCTTGGCTGAAAAAAGGGCCACGAGGCTTGGAAAGGTTCAACAGAACCTTATGGCAGAACTCAAGCTAACACATGAGTGGCAAAAGAAGCAAGCAGACCACCGACGCAAGGACCATCCAAACTTCAAGGTTGGAGACAAGGTCTCGCTTCTCAGAAAAAACATTACTACCACTCGCCCATGAGCCAAGTTGGATTACGAACGCCTCGGACCTTTCAAAATCGCCAAATTGGTTGGTCTAGTGGCTTGCCAGTTGGAGCTTCCACCCCAGTTCAAAATCCACAATGTTTTCCATGTCTCCTTGCTTGAGCCCTATCATGACAACCCGATCCTAGAACGTCATCGAGAACCCCTAGTTCCAGTCGAAATTGAAGGCCAAGAAGAGTTTGAAGTTCAGGAGGTTTTGGACTCCAAGAAGATTCGTGGAAAGCTCCTATACCTTGTCTTTTGGCGAGGTTATCCTCCATCTGAAGCTACTTGGGAGCTTGCTAGAAACCTAGTTCATGCCTAAGACTTAATTAATCAGTTTCACCAACAGTATCCTAACAAATCGGCTCCATCTGGAAGATGTCGCTTGAGGAGAGGATAATATCATGACCTAGGATATTTTTGGATACTTTTGGCAATATCATGACCTAGGATATGTTGGGATACTTTTGGCAATATCATGGCTTAGGATATTTTGAGATACTTTTGGCAATGTCATGGCCTAGGATATATTTTGGGATACTTTTGGCAATGTCATGGCCTAGGATATTTTTGGATACTTTTGGCAATATCATGGCCTAGGATATTTTGGGACTAGTATGGTTCAGGGTTATAAAAGGAGATAGTCTGGGGAACAACCCTTCAGCATATCAACACCAGTTGATGGATCAATAAAACTTGTCTTGTCTTCTAAATCTCCACTTGTTTGTAACCGGTTCATAACAGTTACTTCCTTGGCATTGAGGTAATCCAATCCCCCAAAGGGATATGGTTACTACAAAGGCAATATGCCTTGAACAAATTGTCCGAATATGGGATGACAGGTTGCAAACCCATTTCAATTCCATTGGAGCAACATGTGAAGCTATGTGCAGATGAAGGAGACCTTGTGGAAGATACCACTATGTACAAACGCATAGTGGGGAGTTTGATTTACATGACCATCACAAGCTCAGATTTCAATTATGCAATTGGAATGGTGAGTCAATTCATGTAAACACCATGAAAGCCACATTTGGATGTAGTGAGGCACATATTGAAGTACATAAAACATACCTTGTAGTGTGGAATTTTTTATGAAGTTAAGAGCTAGTTATAAGTACATGGATACATATATGCTAATTGGGCTGGCAATGTTTCAGATAGAAGATCAACCAGTGGTTTCATGTTTTCTTTTGGAAGTGGTGCTGTTAGTTGGAGTAATAAGAAACAACCAATAGTTGCATTATTGAGCACGGAAGCAGAATATAGAGGCGCAACAATTGTTGCATGTGAAGTAGTTTGGTTACAGAAACTATTATCAGATTTGGGATAGTCAGTGGATGCTCTTGTTGTCATGTATTATGATAACCTCAATAGCATACTACTTGCTAACAACTCGGTCTATCATGCTAGGACAAAGCACATTGGGGTGCACTACCACTTTATTAGAGAAAAAAATTTAGCAAAAGAAATTGACCTTATTCATGTCGGTAGTGAAGATAAGTTGTTGACATTTTCACAAAGGCTTTAGGTACAGACAAGCTAAAGAAGTTTCGACAAATGCTTGGTGTATTAGAAGTGGATTTGAGCTTGAGGGGGAGTGTTGAGAATTCAAGTTCAACTAGTTAGGTTTTATTAGTTACTGGAGTAGGAAACTAATTAGGTTACTTTCACAAGGTTGAATTATTTTATTTATTTATTTTAGTTTGGTTATTTGTGGTTTGGTCTTGTAGTTAAATACCTTAGTGTTGATGGTTTGTTTTTCTTTTCTTCATTGCACAAGTTTGTGTATTTCATGTGACAAAAACCTTGAGGAGTTCTTGATGTTATGTTTTGTGTTGTGAGCATCATGTTATAGTTTCCTTTCAATAAAGCTTTATGTTTTCACTTGAGTAGATCTCCTATTTATTAACAATTATGCATCATAATTCCCTTTTATGTATAGCTACCAAAAAATCAAGATTCATCGTATTTTGTCAAATGAATATGTTTTGTACATTTATATTGAACAAATTTACATTGTAACCATTTGATAAACTAGCTACATGAAAAATTATACTGTCCAAATCTATACTCTTCAAGTAAGGCTACAATTACCATAATGTTGTTTTAAAAAAACTTGTTCATCATGGATTGATGTCCAACACATGTTTGACATTTATCTTTTATAGCAATACAAGTGACCATCATTAAGATAACAATGTGTAACCAAATTCTTTAACAACCACAAATTTTGGGTTTTTTTTATTGATTCCTAGGAAGGATGGTCAATTCAAATGTATATCTTAGACAAAAAATTTAACAAGATGTAATACTAAAAAATGTTTGAATTGAATATCCATTGTCACCCCTATAGTCACTTTCTTATGTTGTTTAGAATGCAAATGTTTTTAAATTGGTAATGGCGATATAATATATGCCATTCTATCATCAATGCAAATGAAGAATCGTTAATGTTTCAAATGTGACATTTTCTTGTTTCATTATTGACAATGGCAAGGTCAAGAAAGAAGAATGAAGTTTCAAAAAGAATTTGTCTTGCCCACTATACAAAGTGGATACATGTGGACACCTAAATTATAGGTTCTCCCTTAAATTTTCAAAAGAAGGATGAAAACTGTGAAGAGATGAAAGATTTAACATTCTATATTAAGGCTCACATTGACAATACATGATAGTGATTTAAATTTATTTGCAAAGAAAATTGAATAATCAATGTATATTAATGTGGTCTATTAATTAGTTGATTGACTTGGGTCTAAAGTAATGGTAGTAGTATTATGCACTTTATTTGTTAGAAGATGGGAATCTTGCCAAATCAACGTGGCAAGGAATGCACTTGAAGATTTATCTAGCTATAAGAAAAAATGAAATAAGATAACATGATGACAAAAAAGAATTTGGAGGCACAACTCCATGTTTTTTTCACACATTATGGATCACATTTGAGGTGCATTTATTGACTATGGATAAAATAAGGTTCAAATGATTTACTTTGGCTTTGGAATAATTTGATGACTTGTTGAATGCAAAATTGTCAATACAAATAACATGTCAAGATGACATTGGCTTATTATTGGAATCCAATAATTTATAGCATCTTGAGTAACCATTTTGCTTGAAAACTTAATGAATATTTGATAAGCATAGATGTTTTGGTCTAATGGCTTTGGTATTGTACCAAAAACTACTGGTTCCCATTACACTAGCATGCTACTTGATGCTCATAATGGGACACATTATGATCCCCTAAACATCCTACAAAAAGGGGGAGTTCACATCCTTGGGTGTCCATTTTGACTTTTATCATTCATTAAACTTGATTACCAATGGCATCAATACTTTAATACCATATTGGATTTGTGTGCATGGGGGTATCCAAG
Source organism: Sphagnum tenellum (assembly GCA_963921925.1). NCBI lineage: Eukaryota > Viridiplantae > Streptophyta > Sphagnopsida > Sphagnales > Sphagnaceae > Sphagnum > Sphagnum tenellum. The sequence goes on from OY998153.1 coordinate 13,133,054, forward strand.
TTTTGGATCCCACAATTTACAACCCACCTTCAAACTCCAACATTCCTTTCATTATGCACATGAATTTCTATAAAGGTCGATGTCACATAATCAACATGCCTATATATATGTTACACAAAAAAATAATGTATAACATTCTAATGACATTGCGAACAACCCAATTGGAGGTCCTATGTTAAGGGAATAGTTACTGGTGGCAATAATTAGTTAGTATATTTCTACTTATTTAATCATTATTTTAGAAATTACTAGTTAAAGTATATAATTTTTATCACTGTTTGAATTTGAATAGAAAACAAGACTATTTTTTTAATGAATATCTTTGGAGAAAAGGAAGAGATGGTATCTTTGTAGAACATTGAATTTTAATGGAGTATGAAAGAAAATCACTTGGATTTTTGGAAAAGCTTCACGTCCATAGTTATAATTGTTGTTTTGATGCTTGTTAACATACTTTCACTATTGGATTTTGATTTTGAAACTAGATATGAGTAGATCTAAATGAGAAAATTTCCATTGGTATTAGTTTGATGACATGTTTTAATCCAGATTTAAAATTAAAATATAAGATCATAGATTTTGTATTTACCATTTGGTGACCATGTAGGGACTTGAATTCAGAGTGGTTTCAGAATGTTATTTATGTCTTGTTGCTAAAATTTTTGCTTTTATAAATAGATAGTGAATTTTAATTATGTAGATCAAATGTCTCTTCCATGTGGTCAAAATCTATAGACTCTAATTTTTTTTAATTGTTTAAATTCTAATTCACCTTCAATGTTTGATATACATATTTATATGGTTTCAATTTATTAACATTGACCAAAACTAGGTTTGGTTCAAAATTGTTAACAAACACAAGAAAAAATTTGTTGTTGGTTAAACAATACTATACCTTAAATGGTCCAAACCATCTTTTTTTAAATTTTCCCAAATGTGTCTTTTCTCCTTTGGGAAACCATAAAACATAATTTCCAAATTGAAACTTGCTCTCTATGTGTTTATGTTGATTCCATAGAAATATGTTCCCACTAATTTTCTCCAACATTATTTTTAACTTCCAATTTTTGGTCCTATAACTTCTCCAATTCTATAATTTTGGTAATTAGTACTGTGGTTGGTTCTGCATTTTGTGATCCCCACTAATAGTCGATAGAACATATTCTATTGGCATTAAAAGATGTAAATCATAGACTAATTGGTAAGGTTTGCAACCTATTGCCACCTTATAAATAGTCTTCTATGAAATTGTGGACAAATGTTCATCCTAGTCTTTTATTTTCTCATTAACTAATTTGGTCACAATTCTACCAATGACTTTGTTAGTAGATCCTACTCGTCCATTTCCCTATGGATAATAAGTAGTTGAATTAACATGCTTCAACAAAAATTGTTTTGTCAAATGTTTTATTGTGTCATTGATGAAATGTACTCCTTAATTTGTAACTATTGTCAATGGACAACCAATTTTGGTTAGAATATGGTTGTAACTACTACAATGTTGGTTTTGAGTGCCTTTGCCTCTACCTAATTAGTTGCATAATTTGTAGCTAACAAAATATATTTGTTTCTTATCAATCTTCCTATTGGTTTAATTAGACCTATAAAATCTAGACCCTACTTCATAAAAAGGTTTCTTTGAAAGTGTTGTTACCAACTTGGCCAAACTTTTTGTTTTTAGTCCTCTAATTTTCTAATAGTTTTCATAACTTTTACAAAATTCATGAATATCCTTGAATAGGGTTGGCCATTAATATCCTACATCCAGAATTTTATGTGTAATAATATCTGCAACAAAATGTCCTTTTGCCACTCCTTCATGTAGTTCTTTCAGAACAATCTATGCTTCTAAAGTGGTTAAAAATTTGTGCATTTTGAACATTATTATTTCTTTTAGAGTAAAGAAAGCCTTTTTGGCTAACTTCTAATTATGAGCTAAGTTTAGAATTTCTAGGCTAACAGGCATTAACTATAGCCCATGTTGTCAATATGAATTTTCACAAGAAACGATAGTTGTAGAAAAACAAAAAAAAAGACAAATTATTAAAATGTTAACCTTAAAGCAAGAATTGAAATGTCACTTTATGAAATGAAATTACATTTAAAAAGGTGGCAAAGAATAGATCACCTCTTCATTTTCGTGTTCTACAAGCAAGTTATTATCGTTTTTCATTTCTAGAATGAGTGCAAAAGAAATTTTGTGTAAAAATTGGAAAAACAGTCTTGAGAGAAATTATAGAAGTTGAGAGAAGAATAAAAAAGATAGAGAGAACAACAAATATTTGCAAATATTTTGCCTCTACAGTCTAGGTCTCTAGAAAGAGGTCCACCATTTCCTTCTCTTTATTATTCTTCTTCTTTCTCTTAGAAATCTTCATTAATATCCAAGTTTGTGAAAGCTTTTGAAGTAATTTTAAAAAACAAAAAAAATTGTAAGGAAACTTGAAGAAATATAGTTTTAGGAAGCCTAGAAGAGAGGCAAGTCTTAGTGAGCAAGTCGAACTAATTTCCATTTCTGATTCATGAGAAGAAAAGTAAAAGGATGATTTGTAACAACAATAATAAGCACCATTACATCAAGAAGAGCTTACCCAAGATTAGATTCTAGAGAAAGTTCACATTCCCAACAAAATGTGCATGAAGAAAACAAATCGGTAAATAATGGCTACAAATTTGCGTGGGAAGGTGTAAACTCACTAGGATGATGAGGTTAGGTATGTTTTTACTCCTACAAAGCAAAGTTATAATAACAATCTAAAAAATATTTTACTTTAGACAAGCTCTAGAGAGGAAGAGAGAGCCTAGGCAAATAGAGCTAGATTGGTAGGTTTGTTTAAGGTTGAGTGGAAGACTCCCCTACCACAACATTTCAGTTGAATTTCTAAACTACTAGAAGTTAGATTTTGAACATAACAAAATCAAGGTTATGTTGGGGGAAGAGCAAAGAGTTGTAGACAAACACCTATTAACTAAGGTTTGTTAAATCTACCATATAGGAGAGATAGAGGCAAACCAGGCAGAGATGTCAGATGCCAAAGTAGCATTAGCAAACATAGTTGATAGAATCCCAAATACTTACAACACCAATGAAAGGTGGGTTGTAAAGAAGATGAAGTTAGAATATGCCAATATAATTGTTATTATTTTGCCCACTATCTACTAGAAGGATAAGGTGCAATATTTTTGCAATAAGTCTACTATGATGATTTCTAGATTAGATCATGGCAAGTTTGTTAATTGGGTTATAATTATGTATTCTCAATTGGTCAAGGAATTGATCAAATGGGAAAAGTGTTAGAAAAATTTGATTTGGGGAATAGCTAGAAAGAGAACCAAAAAAGGATGTATGCCATTCTACCATAATGTTAAAAATTCTATTTTAGAAGTGGTTTCCACTAGAAGGAATAGGATCACAAGAGAAAAATAAACGTGTAGAGCAACCACAAAAGGACAAGAGAAGAAAGGAGAGTTTGAGGGAAAGGTTTATAAAAAACAAAAGACCTTTGAACCTTACACACATCTTTGTTAAAATGAAAAAACAACCAAAGACTAGGACAACCAAAAGAACAGTTCTAATATTTTAGTCTAATGATGATGCGGAAAGAAAGATCTACAAAAGAGGTAGAGAAGACAAGAGGATACTACAATGAGAGGAAATATTAATCTTCAACAACTAGTAGAATTGTTGAGGAAACAACAACATTAACATCAAACACAAAAGGAGAAATCCATATCTCCTAAGTCTAATCTAAGACCACAAATCTCTCCCAAGTAGGAGCAATATAGATGGCTTAAGAAGGAGCCAAAATTTCAAGCTCAGTAGCTAACAGAGAATTAGATACAAGACTTGGACCTAGATCCACCAAAAGTATAACAATATGTTTGAGTACCATAGAATAATGAAGGTATGCTACCTTTAAGACCAAGTTTTACAACATGCATAAATGTATTTGAAAAGATTTGGATTGCACAAAGAAGTCGAGGTTCTTAAGGTACAAGTTCCAAGGGTCAAACTCCTAGGTTTCATACACCAAAGTTTGTACAAGGTCTAGAAATAAACTTGGATAAACATAGAAGAACGATTATTATGTTTCAATAGGTAGTACAGTACAGTAAATATGACCAATATTCTACTTAGTTTTTCTGATTTGAAAATTAAAAATAAGTAGATTATAGAAAAGAAGGACATATCTATTCAAAATTTGCAAGGGGCTTTGGAGAAGAAGGAGAAGCTCAAAGTATAATTGCAGGATAAGAACAAAAATAATAATTAGGTATTGGTAGAATTGTAGGCATCTAGATAGAAAATTAATAACATGGAGATGCACAACAAGGATCTGGAGAACATTAAAGTGGAGAAGGATACTATATAGGCAACCCTAAACTAGACAGATGCCAATTATTGGAACTTGAAGGTAGAGATAGATATTATGACTGTAGAGCATAATAAACTTAAAAAAGACTATAAGAATATGGAGAAAGTTCTTTTAAAGTAATAGAAGGAGTTTGAGGAGCTCATAATGGAAGTTGGTAATGTATATCAAGCCAAAAATGACATACAAAGGCAAGCTAACTAGAACCATGCACAAATGGAGAAAAAATTACAAAAGTAGATGGCCTATAATGAGAAGTTGCAGAAACTTCTAGGGGAGGCCCATAAAGTAAAGCCTTTCAATTATGATAGTGTATTCACAAAAAATAGTGAATACAAGAAGCATAATACTTCACTTCAAGTAAAACACAAGGCATTGTCAATGGAGGAAAAATATGCAGATTTGTGGTGGGATGCGATGCAAGATATTGTTTAGAAATATATTGGAAAGGTCTATACAAGGTATGAGAGAAATGAAAGGTTATATAAGCATAGGATATCTTAGATGGAGAAAGTCATGCTAGCATTTGAATATGAATTTTTAGTCCTTTTTCTAGAACCAAAAACCTTAGATAAGGAAGAAAGAGGGAACATTAATGGTGTAAGACCATCAACAACAAAAGAGGAATTAGGCAATCAAAGAGGAGGAAGGGATAACCTTAAAAGGGAGGCTGGTGGTAAAACATATGCATTTGAACATATTATATAACCAATAGAATTTGTTGTGCATGAGGTTAGTTATTAGTGGAGGTAGGCCTGAGGCCTCAAAACGCAATCTGAATTTTCAGGGTGCCACGTGGCATCATTTTAAACACCTTCAAAGTAAAGATATTTTGCACAGTCCATAATTATTTTCTCATTCTTTGAATTGTTCCTGTTGTCATTGCTGTAGGTGAATGGAAGGAACATGGATTTGTTGTTTAAGCTGGCTGAAGAATGGCTTATAAAGGCACAAATTGAGTTGAAGCATACTCTTACATTGGCAGTTGTGAAAGTGTTGCTCACAGAAGATGCCGTGAAGCTTGTTTGGGTTTTTAGATAAAAGAGTTTTACGGGATTGAGGCTCTCTGAATATTCTCTGAACACCTTCAAAGTAAAGATATTTTTCATAGTCCATAATTATTTTCTCATTCTTTGAATTGTTCCTGATGTCATTGCTGTAGGTGAATGGAAGGAACATGGGTTTGTTGTTCAAGCTGGCCGAAGAATGGCTTACAAAGAGTTTTAGAGGATTGAGGCTCTCTGAATATTCTCTTAAAACTTTTTCACTAGTTAAAGGATTTTGCCTTTTATCCCAGTACAGCTTCTCATGAACTCTTCATTGCTCCATCCTTCTCGAAGATCATCATCACTAGCAGAGGTCATTTTCCGCAAGCTCCTGAAACCTCTGGTAGATTCTCACTTTTCAGCTCCTGTTTCATGTTTGACATGCTGCCTCTCTTCCTGTGCTGTTCCTTCATCCAAGCAGTGTACTCCTCTTGCCCTGCCAATCCCACTCTCAAAAGCGTGTCTTAGAAGAATTACATGTACCCCACGTCTTGCCTACTCCCTATTCTCTACCAATAGATCATCACGTCTGTGTCACAGTCCTTTCAAAAACACTGCTGCCTTGTCACGCTCTATGGATTCGCTTTCTGTGGTTGATGAGCATGCTATGAAACACAGATCTCTTTGGACCCAAGCACCACCATCGTTATGTAGTGCTATTAGGTTTTGTGCTTATTGAAGAGGAAGAAGCGTTAGGTATCAGACATTGAAGTTGAGAATGTATGGAGCTTATTACCATTTTTATCATATTCCTTGAAACATAGTAAGCACTTACATACTTCCAATCCTTATATCCACTTACATAGTAGGGAAAGGGGTAAGTAGTCTTGCAGGAGCAGTGCTACTCTACTTGAGAGAGAGAGAGAGAGAGAGGGATGTAGTCAATAAAAGACGGTGTTAGGCCTACCTCCACTCCAGGTCCCAGAAGGGACCAACTAGTTAGGAGTATGTATTTGCAGCCATAAAATTAAAGGAGCAGATACAAACTAAAGAACATAGAACTCAAGAAGTTCAATAAGATTAAACTGAGCTTACATTGGAGTTGCACCAACAAGAGCATACTCATATTACATCAAATTTGCAGTCACAACAATAACCACAAGTGATAGTAAAGTTGTAATCATCAGAATAAACATCAACATCACAAACTTGCCCCCTCTTTGTACGAGTGTTTTTACAACACCTTAACAATATGTTCAACGTTCAATGTTGATACAATCATTGATATGATGTTAAGGTGACATTGTAACAACATGTCTTGAAATGGCATTGATATAATAGTAAAACATTTGACATCTTATCAATATTAGTCCAATGAAAAAAATATGACCAACATTGACACAACATACATTAATAAATCATCAAATTGATGACAATGTGTTGAATATTCAATACTAATATGGTAATTGATACAATATGTTGATGGCATCATAACAATATGTATTGAGTTAGCATTGAGATTGTTTTGACATAATTTACATTTTTTCAACACACATTCAATGAATAAGATGTTATCAATGTTGAAACAACACAAATTGATTAGCTATTGAATTGTCGTTGTTACAACCTTCATAAAAGTGAAATTTCAATGTTGTTGCATATCACATAAAATCAACACATTAAAAATGTTAAAACAATGGTACTCATTATCACAACATTAATACAATCCTATAAAATGCTGCAATATCAAATGGGTAAATAACAAACATTGATTCAATATAAATCAAATCTTGCATTTGATAAGTGTTGGAACAACTAGTAGCATTGTTTTGATATTGATTCATAGCAAATCAATACAAAATTGCATTTATATTGTTCCATATAAATTATGTAAAATTCGTGAGTTCCGCACGTTGGCGTCTCTTGTTGCTCTTCTCGTGTGTGTCTCTCTCGAACTCCTCCGTTGGGAGTGTTGTTCTGGTCGAGCGCTTCACGATGTTCTGATGTGGTGTAATTTGTGAACATAGGAGCAGGGTTTCGGAAATGGCGGAGTAGGAGTTACGTCGCTGTTCCAACAACAAAAACCACGTTCAGAATGAATTCCTACAAGAAGAGAATGAGATTCTGAAGCAAAAGCTGGAGATTCACATGAATATGTGGGACCTTGACAAACAGCAAATGGAGAGCGACTTCTTCGCCATCGGTGTTCTTTTCACTATCTATTTTCGCAAGCTTTGTGTCGACAATTTGTTTTTGTTTTGTTTTTAATTTTGTTTCGAGACGGCATGAAATAACAATACTTGAGTCGTTGTTCTTGTTCCATTTTTTTTTATTATCTACTTTGCAAGCTATGTATCTACAATCTCTGTTTTCTTTCGAGACAGAATGAAACAATAATACTTGCGTACTTCTTATTTTTCCTTGTTTTCCACTATCTTCTTCGCAAGCTCTATATTAACAATTTCTATTTTGTAGCAGCACGAAATAATAGATACTTCCGTCCTTATTTTTCCTTTGTTTTCACTATCTACGTCGCAAGCTTCGTATCGACAAATGTCTGTTTTTTTCGAGACAGAAGCATGAAATAATAGATAAATGCGTCCTTATTTTCCCTTGTTTCTCTCTATCTACGTCGCACGCTCTTTTACAATTTCTGTTTTCTTCTTCTAAACAGCATGAAATAATAATTACGTCCTTCTTGTTTTTTCGTTGTTTTCACGATCTATGTAGTGAGAAGTTTTGTTTTCTTCCTTTTTTTTCCTTATCTACTTCACAAGTTATGTATTGACAAATCTTGTGTTTTTTTTCCGTGTTCTCACGATCTACTTCACATGCTATGCATCGACAAGTATTTTTGTTCCCCCCCACCCCCCGCCCCCCCGGGTGCTTTCACGATCTACTTCGCAAGCTATGTATCAACGAGGTTTTTTTTTCCCTTCTCAATATAGAGTTCTATAGTTTCCCTATGATATCAGATTTTGTTGAGGTTGTCGCTGACTGCATCCTCTATCTTTTCTTTTTTTGGGGTGAATTTGCAACAGGCAATGCAGGTGCACAAGAGGAAAGCTTCTGCACAGACATATGAGAAGGCGAAGCTCAAAGTCTCTCACGGTTTGCAGCAGCAACAAGAGTTTGTTATGAAGCTCAAACTAGGTAGGTTTATAATCCAGAATACATATGTCTCTTTTTCTTTTTCTTTTCTTTCCTTTTCGATTTCGAGGTACGACCTTCATAGTATAAGAGCATGAGAAGACTTCTGAAGATCCTGAAAACCACGCTTTGTTGGCTTACAGAACCGGCATTGGAGAATGTCGAAGTGTTGCAAACGAAGGTCAAATTTCTCACCGCACTGCTATAAGACTCTAAGGTACTGAGAGAGAGAGAGAGAGAGAAAAAGAGAGAGAGAGAGAGAGAGAGAGAGAGAGATTTCTATAAGAGAACACAGATCTTTATGTTCTATTATTACACTTCAGGTCGTTTTGCTGATATGATGGAGTGGGAAAATGACAGGGAGGAAGAGGAACAACAACAATGACAACAGAACAAAGGGGTTGTATCCAGGTGGTTGAAACTTCCAAAGAGAATGATGTTGATGAAGCAAAGCAAAGAATTGAGCACTTTGAGCAGTCCTTAAAAGCAGCCATTGAGATTCACAAGCTTGAAGTGGAGGCCCTAAGAGCTGAGAGTTTAGCAGAAACCACAGAGAAGGAAACCCAACAACGGGTAAGTAGTCAGTAGTCAGTCACCAGAGGCTGGAGCTCTAGAATCTTTGTTTGTTGGAGTGGGGAAGGATCTTTTAGTAGAAAGAAAAGATGTCCCTGCGTTCTTTTAATGGTGCATGGGTTCTCTACAGTTCTGGGAATGGATTCCATTCAGATTCTTTCAGATGTTCATCCCAGTTTAGTTTCCTCTACACCAGGGCAGACCAAGAACATAAGCAATGTAACAATTGAGGGACTCGCCCAGACCATCCATTTTCTTGAAGAGGAAAAAAGGGTTCGGCTGCACAATAGACTGAACTTTATGTTGTAGTTACAAATAATACTAAGCCCATTACCATGTCTCGTGCATCATTTAAGTACTTGGTGGGTAGTTGAGACGTAGTGAGTAGGTGAGTACTGATGTGCTCTTATGCCATGACAGCTACAAGAACTTCGTGCGAAGCTTTTAGAATTGTGGAACTTGATGGATACACCAATTGAAGAACAACAATTGCTTCAACACATCACTAGCCATATTGCAGCTACTCAAGATGAGATTACCATACTTGGAACCCTTTCATCAGACACCATTGCACAGGTAAATAACACCTGATTTTGCTATCTGACTTTTTCTTTGTTGTGCAATTCAGTTCGCATGAATTTTGTTTCCTTTACTCAGCAGTGTGTTGATCTCAACCTTGTCCACTAAAATAAAGCCATTTGGTTATGCATTTTGTTCTTGATGAATTGCAGGCTCAAATGGAAGTTGACAGACTTGACACATTGAAAGCCAGCAGAATGAAAGAACTTGTGGTGAAAAGGAGATTGGAACTGGAGGACATATGCAGATGTGCACACATTGAGCCTGATGCCAATACAACAGAAGAGAAGCTCATTGCCTTGGTGGAGTAGCAGTTATTTGTTTGGATTAGCAATAACCTGTTTTGAGATGTTGTCTTGGCTTTCAATGGCACTCTAATGAGGTCTTAAGGAATCTACTTGGCTGTAGGCATTGTAGACCCTACACAACTTCTGAGCCAGATGGAAAAGCAGATCATGCAAGCAAAACAGGAAGCTTTGACCAGGAAAGAGATTCTTGAGAAAATGGAAAAGTGGATGTCAGCTTGTGAAGAGGAGGGATGGCTTGAAGATTATAATAAGGTTTGTTACAAAAATGCTCAAATTTGTCTTTCTCCCAAGGCAAATGGAATATAGTAGCTTCATACTTTGTTCAAAAAGGTTGGTTGTTCTCTGGGATTGCATCTTGAAGTAAATGCATAGTCCTCATCATCCCAAGCACCAAGAAGCAGTAGGAGAAAGAAAAATTTCTCAGTGTTTAATCCTCTGGCTTCCTGTGAATTTTATATGCAGGATGAAAACAAGTTTGCCACTAAAGGTGCTCATTTAAACCTAAAACGTGCAAAACGTGCACGGGCAGCAATCAACAAACTTCCTGGTATATTTCACATGCCACTGTTTGTCATCAACAATATTAAGGAGAAAATGTTTTTGGAGTTTTGGGAGTATGTTTGTGAATTTTGAGACTCTGTCCCTGAGTTGGGTACCTTGATAAAACTGACATTTTGGGCAATTATCTTCCCACAGGTCAACAGAGGACTTGTCATTTGTCAAGACATGCCAAAGAAGATGTTGGAATCTTGCCATGGTCAATGAATTTGGGTGTTGTCTATGGTTGTGCTGGATGCAGCTATGGTGGAAATGTTAATCTTGAAGACATGGGGAGGATAACAGGGGTGTTCCATTCATGTTCAATGGGGTGCATCTCTTCCCTAGTACTCACTTCCTTTTCTACTGCCTTAATTTATTCCTGGAAACCCTGGAAACCAGCTACTGCTTAGCATAACAACTTGCTTACATGCATCCTGGTAGCTTTCTTGTCTCTTACATTTGAGTATTCGTATGCAGGTGAGATTGATGTTTATGCTAGATGAGTACAACTACCTCCGACAAGAGAAAGATGAGGAGAAGCGTAGACTCAGGGTAAGAAACACATGTTTCACCACTTACTTAACATTGTCAGTCAGTGGGAGCTAAGCCACATTCCACACTGCATTCCAAGAGTGTTTATAGCCTAGTAATTCTACTGCAGGAAGGAGCTTGTTGCTTGCAATGTGGAATTGGGTAACAAGTTGATTTTTTGCAAGTTTTCTTAAAACTTACTGCAAGACCAGAAGAAGATCCAGGAGCAACTGATAACAGAGCAGGAGACACTGTTTGGGTCAAAGCCCAGTCCCATCAAGACAACTCTCAACTCCAAAAAGGCCTATGGTGGATCTTGTCCAAGTCTTGGGGGAACAACAGCATCACAACCTAACTGGCGGCTCTCATTGGGCATTGCCTTAATGCAGCCAATGACTCCTGAATTTTCACGACCAAATGGAGTAATGACAAATTCACGTTTGGGTGCGTCAATGGGCAAGGACGGAAAGCGCAAACGTTCACGACCTGCAGCTGCCCTCAACTATGTGGCCCTCAACAAGGATGACATGGCTGGACTCGCCTTTACAGGTGAACATTGTTATCCTATATCTGGATACCTTGCTTGTGTGAATTATAAAAATTCCTACAATAATAAGCTCATAAATGATGGCCAGCTTGAGTATGAATGCCACCACATCCTGTTATGCCAACCTGAGTATGAATGGTGCATTCCTGTGCATCTCCTGAGTATCCAGAGTATGAATGACAATTTTTGGATATTAGTGTTAGTAATGTGGTGTGACTGGTGTGTGTGTGTGCGCGCAATTGAAATAGGTGGGAGAAGTGCAGTTGCTGTTGCTGCTGGGCATGGGGAGCAGCGGCAAAAGGTAGTGCAGGCACCAGTCCTTCGATAGCCTCTGTCCCCAGTTGTCATGTCTGTAACACAATAGCAAATTTATGTGGAAGATTCAGGAAACCGATTACAAGTAAGCAACAATAACAAGGCTTCAAGTTTTGCGAAAAGGTCAATGACTGGCACATCTCCTCCTACTAGCCGCCCTCATCCTCGCTTGCAAGGTTCTGAGAATACGACCCCAATGCACTCCTTTGACGAGCGCAGATTCAGTAGTATTATTGGTCAAACTAGATAGATGGGGTGGTGGTTGCAACTAGAATTTGGTTCCATTTCCCTTTCCATATCCTCGCAGGAGTTGGAGGATGTGTTTAATCTAACACATCTTATTAATTGATTTTATTAACTATAGAAAGATTGCTACATGCAGCTATCTGAATGGATAGTTTTTTTTCTGTAAGGCAGTAGCAAAGCGCAATGTCTGTTACTCAAGTGCTGCTATTCACAATGAGCCAATGTCCATTGCCTCTTTGTTACACTGACTTGTACAAATGAAGTGGGTAAATTAACTAACATTGAGTTGACATTCTTTTGCAATTTTTTTAAGCAAATGCTTTTATATGTACCAATGTGTTATTTCTTATGCTAAACCGTGTTATGTTGTTCCCGAGGTGTTCCCAATAGCTTCTCAGTTCTAGCCCATATATGGTTGCCAAAGTTCAACTCCTGAAGGTGGGTCTAGGGGAGCATATTTGTTTTGGTTTTGCAATGGGGTTGCTCCTTTTGGGGAGTTGCTCAATGTTCTAAAACAAGTGGTGATGCGATGCTCAATCACTGTGGGGTCCTCACAAAAAAACTCACAAAAATGAAAGAAAGTGTGAGACTATAACACATTTACAACATCATAATAAACATGAATACAATATTGATTCACTATTGAATATCCAATTTGCAAATGTGTTGTTGCAACAGTACATCACCTACCTTCAACAACACACAAACAATACAAATACAATGTTGGGAAAGTATGATTATAACATAGATACAATAACATAAACAACAAGAATACAACATTGAGTCAATATTGAATATCTAGTTTGTAGCTATGTTGTTGCAACATTGCATACCCTATGTTCAACAATGCACATGCAATGCAAATACAATGTTGAAAAAATATGAGTACAACATAAATATAAAATATAGACAACATGAATACAATATAAAATCAATATAGTAATAAAGTTTGTAACCATATTGTAACAACATTGTATCATTTACAACTAAAAATGCATATCCAATACAATCATAATACTAATGCAATATCATTAGAATATGGACATAATGTGAATACAACATGGCAAACAACATAAATACAATGCAAATATGATGCTACATCAATTATCATTGAAACAATACCAAAATTAAATCAATACAGTCTAAATTGTTTCAATGCCTATTTTACACGAACAATGCACTAAACCTTAGACATCTTGTAAAAATATTGTAAAAGCACTTAAATAGCACTAATACAAAGGGGTCCCCACTTTGTGATGAACATATCATCAAATAATTGCATAATTATTAATAGAGGCATTGGAAGAAGAACAACAGACTTTGTATACAACAAAATATTAGATATAATTTCAATTTGAAGTACGAAAACCATAGATAAAACAAATTATAATACATATAACTCAAATTGTAATGAAACAAGAGCAACATTAGATTTTTGAATCATAAGATCATAAACATCAACTTTAACTTTCTTAAAAAAAATTTGATCCAGAATTCCAAGATGTAATTCAAAGTACGAGTGGGGTAATGTTAAGGGAGTATTTATTAATGAAATAGTAACTTAATATATTTTACTCACTTAGTTATTATTTTAGGAATTATTAATTAAATTATATAGTTTTTATCACTGTTTGAATTTGAATAGAACATAGGATTTTTTTTTTTAATGAATATCTTTGGAGAAGAGGAAGAGATGGTATCATTGTAGAAAATTGAGTTTTAATGGAGTATGAGATAATATCACTTGTATTTTTGGAAAAGCTTCACATCCATAGCCAAAATTGTTAATTTGATGTTTGTTAACACATTTTCATTATTGGATTTTAAATTTGAAACTATATATGAGTAGATTCAAATGATAAGATTTTATTATTATTAGTTTTTTGACATGTTTTAGTGTAGATTTAGATCAGAATATAGGATTAGAGATTCAGTATTTACTATCCTAGCAAAAAACAAATCATGTCAAACTTTGTGTTCAATGATCTTGAATTTTTATAAAATTGTTTTCATCCAAGTCCCATGGTACTATGTTTATAATATGGTTATATTATTTTTATTCTTCATGAATATAATTTGAGTTCAAATTCCAATTGGAAAATTGTACCAAGCCTTTTCTTCAATTTTTTTGAAAAGGTTGACAAATTAGCAAATTTGCAATGAGGTGATTTGACATGAAACTTAGTAAAAAAAATACACACAATGAAAGTCATTCAAACATATGAGTGGGAAATGTTAAATACCATCATTGAACTTTGTGGGGGTTGAAAAAAGGCTTACACAACATGTTGAGTAGTTTATTAATATGAATCATACAAAATTTGTTGACAATATGACAACTTAACATTTAACAATGAATGGGCACATGAGATTTTGCATACTAGTTTTGAAGACTTGAATTTCCAATTTGCTAGCATTTTTACCAAGATGCATTATTCATGTTTTGAGACATCAATCTATGTGCCTCTTGCTTGTGTTATCTTCCATCACACCATCATTGATCAAATGCAAATACCACAATGTTTTGAAGCTTGAGAAATGGTTTCCTGCCAGGATGTCATCGATGCTTTGGGTTTAGTTTATCCACTTGAATATTAGATTCTAACAGTTTTGATAACAATTGATGTGAGTACTGTAAACTTGTAGTCTTTTTCTTCAAGATTACAATGATGTCTAATGTTCAATGGGCTATGGACCAACCAATGGATCTAGATGTAATGTCCAAAATTTACAATAAGATTTATAATAATTAATATGTTTTATTATGTGTTTGACTTATTGAGTTCATGAAAGTGGAAAAATATTAATTATTCTTCAAAATACATTTTGGAAGCCACACTTTGTCCTCCATCTTTGTCTTCACAAATTTATCCATTGTATCAAAATTATTTTTAAATTAATTTACATTTTGAAATAAAAAATATTAAGCACTTTTAAATATTAATGTATGTAATCAATATATTCCAAACAAATGAAATGTCAAGAATTAACAATTGGCCATTTGAAAGTTGGAAAATCAAATAGAAACTTTTATTTGGGGGCCACCAAATGATGCAACAATAAATAAAAATAATTTTTAAAATCTTGTTTATTGAGAACATGGGTTCAAGTTTTTTACTAACCTATGCATAGTGAAGTTATTGTCTTGTTTGAGTTTACATCAATGATAATATGGTTCATGGTGACCAATTGAATGAAGCTATTGATGTTTGCATTTCTTTGATGTGCCTTTATTTATGGTGCCTCTCTCCTTTTGCTCTTCTAGTGTTTCAATGCTTGGGAGAGGATGAATAGCAAAAGGGGCCAAACTAGCTTCGCACCATGGTGTCCAATAAGTCCAATATGACCAAGGCCTATTTCAAAAGGTTTCAAGTAAAGTACATGTTTAGAAGGCTTGAAGGGTGCTAGGTATTAGCAATAATTATGCTACCATGCTGCCAAAGTGCCATTATGAATGGAACAATGTGCAATGTGAAATCCTATGATTATTTTGCAACATATTAAACAACAAAATGGTGACCCTAAACCAAACTCCAACTCCATGTTTTTTTTTGTTATAAATAGGAGTGAATTGCAATGAACAAAAACTATTAGATGACAACATTATCAAACCATTACCAATATTACAAATTTTTCTTCTTGCTCATTGAAGCATTTTGTGACACACCCCCAAACTCCTCAATGGATTCAACCGCAAGTTTAAGGGTGAAGATGGCGGAAATAGAAAGAGTTATAGTGTGCTCCTTAGCTCGTAGCACTTCAGGGGTAGAGAGGTGTGCTGACACTCTGAGATGGGACTAGGAAGATTGAAAAGCACTTCATTTACTCAAGAAAACCTACATACACCAAACAACAAGTTGGTTAGTGCATAGTTACAGCACTTCGGTGCATGGATGAGCCACGAGCAAACACAGACTCATAAGATTCACCATGGCCCAAACTTGGGGGAAGCCACCACCTTCCTCCTTATAGTATACTCTATGTTTAGCCATAGGACCAGCACCCAAATGTCATTTTGTCCTGGGACTCCCAAGTGGGAGTCCCAAAATTCTCACAATTTGGACTCTTGCAACTTTGGAAGCCCATAACTTTGCGTTCTAACCTCTGATTGAAATGAAATCTAAAGAAAAGTTGTAGCCCTCGTCAAGAGCTTTCCAATAGTTTATTACATGCCATCTGCATGCAAGGAAATCAGGGTGATTTATGACTTTTAGTGGTTGGAAGTCAAATTGCCAACTTGATTTTCGACCCTTCTTTTGGCTTTAACTTGTGTGTTAAGTGTCTAAATGGGTCATGCTAGCCCATTTCAAACATTTAATTTCCAAGAGCTTTCCAATGATATAAGGAACTTCTCAATCCAATGGGTTTCGATGCCTATAATTTCTCTTTGAAAATTTGAAAGTCCACCAGGACTCCAACTCCCAAAGTGGGACACTTGGGAGTGTGAGGGTTCACTCCCTTGCACTCCTGGGAGCATGAAATGTGACTCCCAAGCTTCATATTTGGCTCGCACCTTTGTAAGCCCTTGCATTGGTCACAAGCCCAAAGCTAAAGTTGTGACATTTTGGGCCACCAAAACACTACTATTGCCAAGCTTTCACCTAGCTTTTCCTTCTCCAAACCCACCAATGTTTGCACTCGTTTCAATTGTTGTAACTGTGACCTCCTTCCACACTCTATACTCCTATTGGGGTGAAAATCCTTTAAGGTGTACCACATAGGATAAATATAGGGTAAAAAAATATTGTAGTAAAGCCCCATAAGGTGAAAATCCTTACGATAATCTTTTTTTACCCTATATTTTGATCCCCATAAAAAATAATCAGTCAAAAGATGTTAGAATATTCCTAAAAGGATTATATTTTAAACCATTACAATTCTAAATTCCATCATAATCATCCATACATGTGTTTTTACATGGTAAAAATGACTATGTAAAAATAACATAAAATGGTGACACTATGACAAGATTTTAATACACCTTAAAAAATTTGGAGTCGTTGGGCACCAAGTGGTGTAACTACTAATGAAAATCATTGTTTCATGTGAATGGAAATTAGACTACCTATTTCGTGTTATTTAAATTTTGCACACATGTAGGCAAAATTATTTATGATGATTTTTTCACTTAAAAACCAAAAAATTTTACTTAATGAGGTGTTGGCCACCCAATTTGTATAATGTCATGCATGGTTGTTCTTATTTTTAAACATGAATAATATAAATATAAATATAGTTATGATTAATCTGTAATTTTGATGATAATAACATCTTGATGAATTTGTTTGAAATTTCCAAAATCTCAATCATGCAATTCAATGACAATAAAATAGAATCGAGTTCAAAGATGCAAATTATTATATAATTAATGAATTAAAAATACTTGTGCATTGTCAATTTTATATGTATATTTTATATGTACTCACACATGTATATATTTACATTCAAGATCAAATTATCATATTGGTTTTAAATTGATGAAGCATAGAGTGAAAAATGAAATCCATGAATTTTGAAATTATATAAATTTGTGTCTAGACTTATAATTACATACATCAACGATGTCAAGTTTGAATACAAAAATATCATGTAACAATTGTATTAGAATAATAATTTGAAATAATGTCCAATATAATATCATCTTGAAACAAATCTTCAAGTTTGGTTGAAGAATTTTTCCCATCACATTATGATTGGTGAAATAAAATTCAAGAATGAACTTGGTAATGTGAAACCCAATGTACTTAATAGCCAGACCTAAAGTAAATCAATCAAATGAATTACATTGATGTCCCATTAAAACATAAAATTATGTAATTGATTTGCATGTAACTTACTTGAACATTGTCATAATTCATCAATGTTGTGATTCTCCCAATGAATACAAGCCATTGAGATGCGCCCCCAAGTTCCTTGTTAGACTTTAAAATGGGCCCAACTATGTTAAAGGGCGAAAGTAGTTGGAACTTAGTGCCGCTCCCACCTTCCAGCACTAAAGGGGGTGAAAAGGGCGTGCTGAAAGCTCCAAGATTACACTAGGAAGAGGGACAACTATTTAGTTACTCGGTCCTACATCAAAATCAACAACAAGTTGGTTACTTCACCTTCAGAAACACCCTTGGTATTGGGACAAGCCATGGGCAACACGAACTTATTTGACTCACCATGGCCCGGACTTGGGGGAAGCCACCACCTTCCCCCATATAGTATTCTCTGTGTTGCTCCGCCGCACTTGCATCCAAATGGCTTTTATTTTCGGGACTCCCGAGGAGGAGTCTCGAAACTATCTTGGTTTAGATTCCTGGAACTTTAGGAGCTCATAGCTTCCGGCTTAAACCTCGGATTAGGATGAGGTCTTAGGTAAACTTGTGGCTTTCCTCAAGAGCTTTTTAACGATGTGTTGCACTCCATCTGAACACACCAAGATCATATTGATTCCCGACTTTTTGTGGTCGGGGGTCAAACTGCTAGTTTGACTTTTGGCCATTCTTTCGACCATAACTTATGTTACAAATGTCCAAATGGCTCATGCGAGGCCATTTTCGACATGTACACTTCAAGGCCTTTCCAACAGTATAAAGAACACTTCAAGGCAAGGTGTTTTAACCTCTACAATCGAGCTCTGAAGTTGCAGGAGTCTCGGAGGACTCCAAGTTCCCAATTTTGGGAGTGTGAGTCTCATCCTCACACTTGCTTCAAAGTGGGGTTGCGACAATTGATCATTGTAGAATATTATTATTATTCTTGTGACATTGAATTTTGATTTTATTTTTCTCATTTCCAACTCGTAAATTCGAAAATTATACTAATAATTTAATTATGAATCATTTATAAAGACAACCTTGAACTGTAACCAAAAGAGAGGGGTCCACTAAGATCCTTCGACCCCTGGTGCTATTCCATAGTCAGGTTATAATCGGACATTCTGAATCTACAGCACCAACTCGGACCTGATGCTGCTACTGATCTCTAGGTCTCAGACTTCAGGCACGAACATGCTCAGTGATAAATAACACTTTGGACACACACAGATTCATGCCTTAACCTTAATTCAGCATTTACAAGGTAATTACACCCGAGAGCACAAGCTCTCTCATTCGTCCCAAAATTCTGAGCTTCATCAGTTCTATTCTTCTGTGTCTCTCTCTCCTCAAGCTCATCTGCACAATGTCTGACTAGAAAAACCAGAACGCAGCGGAAAAAAAGAAAGGCTCTAGCCAGAAAAATCCTCCACACTGCTTGATCAGAACTACCTCATAGCTAAGAACTCTCTACTGATCTGCTCTTCCTTCTCGCTCCTGCTGATCATCTATCTCTTCTCTTTCTTCTTCCAGAAGCTTCCCTTGCTCTCATCAATTCTCCTCCTCTTAGCTGCCTAGTTTCCGCCGTCACTCCTCCTTCATCAAAGCCAACTCCCTCCTTTTCCATCAATGTTCGCCGCCCTCCACCATGCAGCATACCAAGGAAAAGATCTTTTGTGCCCCATGCACGTCAATGAAGAGCCGCCATTCCAGAAAGATCAGATCAGATCTTTCCCAAAACCGAACATGTGTTAGTGCCCACTCATGGGCTATTCACCTGTTTTCGGGCTACATATGTAACCCCTCCCTTCTTGAAAAGCTGGGTCCCTCAGCTTAATCAGGAGGCAGATGGTATATTTGTAGATCTCTCCTCGATCTCTCCCATTCCTTTCCATCAGCATCCCGAACAACACACAGTCTGCATCCCTCCTCAAAATCAAAGTTTCCTTTGCCATCTACATGTCCAACAAACTGATATGGGCCCTCCCAACTGGCAGCCAAAGCACGTTTCTTACCTGGCCTCTTCATTTTCACCATTGTCTCCCCAGCGGTAAGACCCTCGAACAAATGTTTCCCCTTCCTGCTGGCATAGGTGTTTCTTTGTTTCCTTTGTGCCTGTTCTATGTTCAGCAGGACGTCCTTGTGTATGCTTGCTATGAGCTCCACCTTCTTCAAGAGGTGAGCTGCAATCTGCTCAATACCCACTCCATCATCAACCACTCCAGTCAGTGCATCCAAGTGGTTATCCGCCCTAAGACGTGGAGATCGACCAGTCATCACCATAAATGGCGAGAATTTGGTGCTTGATTGCACCCCGCATCTGTATCCAAACAAAACTTTTGCAAGGTGTACATCCCAGCAATCAATAGTTGCCTGATTAGTGGCCAGAACTGTGATACCATACTTAATTGTTTTGATCATCCGCTCTGCCATCCCATTGCATTGAGGCCATTGAGGTGAGGTGCGCTGATGCTGTATTGCATAGTCCTGGCACATGGCTTCAAACTCTGCACCCCATTCACCCCCATTATCTGTCAGTACGAACCTAGGTACCCCATATCTGCAAATTATCTCATCCTCCAGGAATCTGGCCACAGTCTTGGCACCATGATCTGACACGGCCTTAGCCTCACACCATTTAGAGTAATGATCAATAGCAACCAAGATGTATTTGTTGCCCGTCTTTGTCTCAGGTAAGGGACCCGCAGTGTCCATGGCCACCCTGTAGAATAGATCACAGACTGGAATACTCTTGAGTTCCTGATCTTTGGATCGAACACTTCCTTCACTCTTGACCAGCTGGCAAAGCTGGCAGCTTCTGACCACAGACTTTACATCCTCCGTGCGCTGGTGCCAGAAGTACCTTCGACATACTTCAGCCAGAATTCTCTGTTCACCGGAATGTCCTAAATCCTCATGCAACTGTACCACCAACGACCTCCTCTCTTCAGGTTTTGGAACATACAGACTCCTGAAGAACAGCTTCTGCTCTTGCCAGGAGTAGTGCTGTATCCTTTTTCTGATTCTTCTTCCCTCCTCTAATTCAATCATTTCTGGCAGCATTCCTTCTTGCAGTGCTGCCAGACAGTTCTCATCCAGCCAAATGTCAGAGTTCCTGACTTCAGCTCTATCTTCCATTACCCCTTCTTCCTCCCTACATTCATCAGCTCTAGACATCTCCTGGGCAGCAAGCACCATCTCCAACTGCTGTCGCATGTTGTAGTACTTGATTCGGCCCTTCTTAGGCTGTTGTCCAGTATCCACCACATCCAATTCCTCCACCCTTTCCCTGGATAATTCCACTTCAGGGCTCTCTTCTTCCCTGCTCTCTACATCGCTCACCACCTCAACCATGAACAGGTGGTGAGTGTCCCATTCCCTTCTATCAGTGATCCTGAGCCCACGTCCGTCATGGCCTAGCATCCCTCTGGTTCTTCTCTCTGCTGCATCCCAGTGCCATTGCTGATCATTTCGGATCACCAGCAATCTTTCTGCCACATCACTCGTTTCATGTTGTGTGACAGGGTCATCTGGGATCTCCTGACGAAAATCTTCGTCATCAGTAGCTGCATCTATTGGGTTCCGGCTTAGCGCATCTGCATTTGCATGCTTCACCCCAGCGCGATGCATTATCTTGAAATCAAAGTCTTGTAGCATGTCGATCCATCTGCCTCTTCTGCCATGCGCATCAGATACTGTAGCTAGCCACTCAAGTGGCTTGTGGTCTGTTCGCAGTGTAAAATGAGTTCGATGCAGGTACTGCCTGAAATGCAGAATCCCCCAAATCAATGCATAGCATTCTCCCTCCATGGGGTGGAATCGCTTCTGTACCTCAGTCAAAGCCTTGCTGGCATAAGCTATCACTCTTTCAGATCGTCCCTCCTTCTGAGATAAGATAGCCCCAACCCCTCTGGTCGACCAGTCAACATCCAGGTAAAAAGGTTCTTGGAAGTTCGGTCTCACCAGCACCGGAGCTTGAATCAATGCTTCTTTCAATTCATCAAACGCATTCTGGTGTTCCTGCTTCCAGGTGAACACAATTTCTTTCTTTGTGAGTTCAAACAGAGGTCCTGCGATCCGTGAGTACCCTCTGATGTATTTCCTGTAGTATCCCGTTAATCCCAAAAAGGACCTGATGTTTGTAACATTCGTAGGCAAGGGGAACTTCCGCACAGCGTCGACCTTGCTGGGATCGGGTTTAGTCCCCTCCTTGCTTACCACGTGTCCTAAAAATACAATGCTGCTCGCAGCAAAGAAACACTTGCTTGGGTTGAGCTTCAGGTTCACCTCCCTTAGCCTGGAAAGCACAGTACCCAAGTGTTGTAGATGTTCATGCCACTCCACACTGTGGACATTGAGGTCATCCACAAAGATCTTCAAAAACGAATCTCCTATACCCTTGAATATTTCGGCCATGGTCCGTGTAAAGGTGCTTGTTGCATTCTTCAAGCCGAAAGGCATGACATTCCATTCATACAGACCACTCTTGGTGATCAGGGCTGTCTTGCTCACATCCTCTGGTGCCATCTTGATCTGCCAAAATCCGGACTGCAGATCTAGTGCACTGAACCACATAGATCTTCCTAATTGGGAGATCACGTCATCCACCCAGGGCATTGGGAACGCATCCCTCTTGGTTTGCAGGTTGAGGGGTCGATAGTCCCCACAGAATCTCCGACTCCCATCCCTTTTCACAGGTAAAGTAACTCGACAGGCATAGGCCGAATTGCTTGGTCTCATCTTCCCCAACTCGACCAACACATTAATTTGCCTGTTCACTTCTGCTTCTTCCCAATATGATAGTCGTCCTGGAGTGGCTCGACAAGGAGGGTACCCCTGAGTGTCAATCGTGTGCTCTCCCACGCTGCAGCACCCAAGCTCTCCCTTATTCCAAGCGAACACATCCTGGTAACTTTCCAGCACGTTCCACAATTGCTGTTGCATCCCATTCTCTAATTGCTGATCAATTCGAATTTTCTGACAGATTTCTCCCCATCGAGTCTCCTCTCTGGGATTCCTAGTAATTCGTTCTCTGGTGCCCCGTTCATCATCAGCAATCTCCTTCTGCTCGAGTTGCATCAATGCAGCTTCTTTTATAACATTTGCTGCTTCGGGCATACCCTGTGCTCGATGCTCCTCATCAATCGCCCACTGTACCCAGTCAGCATAATCATCCCCATCACCGATTTCCTCCCTCACAATATCTTCCTCTTTGCTTTGCATGGTCAGTTGGAGGATCTGCTGTGGCCCTTCCTCCTTGATCAAGTCCTCAAGTTCTGTATCCTCAAACTCTGTTGCACCCTCATCGAGGTTGTTCGACTGGTCCAGTCCATCTATACTGCCACTCGAATCAGAGTCAGATTCTGACTCCAGTTCAGGTCCTTGCTCATCAATTCCTCCCTTAGTCCACTGCACTGTTCCATCCGGCTCCCTGGGTTTGGTTCTAGTGTTGGCCTCACTGCTCTGGCAGCAAAGCACTCTGTCCGATTGCTGCATCAGATTCACTACACTCAACGGTAGTACTTCTACGTCAGAGCCAGGCCCCTTTCTGATCTGAATCAGACCTTGCTCTATGTCAACAATTGCCCCAATCTTGACCAACAGGTCAAGTCCCAATAACACATCATAACTATCAGTGTCCACAACCATGAAGGTCATGTTACACTGCACTTCTCCCACCTTAATAGGCAACTCCTCAATCCGACCGAGTGCCTGTGTCACAGCCCCAGAGGCTGTCTTGTACATCTCTGATCCAAACACAAGATGCATCAGTCCTAGTTCTCGGACCACTGAGGCTGCCATGACAGACATGGATGCGCCAGTGTCCACTAACCCTTCGATCAAACAATGATTAATTTCCACCGATAGGTGGAGTGTCTTACTCCTGTGTGTTTTGTTGATGCTCAGGCGCCTGATTGTTGGTACTACTGATGCCACAGACACTTGGGCAGCAGCCACCTCAGCATCCTTCTTTTTCCGAGCAATCTTCACTAAGCTCTCCAGGTGTTCAAGCTCTCCTGGAATCATCATCACAGTCTCCATGGGAGTCAATGAAATCTTTCCTTTGACGAAATGGGAAAGAATTTTCGATTGAACAGACTCCTCCTGGTTATTTCTCACTCTATCCATTGTGGCCCCAGTTGTCGGTGCCGCTACTGTCGGTGTCACCTCCATAGGCATCCTTCGCCTTGGTACTCTGGTGTAGGAGAACAGGTTCTTATCCCCACACAGCCTATTCAGCTGATGCAGGGTCGCTTCTTCGTCATCCAGCATAACCTCCAGAAAGTTTGCGGATCCAGGATGTATCCTCCCATCCTTTGATTTCTTCCAGCATCTCTCCTCTGTATGTCCTAATCCTGCGCAGAAAGAACACTTCACACCGCAATTCTCCGTCCTATGCGGCATCCCACATTTGGCACATTTGGCCTTGGGTTCATTAAGCCTCGGACATACTATGGCAGTGTGGTCTCTCCCCTTGCAAATTTGGCATACTTCAGATGAGCTAGAAACAGATGCTGTGATAGGTGTAGATACACTTCCCTTCATGAAATTGACTAGCGATTCATTGAAAGCACTGACTTGTCTCTCCAGCATTGTCTCGGCAGTCCCTCCCTCTAGCTCTTCCTGCATGGGTTCGAACGGAGTCTCACCGAGCTCACCCAGTACCTTTTCCAATTCCGTAGCTGCTCCCACCATTTCTCCGATGTGAGCATATGTTCTCACAACACAAATCTTTCTGATCTCTGGTCGCAGCTTACCCAGAAATCTTCTCCTCCTCTCAGCATCCGGGATTTTCCCTCGCTGAAACAGCCTGTCCATACGCTCAAAGTATCTCTGCACACGTTCTTTAGGTTCCTGTTTGATGGCGTCTAGTTTCATCCGAATGTCGTCGGAATCAACATTGCCATACTTCTGCAAAATTAGGGTCCGTAGCTCCAGCCAGTCTGCTGGTGCCGGCTGCAAGCTTCTGAACCACTCTCGTGCCTTGCCTCTTAGGTTCAGCTTAGCGATTTTGAACAACTTATCAGCATTGAGGTCTCGCACCTCTGCTGCCATGCTAAGGCGTTCGGCCCAATCATCGACATCCTCGTGATCACGCCCCCAAAATAGCTCGTCCATACCCTGCGGACTAGTCATCCTGCTCAAATGCGATCAACAAGAAAACTGCAAAACTTTCACAGATACCAAGCACCAACACAAATGTCTTAACCCCAAACTGTCAGATTGTGCTCAAATTCATTCCCCTTTTATGAGAACATAAATCAATCTACCAACGAAAATCTGGCTGGACTCCTTCATGCACAGGCTGCAAGGGTTCAAAATTCGATGGCACTGTGGAAAATCGCTGTTCATCCGTGGATTGCTGCTGAAAACGCCAACCTCCAGTCGGATTCCTCCATATTCGCCAACTAATAAGTCGAGATCGTGATCCGCTATGCTCCACACGCAACAATCGATCACCTTCTTGAAACAAGTCTTCCACACCTGGCAGGTACAACCTCACAAAGTGATTTGGTGAGATCTCCGATTTGGGAATCCAGATGTCACCCAATCTAGGGACGCTTCTCTGCCTTTCTGCAAACTGTGGATCCACCCTACGCAAGGTATGACGTAAAATTGTATGAGGTCTGGAGCTCTGAGAGCCAAGCCCACCCTCTGAGTCCATCTACCACCCTCAGCCAAACCCTCACGTTCGTATGGTACCCACTGTGCGCTATCTCTACAGCTATATCGCCTACCTGAGCTCGGTCTGGTTCTACTCCTACAATCCTCACTACTCCGAATCCTACAAACCTCAGAATTGCGGCCCCTGTCTGAGGACCGTTCTGCAAGCTTCCGAAGTCAAATCTCCTAATAATCTGCTGTTCCCTAAGCTCCTGCGTTTCTTGTTCTATAGGGATGTCCTCACCACTAGAAGAAGACATTGCTTCGTTTCATCATCCAACCTTAACCACCTACAGGCTTCCCCAAATGTCTCTCAACCTGCTCTGATACCAAAAGAGAGGGGTCCACTAAGATCCTTCGACCCCTGGTGCTATTCCATAGTCAGGTTATAATCGGACATTCTGAATCTACAGCACCAACTCGGACCTGATGCTGCTACTGATCTCTAGGTCTCAGACTTCAGGCACGAACATGCTCAGTGACAAATAACACTTTGGACACACACAGATTCATGCCTTAACCTTAATTCAGCATTTACAAGGTAATTACACCCGAGAGCACAAGCTCTCTCATTCGTCCCAAAATTCTGAGCTTCATCAGTTCTATTCTTCTGTGTCTCTCTCTCCTCAAGCTCATCTGCACAATGTCTGACTAGAAAAACCAGAACGCAGCGGAAAAAAAGAAAGGCTCTAGCCAGAAAAATCCTCCACACTGCTTGATCAGAACTACCTCATAGCTAAGAACTCTCTACTGATCTGCTCTTCCTTCTCGCTCCTGCTGATCATCTATCTCTTCTCTTTCTTCTTCCAGAAGCTTCCCTTGCTCTCATCAATTCTCCTCCTCTTAGCTGCCTAGTTTCCGCCGTCACTCCTCCTTCATCAAAGCCAACTCCCTCCTTTTCCATCAATGTTCGCCGCCCTCCACCATGCAGCATACCAAGGAAAAGATCTTTTGTGCCCCATGCACGTCAATGAAGAGCCGCCATTCCAGAAAGATCAGATCAGATCTTTCCCAAAACCGAACATGTGTTAGTGCCCACTCATGGGCTATTCACCTGTTTTCGGGCTACAGAACTTTGTTGAATTCAACATTTTAATCCATTTCCAAAAAAAATATTTATCTGTTAATATTTTAAATTAAATTCATAATAATATAAATTTGGAAATAAATAAGGACCATGGAAATCAAGTTGAATTCTATTATATTAACCCCAACTTAATACATGTTTTTGTAGATTAAACCTCATTTACATGTAACATTGTACCAATTCATCATTGTGTTGATTTGCATGATGATTTATTCAAATTTTGACAAATTTCAAAAGTTCATGGCCACCCAAAATTTAATTTGGGTATTTTTTTACTTCAAAAGTAATTTCGAATTTTACAAAAAAAATTATAAATTAACTTTATATTGCAAATTATTTATTTATTTTTAAAGTATTTTTAAAATGGTGCTTAAATTTTATCCAATAAAAAAATAATATTATAAAATTTGTACCCAAATTTGTAAATAGGAATATTAACAATTTTGTTACTGATTATAAAGATCCATGGCTATATAATTGATTATTAATACCAAGGAAATTATTGTGCAAAGAAATTTAATCCAGTGAATAACATTAATATACATTTCGGGGGTAGAGGGGCATGCTAGAACTTTTGGTTGTGGACTATGACGAATGACAAGTGAGTCAATTATTCAAACATACCTTCATAAACCAAACAACAAGTTGGTTAGTGCACAGTTGGAGCACTTTTGGTGCACGGACAAGCCACGAGCATACATAGACTCACAAGATTCACCACGGCCCGAATTTGGGGGAAGCCACCACCTTTCCCCTTATAATATTCTTTGTGATTAGTCATAGGGGTTGCATCCAAATGTCATTTTGTCCTGGGACTCCAACTTGGGAGTTTCGAAATTCTCAAAATTGGGATTTTTGACATTTTGGAAGGCCATAACTACTTGTGTAGACCTTAGATTGAGGTGAAATTTAAAGCAAAGTTGTAACCATTATGGAGAGATTTCCCAGGATGTGTAGCATGCCACCTAAACTCATTTATTACAGGGCGATTCCTGACTTTTAGTTAGCGGGAGTCAAATTGGCACTTTGACTCCCCACCCTTTTTCTAGCCATAACTTATTGTTAAGTACTCAAATGGGTCATGCAAGTCCATTTTAAACATCTAAGTTTCAAGATTTTTTAATGTATAAGGAACTCTTTGATCCAATGAGTTTTTCCCCTGAAATACCTTAAAATAAATTTGAAACTCCATAGGGATTCCAACTACCAAAGTGGGAGTCCACTTGGGAGTGTGTGGGTTCGTTCCCTCACACTCCCAGGAGTGCAAATGTGACTCCCAAGTGGCACTTTCACCTTGTACCTTTCAAGGCCACATTTAACTTCTTATTGAAAATGTATGTAGTTACATGAAAATATGGTTGAAATACATCCTATTTGATGGCCACCATATGTGTTTTGACCCCCCTCACGTATTGAATTAAATCTAGAGTTAAAATTAAATTTTGGAATTAATTAAATATGTGTTATTCCATTGGAAGAATGAAGAAGTTAGCATTTGCAACATAGTCACAAAATGTGACCAAAAGATGTGTAATGTGATTTCTAGTCGCAAAAATTACCAAAGTTAGTTGCAAACAACAATTAGTTACATGTAATCACAAATGAATTGGTTACATTTTGGGTTTTTTTCTAGTGTATGAAATCATTATCAAATATTCAAAGCTCCGTTTAATTTCTTCTTCACCGAATTATTATTGGTTTATGCAATATATGAAAAGTGATAATGGGGATAATGGCATTACTCAACTTCCTTTAAATATGGACTTTTCTTATACTTGAGGCACATTAATTTAATGTGTTTTGTTTGTTCACCCTTGAATTATGTTTACTTATCCAATTATTGAGTTTTTCTTGTAGTTGGTTTGAATTACTATTTGCAAACCACATGACGATGTTTACAACTCTAAATGGTAGAAAGCAATGTTCTTTGGTTGGATTTTTGTTTCGAAAGGGTGCCAATGTAGTTGCATATATAACTACTCAAAAGTTATAATTATTTTAATTTGCTAGTAATAGTATGCTAATAAATGATGATTTGATTGGGTTTTCAAACTTATAGTCCAAACTTTATAATTTTTACGTGGTAGGACACAATCTAATTTTTTTTCATTGGTTGAAGATGTGGCCAATTGCTAAATTGTCGACATTGATAGTTTCAAGCGAAGGGTGAGAATGCATGGCTTGTAATTTGTCATTGTATTTTGGCAACTTCTTCTCAAATAGGTCATTCCAAAAATTGTTTCCATTTAGTCAATGTCAAATTCAATTGAATCTAGTTTTGAGACCTATATGATAGCCTCCCCTTCATATGTGGAAACAACAACAAAACAAATTATGGTCTTGATTTCTCTAGATCAATAGAGGCGCTAGCAATAAAAGTGCTAATAAAAGTGTTAACAACAAAAGTGGTAGTAGAACCAATAGTAGTAAAATCGAAATGGTAGCAAAACAAACAAAAAAAAAAGATTTTTTAAAAATTAGGAGCACCACAATTGAGGTCATTAATTAATTGTATTAATATTTTGGAAATTCAATATAACACTAGCAAATCATGGCCGGCATCAACAAAAACTCCCAAACCACTAAAAACCACTATGTAGGAAAGACCCACATCAATAACATCTTCTCCAACATGAAAATTCTACAACACAAACCTTGAGTCATTAAAATAAAAACAAACAAACTTGCAAAAATTGAAAGGAAAACAAATAACAATGTAAATGAAATTACCTTGGTTTTTTCAAATGTAGCCTTCTCTTTGCTAAATATTTCCTCATATTTCAATAAATGGCCATCATTTAATTCACCACTTATGTTTCATTACATTGCTTTATCACATAAAATCTTTTCAAGTTAGTTGTACCTACATAGACAACAAAAAAAACAACTTAGACACAATAAAAAGTGGAGAAAAAAAATCAAACAAAACACAAAGTAAATTTTTAAATTAAAAATTAAATTAAAAAACAAGAAAAAAAAGGTTAGTATTTGAACTTCTCAGATGTGATTGGGTCCTTGTGATTTGTGACATGCATACCATACTTTCAAGGAACCAAAGTTTTTTTCATACAAATGAAACCAACATTTTTGCTTGTCTTGTTAGACAAAATCTTTTCCTTTAATTTCTAATAGTCAACATTATCCATAATAAGTCATAGGTAATGGGTGAAAACACACTATGATTGTCAAAGATTGTTGTCACAAATAATACTTTTTGAAACTAGGTGTTTTTTAACTTATACCAAACTAATATTAAAAAGGTTTTTTACAAATGGTACTTGGAATAAGATAGTTCAAAACCCAAAAAATAAGATTTTAAAAACAATTCCCACTTTGAAATTGCTTTTAAATTATTAAAGATTATATTAATGAAAAAATTATAATCCTCATGATATACTGCAAAATGTAAATATATTTAACAAAAACCATTCAAATGATTACCAAACTTCATAAAGTATTCAATCACATATTACATGTGAGTTCATTGTCCAATTTCAGTTCTATATAAAGAGTTACATTCATGTGATGTCACAAAAAACATATGTATGAGGTTTTTCATTCAAACAAACATAGATGTGTGAATACATAAAAGTTTGTTGAAAAAACACTATCATTTGAAAAGTAACAATAATTATATTGAAAGCTTTGTATCAAAAATCCATTTTATGTGTTTCTCAATACGCTAGACGAAATGAAAAAAAATCTACCCCCAAAATAATGCAGTTCATGTACCAATAAGGGAATACATTTTCTTACCCAAAATGTACCACCATAACGTGTTGTCACCTTGATTGCGACCAATTGTAATGTTGTAAACCACATCTAATTTTATGTCCCCCACTTAGGCCTAGTGCATAAGAAAAATGAATGTGGCCTAGGCTTGTCATTAGGCCACTTGGTAGGATGATACCAAATTAACTCTGTAAATGGAAATGACATCATCAACAAGATAATCAAGTACAAGATGATGGTGATTTGTTGAACACTTAATAATATATATGCATTAGTTTTTGGAAACTCCTTAACAAAACCTAAGAACAACACCAATAGGTAATGATTTTAAACTAAAATTTTCAATATCAACATTGTAAAATGTAGAACACTCTTTGATGAAAAAGTTGCGAATATAAAAATATCCAAATCTAAAATTTAGACCAAATGGATAATTGGGTTCATATTACTTGTGCTAACATTCATTGTTCCTTTTCAATAGATCACACTTCAAATGTTTAGATAACTTTCCCAAATCCAACTAATAACAATTGGAGACTTGCTTCATCACCAATAATTTCAATCTAGTGATACTTTGGATCAAGGAAGATGGTGAATGAAATTGCAAGCACCTTACTAGATTTAACCACATGTTCCTACCTCTCCTGTAATAGTCTTCCAATACCTTTTATCAAGGACATGATGTTTTAGAAAAAACACAAATAGAAAAATATAAACAAAATATAGATGTTGCTACAAACAATAAACACCTTGAACCTTAATGAAAAAACAACAAAACCCTTAACCATAATAGAGACCAACAAGACCTTAAACCATAAAACTTCTTTCCAAACAAAATAAACACCAAGACCTAAGGGTGCGATGAGACTAAAATGTACCACAAGGAATGGTAACCAATACTTAGCTTTTTGAGTTTTATATTGTAAAAATAAAATAAAATAATAAGCAAAATTATTTTTTATTAAATTTTATTGTGAATACATTATGTACATGTCATAAAAATTTGGAATACATCTAATGAGTGAAAAATACATGTATGGACTTTTAACCTCTTGTGAACATTGCTTAAAAGCTACTTAAAAATAACTTAAAACTACTTTAACACTAAAAAAATAGTTTGAAAATATTTTTTAATGACATATTTTTGGATATTTTTAATATACACCTTAACATAATAGTATTATGAAAATTTTAAAAATTTTAATTATTTTTAAAGACGTATTAAAAAGATTCCAAGGAGATTCAAAAAATAAATTATTGGTTTAAGGGGGCAAGTGCGGCTCCTAATAGAAGGTTGGACCTTTAAACGTTGTTTGCAAACAATATTAAAAAAAATTTAAGAAAAAATTCAAAATTTTGCAAAGAAGAGAAACAAAAAACAAAAGCAAGATTCAAAATTTTCACAATAATATAATACCTTATTAAAAGGTATAGGGTGTCGTGCTATTTTGCAACTTGCAACACAAATGAAGATAACATGTCCACCAAATCTTTAATAAATTCTCCATTTTCAAATAAATTTGTAATTAATTTCTACATGTCAAAACCTTGAAACACTTGCCATTCATCAAATGTGTTTTTTGCCCAAAGCTTAACATGTTTACTTATTCTTTGATCTCCTTGTTTCACATTTTCCATCTTTTTTTATCAATGTCCAAAAAGCAAGACTTTAACAATGGCTTGTTAATAGGAGATTCATTTGGCCCCTTCAACAACATTGGATCTAGAAGTACCAAGTTCACAGTTGTTATAATTAGCAAATCCAAAACTAGTAGCAACCCCATGGCTAGAATCATTAAAAATAAAAATCTACAAGGACAAACATTAGCATCAAAATCTTCAAGACTCAAAAGAAAAGAAGGGTAAAAAAAATGCATAGACATATTCGCATTTGTTTCAAAATTCAACTTGGGAGAATTAATAGGAGATTATGTAGGAGATTCATGCACGTAATGAACACACTACATATGACTCTCACTTTCATTACTAGCCCACAAAATATCATCACCAAAATTAGTGGTGATTATTGGTGTGGGCAATCCAATAAGAAAGGATCCATAAAAAATTAGGTCTAGCAATTGTTTGGGAGGAGTGGGAGGAGTACTTGCTATAAGTAAAGTATTCTTCAAAACTTCAAGAACAAGATCTATAGAACCCCCACTACAAACCTTTTTCATAGTAGTAGACATTAAAAGCAAAATAAAATAAACAACAAATGAAAGGAAGGAAAAGAAAAAAATCGCTGAAATAATAAATGTAATGTAAAATCCAAACAAATGCACCTGCACAATACATCAAAACAAAAGAATACAAAAACTTGCATAAATCAAATAAAAGAGTTAATGAAACAACTAAACATTGATTTCAAGAACATATCAAAATGAAAAAAAAATGCAAAAAAGGTAAGAGGAAAGTAAGAAAATTAGTTATGCAAAAACAATAATGATGAATATGCAATGTAGGAATAAGTGCCATGTAGGTGTAATGTGGTTGCATTGAAAGCAAGATGCAAAAATAAATGCCATGGAAATGCAATGTAAGCAAGAGATGCAGACATAAACATAAATGGCATGATGCATTTATAGAGGATGTAGATGTGAAGAAAGTTGAACACAATGTGACACACACCTAAGCTCTTTGATGGATTCAACTGTGAGTCCAAAGGTGAAAACAATGGAAGGAGAAGGAGTTGGGGCGCACTCCTTGGTTCGCAACACTTCGGGGGTAGAGGGGTGTGCTAGAGTTTTGGGATGGGGACTAGGTAGACTAAATAACAAGTTGGTTAGTGCATAATTAGAACATTTTATGTGCATGGACAGCCCATGGGCAAACACGGACTCACAAAACTCACCACGGCCCAGACTTAGGGGAAGCCACCACCTTCCCCTTTATAATATTCTTTGTGCATGGCCATGGGGCCAACACCTAAATGTCATTTTGTCCTTGGACTCCCAAGTGGGAATCTCGAAATTCTCAACATTAGGACTCCTGCGATTTTGAAGGCCCATAACTTTGTGTGAAAACCTTCGATTAAAGTGAGATCTAAAGCAAAGTTGTTGCCTTTGTCAAAAAAATTTGAACGATATATGGCACACCATTTGCATGCAAGGAAATTAGGGCGATTCTTGATTTTTGGTGGTCGGTAGTCAAATTGAAGATTTGACTTTTGGCCTTTCTTTTGGCCATAACTTGTGTTTTAGGTACCCAAATGGATCATACAAGCCCATTTTAGACATCTATGTTCTAAGAGCTTTTCAATGATATAAAAAACTCTTTGATCTAAGGAATTTTGGCCCGTAAAATACCTCAAAGAAGATTTGAAACTCCATAGTGATTCTAATTCCCAAAGTGGGAGCTCATTTGGGAGTGTGGAGGTTCATTCCCTCACATTCTCCCACACTTTCGGGAGCATGAAACATGACTACTAAGCTTCATTCTTAGCCCGCATTTTTGTAAACCCTTGCTTTGGTCGTGAGCCCAAGGCTAAGGTTATAACACAAAAATACATCATTAGTCAAAGTTAACAATTCACCAACCAAAAAAATTGAAAACGTTTGCATCGTGACGTAGCAATAAACAAAATTGAAAAAAATGAAAAAGACAACAAGCACTATTAATGAGGATCACCAATGTAAAAATCACAACGCCAATGCAAAAATAGTGTGCCAATTGACAAAAAATAACAAAATTGACATCATAATGCAACAAAAGATGTGAAGCAAAACATAATCTAAAAAATGAGAAAAAAACCTCTCTCAAAATTGTAAAAAAATAGACAATAAATAATGTTCAAAATGATCACCAATGCACAGGTTGCAACACCAAGTGCAACAATAGTGCGCTAAGTAAAGAAAAATAAAATCCAACGTCGCAACAAAACAAAAGTAAAAGAACAAAACAAAATTCAAAAAATGAGGAAAAAGCTCACTAAAAATTGGGAAAATGGAGACAACAAACATTGTTATAGATGATCGTGGGCACACAAATTGCAACACCAAGCGCAACAATAACATGCCCAACAAAAAACAAGAAAAAGCCAACATTGTGAAGGAGAAACCTAACAACAAAGTTAGTAGGTAACTAAAAAATGAGGAAAAAATGTTGTAAAAACTAGGATGTAGACAACACTAAGCACACCAATGATGTGCCAAGCATAAAACAGAAAGAGCTATGCAAGGAGTGCCCTGAACAAAACAAAAAAATGACAAAAGGACACCTAGAAAGGAAGGAAAAAACAATCGACAAGAAGTGTCAATAATGATCACCAGCATTGAAAGGAATTAACCTCATACAATCCGCTAGGTTAGAGATGAGATGAAAAGCAAAAAAGTGCGAAAGAAAAGAAACTGGTGCAAAAGAAAAGAAATGCCAACACCTTACGCAGGCGAAAGGTCTACCAGCCTCAGGCTAGGATCTCAAATCCAGAAGGGTCTATTCCTAGACACTTCTCCTATACTAACCCCAACTTTAGAAAACCAAAAAGCGAAATTATTTTTTAAATTAAAAAATTAAGTATGTACCAAACAAGTTTTGGGTAAACATTCCAGTTTTGGGTCCAATTCTAGGTAAAGGCTGGTTTTTGGTTCTCTGGTTCTTCTTTTTGGCTGGTTCCAGGTTCCAATTTTGATATTGATTTTTTTCCCGCCAAAATGTAAAACTGATGGGTTTCACAAATTTATTGCATAATTGCCAAGTTACTCTTGGACCTTCCATTTGCCTTGAACCTTCTGGCCCAGAAGGCTCCAACAAGTGAAGCCACTTGGCTGGGCTTGGGCTCCTTTAAAGCCCCTTGGGTTTCACCTGTTTTCTCTCGCTTGCCTTGGAAGGCTCCAACTGGTGAAACTGTTTGGGTGGGTTGTCTACCATACACAATTAATTGAGATTTTATTCAAGAAATTCTACCTCAATTTTGTTATGTTTTCATCCAACAACACCTAAGTAACCACCAGTGTTGTTCAATTTTATTTTTCAACCTACCGATTCTATTTGGTTCTTACTTTTTAAGATAAACTTTTTAAGAGAACCTTGAATCTTGACTCCAACTTTTCTATTTATTTAAAAGAACATTTGGTTTCTGTTCAAGGATTGTTTAAAAGTAGCACCTCTGGTCCTGTTCCAGACCTAGTTCTTGAAAAGAAATTCTTAATTGGGGTTTAGTTTTACCTATCTACGTCCCTAGCCCAAAACTGAAAATTTTGTAGTTACTAGCATTGTGCAACCAAAAAACATTATTACTTATATCAACTACCTCCCCTCCCCCACCTTCCCCCCTTTTGTTTTTTGCATACTTGAGACATGTAAAAAAAAAAACAACAAGATGCGTTTGCCACCCCTCCGTTCCCATCCCACACTAAATTTACTATTCAAAAAATTGCGTACCCAATTTTTTTTTCAAATTCACAACACTAAATTTACTATTCAAAAAAATGTCTAACCCAATTCGTATAATTTTATTAAAAAAAATGAAGGACCAAAACCTACACAAACTAAGTTTTGGGGTAAATTTTGGTTCCAGGTCCAGTTCTAGCTGGAGGTCACTTCTCAATTTTGGTTCTGAGGCTGGTTCCAGTTATGGTTCCGGAATATTTTGCTCAAAATTTACAACCAATGGTCCAGGTATCTGCTAACTGGCCCCAGAAATGGAATTGGCCAAAAACTGGAACCGGACAACACTGGTAAACATACCTACTCTTTGGTTTCTTTAAGAAAATAGTTGGGTATCCAAAATAAAAAATAAAAAGGACCTCCCTACGAAAAGAAAATTTCAAAAAATGTCCTTTTCTTCCTGTTCGTGCTCTTCTTCTCTCTCTCTTCCTTCATTCCTTCTTTTTCCTGATTCCTCATTGTGTTTTGTTTTGGAGGTTTGTTCTCAGAGCACATCCCCGCGCGCTCCCACTTCCGCACTTTTCTTTTGGGACAAAAAATCTCTCTCACACACACGCTCCTCTTTTCAAAACAAGGTTTGTGTACTTGTGCTCTTCCTCTTTGCACAGTATTTTGTTATCACACGATATGATCTCTGTATGTGTTGTATGTGTGTTTATGTGGTTGCGGTTCGTGTCGCTCTGTCTGTGGCTTTGCAGTGTGGAAGTATGTAATCCTACATTCCCTTTAAATCTCTCTCTACAAGTGTTTTTTTCTCTTCTGGTCGAGCCATCTTTGGTTTTCAATCGTTTTTTTTCAGTCTTGTAGGAGAAGTGTTGCATGGCCCCCTGGAATTAATGTTTTGGACGTGCAAGTCTTGGAGACGTCCAACGTAATAGCATATATAAATTTTTGCTGTGTAGTTTTAGAGATTCTCTGTTTGTTTAGCGAACTATGTTTTCTTTTCGCTCTCGATTGTGCGCACGAGACAAGCCTCATGTGAGACAAGCCTCATGTGTTTGTCACTTGCTCTTTTGGCTTGGACCCGTTGCTTGGACAAGTGAAGAAGCTATTAAGCTCGTTCATGTTGTGTACAGGCGAGCTGCACTGGTGGTGTTGTAGATAGATAAAGAGATTCATATGTTTTAAGCTCTAATGTTGTTGTACACATGTATAGAACTACTACTTCTCAGTTGCAAAACGAAATCTCATGTGCTCACACTCTTCGGAGATATAAACAGTCATGCAATAGCTTGTCTACGATCTCTCTTTCTTTGTCTGTTGCGACGGTTTCTTAGTTAATGTCCCAAGGCTTTGTTTCTGTTGTTTTTCCAGGTGTTAAGTTGCAACTCACTAGAGCTGGACCTCGTCCTACAGCAACAACCCTTTTGCTCTGATGTCCGTAGAAAACGGTCTTTGTCTCTCGTCTCTCCCACTCTCCTCCCTCTCTGTGCTTGTACTTTGTTGCATTCTGGAGCCCCGTTCCAAAGTCGTACGGTTTTTCCAGGGTGTTGGCCCCAGTTTATAGTTTTGTTTTTTTCTCACGAGAGAGAGACCAAGTTCGACATTCACTACTCCTCTGTTTTGTTGAAAGTTTGGACAAAGGAACATGGCAGCAACGACTACGTATGAAATCAAATCAGGACTCCTTAATAAGCACATGATGATATGTATTTGTGGTGTTGGGACGATTTGGCTGACAAAAAGACGGTTGTGGATTTCAGGTCACCAGTTGCTGGACTTGGGAGAAAATCGAGAGGAGTTGAGAGGATCCCCGGAAACTCTTTTGAGAGAAAGTATGGTCGCAAAGCTGTAGCTATATTACTTTCGAGTACGTCCTTTACACACACAGGAAATTATGGCTCCACGACATCGACGAAAAGAGGTGCTGCCTTTCACTTTCAAGCACTACATGATCGACAAGCTTGCCAGGCAACGTCGAAATGATGACGTGCGACGCCGTCCCCTGAGTGCGGATTATAATATATTCGGCTCTTATAACCTGCAGCCGGAAAGAGGACAATTCTTCCCGGGACAAGCTCCTCGAGTTTCCTCCTCGAATATTGCCGTATTCCATCCCGACCAGCTGCAGATGGTTAGCAACAATATGATTCCACAACACCATCTGCACTTCCCGCGTACTACGAGGCTTCATCTTGACCTGAATGCCACGCCCGCTGCTAACAGCAGTGAAGACTTCGTTGCAGACTTTAGAGGATTGGAGAGCTCTCTCGAAGTGCAGTCGGCTTCTACCCATGGAGAGGTTGTCGCGGTCGCCCCCTTATCAGAGAGCAATCTCGAATTGCATTTGGCCTCTACCCATCGAGAGGATGTCGTTGCCTGCTTCGGTATAAACTCAGTTGCAGTGAGAAACTTTGCTATCCAGCTTCATGAGGAAGCCGCATTCGAGAGCTCTCTCGAATTGCAGTTGGCCTATAGCCGTCGAGAGGTTCCAGTCGCCCGGGGCGTCGATATAAACACAGTTACTGCAGAGAGAAACTTTGTTGTCCAGCTTTATGAGGCGGCCGGATCGGAGATCTCTCTCGAACTGCAGTTGGCCTCATCTCATACCCATGAAGAGCCGGTTGTCACGGCCAACATCGATACACATGCAGTTGCAGCAACAGGAGAGAGAAACTTTTTTGTCCAGCCTCATGAGGTAGCCGGATCGGAGAGCTCTCTCAAGGCTGTGCAAGCGGCGTCTACCCATCAAGAGATTGTCGCGGCCGGCATCGATAGAATCTTTGTTGTTCAGCTTCATGAGGCGGCCGGATTGGAAAGCTTTCTCTCAGCCTTCCAGTCAGCCTCAGATACCCATCAAGAGGTTGTTGTTGGCCGCATCGATATAAATACAGTTGCAGCAGAAGAGAGCAACTTTGTCGTCGAGCTTCATGAGGCGGCCGGATTGGAGAGCTCTCTCTCAGCCTTCCAGTCAGCCTCAGATACCCATCAAGAGGTTGTTGCTGCCCGCATCGATATAAATACAGTTACAACAGAAGAGAGCAACTTTGTTGTCGAGCTTCATGAGGCGGCCGGATCGGAGAGCCCTTCCGAAGCTTTCCAGTCGGCCTCAGATACCCATCGAGAGGTTGTTGCTGCCGGCGTCAATATAAACACAGTTGCAGCAGAAGAGAGCAACTTTGTTGTCGAGCTTCATGAGGTAGCCGGATCAGAGAGCTCTCTCGAAGCTTTCCAGTCGGCCTCAGCTACCCGTCAAGAGTTGGTTGTCGCCACTGGAGTAGATATACAAACTGTTGCAGCAGCAGCAGAAAGAAACTTTGTTGTCGCCCAGTTTCATGAGGCTTCGCGCGAACCCAAGATAAGACTGATGGCTGACCTCATGAATCCGGGAGAAGAAGAAGTTGCAGTAGCTCCTACCACCAGGGTGCTAGAAAGCTTGGAAGCATCCTTAATCCATATGAATACCGAGGCTGCATCACCCCATGATCATGTGGATGAACCGGCAGAAGAAGAACATGAACAACAGTTGTTGCAGGAGGCAGCGCCTGTCAATCTCATCAACTCTCCTGCAGCTCATAGACTTACCCATGAACCATATCATGATACCCATGAACTTCATCATCATGATGCGCATGACATCGACACTCCCGGTGCTCCAGCAGCAGCTACAGGTTAAAAAATTTGTCTTCAAGTCCTCAGGATCTGCATCTAATGTCAAACATGCACATGATAAAACGCGGTGACTGATGATCTCATGCATGTGCACTTCCTGTATGCATGCATAGACTCACATACTTAAGAATAATTTCTGAGTCTGCAGCAAGTCCATTGAATCATGTTCTAAGTTCTTGACCCCTTTTTCTGGAATGTGCTGTCCAGGATCACCGCAACAAAAAGCAGCTGCTGAAGTCCATCATGTGTCCAAGGCGCAGCAGCCACGTGAGCGCTTCATAAGATCCATGATTCCCCTGAGAACCAAATGCTCTGCCACAAGACCACGTCCAGCTCCAAGAGCAAATTCCATTGAGGTAATTAGAGCTCTACCAGATCAGATCTCTTAGCAAAAATCAGAAATGAAAAATTGCACCACTCCTGCAAAAACAGATCTAGTTTCTCCCCAACACAAAAACTTCACCTGTTACAAAAATCAGAAGGAAGAATAGAGCTCTTGGATCATTGATAATTACCCTGGAATGAACAGCTGTAATCATGTTATGTTTAAGTAACTATTACTGTAATTAGGATAAATACTTAATTATAGTATCATGTGTTCACCACTGCAAGTGCAGATCTATTACAAATACACAATTTATATCCAGACTGGATTATAATGTCATACAAATGTGGATGTGGTGAAATTAGGATGCTTATAATACTCATGCAAAAATGATGTTTTCTGGGAAATTAATTTTTTCTGGACTGTTTTGAGATGTCTTTGAAATTTTATGACCTGCAGCTCAGCAGCAGCAAGTAGTAGTAGGTTTTACCGAAGCTTCAAAGTCAAAGAAATTATGTCAAGAGATCAAATGCACTGAAAACTTATTAAGATGTTGTAAGCAGACTTGCAGAAATAAATAAAATTAGTTATATATTTATTATTATCCAAGAGCTTGATCGCTTGGTAATATATATAACTCATGATGTTTAATCCATAGTACATAACTGTGTTCCAAAAAAAAAGTAGTTAATAACTTGTCTTCTGCTTATATATGCACCTAACTACCTGCATGTGCAAACTCCACCCACAAGAAATTTCAGTTGAGATTTGGAAAGTCAAATAATTAAGATTTCAAGAGTCACCCATCAATAAAAAATGAATTAGGAGATGTCGCTTAACAATGTTTTTGGACCAGTAAGTGTGTGATTATTGATAAATTATTTTATTGATCACATTTGTGTATAAAAGGACTTCTTGATCAGCTTCAAGTGCAACTAGGAAATTAGGAATTCAGAAATGATCAGCTCTGCTTGGTTTGGTTCAAGATCAGTTGAGATGCACATTTACAATTAATAATCAATGTGGATCTTCTTCTTTTGCAGTTACATGAGAGTACTACTGATCCAGCTAAAGTTGCAGTTATGAGAAGAAACAGTCCTACAGGCTACCCAGTTTCTACACGTGATCCACTGCCAGGACTGAGCACTGATATACCCGTATTAGTTCTTTCTAGCTCAGATGATGAGGAAGACAAGAATAAGGTACCACTGAACTTCCTTGTCAATGTCTTTTAATTAAATACTGCCATTTTCAATCCACCACCTTTCCTTCCTTCAGTTCTTATACAAAGGAACTGTATGATTGTTGTTTCTCATTTTCCAGAAGTTCAAGCTTAGCACTGTTGGACCTACATTCATAGACAAAACAGGCAGAAAGGTATCATCTGATCACAGTGAAAAGACTTGCAAAGACCTGAACTTCTCAAGAAGATCTTTTCAAGATGTACAGGAATGCAAGTGTAGCTGCTCATGATCTACTACTAGTTACCATTCATATTATGTATATATATATAGGTGGAGATTTCTGAGGAATTGGTGACTACATTCAACTGATCATGAACCAAACTTCCACCCTAAGAGATCATATAGTTAGTTTAGCTCAAAATTCAGACATGATTTTTGCATTCCCTCAAGAAAAGTAATTTCTAAGAGCTGATCAAGAGTCACAATTTATACTGTGGAGGTGCAGGTTGAGGAAGCTTCAACCAGGATTAACAAGCTGCAGCATGATGAAATTAGCAGATTGCAGGGCAGCGCTCCATTAGGTGAGTATCCGCATTCCAGATCTGTGGTCCAATCTGCATGTTTCAATATTACATAGCTCTTGAAAATGCTTTAATAGTAGCTTGGAATCCAAGTTTGAGATCTGCACTTGGCTCATGAATATTTGCTCGTCTCAAATCCTCAACTAAAATTTCTACTTTTGTTGTAATTACTTGAGTTCTAGCTTGTCTTATAAGTTTGAAAATCTGCAGTTTGCAGGTTTTGGAGTTCTAGCTTCTTCTATGCGTACATCTATTAGAAGTTTGTGAACCTTTTTTCTTCTGGTTTAAATTCTAAGTTGTTCTTGCCAGAAAAATTGCTTAGAATTTTGATAAATGTTTTGATCATATCCAAAAGGTTTCAAGAACCAAAGGGGTCTGATCCAAAACAAAAATTGCATGATGAAACT
This sequence comes from Sphagnum tenellum, assembly GCA_963921925.1. Lineage (NCBI taxonomy): Eukaryota > Viridiplantae > Streptophyta > Sphagnopsida > Sphagnales > Sphagnaceae > Sphagnum > Sphagnum tenellum. Next base: position 13,174,981 of record OY998153.1, read on the forward strand.
ATCTCTGCATGTCCATAAATCACATATATAATAAATTCCTGAACATCAGAGTTCATGTGACTACTATCATGATCATGGCATCATGTCATTCATCATGTTTATCCTAATTGGGTGTGCTATTTTTTGCAGCTTCACGCTTAAACAAATCCAGGAGGAAACCAAGCTTAAAATTCCTTCTGAACTGTGGTACTCCTAATCTCTCACCAGAAGGATCAGACTATGGTTCAGAAGATAGTGCAAAGGTGGATCCTGACTGGCAATACTCCTGTGACAGGATTGAATCATCAGCTAAAAGGTTGAAGGTACAACAACATGAAGGTATAAAAGCTTTGTTCCCTGAGAAACCATCTGATGTAATTTGGCACCATCTCATGCATCTGCAAGATATCTTGTCGAGCTTCTTGATGCATTGGAATCACTAATTTTTCTTTTTTCATGTATGACCTGCAGACTCTCTACTTGAACACACAACAGTTCCCAGTAGTCTGCCAAGGGAGGAAGAAATGTTTTGCACAACCAACAGAAGATCAATTGGGACTAGGAGGAGGAAGAGATCTTCAAAATGTGCAGCAAAGCCTGTAAGTACAGAAGTGGCTGCTGCTCATCATCAAGCTCGAAGTTCAACAGACTTCCCATCAGAGCTTCTAGCAGTTGATGAGGCACCACCTGTTGCAAAGGATGATGCAGCTGCAATTCTAGATCCCCCCAATATCACTGCTGCAGCTGCAAGACCACCTTCCAGCAATTTAGCATCAATGGATGAGGAGGAGGAGGAGGAGGAGCATGATGATGGACCTGCTTCAGGAGCTGCAACACTACATCGTACCTATAGCAGACCCAAAAATGCGTGCAAAAAATCTTGTGTGAACTACAACAACTCTTCTTCTTATAATATGTCTAGCATGTCACATGACCCAGCTGCTCGGTCGAGTACAAGACCAGCTCGACTTCCCCCTTACCCATATGTGAGGGAGCCATCAATTCCACCCTTACAACGCCCATTGTCAGGAGCTGGTCGAAGATCAAAGAAGCAAGCTGACAAATGAGGATGCTGCATGATATTCTGAGATCATCCTACATGCTGAACCCAAAGCTGAAGATCCATCACACCCCAAAGTGCAACAACAAAGTTCTTTTGTCAGATTCTTTTTGTAAGTTCTTCATCTGCTGTACTCTGAAGATCTTCTATTTCACAACCCAAAAAAACATTTATCTACCAAATCTGCTGCTACATGCTGACACTATCGATCATGCTTACAACATCCCATTTTGCTTACTACACATTCTGTTGCAACATTTGTAAGGTTCATGATCAATTTGCAAGGCTCTCAGGGATTTAGAGACTCAGCTTCTAGATGTAGCTCTCTAATATCTAGCTCTACAGTGAATTGATCATACATTTGGGTTCTTAATTAAGAAGCTCTGCCACAATTCAAAGCAATTAGTGTAGTTTTAGTTGGTGGTGTTATAATTAGTGTGTATCTAAACGATCTGAATCAAGGAGCTGCTAAGTTGCCGATCACCTTGAGCATTATATTTAGCTCTAGAGCCCTCTCTGCCTTGCTAACTATATCTGTACAATGAATTAAGGTGCTACAAATTATGGTTTCCATGATTTGCAGTACCTTGGCGGCTCATCAATTGCTAGATGCTTCCGTGCAGTGATTGGGACTTTCTTGAAGTTCCAGCTTGATGATTAGCAGGAACTACTTTTGTAATTACAAGCCTGCTGCACGGTTTGATCTCGCCCTCCTCCTGGTCCTCCTGGTCCTTGTAGATCTTCTGTTGGTTATGCATTGAGTCCCCGCCTTGGTAGACTACTTTTCAAGCGTAGACTCTGCAGATTAGACGTGGGAAAAAAGAATGGTTATTACTTGAGGAAGAAGTACTTCAGCCATAGTTACACCCTAAATCCTAAAATTATAGGAAAGAACAGGAGGAGGTAACAGCATGTGATGATCCTAGGGATGCAGCTCAATGCAACAGCAAGCTCAACACAAGATATCTCGTAGAATCAGATAGGGACAAATTATATGAGCTGGTGTCTTCAGGGAAGAGTTTTTTTAGTATACCTTCATGTTGTCATAGCTTCAACCTCGTGGCTGATGATTGAATCTCGGCAGAGGAATATCCCCGATTTACCTTGGCACCATCTTCTGAACTATGGTCTGATCCTTCAGGTGAGAGATTAGGAGTCGGACCACAGTTTAGAAGAAACTTCACACTTGGTTTCCTCCTTGATCTGTTCAAACGTGAAGCTGCAAAAAACTAGCACCATCCAATCGGGAAGAACGATGATGTCATACCTGGAATACTCTCAACAGGAATATGTTAGACATGTGATTTATGGACATGTAGCTCAGACAATTTCATGCAATTTCTGTTTTCCAGGGTCAGACCCGTTTGGATCATGAAACCTTTTGGACACAATCAGAGCATCATGTGTATGCCGGCACAATTTTTCTGACAAGAACAATTTAGAAATTCAGGAAGAAAAAACGTTCACAAGTTCTTCCATGATAGATGTGTGCATAGAAAAAGCTAGAACTCCAAAACCTGCAAACTACAAATTGCCCTCACCCCCCAACAGCGCTGGAAGAAACATGTTGGATCTAAGGTACCCTCCGATTAAACTAAAGGTCTCTACGTTTTAACTTGAAGTCGGAACTTGCCATAAAAGGGCAGAGTCATTGCACGATGAGCTGCTTGTTTGTGTGAGGGTCCGTTGTACCTTCTTACTTTCAGACTTATTCTATCTCTAAGTACATACTTGCCCTTCTCTCCTTACAAACCTCTTTACATGGTTCTTTCTCTAAATTATGTCCACTGTAATTAAAATGTCTATTAATTGAAAATTATCGCCAAACTTGTGTTTGAGCGATTACACCTATCAACACACACCTTTTCACACGTTTCAAAGGATGTGCTCATCTTGGACATAATAGAAGGAAATTTGAATTGATTTTATTGTAAGTGGAGTTGGAAATGCTTAGAAAGTACTTTCCCTTTTTCCCCTAGTTTTTGTGCTGTGCAGGAAGTGGTAATTGTCCCCATGAAGGTTTTGCCAGATTTGCTTATAAACTAGATGACAAAGTAAACAACATTTAAGCATCCTTCCATACTTCTGGCTACCTACTAGAACCCGTTATATATATCTGGAAACTTTTCTTTCTTTCTTTCAAAATCCTGAAATTTTGGACCATTTTTTTTCCATTAAAAAGCCTTTGTACAATATCTAGGTCAAAATCAAATTTATAAGAACAAAACTTTGTCACCAAATAAATCATTGCAAGGAAGCTCCCCCCCCTTCGCAATCCACAGTTGTTTCAAACATCATTGCATGGTGTATGTAAAATGATGTCCTATTAATTACTATTTACTTTTACACTCAAACATCAGTGTAAGTGTATGTCAAATCATTCTCTAAATTTTACTTTTCACTTTGACACCAAAACCTACAAATAAATAAGAGTTGGGCAAGTATATTTGCAAGTGGGAGTAAGGTACCAATCTATATTCAATTTGATATGAACCCATGACCTAAGTGAAAGGGATTGTTTAGCTCCATAGTTTGTTGGGCCATAAGCTAGCTTAACCCCACATACAGCTTGGATGTGCAAGTTGTGTATACACAACATGCTCATTTAAAACCCAAGAGGAAACAACCTCACATACAGTTTGGACATGCAAGGAGTTGACACGACATGTTCACTTAGAGCCTAAGAACGGACAACCTTACCAATCCACATTCAGTTTGATATCAACTCATAACCTGTCTGAAAGGGATCATCTGACACCCATTAATTGTTTGGTTGTAAGCTAGCTTAACCCCACATACAACTAGGACATGCAAGTGGCTGCCATGGCATGCTCACTTCAAGCCCAAGAGAGGACGAAGTTTAGCATGTGACATTAACTTAAATCCATCACAATTATGTAATTGTAAGGCCATAAATGGGACTCCTCAATTATGGATTGGCTTTCCTCTCCACCATCATACCCCTTCACTTCCAGTTAAATAATGTAAGCCTTTAATTCAAATGGAAGGACAACTAACAACGTGGAGGGAAAAAATTCGCCTGGAGCTTTATATGTGCCATGAACATTAATGATAGGCATTGATAAGCTGGATGGTGTCGTTGTATAGATAGTCCCATGGTTGGATCTTCAAGTAAACCCAAAATAGCTAATATTCTCCAAATTGGAGATTTCTAGGTCTGTTCACCACCTACATTAGGGAACAAAATTCTATAATATCCACTAGACATAGAGGGAATAGTGCATGGTTAAAACATTAAACTTAAAACACTTGGAAGGTGGATGCCATTTTAAGTATTTATGTGTATAGGGTAGGGTCTTTCTTCCAAAATGTCCAGGCCTAATTTCCCAAGGGGATACGTGAAAAATAGGGGAGGTCGACAAGAGGAAACCACTTTCAGCATCAAGTACAAAAGGTACAAAAGGCCTTTCATTCAAATGGTGCAGGTTTCCTTCCATTGATGAAAGCATCTTTTGTGTGGGAGGGTGGTTTCAAATATAAAGAGAATTTTTTAAAATAGTAAAGTGCATTACGGATTGTTGAAGTTGATATGTGTACAAGGTGTTTGTTCTTTTTTAACAACTAAACAAAGATGCAATGATGTCCCCTTTAAACAACTATAAAGTACATGCTCCACATTTTTATCATAAAAGAGTTCTGGATTCAGAGGGCATGCCTTGGAGCCCAAAAAATATGTAATTGAATCTTAATGTTTCTATACCTTGTCCATGGGTTTTAAGAAAACCAATACCCATCAAAGAGTGGCATAGATGATCTAGACAAGTGTTTCGGTGGAAAACCCAATAGGTGCCTTTGTTGTTTTAATATATGTTCATAATTTGGATTGGGAACTTTTCAAATTAAAGATCCATTGCAACAAAGTTTTGTTTGTAAAGGGTTCCAAATTGTAAATTCAATTTGAAACAACGTGCCACAACTTATCCGTTTCTTTTGCCCAATGAAAAGAATGAGAAAATGACCTTCCACTTCCGATACGAACCAAATATTGGTTGCACTTTTGAATCTGATAAGAACTGACTACCAAAGTGGAAGGTTATTTTGCTGTTTTATTCATTGAATGAAAGGAACTTACAAGTTTTTATCAAATGAGGACCTTCTTGATTGTTTCGGACCTAGTTTGATCAAATTTTAAGGATAGAGGCAAGCCCAAAAACCGCACAAGTACTTGTCACCCACTTGCTTTTTCTCTTTTTGTTATTTTGAAGCATGACAACAGACCCAACCTGACAAGCCATTTGCATCCCCAACTCAAGCTTATTGGCAGAGGGGCCAATTGGTCACTTCCTCATTTTGAAAGTAGGTAATTTGGGCCTTAAGGTAGGAACACATGTTGGGCCATTGTTTACTCTTATGAAGGACCTTCTGTTCCAGTTCTAAAGAGTAAATTAGAACAATTCTGGTCATTTAAAAAATTATTTCTAACTTTGGGTTCTGAAAATTAGACCCAGTTCTTGTCCTATTTTAAGTAACCCAAATCAGAAATGGTGGTTAATTTCTGGTTAACCTCTGGTTAGCCCTCGGTTCTTTAACCTTTTTTTTCTTGGAGAAAGTTTCAGTTTTGACCCTGGTTCCACAAATAAATAGAACTAGGAACCCAGTTCCAAGTCTGGTTTTTAAAAGGTTATAGTTCTCATTTCAAAAATTAGACACACTTACAATTCGATTTTTACTAACTAAAATCAGAATTGATGGCTCAAAGCCACCAAATCAGGCAATTGTGCCAAACTAATAGGAACCAGTAGTGCTCCTAAATGTACTTATTAAATGTGTGAGAAGTGTAATGTTACAATTAGTGTTTGTTGGGTGGTTTTTTTTTTTGGTTAAGAATCTCCAGTTTCGAATTTATGGAAAATTTGAGAATTCCAGAACCTCCAATTCAAGTTTTTTAATATTTTTTACATTATGAAAACCTTCCATTCCAGGATTTTAAAAATTGTGATGAAAAAAATAGTGATTTTTTTCTAAAACTGGCATCGGAAGTTCTGCAATTCTATTTTTTTTCATAAAACTAGAATTGGAGGTTATTTTATTTCTAATGTTCAAAAATGGCAAGAGCAAGATGCAATGCAAAGATAAGAGGAAGGCCTTGTTAAGACTATAAGGGGGCAGAAACACGAAGAGCTAAGTTTTCTATGTTTAAGTGATGAATTGTGGTTTTGCACAATACTTATCATTGTCTTTGTGGTGCAATCGGGGAAGAATGCTCTATTGCAGATCTTTGGTTTTTTACCTTGTTGCAAACACTTCCGCTATGTATAAATAGAAGATATTCTTTTAGAATTCAAGGCCAAATTAAGGGAGATGACAATGTCTAAAAATTTCTTGAGCGATCATAGTGGCTAGTTCAATGTGTTATAATTTCTCAAGGTTGTTGGGGAAATGTATCAGATAATCTAAATTATGAACATAGTACTTACACTTTAGTGGGAACTCCTAAAAAGATGGAATTCTGGGAATATCATTGGGTTTGAAAGGGAAATATTGCAATATCATGACTTCCTTCTTTTTTGTCCAACTGCTAATGGGAGAAATTTGATGGGATGGGCCAATCAATCTGGGATTATGTTCAAGGGGATAACTACCACAATTGTGATCTATTGGCTCTTGAGAAAAAATCATTGAACAAATTAATCCCTTGAGGTCATAGTTTTAGTGTTGTATAGTTTTAAATTACAGGAAGTTGAGCTTTAGTGGTTATTAGTTTGATGAGAAAATTATCGATGTATCATAGAAATTTATTGAAACATTTGGTGTGATAAAGGTTTTTCTGAATATTAAGACACCCCTTCATTGTTGGTATTAGAGCTCTACAATCCATTTAACAATAGGACAATTATAAATTATGCATACAATTAGGGTTGTTGCTTCCGAGAAATTAGTATGTCAAAATCCAACACAACAAATAACTAATTGCAAAAAACCATGAAATTGATGAAGAACATATAATAATTAGGTTTGATTTTCCTTGGGGGTTGAATGAAGATGGAAAAACCTTCAAACTAAATCATTATTTAAGAGGCATGCATGGGTACACAAGTGGACTTTTTTGTTTTCAAGAGCATAAGTTTTGAAGAATTATGGCAAGTTTTGAAATATATATATGGCCTAATGTTCTACTTTGGATTGTGAAAGCAAAAGAAGGTTACACATCTGAGCAATAGCAAGGCACAACAAGTAAAAGGGGGACACGCATCTTAATGAATCTTATATGGGAAAAATTTGTGAGAGATTACACAAACATGGTTGAGGACAAGGAGGATAAGTTTTCAATGTGTGAGAAATTGATCCCAAATAAAGAGAAATTCTTCTAGGATGCTTTGAAGTTGGCCTTGGAAATCCATGAGCCAACAAGATTGACGCGCGCCCAAGTTCCTTGTTAGACCCAAAAAGGGGCCCAACTATGTTAAAGGGCGGAAGTAGTTGAAACTTAGTGTTACTCCCAGCTTCTAGCACTAAAGGGGGTGAAAAGGGCGTGTTGAAAGCTCCGAAATTAAATTAGGAAGAGGGACAACTATTTGCATCAAAACCAACCACAAGTTGGTTAATTCACCTTCAGAAACACCTTTGGTGTTGGAACAAACCACGGGCAACACGAACTCATTTGACTCCCCATGGCTCGGACTTGGGAGAAACCACACCTTCCCCCATATAGTATTCTTTGTGTTGCTCCGCCGCACCCGCATCCAAATGGCTTTTATTCCCGAGACTCACAAGGAGGAGTCCCAAAACTATCCCGGTTTGGACTCTCGAGAATTTGAGAGCTCATAACTCTCGACTCAGACCTCCGATTGGGATGAGGTCTGAAGCAAACTTGTAGCTTTCCTCAAGAGCTTTCCAACAATGTGTCACACTTCATCTGCACACATCGGAATCGAGTCAATTCCTGACTTTTTGTGATTGGAAGTCAAAATGCTAATTTAATTCACGGCCCTTCTTTCAACCATAACTTATGCTGCAAATGTCCAAATCGCTTATGCGAGGCCATTTTCGATATCTACACTTCAAGGCCTTTCCAACGGTATAGAGAACACCTCAAGGCAAGGTGTTTTGACATACCAAAAAAGTTAACAGTGACAAGTTAAAAATGGCACTATAGTTGAAAGCAATAGACATGTTTCAACATTGTGGACATTGATCACTTTAGTTGTAAACTTACTTACCATTATGGTTGAAGATCATTTTTTATTATGATCCATGTATGAATGAACTTCATTCATTTACGTTGCATGCCATCACCAACTCACCATTATAGTCGAAGGTCAATTTCAACAATTAGATGGGATCCATCCATTGACATTGCACCAGGTCATCAAATATATAATTGCAACTCAATTTGGGCAAAAGGTCAACCAATAATTAAATGACATGTGACACATTTACCTTCAAAGTTAAATCGCCTCAATAATAAGCTAGGCTATGCCACATGGCTAGGCTTAGATATAAACACCTAAACTAGGCCTAAACATTAATACCTAGCCTAAACCTAGGTTAGGCCTACACATAGGCACTTAAGCTAGGTCTAAGCAATGACATCTAAGTTGGGCCTAGACATAGGTTGACTAGGTTAAGTTATGTGACACCTAGCCTATGCTAAGACCCAATAACCTATGTGACATTTAGTCTAGGCCTAGACCTAAGTCATATGACATTTAGTTTATGTTTAAACCTAAGCCATGTGGCATTTAACTAAAAAAAAATTATTTCATTTTGGGTTGAGCCTTTTCAATTTGGTTCATCCCAAATGCTTATTATATTTTCATATTTTGTTTGTTTTTCCAACATTTATAACACACTTCCTTTTCTTTTCACCAACCCACCTACCTCACAAAATTGAAACAAAAAAACCTTGGTGATGGGACCTATTATTTGTGCAATAAATAAATTGATTGATCTACATATATATATATGTATATATTGCATGTCTATTTTAAACTCACCATCTTACATAATTAGCCAAATGTTTTTTTCCCTTAATAAACTACACTATATGATTGCCAAAGTTTATTTTCAAAGGGTTAGAAATAAAATACTTAAGTTGCAATTAGACTTGGTGGTAATTGCATGTAAAGTTGAAGTTAAGAGATTTAGTTTTTGTCATAGATTCACACCAAAAATGGTAGCTAGCACCAAAACTTATGTGGCACACAATGTTAGCTGGATGGTAGTGTAATTGTAGCTTGATGGTAACTTTTTTTAAAATCTTCAAATTTGCTTAATTTTACCCTAACATCACAATGTTATGTGGCACCCCCAAAAGAGGTGCTTTATCTTAGTGTTTTGGAGCTCCAAATTTGCTCGCTACAAAAAGTATTTGTTCCACATGCTCACACGGGTTCCCAACTATGGTCCCTAGGTTCCTTACCAAGAGCCCATTGCTTGTCGCCTGCAAAATTCCAAACAAAATTTAATAAAAAAATCTACCAAATTTATCACATCCAATTGTAATGGTAATAGGGTTATAGAGGGAGCAACTATGGTCTCATCAATCCATTTGAATTTGTAATGCTTTCCCATCTCCAAAGCAAGATTCGAAAACCTTGGGGCCATATAAATGATATGGCTTCAAACAAGAAGTCATGAGAGGCACACTTTTAGTACCCATTTTTGAAAAGGCAATGTCTCTTTGGTTTGGTTTATATTCTTTGATTATAAACAAGTTCAAGAAAATAATACATTAATACCCAATACCCTATAATTTCACAAATAATCCCACTCTAAAATGGGGGTAGTACTTTGGGTAGGCTTTCCTTTTGCTTGTAGAAGTGAATCCAAAGGAGTTACTTGTAGTGTTTCCATTCCAATACTATGCCACAAATTAATCGTGGAAGGTTGCTCTTGAATGTGAATTTAGTAAGTGTACTTTTTTTTTGGAAAGAATTCACATCGTGGCCAAAAGAACAGAAAAGAACCAGTGTGACTAATCAATGTTGTTTTTGTGCTAAATTTTGCCGAAATGTGAAAAATAAGAATAAAATATCTTATTGCAATATTCTCATTTTTTGGGGGCAAAATTGTTAAATTTTGAGAAAAAACATTTTTTGGGGAATTTTTTTCATCACATTTGGACTTTGTTTTTAGTTTGGTAGCAGTTTTTAAACTAGTTCTTTTATTGTCTAAATATGTTTAACTTGTTGCCATTTAATGCTAAATCCATTTTGGCAATGAATATGCTAGCCAAAATTCCAATATTTGAAATTTGAAAAAAAAAATTCATTGTGTCTGATGCAAAGGCTTTTTAAAGGGAAAAATGGCCCCCCCAAAAAAATGCAACAAAATCTTTTAATTTCTTATAACTAATGCAATCACTTGATAGTTGATGTAGATTTATATTCCACCTTTTTGTTTAAGTCTAACAAATGATTTTATTTGATAAAACTTCAAATATTTTATTAAGTTTAAAGTCTTTGTAAAATTTATATATATAATTTAAAAAAGTTGCTAAACCTATAAAGGTTTGCATTGTTTTTAAAAAAAATTGCTATAATTTGTATTTTTATAAGTTTTATAAGATTGGAATGAACCACTAGATGTTTAAAATTAAAATTATAGTTAAGGTTTCATGGGGATTTCACATATTATGTTATTCATCAATAATGGAATCAATATTTCTTTCAAAATGATAAATATATGAATAGAAAGACAATACAAGATAAAAGTTGTCGTTCTACACACACAAACACACACACACACACACACACACATAATGGTTAAAAAAAAATCACTGATTTTCTAAATTTATCAAATTTCCCATTTTGTGGTTTTGTTGTTAATATCCAATCAAAAATCCTTTTTTGGGGGCTTGAGAGACGTATATTCATATGGAAAAACTTGTTGATGATATGTTTTGGATGTAACAAAATTATTATACACACTTTTTATTTGGGGGATTTTTAATATTAATTTTGGTTGGTCCATGCTTTCAAAGCTACTCAATTAAGGAAAATAAAATGGAAGGGGGCCAAATAAGTATCCTTTCGTATAATGTACCCTACAATTGAAATATTTATTTTCAAAATGCAGTTTTTTTGAAAAATAGAAAAATTATTTCTTTTTGAAAATTGATGTGTTTGATTAGAACATAGAAACATGCCTTTGGTTTTTTTGCTTTTTAATTGCCACAAATATAATTGCTCAAAGTTGTCACATGCTGAAAAATTGTTTTGTGAGTTCACCATATTTAGACAATAAGTTCTATCATGTCGTCAAAATATAGTGGGATTCTTAAACTTTTCTACTTTCCTTTCCTCTAGAGTCTAACCTCTAGCAAAATTTGGCTAAATCCTCTTGTGGATAGATCACCAACATAATTATCTCACATACTTACACCCTACCAATCACAAACTTGCCTCCTCATGTGACTATGTTTTTACAACATTTTACCAATGTGTTCAAAATTAAATGTTAATTAAGTATGACTAAATTATTAACATAATATTGTCATGAAATTATAACATAATGTTTAATGATCACAATGTGTTACAATGCAATCAATCACAACATCATATCAATGATCGTATTAATATTTAGTCAATAGTTAATCGTGAACACATTGTTAAAGTGTTGTAAAAGCACTAAACCTTGCAAGGGACAAGTTTGTGACACGATGATTGTGATTACAATCTCTCTCACAATAGACTTGATTGTAAATTCTCAATTTAGCAAATTGATTCTGATGGAGAGGATGTGCTCATCTAGTCTTCTGTCACTAGTTCCTTTCTCAGGCACTTGTCATAAGACCGAGTCTCACAATGCTGGTAAGCTCATGGATCTTGTCAGCAGAGGTTTAGAGATGATGGTCCACCGTGAAAAGAGAAGATGTAAGTAGGTCTGATGATTCATCTAGCATTCTATTGGATTCATAAATGTACAAATGTGCTTGATACCAATCATTTAGGTCAAAACCTTTTGTAGTATCTGTTGCCATTGTGGTATCAAGGGAGAGACAAAGCGTACAGCCATTGGAAGAGCGAGAGAGAAATAACCCTCTGCACTGACCCAAGAATTTCAAGAGTTTCTTGAAAATGAAGGACTCCTTGTTTGATGAATCCAGCAAAAAGATGGTCCACTTCACATCCTTCAAAGGAATTTGATGCATCTTTGCAGTTTATGGGCTTATTGGATTGCTAACTTTTCACAGCAAAACTGACAGCTTCAGCAGCTTGGTGCTCATGTATTCAGAGTTGGTTGATGGGTTACAAGCCTGGACACCTTCACCTCATTGGATGAACTCCCAGGTCAGTAGGTTTAATCAGAGTGATATTCTTCATTTGCAATCCTCTAGAATTTGTGTGATAATGACCTGAAGTACTTAGTATGTGCACAATCAACGTTAAGAAGCAGCGCATCCCCATATATCAACAAAGAGTTTTATTTGTAACCAGAAGAACAGGAGAGATGACAGAGAGAATTGAGATATTCGCGATCAAGAAGAGAGGAGCACTTCATCGTGCCTGAATTCAAATGAAAAAAGAATCATACCTGGTCATATGCACTCTGGGTTATAGGTTTATCTTGAATACCATTAGGTTGTTGAGTGAACATGACAAATGACATTGGAGAAGAGTGCCTGGTTAGCGGGTGACTATAGCATTTTCCTTGGAACCAAGCAGAGCTTGTAATCTTCAAAATAGCTGACAATACATTCTGCATGATGGATCTTTGCTCTTTTTCAGACCTCACAGCAGCAACAAGAGTCAAATTGTGAGCCAGAATCCTCCTTCATGCTGACAGGAAGCCTTAGGTTGGTGAGATGTGCAGGATGATGAGAAAGACAAAGACCCAACAAAGAAATGAGCCACATCAGTTCACAGACGTGCATGGAGGTTGATGTAGATTGGCCTTTATGCTTTCTCGGCCTGAACTGCTGCCGCGGAAAGAAAAAGATGCTCAAAACAGAGGGAAGCAGAGTGGCTCAAATTCACAAAATTGCTAGCATACAACAACTGCTTTGCTCTCTTTCAGATTCCAAACTTTTGGAAAGTTGAGAGGATTTAAGAAGGTAAAACATTGCAGCTCTGACAGTTGAACACCAGGAGAAACAAGAAAACTTTATTGGAGGCAGAACTGCAAGAGTGCACAGCACAAACCCCTTACTGACTGATTGCTACTTCAGCAACAACATGGGGGACAGTGGGAAGTATGTAGTGGAAGTAATCAACCACAGTTAGGATGTCAACTGCAGCTACCCTTTCAGTCAGAGGTCTTGAGTTACAAAGTATTTCTCAAGTCTGGAATGATCATCAATCTGGAAACCTGAGGCACTTTCAGAAACAAAATTGTCAAGTTCTTCAAATAGGTCACAAAATAGTTGATTACAATGCTTACTTGCTGCTATCCAACATGTGCCATCATCATCTTTTTCTGCCTGCCTGCCTGCAGCAGCTGAAGATGAGCTGCAGGAACGATGGGGACCTAATCATCATCAAAGTCAAACTCCAGTTTGTCTCCCCTATTTGTGACGAGACTGAAGATGAAGGGAGCCGCTCGGATGGCGCATATCCACAACCCTAATATAGTAAGGTGCTGCTTCAGCGTTTTATGCGCCTCGGCTTTGTCCGGACGACGAGGCATTCCTCCTAGAAACATGGTGCTCTACCTTCGTTACCTTAACTTCTTCTCAACAATTTTTTTTAATCTCAGATTGTTGCAACTCCTTTGCAACACAAAATTGCAACTCCTTCACCACACTGAATTTTTTTTTCGTTTCTTCTTCTCAGATCCACCGATTGAATAGCTACGTGTCCGCTGAAATACGACAGCGAAGATGATGAGAGTCGGAACACCCACCAGCCAAAATACCACAGCACAGCACAAGGCTTCGACAATTGGAACACTAACCAGCCAATCTGCGACTCCAGAATGAACGTTTCAGTTGGCTTAAACCATCGTTTCCGACATACAAAAAATCAAAATCTCTGCAGTTCAAGGAGATATGAAGAAAATCCACTCACCAGATGGACTTCTTCGCCTCCTTCGCCTTCCAGTAGCGGTCGAAATTCCACCAAAAAATCAAAGCAATCGCAGCAAGGCCTCCAGGTTTTGTGCTACGCGCAACGGTGTAGAGCAACGCAGCCGTGAGCGTCAAACCCTAATTCCAGATCCCCATATCGACATCTTCATACCACGTCCCGTCTTCTAAATGTCTTGAGACTTGGTTATTTACCAGCCCGGTAAATTGAAATGATGATCTATTTACCCAATTACCTATTCTCTAAGTTACAGCATCTCCATCCCCACCCCTTTTACTTGGACCTTTTCTAGTGCTTACCACATCAACACAATGTGTTAATTGTTTCCCATGCACCAGCCTTTTTTGTTGGTGTGAAATTTTGCACTCTTACCAAATTTTTGAAATTTTTTTGTTGCAAATGATTTTTTAAACCAAAATATTTAAACCAAATTTTATTTTAAAATCACAAAAAGTTTTTCTAAATCACTAGGTTTTTATACATGGGTTCAACTTATGTAGCCAAGTTAAGTGTGCTTATATAAGAAACAACATATTTTGAATGATCCCAAATGTGAACATGAATAGACTAACAAACTCGTATTAGCTTGTATGAAATATCTTCAAATGTTCACATTGCAACAATGTTGGTTAGTTATTGAAAAATGGTTAATTATCAACATGGGTTCAAGGTCATCACTTATTATTCAATCTTGTGATGGAGCCAAAGTGACAAGCATTCCAAAATGAATTTCACATTAAATGAGTACAAACTTGTAAAAACTAAAGATGATGACAACAATAATCATTTGAGAAAAGACAAGTTGTGATTGAAAAAAAAGGGGAAAGAATAGTCATCCAATTTATTAACACAAAGCCATGATTTTCAAAAGGTTTACTAAACTTGACATATACATACTTAAAAACACAAAAAAGTTTCACACACAATATACGCATAGAAATATCTATATATCCATATATATATATATATACAAGTTTGGGTATGGGTAAATGCAATGGTAACATTATTGGAGGTAAACAACAAATTCGAATATGTCTTAGGTTTTTCATTAAACAATATCAATTGGTTTTGGTTTTACATATCTTGATGTGTATTCAAATATATACCCACTAAGATTTTATATATTAAACCAACATTGTTAAGATCTAAGAAGCTTTCCCCTTATGGCTTGTGATCGATGTATGTTTATGGTCATGATAACTTTCACCTTCTTCTCTACAATGGGTAAAGCTCACATGGTGAGGCTTTTGCAAAATGTGGGGCCAAACTTAGATGTCAACTAGATTCAAGCCTTATTTTGAATGTGCACACTTTAACGCATTTTCTTACCCTTTTTGTTGAAAAAAGCTTACCACCTCTAACCTCCCTTAATTTTTGGGCCTATAATGTGATTAAATTTTCAAGAGCCTTACCACAACTAACCTAGTAATTTTTAATAGATTTTCACATTTGAAATTATGACTTTAGAATGGATAAGATGAAAATCTACTTATTTGGTGTAAGCATTTTGTTTTTAACAAATTTACTATTGCATTAATAATTTGTGATTATATTTAAAAGTTATAAATGTAAATAAAAACATGCAAGATGTAATGTTTGGGATCAAGTGATTGGTGCATGTTCTATTTTGTGCACAAAATAATTAAATGTATGCTTCCTTATATTATGGAATTAAGTATTCTAATTAATTTTTTTTTTATGTGTGCAAATTTGCCAAATTGAGAAATTCAACAATCCCAAGCAATTTCTACAAAAGGCAAAATAAAATAAAATGCAATATTATGTTTTAAGGTTTGCAAGGTTTGTTGGACATGACCTAATTCCATTGCCATTCCTTGTGATGGTCACATCTCCATCAAAACATGCCAACCCCCTATCGTAACATTAAATTGTATTATCTTCCCTTTGTGCACGCCTTGATTTGTAAGTTTTTTTTAACAAAATATAATTCTAACAATATAAATATACGTACTTGGATTCCATTGCACCATTGCAATAATTTTGTTATTTCATGCAAAAATATTAATCTTTGTAGCTTGTTATTTGTGTGGTATGTAGCTCTATCTAGTTAACAATTTTTAGTTCCATCTCAAAACAATGGATGTACATTTAGATTCCATTGTTGCAATATTTTTAAAGATATTGAAGTTGATTTAAAACCACTAAAGTATGGATGTGGACTATGTTAAGGTAAGTTGATAGTGTTTTTTTCAACACATTTGTATGTTTCGGTTTGTTAAACATGTGGCTCACATTGTTTGGAAACCATATGTCCATTTATTCCTTGACAATTAAAATGTCAAAGGGTAGTGAGTTATTGTCAATGTGTAGAACACGTAATTATTGTTTTGAAAATTTCTAAATTTAATTTATTGGACATGTATATATTATAATTGATTGTAAGTGGTTGCAAGTGAAATTGAAAACTTGTTAAAAGGTTTGATGAAAACAATGAATTTGCATAATTGATGTTTCTCTTGATAGATGTTTTATGGTTGTGGGTATAATAGGTGCACATGAATCACATGAATTAAAATGCCCTTGAAGTAGTGAAAACAACAACCATCATCTATTATTAATGTTTATTTATTCTATCTTGTTATCTCATAATGACCTTTTTCGACATTGTTTTCAACAATTGAAACATTGCAATTTGGTGTCCGCAATTTAATGCTTTGATATGCATTTGGCATCTTTTAATTTTCACAATCCCTTTGTTAATGTGTTGTCATTGTCTCTTGCTATTTGGTCTCAAATGCTTAAATTTTAATCATGTTAATTTCCATCCAAATTAGTAAACACTTGAAATCATTGGTTTCATTTCTAGAACATGTCAACATAGATGTACACAAAGGGCAAGTCTTCAGTCCTAAAAGAAGATCTTCACTTATCACTATAGACCAACACAAAGTACAACTTGCAAACCAGAAGCAAGTAATAAGCTATTACTATAGACCTACACATAATGCAACAATTCAAGCATAGAACATATTCTATGGATCAAGGTTAGTTTAAAGAAAAACGAAGATGTATTTACTCTTTTCCTAAAGGATGTACACATGCCTAATGAAGATGGTTTAAATCTACACAGTTATGCTGCATTTTTCCTCCATCTAATGCTTTCAAATATATTAACACCTTAGTGGCAGAGTCATACCAAAATGTTGTCTTATTGTTAGCTAAATGGAAGGTCTTTGTAAATGTGTAAAAACTATTTGCCTTAGTCCTTTAATAAAGTTGTGCATACACATATGTTTCAAAAGGCTTGTCATCCCTAATTCTGTCACTAGAAACCTATGCTCTCTCTCTTTACATTTGGAAAGCTTTGTGGAAATTTCATTTTGGTTTTTACAATTTGTAAACCTTTGTAAATTCTAAGGTAAACTTATTTCAACCTAATTGTTGGGGAATTTTGATCATGCTAGGGGCTTTGTTGGAGCCAAGAATTAAGAAACTATTGAACAATACACTAATAGCCAATGGATGATAATAAAGACCTAACAAGATTTACATTAATGTTGAACATAAGGAAAAGTTGTTAGTGCTAAAATTGGATTAGTTCCATATGCATGGTGGAAGAAGGAAATGTTAGTGTGCTAAACCCAAACATATAGTAGGTAAATGTTACACTAATCAAATAAAGTTTTAATAAATGCGAAGTTGACCATTATCATGGTCCTAGGAAGTGTGGAGGATGATAGGACCTTTTTCATTATCAACTTCATGAAATCAAAGCTCTGTAATTGATCCAGTGGACGTTGTGGTTATAATGTTTGTGTAATATTTTTACACAATATTTCAAGAATGAAGGAAAGATAACTTACATTATGGATATTAATGAATTATAGCAAGAGATATGGCACCAATAATATTATATATATTGTTAGTTTTTGCAGGCACAAATCTATTTTTTTTAAATTATGGATCCATGGCTTTTTGTACTAGATTTTGTAATATTTATGCCCCTATTATAAGGCATTTTGGATTAGGGGAAATAGTGAAGCAAATTGGATTCTTTTATAACAATTTGATTCATCACATCCTAATGTGCATTTCTTTTCTTGCATTTTGTTGTTGTCCAATTTGTTGTTGTATGTAATTTTAATATGAATAGGAACTTGGGTATAGATTTTAGGTTTTTGTAGGTTTTTGTTTTGAAGTAGATATAAATAGGTTGTTCTTAGAAAAGGCTATTAGTCCATTCCAAAAACAGTGGTAGCTAATTTAGCACTAAAATTTCCATGCAACCAATGAGAAGGTTTGTCATGGAATGAACATGTTTCCTTTTTTTTCTTGGATCAGGGTTTACACCCCTTGGAAAGCACATTCTTCATAAAATTTACTAGCCACATTTGAATAATATTCTTCCTTGTTTTGAATTTTTACATAACAATGTTTTCCATTTCAACTTTTCATATTTCCATCATCCTAGACTTGTGGTTGTTTATTGTAGCACAATTGCAACTACAAACATTAGCATGGTAGGATTTTATTAGTTTTAGTTTGCATTTAGGTCACACATAAAACTTACAATCGTGAACATCTATGTTGTTATGAAGTTTCACTCTTAAGATTGTCATGGAGCCCACAACTTACACACACCTCATGTGCCAAAACCAAATTATTTCTAGGCTATGTAGAACTTGTTCCATTAAAAAATTGAAAAAAAATTATTCCATTAATACAAGATTATTTCTATATATAAATTAGGGAGTGTAATATAATGGGGCATGTATTCTACCTAATAATATTCAAGATTCATTGACAAGTATGTTGGATTATTAAAGAATGTTAATGACAATTAATTGGTAAAGAAAACTAGATTATATAAATTGGTTCATTTTAACTTTCTTTTCAATTTAAGCAATGGACTACAAAAAGGATTTATGCCTTTTATTTAATGAAAATGGGTATCGCTTGCAAAATTTGAAATTCAACAACCTTGTACATACATTCAAAAGTTCATGATTTTTGTTTTAGGTAATGGTTTACATTTTTTGACATAATGGAATGACAATTTTCCAAATTTTCGGAAAAAATAAAAAATCATTAATGTCAAAGTTGTTCATGAAAGTTATTACATGTGACATGCAATTTTTGGGTCACTTCCCCAAGATAATGCATGTCATAATATTTTTGGAGATTTTTGTCAAACATCCACAACATGGAATGAACATACAACCCTCATTTCATTAATAGTGGAAACACAAAATATATACTTTTTCCTTGATGACTTAATCATTTGATCCTTCCAAAATGTTTAATCTTTTAGATCAATAAATTACAAAAGAAAAATTGTGAATAAATTTTAAAATAATGTTTTTAAAAAGGCAAGAAAAACTTGAAGACCATGATATTCAAATGATTTCTCACTCACTCACTCTTTCACATGTGCATGTGATGGACACTACATGTCCTTGCAACCCCTTGAAAAGTGTGACAACAAAAGAAATTAGTAACCAAGGGATTCAAGTTACTTGCAATAAACCAAAGGAAGACTCAATGCTTCATAACCATAAAACATTCCTAGAAATTTTCTAATGTATTTGGAGGCCTATTAAATAAGGGGGCATCTTATGTGTATGGTAGGGCTTGGGGGATGCATTACCAATATAAGGGGCCCACATGGGTAGAGCTTAGGCATATACTTTCTTTAAATGGGATCATCACTCCCATAGTCAAAAGCACGTTGCCAATAGATACTTGGATGCTTTCAACCATTTAGATGGTTTCAACCAATAGAAGGTTGAAAACATTCAAATATTTATTGGTAACTTTCAGTGATGGGGTCAATAGTGTGATATAAATTCCCTTTTGAGATTAAAAAAATGTTTATGATACCCAATGGGTATCATGCGAAAATTGACATGCAAGTTGGGGGATTGTTTCAAAAACAAATTGTTCAATGAAGGCAAAATTTTGAATTATGACCCTCTTTTGTGGAGGCAAAATTCTTGTTTAGTACAAGACCTTCCAATACCCTAAAACTTTTATGGGAGGGCTTTTATGTTTACAATAGGCCTTTCATTCATGTAAAGTGGTTGAGGTTGTGATCTAATTATGTTTAGGTTTATTACAAAGTTTTCTTTGGTGTTTTATGATGGGTGAGGTCCATGTGTGCCCCAAAAAAATCCAAGTTCATGGAACATGCATGTTGAGATTTTCTTGATTTTAGGATGTGTGGTAAGACCCTTTAGTGAAATGCTTGAGTGGAATATAGCAAAAAAATAAAATAAAAATTTAAAAATAGTTTATTGAATGATGTTGAGATGCCAAAAAAATGAATTGTATGAAGATTTTGTAAAGAAAAGAAGATAGGAACAAAACTTTGGAATCCCATAAATTCAAGCACTTCAGACAAAAGTTTTGTAATGCATAAAACTTAAATTGGTTTCTATCAAAAATAGTGGTAAATAGTGAAAGATATTTGTAGTTTTCAAAATTCAAATGATTTACAATTTCATTCTTTTACCTTAAAATTAATACAATGTCTGTCATTCTTTGAATTATCAAAATTAAGTAGTTTCAAAAACATGGGTGAAGGAACAAACATGTCATGGAAAAAAAGAAGGATTTGGTCATAAAAATTGACATTACCAAAATGCTTAAAAAATATAAAAATAGTGGTTTTTTGTGTTAAATGATATTTAAATCAATAGATATACTAGAATGAGCTAAGACTTCTTCAAAATTTTGTTAGAAAAAATCCCTTTCAAACTTAAGAAAATTAAGTTTAAATTAGTGCCATTGAAATGTGGTGTAACTCTTCTTGAAACACTATTGAAATATTTTGGTAAAGACAATGCCTTCCAAAAAAGTTGGTCGGTACCCCCATCATGCACCTGAACCTTTGGTGGTGACTCTCAAGGGGTCATCATCCTAAAATGATTTCTATCAACCTTAACAAAATCTAAAATCTTGCCAATTTGATAGTCCATTACTATTGAAAACAAAAAAAAATTTAAAAATTAAAAGTTTTCCTTCCTTAAAAAGATTAAAAAATATATATTAGAACATATATGCCTAATGTATTAGGTATATGTCCTTATAAAACATTAGACATTTTACCCAAATATCGAGTAATTGCTAGACAAATACTAGAAATGTATCATGTTTCTTTTGTAGGGTTATCTAGATTAACACAATCTTACTTCTCTAGAACTAAATGGACTAAATCTAGTTCAACAATTGATGTTAAACATAAGCTATTTAAAAACTCATAGAAATCAAACTCTCCTTTGAACCATGATGGTTTTAAGGTTTAGGGCTTTTAGGGTTTATGCCATGTATCTTGTGCATCTCACTATTTCAATGCGTCCTAGCATGTATCTTGTAACTTGTGCATTATATTGAATTTTGTCATTGATGGATGATAAGAATTTAATTTGATTTTTAGACTTGTCATAAATTTTCTATTTGTGTTTGTAGATGTGTCCATATTTTAAATTATCAAATTTGGCACATGTTCCACTTTTTTTTTTGATTAGTCATATTGGCTTGTGGGAGAAATGACATAATTAATTAATTAATTAATTTCCCCACTTTGAGGTTTTTTGCCCTACACTACTCAACTCAACCAAGTTTCAAAGGTTACTTGGGCACACAACCCCAAAAAGCATAAACTAATGAAGGCAGTGGGCACCACCCCCCCTTGGACAGTGTACACACGAGAATCATCCAAAAGACACGAGAATCATACCCAGTAAGTTCCCATCAGGTTCCCCCAAGTTCCCAATATGTTCCCCAACCTGTTCTCCATAGCATCTCACTTCCTTTATTGGGGTACCAGCTCACTTTAGAGAATTTTTTTTTTTAAAAAGAATTTAAATTAGAAATTTCTTTTTTTGGGGGTTTTGGCCCTTTTGTGAAAAGAAAGAAAATAAAAGAATGGGGTTTGAGTAAAAGAAATGGAGCATTGCTTCCGCCATAGCCACGACCTTCGTCGACGATGCTGTTTTGTGTTTCCAGCTCCAGCGTCCTTGTTGTCGTTTCCACCCGAGTTCTGCTGAGTTTTTTCGCAGGCTACCTTGCTCGATTGGATCTGCAGGGATAGAATCGTGGATCCTGCTGTTCTTCTGCTTCTTCTGAGCCCTTTCGAGTGGCTATTACTGCTGCGAGACAATTGATTGACTCCTCTCTGGAGTGGAGGGAGTGGCGTCTCTTGGTGGCATCGTCTTGATCGATTTTCTGTGGCGGCGGGCCCTAAGGAAGAAGTTTTCGTCTCTTTTCTGCAGCTAGGAAACGAAACAAGCAAGCAAAGGAAGCTCGTGCGGATCAGTTTCTCAGCTTTTTTTTTCTTTTTTTTCTCTAACCGTGTGTTTCTTTTCCGGCCGCACTTTCTGTCCAGCGTCTTTGTGGCGTTCTTGCTTTTCAGTGCGGCAGTGGCTCGGAAATCGGGGAATGTTGATGACTGCTCGTGCGATTGTTTGGCTTATAGATCTGAAATCTGTCGTCGTATCTCGGCACAGACCAAATGATTCCCCTATAGTCTGTTGTGGACTTTTCTGAAACTCTTTCGGGGAAACAGGTTGTGGAATCTTTTGCTCTGATATGCTGTATTTATGACATGTCGCACTGTCCTTGACAACTGAGTCGTCCGGTGAGGTGTGGATCGGAAGCCAATACACCTTGATTTATTTTTATGTCTTTAGCATGTATTTTGTATGTCCAGTTCTTCTGCACTGAGCATTGTTGCATTCCATACAGGCATTCGAATCTGTTCTCTGTTTTCTGTTTGGAGATTTTGGCTGCTGATCTTATCGGCTATTGTATCGAGTCTCTGGCAGAGATTCAACGATGTGCTTTTGCTTGAATCCTGTAATCAGTTCACACAGCTCTGTCTTTTAGAGACATGGCTGATCCAATGGGACATCCATTGTAGGAAGAAGAAGATTATCTTTGTTTAAGGAGCTGGCCTTTCAGCTTTTTCCCTTCATTCTTCCTTCAGAAGTGCTGTAGCTGCTGCTTATAAGGTGGTGTGATTTCAACATCAGTTGGTATGGACAATGTTGATGAAGTGCCTCCATGCTTTGTAATCCTTTTGATTCTCAAGAAAAAAGATGGTCTTTATAGAACATGGGAATTGTTGAGGGGCTGAGACCTGCCTGCGGCTCACCCTGCAGTCATATTCCATCTGATGCTAGTCAATCTTGTATCCAATATTGTCTCTGTAATTTTTGCAAAACTGGTGGAGTAGATTCAAGGGCAATTGTTCGCATCCCTCTATTTTCCCTTCCTCATGTAATGTAACAAAGTTAGGTTGGATTTGTAGTACCATTTCCTTCAGACCATCTGTCAGCATTTGAAGCTTACATTGCCACTTAGTCAAAATATTTGCTAGTGGGGAAGACTGGAATTCATTCATTTGCAAAGGACTGGTGTTAGGGCAGAAGATATCATCTTTCTGAGCTTGTTTTTTGTTCATGCAGCAGTGGAGGGTTGTCAGAAGAAGATAACAGATAAGGGGAAAGGGAGAATTGCGAATGAGGGGCCTATCTTTCTGGTGTTCACTCTGCTGCCTGTGCCTGTGCTTCCTGTGCTGTCGACCTCGTCGGCGCAGGCAAATGGTTTCTTCCTCGGGTCTATACTGAGATCACTCTCTGCCCTTGGAGGTATGGTTATTCTCTGGACTACATAAGAGCTCTTACAAAAGTGTTTCTCAGGATGAGTTGGACATACATGTCCCAATAGAACAGTTCATGATGGCAGAGGAACTTAGTGGGTCTGCCACCCCTGATCATGAGCACCTATTCAAATTAGAGGCCCCAATGCTTGTCAATGATACTCTTCTACCTCCAGCTTCAACTTGTTGGTAGCCTAACATTCTTGAGAAGGATATCTCAATATCTATGTAATGGGATTGCAGGATTGGGAGGAGATTACGATTTTGAAATTTTCGGGTTTCTGCTGCCAGTATTGAGCAGCTAGCTATCTATATTTTCTTTAACCTGTCAATAATGTTCACTCTTGGGGTAATGATGGAACTTGATGTGCTTGTGCAGAGTCAATATTGATGTTGCAAGGTGAAAGGTGCAGATACTTTTGAGAAAGAAAGGAATGATAGGTCTCTTATGGTCCATCGGTGAGGGCATCTTATGCAGTGCAACCAGGCCCTTGTGGCACCTTTTCTGGTTCTTGTGGCACTTGTATGTATCAGTATGGAGCGCAGTCCTGAACTGGCTATCAATTATTATGTGGAAACCTGCTTGGCTATTGACAGCTTTTCGGGACAAGAAAGAGGTGTGTTGGATTGTTTTTCTGTTCCTGCAAGCCTTCTTTCACAATGTGAGGATCTGAATTTTTAATTGCCTCCAATAGCAGGCAATTGTCTGACCAAAGACAATGTTGATTTCACAAACCAGTCATTACGCAGTACAAAATTTAGCAGCTTGTTATGAAGTAATATAGCTTTGCTTTGTGATAGGATCCTTATTTGAAATCTTGTAGCTGAAATTTTTCTGCAAGTTGGTAAGGTACTTATGTGATGCTTTCCAAGTTAGACCCATATTGCTTGCACTGCAGATGGAGTTGCAGCTGCATGTCTTGCAAACAAATTATGAGGTCATAACACTACACAATGGTCAGCTCCAAAAAAAATTGGAGTCATACATGAGAGACCGCCGGCGTACCATTGGGGCCTTGGAGTCTGAGAAAGAGACAGCCATTGCCCTAAGAAACAGGGTACTTAACTTCCTTATTTGAATCTCCATGGTTGAATAGGTTGGTGCAGACATGACCATGGAGCCCAAAACTCAATCTGGCAAATCCAGGTCCTTTGTCAATGCACCAAAAATCACAGGATACTTGACAGATACTCTTTGCTGGGACTCATCTTTACAGCAGTTATGGAGTGGTCTATTTCTTGATTTAATGATCTAGAGCTCCCATTGTGGAACATGTCATATTCATGGATAGGATCAGATATTCTGGGTTGTGGAACCCTAGATATCTGGTGTTCAAACTTCACTTTGTGGGCTCTGGCTATCTGGCAAATCTTTCACTTCCAACCTGGTTTGTCATATGGTGGCATACATGTTCCCACAGGTGAAGGAACTAGAGCGGGAGAATCAACATTTGCTAGAGAATGAGAGGTACTTGAAGAGGGGATTTGCAGAGGCAACTGCAAAGGTTTTATTGGCAACAGCAACGTTGGATGCAGAAGGCAAACCTCTGGAATTAGCAAAGATAGATTTGCAATTGGATACCCAACTCGATGAGTTGCAAGTTGAAGAGGGAGATGCAAATCTTGATACTGAAGATGAACTTTTGCAACTTGAGAAAAGAGGTTCAGATCTCACTTTGTTGCAGGCCAAAGACGTGGCATCAAATTCACCTCAAGGAAATTTTATTCAATGGCCATGCCTTCAACCTGGTCACACGACACACTCATCAATTGACCATCCCAGGTCCTTGTTCAGAAGTGACTCAAAAGAGTTCAAAGATGTAGGCAGTCCATTGGTTGTGGAATCAGAACAGGAAGTGGCCTTTGCTTCAAGTGTATTCAGTGCCATGCTTTTGACCCTGGTGGCTGTGATTTCATGGGAAGCCAAGGTGTTCTTCTGTACCCTTCTCTTTGGCCTGAGTTAAATGCATGTGTGAATGAAGTGTGATTGTTAAAGAGATCATGAGCATGCATTTGAAGAAATTAATTTTTGTCATTTCCATGTGTTAGTAGGTTGTTCCTAGTTAGAAATTAGGTTTTTGGGTTTGTATCCTTTCTCCTGGCCCAAGATACACTTTGTGCTTATTAGGATGTGACCTTATTTCTTCCCACTTTGGTCTTCTGCAAATATTTCTACTCTTGTATTTTTGATACAGTCGACATGAGCTCTTATTCCATTGTTTGATTGTTTCCTGCCCAGGATCCATGTGCACCACTGCGAAATGCACTCTTAATGGTGGTGGCTCTGTCACTGGCAAATGTGGTTAAATTCTTCACTAAAGTTGAGAGCAGGCAGGGAATTTATGCAGTGGCCCTTATCAGTCTTAACTTTTTCATGCTTGGCACACTGGCATACCCATCATTGCCATATGTAGGTCGCTTTGCATCTGTTGTCTTATGGAGCATTGGAGGCCGGACCTTCAAATTGTTTGGATTTGAATCCCTGAGGATGTCCAATTTGGAGCTTCAACAGAGTATTGAGAGGACTTGACTTGGGTTTTGTGCACATCTTTGCCTCTGCTGTATCACTGTGTTTATCTGTTGTTTCATTAAAATGGAATGTATTTTACTGCACATTTTCAGTTTCAGGGTGAGGTTCTTGGTTTCTATTTTCCCGGGAAGCTTTCAGTGTGTTATGGTTGGATTTGGTCAACATGGTGTGGAGTTTTGGGCCAAACTTGATTGTAATTAGGTTCAGGTACACAACAGGAATGAAGTGTGTAACTGTGTATCCAGTGTCTGTATCTTTCATCTAATATCCTTGCTCAGACTTATGCATGCAGACCTTGTGTGGATAACATCAGCCTATGTGTTCATAGCAGCTTTCTTTTGAAGATATCAACAAGGGAGGTTCTTGGGGATATAACTCTGAGCGAGAACAATATACAGGTATTCTACACTAACCAAAAACTGGACAAAATGTAAGTTGCTGCTGAAGCTGTCATGGAATTGGGTAGATAAAACCTGGTGGCAAAAGCTCTGGTCCTTAAAGTAGAATGCGGTCCAAATTCTTGAACAATTTAAGTAAAAAGGTCTTCTTACAGACTTTTTTCTCTTTCTTATATTTCCTTCTTCCTCTGTCCTGCTGTGAAGTGGTAGATGCCTTCAAATTGCAAAACAGGTGAATAAGCTATTCATGGAAGGGCCATTGTGTGGCTCATGCCTTGTTGCACTAACATAAACAATGTACTAAAAGCAGTTAGCACCAAGCAGTTCTCCAAGTCAATAGAACCTGGTCTATTCTCTACTTGCTGGCCCTCCCTTTCAAGGCAGGGATGTTGTGTTGAGAACTAGTATAGTAGCTTCAAGGGAATTTGCCCTTGAGACTAGGTGAGATGATTCATCCTAATTTGTTTGTAAAAAAGATTCACATTCATCTTTTGACATTGTAGTTTCTCTGCCCCCTCCTCAAATGTGCACCCAGCCCCAAGCAACTAAACCCACAAAACTAAAGATGAAACTATTTTCTCCAAAAAAGATTATGGAACCCATCATACACAAAAATTCATGTCATTCTTTTGAAATGTGAATGTGTGATTGAAAACACTCAAATACACATGTCATTATGAGTTTTCTTTTGGTTTGAAATTTTGCACAAATATGAAAAGGGAATATTTGATCATTTTTTAAAAGAAAAAAATCATTAGATTTACAAAAAAACGAAAATCATGTTGAGACATTTCCTTATTGGTCTAGTATTAATTTTAAAAATGTTTAGATAGGTTCTTAGAACAAGTCATCATTTAATGTGAGATCCTTTTTGGGTTCCTCATAACTAATGTGATATAAAAAATGAGAAAAAAATCATGACAAATTTTTTGTAACAACATGATGTTGTACATTAAATAGGTTTTAAAAAAATCCCTTAGTTATGACCAATTTATTATACAATATTGATTGTTGATATTAAATTAATGGCAAGGCCATTGTGTATAACGCACCTTGTTCCTCTTGGGATTCAACTTGGCTCCTTGAACCTTGTTGTTGCACTAATATGTGCAAAGTCAAGGAATGCGGTCTTAAATTTCCTATCCCTTTAGACATATGGACCTAGAGCTAGTACACCCGTGCAATAATGATTTTTCTTGGTGAAGACGAAGGGAAGCTCCCTAAGCTTAGCTTTTACAATTGCGTTGTTGGTTGTTGTTAGTTGCTATTAACAGTGCAATGAAGTTGGTAGGTTATATTATAAAATGGCATTGTGTCCATGCATACAACTATCATTCATTTCAATACTCCCATTTTTTTTTACCGCATTCATGTAGCCTGGGGCATCCCAATTGTCTCTTTCACCTAGAGTTTGTAGAAATGATCCAATTGACGACATCCCCAAGCATGATTGTAGTACATTCTTTGCCATGTTTGATTTGTGTACCAACACAATTCACCCCTTGAACATCCTTAGAAGCATTTGATGTTCATTTGCCCAGTTTTTCCTTGTTGGCACCATGGTGCACACAAGTGGTAATAGTCATGATAACAAGGTGATATGTTGGCTTGTTCCTTGCCTACTAGTTGCACTTGTGACTCAATGGAGTCCACAACTGAATTTTTGATAGATGGGAGGTGGTATGCATCCCACAAGTTGTTCCCCCAAGGACTTCAAATTGTTGTTGGAGGTCATAGGGTCTTCATCAATAAGTTCATACTCAAAAGAGTGCCTAGTGAAGGTTCATTTTATGTAGAGCTTCTTCATGTCACTAACAGTAATTATTACTGTTACTAATTACTCACACTCACACATCTTGAGTTTTGTGACATGTTTTACATCTTGGAGTATCTGTGACTTGGGTTTAGCAATCAACCAATTCATTAAACATAGGTTTAGCATCTAATGTTTACAAGGAACACATTGAGAAATTTTTCACATAATAGACATGTGGAAGAATTGATGTCACGTTGCCTAACTTGAGTTGGTCAATAGAGACATGCTCTTTAGATATTCCATGGGAGACATGATCATTTTAGCTTATTGGGAGGTTTTGATCCTCGGTGGAGCTTAAAATGGTTTGCAAGGATGGGGGTATGCATTCAACCCAATTTTCACCCCCATCATCTATGCCATTGCAAGCTTTTTGACTTGCTTCCAAATGTTGGCACCCATAACCATACTACATGTTTACCATTATATTGTTAATTTATTTCCTAATGGTTGGATCCTTGTCTCTAATAGCAATACCCACCAATTCAAGGCCTTCACATGCATATTCCCTATAGAGCTTCACATTGAAACTTTCTCACTATCATATTTGGATTCAAGGTAAACAAACATGGTAAAATTATGCATTAGTATCAAAAGTTGATATTTATTCATAAGCAATAGCATCAAGTTTACACCATTTATTGGAGGATGACATAAGTACCCAATCCATAATTGAAGTATTAGCCTAGGTATAATGTTCATAGAGATGGAAAATATGGAGATGTTAAATGAACATAGGGTCCTTATTATAGACAATACAAAAGTATTTCCTTTTTTTTCCTTATTTGCTTTTGGCCTGATCCATTTTTTCTTCAAAAAAAACAAATGATGCCCTTAGGGTGCAATTATGTTAAAAGGAGCCAAAAGCAAGTGTAACCATTGTTTAATTATGTGTTTTTTACACCAAATATTTATTTTAAAAATTCTAACTTAAAAATCAGTTAAATTTTTTACACATTATCAAATATAATGTCTTATTCTATAAATGTCCAAAATATGAAATCATTTCATTAACATTTGGACCTTCAAAAGTAGTGTAAAAAGACTTGTAACCATTATTTTTAAGCTTTAAAAAGACTTGTAAATGGACTTTCTGGTTGGGAAATGGGTTTTTTAAACACAAACCTTAACAAAATGATACAAGGATTTTATTTTATTTTTAAATTAGAATTTTTTTTCAAAAATATTTCAAGAATATTCTTGCAAAAGTAATCACCTAAGGGGGCATACGTGGCTCCTATTAGCCTGTTTGGACCACATACACATTTTGGTGTTGTCCATTATAGACTTGTCTTGTTATGAACATTCTAGTTTTTTTATAATTACTATTATTATCATGTAATAGATGATAGGTGTTTATTATAGGCTCATAACGTACATAAAGGATCCAAAGTTTATAATGGGCAACATCAAAATGTGTCTAGGCATCTTTAAACACAACTTCAATAGAAAATTGGTAAAATAAAGGAAAAATAAGCAAGTAGTACTTTTATACTACTTGCAATAAAGACCTTTTGTTTATTTAATGATTTTTTGCTATTTGTTGACTAATAGCTAGGGGCACCTTCCACAACAACCATGAGACCTTTTTCTACAAAACAATTCACCCATAGAAAACATCGAAGGCAATGAAAACCACCTTCCTTTCATTGCCTTTGGTTTCATGGTTTTTTTTAAATTAAAAAGATCCCATGAATGTTGCGGAATGTTTTGCCTTAGCTATTGGGGGAAGAACAATAATTACTAAGGCTGTTGTGGCCAACGCATTAATGAGTGATCGTCAAAACTATGTCCACTTTCATAGAGATTTCATGTCCATACATCCAACAAAATTGTGACCACAAATTCATCCATAATGTGTAGATATCCCAACTTTAATAGAATGTCTTTTTAATATTCTATTATTCATAGTGTTAAAAAAATACATTTTTATCTCATGTACTTCATAAAATGTACAAAGAGTAACTTGTTTGAGATATTCTTACAACTTGGATTCTAGAAGACCTCAAATTGTGTTTTTGTGGCAATAGTTTTGTATGGTTTAGTCATTTGGGGTGAGCTTTAGCATAGTAAAAAGGAGTGATTCATTGGAATTATATGTGATGAGTGTTCCATTCATGATGCATACTTACATGCATGGAAAAAGAATGTTGAATCTACAAATGTTGGAACCAATTGTTTTCACAAATGGATCTTTTTCAATTGTGGTCATTGTTCCTCCCAATGCAAGTTCGGCTCCTCCCAATTATTACATGCTTTTCCCAATCCAAGTGGGAATATTAGGACTATTTATCTAGATCCAACTAGTGGTTAACAATTTGCAAGAATTTTTGAATTCAAAGTGAAACCAAATCAATTGGTGTGTGTATGTGTGTGTGCTTTGAAATGTAGGTACCATTTGAGGAGCACAAGGGGATTACCCCATTAAATGATTCAGAGTATTGTTTTGTGAGATGTTAAACCAATAGGTTGGGAGTTCAAACACCAATTAAACCCTAAACTTTATCATCATAATTATCATCAATGTTTAGAAAAAAAAACCTAGAGTTATCCAAACACATGAAAAACCACAGATTTTAGTTTTAAATTTTTTTCAAAATAATAGAATTGTTAGTTCCATTTTTTAATATTAACAAAATCAGAATTAGAGAATTGCTAATTGTAGCTATTTCAAAAACCTCAAATAACCAATGAATTTCAACAAAACAACAATAAGGAATTCGTAGTTATGAGGGTGGTTATTTGGTTATTTTCAATTTTGAGATCAATGGTTATACCAAAATCAATTTTTTGATTTTTCAAAGCACATTATTATGAACCTTAAAAACCTCTTTGATAATTGTCGGTCCTTGTACAATGTATTCCTATTTTTGATAACCACCCAAGATCAAAATTTGTGTCACTGTTTTGGGCAACAACAACAATTTGTAAGGCACTTGCCATTCAAATTATGACAAAGTATGGCACTAATATTGCATATCTTTTTAATTCTATTACAATATTCTTTCATTATAACTTTGCTAAAATATTAGTAGACACAATGATAATTAAAGATGAACTTTTTGGGATAGATTGTATCAAATGATGATGTTATCATGTCCACCTTGAAGAATGAATTACAATTGTAATTACTACCACTACTTGTGCAACTAATGGAGATTGAAAATCTATTGGTTTGATGGACAAATTATGTGGTGCAATTTCCCCTTGTTAATGCTTCCTAAGTTGTTAAATCCTTGGCATTGTGGGATCTCATATTGACATTAAATGCATTTTTAGTTTTGTGGACATCATCACTAATCTAAAATGATCTAGGTTCAAAATTGAAAATCTAGATTGATTCATTTTCATAATTAAGAGTTAGCCCATGTTGAATGTGATGGACCCTTGCAACTTAAAGACATGGTTGATTTTCTAACATTTAAGGCAACTTTTATTCAAGAACATGAGAAAATGTATAAACAAAAATATTTGTTGTAAGAAAATTCAAGCTTTGTTTTCATGTGACCATGGTAAAGATTTGACTTATTATTATTTTTTAATGTCCAATATTTTAATTAGCATTCTATTTTCAACTTTTTGGTCAAGTATTTTGACCATGTTACATTATTGGTGTGTTTGTAATGCTAGTTGAAGGTTTGTTGTTATGTTGGAATTGAAGACCCACTCAACATTGTGTTGTTATTGGATACTTCTTTATCTATTATTTGTTGCAATTTTTTCATGATGAAATGGACAAACCATAACAATGACATATAGGGTTCAATTAAGACTAGGATGCCATTATAATTCTTGTTGGAGTCATATGTTTAAAGCTGAAATCATTTGTAGATTTTGTCTATCATGTGTTGGAACTACTATCATTTGTAAGATCTATTGTCATGTCTAAGGCTCTCAGAAATATGTTTGGTTTTGTTCCATAGGTCATATGTTGGAATTAAGGTTAAATTTTGTCCTAATTTTGTTTAATCTTGGAGTCATATGTTGAATCCCAATTTTGTTGTTTTGTGGGTCAATCATGTGTTGTTTTAAGGTTGGATTAGTCCTGAATTTTAGGTAAACTAAGTTGGAATTTGAAATTACTTGTGCTTGGATTTTGAGGATTTGTAACTAAGTTTATCCTAGGATTTGTGTTGTTTTGGAGATTTGTCAGGTCCATTTTGTTGTCATTTGTCATGTGCAATATTGAGATCATATTTTGATTTAACTAGAATGTTGATTTTTGAAATTTAATTCTTTTTATGTAAAATAGTAAAAAAAACAACACTTAGCCCATTTACATATTCAAAGGAAGAACGTTTTACATTTTTTTTAAATCACAATTTTCATCATTATTATAACATAATGTACTAAAAAATGTTTTTAAAACATTTGATATGAATTTCATGACTTGAAAAGAAATTGAAAATTTTAGTTATGAAGATATTTGCATGACGTTTTGAATACACATGCAAAATTTCATAGATAAACTATCATTAAATCTAGTCTTTTGTAATCCTTTTTTACAATTGTAGCATTGTGACAAGTATCAAAAATTCCATAGATATCAAAA
Source organism: Sphagnum tenellum (assembly GCA_963921925.1). Classification (NCBI taxonomy): domain Eukaryota; kingdom Viridiplantae; phylum Streptophyta; class Sphagnopsida; order Sphagnales; family Sphagnaceae; genus Sphagnum; species Sphagnum tenellum. The sequence goes on from OY998153.1 coordinate 13,207,924, forward strand.
ATATCAAACTGACATTTTTTTTGTGTACACCATAGCATGCATTCACCCACAAATACAATCTTTTGCATGTACTTGACCTTGCAATTTCATTGACCATTTTTTTTGACAACCCTAATTGATAGCCTTAAACCCTAATTGCTACTTGGACAAGCCCCTTGTCAAAAAACTTAAACCCTACCCGCCAATGTTTGAAATTTTTTTTGACCTGAAACAAAGGTTTTCCTATTTTTAAAAAAATCCAAAACCTTACTTAGAGGTTTTGATAAAAATTAATAGAAAAAAGTAATAATAATTTAATAGCTAACCTAAATTAACTTGTACATAGCCTTGGAGTTTCCTTAAATGATAGAAAACTTCCCACCATCGTTGCAACCCATGATTCTTTGAGTAGTCTTTTAAGAAAATTATATTAATTATACTAAAAACTACTAAAAGAAATTCTACTAAATCAACACTGGAGGCCCCTTATCCTCTACTACATTTCAGGCAATCAGTCATGCTTGGGCTTGTGTGTGATTTGTACATCATACGATAAAAAGGCTCCTTAGAATGTTAAATTCCATGATTTTTATAGCAATGCATTTGAAATTCCAAATGCATTTTGAACCAATTTACATTTCAAGCCCAATTATTTGTTATATGGATGATCATTTTTTGCGTGAATTTATTTCATTTGTGGCTGGCGTCTGACAGGCTTATTTATTTTGCATGTTTTTATTCACAAACATAATCTTGCATAGAGGCATAACAATATATTGCACCTTGTGAATGAAGATTTTAATGTATCTATAAGAGGCCATGACCATCACAACACACAAAACATGGATCAATAAATTGATATTAACCCTTTTCTAAAATAGTAGAGACCAAAAGAGACTTTGTTGAATTCATGCAACTATCCAACCTTTGATAAATCTAATTATAATTTTAATTGAAATATTACATCCATGATCAACACTTGAATTCAACCAGAGCTCACATACTTCCAATTTGGGATTCATCCCTTCTCAAGTGCTTTCCAATATATCCATTTGTGTGTTATGGGTAGCAAACCAAGGTCTCAATAGTATCAGGGCATGTTGTCTCCACTGCTTCTTTTTCTGGTGAATTAATCAAAATATGAAATGTAATTTAAAAAGTAGTTTTTGGTGTTTTCAATTGCCAGACTTTGGAAAAGAACAACAAAACATTTGCCAGATTTCTGTATTCTGTTCCACAATAGTATAGAAGGGTGACTAGATTTTTCACTTTCATGAATGACTTGCTTATAACCAAAATTGCCAAATCTTCTTATGGGTGATCACCAATTCATCTACACTACATTACTGAAAATAAAAACACTGGTTTTATGGTGTATCCCATATTATGCTAGTTATGGTGCACTCACCAAATCCCCTTATGGATCTGATGTTAGGGATGAGAATTGACAAGGGGTAGTTGTGTTGGCTTCATGTACAAATAAATGTAAACTCAAGCGAATTTTTATATTCTTGAAAAATTGATTTTGCAAAAGTGGCGAAATTTTGCTGAAAAACCAAGTTTTTCATGAAAACATCCTGCAGAAAATTTGCCACCAAAACCAAGAAATTTTCTTTAATTCATGTAAATTGCTACAAATTATATATATAGATATGGATACAAACACAACCTCAATAATAACTGCCTCAAAAAAGACAGCCACAAAATTAAACAATGTTAAAACAATGTGCAATTTAAGATATATTATCCCACAATTTCTTGTATTTCACCAAATAAAGTCCGACAAGTTTCTGTGGGAACACCAAGCCCTGAGCATCTGCAATAGGTTCAGAATTTTGTCTTGCTCTTAAATGGGTTCTTGTTCAAGGGGCCAGTGTTTTGGCTTTGGAAGCAGAGACTGCACTGTACTACACTAGTGGGTAGGACATGTCAGTAATGTCTCTTTTGAGTCAATCAAGTGTTGTGGAGTTGGAATGACCTGACCATCTATTTTGAGTTTTCTTCCTTGTGTACACCTTAGTATTTGTCTCTAGTAGTAGAATTATAACTATTTAGTTATAATTGACGACTCAACAGACTTCATGAGAATTGATCAATTTTGGAACCTCCTTACAATATGAACCATCTCTTCAAGTAAAATTTTAAAGTCTTATGTCTTTGGTTTCCACTTTGAAGTTCACATCATCTTTGAAAAGTTGCTTTTGTGAGTATGTTTTTTTTGGGGCTCAAGATGGATAAGTGCATTGACAACTGCATGTCGTTTAGTGGTTCATTTATGAAGAATGCTACTCCTAAACCATGATCCACAGGTATGCAAGCTCCTAACTACCAATCTACCTACTTACCTACCCACCTAAGTAGATAAAAAAAGTAGGGCCTATTTATTTAGCTAAGCAAACCTTTCCTAAACCAAGCAAAAATTTGCAGTGAATAGGATGGTGGTGATCTTCGATAGTTAGCTTGAAGGTGCTTCAAATGTTTTCAAGATAGCAGATTACATCAGACTTGAGTCGAGGAAACCACTTGATACAATTTTAATCTATCATCATAGAGTCTACCTTTGCCATAAAAAGTACCAGAAATATGTTGAAAATTGATCGGTGATTTGATTGATCAGCAGTATTTGGCTCAAACTTTTGGACCATAGAAGTATGTTACAGATTGTTTCTACCCAAATGGCATCTGTTGCACATCCATTACACTGCTTGGAACATTCCAAGGGACTAGAGAACAAGTTCTGTGAAATACTTCAGTCTGTTCAAGGACATGCAGAGTTTTCTAACTTGTCATTGTTTCACCCTCTGATTCTAATCATGATGGGAGGAGTGCAAAAAAAAAGAAAGTGCTACATCACACTTGCAGTTGCCACATCTGTACAGGATTACATTAATCTTGGAGGTTGTGAGGAGAGAGGAATTCCAAGTTGGGTTTCGTGCAAACCAGTACTGGTGAACAGGTTAGTCAGATTTTCCATAGCTTTCAATCAGCTGTAGCAGAAGGGAAGAGGTACGCATTCAAGAGAAGTACTGGTGATCAGCTACTATGTCTTTAAATGACTTCTTTTTTTTAGGGAACCATAGTGTACATGATTTAGGGGTTTATGAACTATTGAGTTTTGATGGGATCTTTTTGTAAAAATCAGTTTATCAGAGCAAAAATCAGTTTTCAATGTTTACATATGATCAGTGGAGAGTACTGATCACATGTAAAAATTGGAATAGTTATATATATAACATATTAGATTCTTGAGCTATATAAATCATCAATGAATTTTAGAAAATGGTGTAAGCTCAGAAGAAATTACCCACCAGGTGAGAGTTCCCACATACATTTTCTTCTTCCACTTTGATTGGATGGAACTTGTCAGCGAGATTTGCTGCAGTAGCAGGGCACCCAGGACCACGTCCAGGATAGGGGATGGGATTAAGTGGCGGATGAAGCAGCAGCTTAAACCACATGCTGAAGCCGCATTCTATATCAAGAAGCAGCAGCACTCGCAATACATAACCATGCACATATTCTAAAAAGAGCACATCTAGATCCAAATGTAAATCAAATATTTTTTTTAAATTTAGATATGCATCTCAATGTGCTCTTCATAGAGTATGTTGCCTGGCTATGTGTGAAGAGTGCAGGCTGCAAGTGTCATATAGCATGTGATTCCAACAGCCCTCACACATTCACACATCTCTTAATCCCATCCCCTGCCCTGGAAGGGTCAACTATTCCCATCTCCTGAATTGGATGCACCACTTAATCCGATCCCCGGACGCCCCGCTTAATCCTACTCCTTGTCCAGGACGTGGTCTTGGTCGCCCTGCAGTTAAACTGCAGAGGGGATCTTATGTTAGTATCTGTCTAAAATTCTAATGGGTTGTAACGCTTGCTTGCTTGGATCCAGAGAGCACAGAAATCATGTAGGATCAACATACTAACCTCAACCAAGACAAAATTGTAGCTCTTGAAAAAAAGCAACAGGATCATGTATATATATAAATTACAAAGTGAAAACAACAAGCAACAGAGTTGAAAAAAATACCACGCCACAGAATGCGAAGACATCAAAGTAAAAGCTGAACATCACGGAATTAGCCGATGAACCACGAACTTTCAAAGCCCCGAAGAGATCTTGAAAGCGATCCAGCAGATTCCTGTCATAGTTCATTAGTTTTCAAGTCCCAACAAACTGCCTATGATGTATCAGATATCAATCTTGAGACTACTGCCGGTTTCCACAAGCTGCAGGAGGAAGTCAAGATTTGTAAGGGCATTTCAACAGCCAGCACCTACCTGACTCCAGTACCCTTGCATCCAAACCAAAAACCCCCTCCGAAGTTACTTACAAAGATCGGTAGAACGACACACTAGTGCACACAACAAACCCCCTCCAAAGTTACTTACAAAGATCACTAGGAACAACACACTAATGCACAGTTCATATAGATTGTTGAAGCACCTACCATTGAACACTACTACTACTACTCCACACTTCAAGAGGCACGCATATTCACAATGTAACCATACGTATATAGAGTCGCAAATGGGTTCGAGGATGAAGCATAGATTTTGGTGAAACCCTTCCAGTTGAAGAGAGATGAATAGGTTCCAGCCCCACGATGCCAAGAGAGGACAAACAGGGCGTCGATGTCCATCCTTTCCTTCCTTCGCATGCATCATGAATAGGGCCATTGAGGGAGTACTTCGTTAATGGCCGGTGGAGCGCACCGGTGGCGTGAGCTTCTTGTCATACGGATGCGAGGATAGAAACATGATGTAAAGAGCGAATGCAACATGAAGATTGCACCGTTTAAGGGAGTACTTATGGTTGCAACATGAAGATTGCACCGTTTAAGGGAGTACTTATGGTTGCACCATGAAGATTGCACCGTTTAAGGGAGTACTTATGGTTGGTGGAGCGAGGCGCCAGCTGCATGAAGATAGGGCCGTTGGAGGAGTACTTTGGTTGGAGCGCGGTGAGAGCGCCTACTTGTTTGTATTGTCATATTCATGCGAGGAAAAGAAAGGATGGGCATCGACGCCCATGATGTGAAAAGCGAATGCGATACGAAGATTGCACCGTTTAAGGGAGTACTTTGGTTGGTGGAGCGAGGCGCGAGCTGCATGAAGATAGTGCCGTTTGAGGAGTACTTTGGTTGATGGTTGGAGCGCCGGCGCCAGGTGCGCTTGTCATGCACGCCAAGAGAGGACGAACATCGACGTCTACGGAAATAAACACAAACCGTCTTGCTTAAAAGTGTTGGTGTACCGTTGTTGCGATTTTCAAAAGAAATGAAATTCATATTAGGCTAGGTGCATACTACAGATTCATTTGCCGTTTTTTTCCTTTTTTCTTTTTGGATTTCATACATCTTATTTATCTTTTAGAAAATAATTTAAAGGTAGGTTTGAGAGTCGATTTATCTTATGCAAATCGTTTCTTCTGCAAATATATCTCCTCCAGTCCCTATATCTCTGTGTCTAATATAGGTACCTTGCAAGTGAACTCGTTAGCAGTTGTGTATTTGGGACCTTTTTATTTAATATTTTTAATTTTCAGATTCTTATTTATATATTTTTTGCATTGGTAGTATTTTAGAATTCAGAAGCTGCTGTAATTGGGACATTGAATCTTTATTGGGTTTGCATTTCTGCAATCATCTTTAGGTGGATTGGCAAGTGTTCATTTATGCAACTTAAAGTTTCAACATCCACCTACATATAGCTTTCTTTCTATGTGTTTTGCACTAGAACTCATGAGAAGTTGCTGCAGTTGGGACATTTAGTTCCAAAATAAACAAATAAAGCATAAGAACATCTCCACCCCACACCTCCAAACACCCCTTTTCATTTAATCCTGCTGCGCTCCTGTATTGATGTCCATTTGCAGTGGTCATTTTAACCCCTTTAAAATCTTTTCTCTACTCTGGATTTGGACAAGGACTATAACTCGTCCAGATGAAAAGACATAAATGGTCTTTGAGTGTTTAAAGGGAATGATGTTTCTGGGTGAGGACAGTGATCATTAAACAGTATTCTATTTTAAAATAAACTTGTTGTTTACAGGTTTGGGGTGGAGATGCGCTAACAGCTAAGTTTAATAGCCTCTCTAACTTACATTCCATATTCCAAGAGATCTCTAGAGTCGCTCTCTCTCCAATCAAGGCTCAATGCCCTCCACCACATTGGTAGTTGGTATTATAGTTTCTTGACAGCTTTGACACCTATTTGTCAAATAATTAATTATTTTGAATATTTCAATATTTTTGAAAATAATATACTTAGTGTTGAAATTCCCAAGGTAGTAGGTATTTATAATATGCCTTATTTCTTAAAATAAGACATCCATGTATATTAATATTTTTCAATCCCTTGGTTCAAGGTTTGGTGAAAAAATCATTGATCATTGTCATCATCATCATGCTGATTGTGCATGGTATAAATTCATTTCAACTAATGAGGTCTTAATTAAGTCTTTTTGTGTATTATTGATCCATAGGTTTTTGTCTAACAATGATGACGATCATTTAGTGCAATGCGGCTTATTAAAGTAAAACAAATTGATGTAATAATGGAAGATAGTTAACGGTTTATTAAAGTAAAACGCATTGATGTAATAATGGAAGATAGTTAACGGCTTATTAAAGTAAAACAAATTGATGTAATAATGGAAGGTAGTTAACATTAGGTCGAGGTTCCACCATTTATGAATGATTAAAATAATGCCAATTGAACAAACACTAAACACACTATCCACATTGCAAGTCCATGTATAACAAAGATTATAGTGTTTCAAATTTCAACATCTACAAGGCCAAACTTCTTTAAATGTTAGGGCATGTAATTGTTAGGGCATGGGAGATTAAAATCTGAAGCCTTCTGTAAGAATCCTTTTTGTCCTAAGAACACAATTTAGCACCTAGTTTTTTTTTATTGTGTTTATGATTTAATGCACATGTTAGGCATACTTGTGAGCATTATAAAGCACAACCGCACAACAAAAATGAGAGGCTTGAACCTCTTTGCACTTCTTCTCTGGACGAGTACTGTATGCACCATCAACTATGGCTTTGTCACTGAATTTTCACTTGCTTGGTTTGTTAGTCCCTATGGCAGGCTGAAGTTTATGGTGTCCTGTGTACTCATAGTCCTGAGTGCAAAGTTGGTATAAGAATATACCATGGTACCTTTTAGGTTTGGCATCCAGATGTCAAATAATTATTTTTTATTTTCAAAAGTCCACTTCAATAATAATAATAATAATAATAATAATTTATGAAAATTTGGCAATAATTTACAGGCAGCTTCTTTGGCACCTTTAACATAATGTGAGCTTTTACCTCCTTTTAGGACGTCCTTCTTTTTCTTGATTTGATATTTGACTAGAGGGGGGTTTGGGAACTTGATGTTCCCCTTGTGGTTCACCTTCTTAGGTGATTCTTTGGGCTTCTTGGGACGTGGGTCCTTCCATTTTGTTCTTTGTATTCTCCTTTTTTTTTTGGGGTGCTTTGGTTTATTTATGATTCACAAGGTTTCATCATTTACAACAATTTTTATTGCCTTTCTCTTTTTTGCAAAAATAAGGTGACATAATGTTCCACCAAATTGTAGGATAGAGAAATGTTGTCAATTATTAATTACTTGTTTTGCAACAGTGCACTAGCCTGAAGCAAGGAGCTCCTAAACTTTCATCAATTTTTTAATTTTTCTTTCCCTAAACCCTTTCTTTAAATTTTGACATTACAAAGAAATAATTTCTTAAAAAAATTGACTATTCCAAAAATAATTTAACTGTCAAAAAACTTGAAAAGGTACTAAAACATTTACAAATTCTATGATTATGTACATAACTTGATGGAGAAGAAATTTCTCCTTTCCCAATAAGTTATTAGAAATATTTCTGTAACTATGAATGTGAGGGCATGACCAGATCCCCCACAATATGTAGCCTTTGGATAATATATGCAACAAAATATGAAGGTGGTACTGAAGACCATCATGTCACACTTGCCAGTTTCCATTGGGGAGAAGGGTTGGTAATGTCACACATAAATTATAAGAATCATGTATATAGTTCCTTAATATTTTCTTTTTGCAAGATACAAAGAATATCCTATTTCAAATTCTTTCATTTATGAAAAGAAAATTGTCAAAAACTTGTGTTTTTATTGGGAGGAACTGTTGTCATGTTTTGGCTATCTTTTTATTTTTGGGATAGTTTTTTGCCACTTTCGTACTAGCATTTTTTTTGGGGTGAAAAATGGCCTAAAGGCGACACAAAAAATGGGCCTTACAACATGCCTACTTTAAAACATGGGCTCTAAATCTTGAAATTTTAAGCAATGGCCACCAAGTGGCAAGATCACCACAACCATGCTACCTTCAAACCCTAATTTTCCTTTTCTCTTCCACAACCACCAACCTTTCGCCACACTAGCTACATGTTTTCTATTTCCATTATGAGCACCGATGATGCACTCATAGGAAGAAATCACCAGCACCACTTTTAGCCCTAAATATTTTTAGGGTAATAGATTGGATTTAGGCTAGGATTAATACCAATTAGTGATTTTGTAAAATTCAAGGGCGATATATTCAAGATTTTGTAGAATTCAAAAATACCATAGGAATTCCCATTACAACAATTCTTCTTTTTATTATCCATTTTGATTTTTCAGCAATTCCAGAATCTGAATTCTAATTTTTGAGAGCTTGTGGTTTAGAGCGGGAGAGATGGTGTATGAACATTAGAGTTATGAAAGTTCAACGGAATTTGTAGTGCATCAGCAATAGTGGAACTCAAAATGGCCAGCCATTAGAGTCTACAAAAGTTCAAAATCCAAATTCCAGAATCAAAACTTGGAGGTATTTATTTCATTGCACATTACATATTACTCATTAAATTTTGCAGCTTGCAAACATTTAGACTTTGGGTTTGAAGGGTGAATTACTCCTCCGATGTTCAGATTTCAAGTTTTTTTTCCAAATCAATCTTTGAAATAAAGCAACCCTTGTGAATCATGATTTAGGGTTTGAAAATCAAGGGGATTTTTTTTTCTTGAAATGATCACATTTTGAATTTCCAAATTGAACTTGGGGTTTTGCATTTTAAGAAATTGATCTTAGGGTTTGGGAGCCAGTACTGGTGGTTTTCTATTTTTTTGTCCATATTCCATAATCCAAAATTGCAAAGGTGGTGATTTAGGGTTCAAGTGTAGAGTCGAGATGATAAAATAGGCAAAGCAATATGACAGCATAGGCAACTCAATGTGACAATATGTAGGTAAATCAATATGGCAGCATATAGTTATGACAACATAGTGTAGTCGAGTTGTGGCAAGTCAATTTGCCAAACAATCACGTAGTTAAAATTGTTTTGCAAGGAATATAAAATACAATTTGACTGACTTGAAGGGGGTTCTAATGGTGATTATCTATATGTTTCTATTGATCTATTAGGGAGATGTATTAAGCATAGGAGTTATGAGAGGAAGGAAAGGGGGAAAACATTGTAAAGCTTCATGGTTTTAGGAAATGGAAAAGATGTCATTTCTTCAATTTTGTTGTGTTTAGCATTGTATGTGGATATAATTGAATTAATCTCCAAAGTTAGAATGAATTGAATATTGTCTTGATTTGTTTATTTACATGCAACTCATTCTAATGGAATAGGACAAGGACCGATAGTGATATATTTATAATTAATTCATATATGCAATATTATATTTAACACCTGCAAATTATATCACTAACAATATCATGCATGTTAATTATGATGGACACTCCCATGGGATTTGAAAGTAAATAGTAGAATTGACAAGGGGGTAATGATGTTAAATTCATTTGAAAATATAGGGTTGTAAATAATTAAGGGAATCCATCTTGCTTTAGATTTCATTTAATTATTTTTTAAATAAATTAATAAAATAATCAAATTTGGTAACATTTTCATAGCTACAAAATCTCATGTTTCAAACATATTTGACTCGATAACATAAAGTGAAATGTATTTGTTCACTTTGATGAAAGTAATTAATTTTATTGTGGTCCTTGATGTACTAAAATTATATTATACCTTAATTTGATAATAATTTTGAAAAGGTTTTGCTAGACCAAAAAACATTCACATGGAGTCTTGGAATTTAATAACCTTCTAATTTTTTCTTTTATTCTGGACATACAAAGAAATGAATAAGATAAAGTTTACAATATTCATGTATATGGAATTTTTTGTCAAAACATTGGCAAATATTATGCAGATACTACATATTTATTTAAAATTGCATAAAAATTACCTAGTATTAGGCTCAATATGATGAAGTTAGCAAAATCCATTATATAATCTAACATATAATCTTTGATTTATCAAGATATTAGTCCAAGTGGTTTGCTATCAATAGATTCTAACCTTTTGCAACCCCAATTTCATGTTTATGGGTGGGGCTTAAGAAACAATAAATAAGAAATCTTGAAAGAAATATTGTTGGGCCAAATGTGGAATATGGGTGGAGCTAGTCTTAACTTCATGTATTAACCTCATGAGTCAACATTCCATTTTGCAAAATCCCCTCGCATAGTCCAAACCAATGTGATAGGGCTTCCTACTAGTATGGCAAGAATCTTCAAACATGAAGATAATCATGCACAAAGATGAAGAAGATATTTGAGAATGGATTTACAATATACTAGGACTAGTGGTAGTTAACAAAATGTCTTGCAATAGGTATGAGTAATAGAGGTAGACTTAATGTTTTGTGTGACAAAATGGCTGTCAAGGAAGTGATTGATTTGATTTGAAAGGAGATGTGCCCATTTTTTTTACTAGATTAGTCCAAAAGGGTTTAAGATTTGGTGTTTTCCATAGAACTTTTGAAGCTTTAGTTGGTGTACACATAATAATGCCAAGTTCCCATGGCATTACTTGATTGTTAACCAAGGCAATCATGTTTCTATGGTAGACACCAAAACCTCTCATTTTTTGGAGAATCAAATAAGGGGCACATCCTTACTTGACAACTTTGGGTGAAATTTTTAAATTGTTTCTATCATGCATGGGTCTTGATCTACATTTTATGATAGTTGCCATTAGTTTTAGCATATTATAGGTCCACAAGTATGAAAAAAATCTTTGCATCCACTCTAACATATCTTCTTCATGTTTGAGCATAATTTTTCACACCTATCTTGCTTATAGTAGGGTGTAAGCAAAACTAGAACTTTCAACTTGCATTTTTTTCATCTTTATCTTGCATATGTTGTTCAACAAATTTGTTCACAATTGAAAGCAAAAACAAAAATTAGAATTAAGATGTGTGTTAATATTTCTTTTCATCTTTGCATATGAGTTTATTTCAAGCATGTAACACTAAAATAAAAACATGCAATTTCCACCTTTTTACTTGTGATTACAATGTTACTTGATTCAAATAACTAATTATATATGTTTTGATTAAGAAATGATTAGTTCCATTTTTTTTTGACTAATTAAAATATAAGATGTCAAATATCATTAAATCAAATATTTATTTTAATCATAATGTAGTTTAATTATACATGGACTATGCAACACTTACATGGAAATTGAAGTTCTAATATTGTGATTGAATTTCGTCACTCAAACAATGACATAGAAGCATTGTTTCACAATGCACAATAGAAAATACATGACACATGTATGTAGATTATAATTATATTAGCATGACAAAAATCTAATTATCAAAGGTGAAATAGATGTCAACATGCCAACATGTACAACATAGATATTTGATTTCTATTGATCAATGATCAAAATTACATGTAATTATGAAATGAAAAATATTTAAAACAATGTAGCTGTGAATTAAAAACTTTTTAACTTATTATGTGTGTGTGTGTGTGTGTGTGTTTTAGATGTGAAATTAATATTTATTGAAAAATTACATAATTACACTATTAAATTGAATATTTTACATTAATATTTTTGAAATAAATATTTCAAAGTAATTCAATGTCTTGACATGTGAAATAAGACTAGTAAAAAAATCAAATGTAATTGTGAAATTAAAGATATTTGAATTATTCAAATAATCTTACACATGAAATGTATTTTATTAAAATAATTTATTCTAGTATAATATGTTATATTAAGATTTATGGAATTAAATAAATAATATTATTAATGTAAAATTTTGAAATTTGAAAGTTAAAACATTAATAAACTAAAAGGAATAAAATCATTAAAAAGAATTAAATGTAATAAAAAAATAATTTCATTTAACCCGACATCTAAATTTAAAACATCATATTTTATTCATTTAATAGTTTACAATGTGTAATTGATAAAATAAAGAAATTTGATATAATTATCAAAATGGAAATGGAAAATTAGATCATGAAACTAAATTTAATCATCAAGAATGGCACATGGAAGTTAAAAGACTTGTCACTTGGAAAAAATATTGTGTCAAACAAATGGGTGTTCAAGAAAAAGTTATCAATAGATGGGACTATAGAAAACTACAAGCACAATTAGTTGCAAGGGGTTTTGAACAAGCACAAGGCATTGATTTATAGGAAACATTCGCTCCAATTGTCAAATGGGTAACCATTAGGATTGTGATAGCAATGGCATTTAAGACAAGATGGGCCATCAAACAATTATAAGTTCGATCAAATTTTCTTAATGGAGATCTAATCAAGGACATTTACACGAGGCAACCGAAAGGTTTTGAGGTGAAAGGGGCGGAAAAACAGGTTTGCTTATTGAGAAAAACACTATAAAAATTTAAACAAGTTGGACACATGGTATTCAAAAATAGATTCAATTTTTAGGGAACATGGTTTCATTTGTAATTATTTAATTTATAACTTGTATTATAACATCACCAATGGACACTATGTGATCCTCATGTTATAGGTAGATGACATAATCTTGACTAATGATAATCATGAGAACACTATGAAATTGGAAATGGAACTAGAAAAAGGTTTTGAAATAATAAGATTAAAGATAACATGTTTGCACATAGGTATAAAGTTCCTATATTTTGAAGAATAATGCTCACCCGATAAAAATATGTAGAGACCATTATAGGTCATTTTGGCATGGCAAAATGTCACCCAATGACAACCTTGATGGAAGAAGGGATCAGACTACTATCAAACATGGAAACAAAAGAGACGGATCATGTGGAGTCAAACACCTTATAGGTAGTCCAATATACTACACTCTAAAACAACCAAATTTAGCATTTTCTATTAGCTGCATGAGCATGTTTATGTCAAAACCACAAGATCCGCACATTCAAATAGTAAAAAAGATTTTGTGATATATCTAGGGGACAAAAGATTACATGGAATATTTTTTCAAAAACATGCAATACACAAGTGCATTTTTTTGCAAATGTAAATTGGACCCATGACTTGGATGAATGGAAATCCACCACTAAATTGTTATTCAAATTCCATGGATGTCCAATATTTTGGAATGGCAAGTTACAACTGACAGTATGACGCACCCCCAAGTTCCTTGTTAGACTCAAAAGAGTCCAACTATGTTAAAAAGCGGAATTAATTAGAACTTGATGCCGCTCCCAGCTTCCAACACTAAAAGTGGGTGAGAAAAGGCGTGCTGAAAGCTCCAAGATTATATTAGGAAGAGGGAAAAGCTACTTAGTTATTTGGTCATGGATCCAAAACCAACCAACAAGTTGGTTAGAACTCATTCTGCACCCTTTTGGTGTTGGGACAAGCCACGGGCAACCTTGGACTCGCTTGATTCACCACGGCCCGGACTTGGGGGAAGCCACCACCTTCCCCCATATAGTATTCTCTACGTTGTTCCGCCACACCCACATCCAAATGGCTTTTATTCCCGAGACTCCCAAGGGGGAGTCCCGAAACTATCTTGATTTGGACTCCCGGGACTTTGGGATCTCATAACTCCCGGTTCAAACCTTGGATTAGGATGAGGTCTGAAGCAATCTTGTAGCTCTCCTCAAGACTTTTCTAAATGTGTGTCACACTCTATCTACACACACCGGGGTCGGGTCGATTCCTGATTTTTTGTGGTCGGGAGTCAAACTGGCAATTTGACTCCCGGCCCTTCTTTCGACCAGATTTTGTGCTGCAAATGTCTGAATGGCTCATGTGAAGCCATTTTCGACATCTACATTTTGAGGCCTTTCCAATGGCATAAAAAACACCTCAAGGCAAGGTGTTTTGACCTTTGTAATTGAGCTTTGAAGTTCCGGGAGTCTTGGAGGACTCCAAGTTCCCACTTTTGGGAGTGTGAGTCTCATCCTCACATTTGCTTCAAAGTGGGGTTGCGACACAATAACATTCACAACAATGGAAACTGAATATCAAATACTTATGGATGCTACAAAAGAGGTCACTTGGTTGTGGGCACTACTTCAAGAATCCAAAGTTGTACTCAAGGACCCATTGTGATTCCATGCAATGATCAAAGTGTAATAAAACTAGTGAAAAATCTAATTTTTAATGCAAGAACAAAACACATTGAATTAAAACACCATTTTATTTAAAAGAAGGCTAAACATGGAGTGATTGAAGTACAAATATGAGTTACAATTTTTGTTTATTTTTCAATTGTTTTGTCCAAGAAAATATGTTTTTGAAAGTTTACATGGGGCATGATCCATATGGACTTTGTGGGTTTTCTTTTTAGAACTTCCAAATTAAAAAAATGACATAAGTTTTGAAAATATGGTTAAATTTTAACCATTCAAAAGTTCCTAATTATTAAGCAATTAAGGTTTTCAAAAAAAAGATTCTTCATATGAATTTATAATTTTGTATTACATTATATATTGAATCCCAATATCAAATTTGGAATGTGACTCAATATAAAAGTTTTCATTTTGTGATGTTTTAGTCAAACAACTAATCCATATTTTTTGACTTCAAAAATCTATTACTACTAACAAATGAATTTTTAATCAATAAATAACCACATAGTTCTCTTCATAATGAAATGATTGATTTAAGTCCAAGTCCCAATTAATAGATCTAAAGATGTATTAATCACCATATGCATTTGAATAAAGGGTACCTAAGGGGAAAAAACATCATTCTGTCACACAAGTGAGCCACCATGGCTTGCATCTACCTTGTTCTTGCCTCTATTTGCAAAATTTGCAGCTTGCGTTTTGAAGCTAAAATGTACCACACCTTGGAACATGTTACAAATTATCTTTTCACCAAAGATGTGGGGTATGCCAAATCTTGGAATATGTTTTAAATAATATGTCCATCACATTCATGTTTCATGCAAAAATAGGTTACAAGTTTGATCCATGCTTTTATATACCTTCAAACATAATCATTATCGTGAAATATATCTCATATGTTGTCCTTTTACAAATATACCTTTGGAGGATGCAGTGGTAGAACAAGAACAAGTAGAGCAAGTGCAGATAATGTTGTTGCCTTTATCTACCGGTCTACAACTTGGGCTTCAATGTTGAAATGTACTACATCTTCTATGCCTTGGAACATGCTAAAAATTAAGTCATATCCAAATCCTTGACTTTACTTACATAATTTGTCCATCACACTCATGTAACACACCCAAATATATGAGCACCAAATTGGGACACCTCCATAACAAAATGTGCAAGACAACTATTTTGAATTTAATCCATTACAAATTTGTTTACATTTTATGTTGTTTACATTTTATTCCACTCTTTGACTTCTATGAAAGGTACAATGACTAGTTTCAATTCTAAAATTAAATATAAACCATTTAAAATGAAGATAAAATTTTACCAAACCCACACATTTGTGCCAACATTATTTGCAAATCTTGTAAAAAGTGGAGTGCCATCCAAAGCGTGTAATAAGCTTGTGTCAATTCCCCTATTGTAGCAATTGAATTCATCTTTCATTAATTGAAGATGGACCTTTGTCTTCCAAAAAACACTTGAAGGTTGTTGATTTGGTGTGTCACTTCATGCTATGGCTCCATGTTGATGAAGTTCTGAACACATAGCCAAACATCAAAAGACACAAAAGATACATACAACTTGTAGTTTATTTGTATGGTGAACATAACAAGAGTTCCTATGTGTGTTCTTTTATACCTTTTGCACTCTTACCACAAGGGGTGCAATTTTCCACATGAAAACCTTAAACCATTGTGCTTTAAGTGGGCCCCTATGCAATAGATGCCCAAGTGGGCCAACGCCCAAGAAAAATAGTAAAAATAAATATTTACAACCACTTAAAGCACTAACATTTTTTTTCCTTTCTATTTTCAAGTTGTTCCCCAACCTGAATCTATCATGTTTGACTTTTTTTAACTGACTTAAGACTTACCTTTGTTTCACTATATCTTCCAAAATTAGAGAGGCCCAATATAGTTTGTAGTGGACCTTTCGAATTTTGGAAGATCCAATTTTATGATTAATGATCACTTTGAAAAACAAAGGGAAAAAAAAAATTACACTAGGGAAGGTCTTGCTATGGGGGCCTTTTAAATTTTCGACCTCCTTTAACATACTAGGGATCTCAAACCTGGAAAAGCCCCATAACAAAAC
This sequence comes from Sphagnum tenellum, assembly GCA_963921925.1. Lineage (NCBI taxonomy): Eukaryota > Viridiplantae > Streptophyta > Sphagnopsida > Sphagnales > Sphagnaceae > Sphagnum > Sphagnum tenellum. Next base: position 13,224,441 of record OY998153.1, read on the forward strand.
CTTCTCCTATATAGAAAAAACAAATTATTAGGGGGGGGGGAAAAATACTTACATCCGGTGTGAAGAAAATTATCTTTTCAGTTACAACTTTTGTGCATAATGTTGTGTGACACGACTTTCTGTCCTCTACTCCCGGTTCTATGGGGTGACTATAGTTGAAAGTACATATGATGTTGGTGAAAAAAAAATGCAAGTGTATCTCTAGATGTCAAATTGCGTTTGTAATTGAAACCAAGTAACTTGCCTCCTATGCATCATTTACGATTTAGAATTGATAGATATATTTTCCAAGCTCCAATACTCCAAACCTTAAGGTCATTCATTTAAACCAATTTTTAAGGGTTCAACACCACGTTCAACTTGGCTATAAACCACTAGTCATTTGAAATATTATTCCTAACACATGTTATTCAAATCTAGCTTGCTTTAGCTCATAAAAAGTTAACTACAAAATGCATTTTCCTACCAAATCCTAAGCTTTGTAGTTAAACCAATAATAAGTAATGTTACTAAACCCGAGAGGATTTTACAGAAGTGGGAAGTTCAACTTGGCTACAAACTTTTAATCATTTGAAATATTATTCCTAACACATGTTATTCATATCCAATTTTTCTTAGATCATTATAAAGTTGACTACAAGGCGCACCTTACTACCAAATCCTAAGCTCTACATCCAAATCAGTAGGAAGTTGTGTTATTAAACCCGAGAGGGTTTGTAAAATTTCTTTAAGCTTTTAAGCTCCCAACCGTATCCCTATTCACTTCCTTTCTTTCAAAACTACTACAAACATCCAATCTACTTTCCTTCTTTCTACCATCTACCAAGACTAAACATTTTTCTCCTACCAAAGAAGGTTGTGGGAACAAGTCTTGTCAAGATTCGAGTTGAAAATTATGTCCAGAAAGAGAGAACTCCAAATGATATGAATTAATCCGTTTAAAGAAAAGGAAAGAGGTGAAGGAAGATCCCAATTCAGTGGCCAATGGAAGGAAAAGGAGAAGGTTCCAATGTTCAGTGGCCAATGGAAGGAGAAGGAAAAGGTTCCAATGCTTAGTGGCCAATGGAAGGAAAAGGAAAAGGTTCCAATGCTTTGTGGCCAATAGAATGAGAAGGAAAAGGTTCTAATGTTTTGTGGCAAATGGAAAGAGTAGAAGAAGATTCCAATGCTTGGTGGCCAATGGAAGGAGTACGAGAAGCTCCTTTTCACCTCTTCTCATTTTTCCCCCAACAAATTTTATTTAACTTTCATTTTTTCTTTTGATTTTAAACTTTTACTTGACCATGGTTTTAGGCCGCTATTTACGCATTTCTTCCCTTGTCCTTGACCTATAAATTATAACCGTGCATCTCAATGTCACAAGTCTTTCACACATTCATTACCGATTTGATTTTGATTGAAGATCTTTTCTCTTTTCCTTGAAATTATGGTGTTACATATGGCCACGTCTTATGGGCCTCAAGTTGCACAAGTGAATGAAAACCGGCTCTAGACTCATCTTTAAATTTAACGCTGACGCAACATCCTCATGACGAAAATTTTGAACCACGAAAAGTGCGTGCCCGTCTTGAAGTTGATCCCCTTTGAACTTGGTATTATCGCATTTCTCCGAACTTTCGCACCCTAGTAAGATTGTTATAAATCGAACTCCGCTTCTAGTGATGAACCTGAAACCATCTATGAAGATTGTTACGAGATTCAAGACACTTCTTGGTCTTTAATTCCTAGTGTTGAACACTATCATTGGTTGTGTGGTCCAATTCGCCAACTACCTCCTAATAGCAAGGTGGACTACCTAGTTCGCACCATTTGACGCATCTTAGATTTCTTAGAATTATGAACTATCATTGTGGCATAGCTCAAGATTCCACATGTAATTGCAACTCTTCGTTGAGCTTACCCATAATCTAAATAAGTGTTTCATTCATTATGAAACTCATGTTGCCATTGCCACCCTGTCCCCTTGTTTATTTAATTGTTAAATTGTTTTGAATTAATCTTATGCTTATAAGGTTTGAATATTGTTTTATCTCTACTGGACCTTTCATTGACACCCCCTCACTTGCTTCATGAATCTCAAACATCCTTGTTATTCACTAAATTTTAGAACAAAACTAATGTTTTGTTGCACACCATGTATTTTGGTGTCTAATTCTACCCCCAACCATCTAGAGGTTTTTCACCCCTAATTACACCATTGAGGTTTTAAAACTATGGTTTATTATCTTTTGTTAAAGAAAATAACTAACCCAACACCTTATTCACCAATATCGTATTTCAAAAAATAGAACAACTCCCCTACACAACCATGTGCATTCATCACCCCCTATTCTAACATGAAGTTGTTAAAAACCTTAATAACCTTACCACACTTGAATATCCATAATGCAGCTCTTAAAAATTGAAACTACTAGACATGGCTATGTTGGTATGGCTCACATGTTGTGAGATTAATGCGGAACTTTTTGAAATAGTTATGAATTTGACATCTAAGGCCTCCTTTACATTAGGAATCATGGTTTTAAAAACTAGGGGCCAATTTTGAAAATTTTTTGCTTGTTATTTGGTCTAAAGTTATTAATAAATGTTGTCAATATATTAATAAATGCACGAATATTGGCCTTAAAGGTTGCAAATTGGCTTCCCAAATTTGATGGTATCGTTTTTTCAACCTTGGGGCCAATATTAGGCCATAATGTTGGCATTTATTAGTAACTTTGGGTAGATTGAAAAGATTTTTAAAATTTTAACCTTGACTTTTAGTAGAGCCTTTGGGGGTTTATTTCAAGTTTTGCACCAATAGGAATGTTTGATTTGAATCGAACATTGGCCTTGACTCCTCATGTAAAGTGGGTTTAATATATGTGTGATGAACCTTCATTCTAGTTTGGTGCAACTTAAAAATATATATTAGATATGGATTGGTGTTGAGAGGGAACGGTGAAAAAAATTTAGATCTTTGGCTCCTAGAATTTGTGTACACACACATATAAAAAGCTAGAAGAATTCAACAAATTTGTTTCCTTTGGGTTTCTAAGCATCTACTTGCTTTTATGGCTCAACCTACCTAAAATACCAAAAAAAAAGAAAAAAAGGAAAATAAGCTCTACTGAAACAAACAAACATTTGGACTTGAAATCAATGTTTGTGAAATTCCTACTTATGTGATGATATATTTGAACAAGATTCATGGAATTATGAAAAGGGATACACCAAAAGGGATTTGGAATTAATAAAACATTTTTTAAAAGTTGGGGGATACCTAAAGATGATTTAATTAAGGGACTATTTGGGCCTACTTAACAAGAGACTTATTAAGGGTACTTGATGAAGTCCTAGGTTGTTGAATTTAAATAGGAGAAAAAAGTGAACATTTCCCAACTCCAATATTAAGTGAAAAATATTCACAAAAAGTTTATGAAATCAATAATACAAATAGACCATTAATACAAATAGATCACAAGTTTTAATCTTGCATAAATTTCAAACTTGCAAAACAAAACATACTATTTTAAAATAATTCACAATACACACACAAGTGGAAAAGATGATTTCAAAAATATTCTTTCAAATCTCCAACATTAAAATCATAAAATTATAACAGTTAATGATAGAACTCGACTAGGATAGTTCAATCGAGCCCATCATCAATCACCTACCTATTATTGAACATTTATTTATATTTTCATTGTATGTGCTTCATTTCGAGTGATTTACAATGTTATGAAAACACTACCTCAATTTCTAAAAATCATATTTGAAGTGCAAAGGAAAAGGAATAATGAAAAACTAACAAGAAGAAAAATAAAATTTCCAAAACACGTTTTTTTCCTTTCTCTTTTCTTTGTACCCCTCCTACTTTCAAACCTCATAACTTTTTTATTTTTTATTTGTTTAAAATGATTTAAAGTGTTATAGGAGCGTCATTTAAAGTTTTACAAATTATTTATCAACTCTAATAGAGCATCACACAAGGAATTTTTTGGGTGTTCAAAAATCGGCTTTGTAATGTTTGGTGGTTTTCTTTTTGAGTTCTTGACCTGACCCCTTTTGCTTTTGGGGGCCATAATTTTATCATTTCTAATTCGTTTTTGACAATTATTAATGTGTCAAGAACATAAGTTCAATTTTGATTGGATATTGAAAACAATGAAACCTTCCCCTTGGATCTGACCTACCTTAAGCACTTAAGTGTTCGATCATCGGTTCGTCTACCGTACCCAAGTTTTGTATATATATTTTTTTTAAGTGGTAGAAAACAATGGAAATCTTTGAAAGTTAGAAGAATCCCCAGAAAAGTTCCTAAATTAACAAATAAGCTTTATTTATAAGTCTAAACTGAAATCAACCTAACCAGTTAATTTTTTTTTCAGTTTTAAAAATAACTTAAAACTTTTCATAACAAAATTTCAATAAAAGGTCTTAGTAATGAATTTTGGTATTAATTTTTGATAGTAGATTTTTGGTAGTGGTTTTCAGCAATAGATTTCCAATAATGGTTTTCGAGAACGATTTTCAATAGTGGTTTCTAATAGTTGTTTCCAATAGCCAAAATTGATATTTAAAAAATAATAATCTTAAAAATGTTTACACCTTTAACAAACCCTAAGAATTTATCTAGGTTAAATGGGATACCTAAAGATTATTTTTAAAATTATGTGAAACCAACCTTGAAAATTAAAAGGGACACCTAAATGTGATATGATACCCAAAAATCACTTGAAACGTTCCATTCAGCTTATTCAAGGAGTTACAAGGGAATCAAAACCTTACATAAGGAAATAATATAAGGTTTATATAGATGGCTACCGCCACCTAAGGCCTTAAGTAGCTTATTGGATACCTAAGGGCTATGTGTGCAATTACTTGTAATCTATCTAGGGAAAAGTCAGTTAAGGAGACACCTAGTGACCTACCTAGTGACCCATGGGATACCTTAAAGGTCACTTAAAGGGCTACATAAAGCCTACTCATGAGGTTGGCTAGGTTAGGCAATATCTAGGGGTTACTAGGGGCTACCTAGAGTTAACTCAAACAAAAAGAATTATATAAGGCCCATGCAAACAACTACATATTCTGATTCATAAATCTTTTGTACACCTTACTAGACTCCTTTAGTAATCGTTAGGGATTCCATTAGGTAGGCCGTTAGGCATTCCCTAAATTAAAAAGGTCATAGCTTGGAGTTTTAAAAATAAGTCCTATGTAACCTCCTTAATAACCTTAAACCCTAAACCCTTGACTAATGTAAACCTTTAAGCAATCTTTGAATATCCCCCTAAATAATTTTCAAATAGCCCATGTTATGTAACCCCATAAGAAACTCCCAAGGTATCCACTAACTTAAAAGGTCCATAGGTAATTTCCTAAATAGCCCCCAAGTATCCCCTAAATAATCCCCCAAAAGCTCCCCTAGGAACCCCATAAGTACACCCTTAGATATCCACTAAGTAGCCCCCAAAATAGCCCCTTAATAATATTTTATAAAACTCTTAAATAGTCCCTAAATAACCCTTTACAATAGCCCATTATGTAATTAAGAATCAGCCCCTAAGTATCCCTTGATTTCAGAAGTTCCTAGGTAGCCACTAAATAGCCAACCCCTAAAATATAGCTCCCTAGATAACCCCTAAATAGCCATGGGTATGTAAGTATGTAACCTCTATGTAGGTATGTAGGGAGCCCATGGCTAGGTAGGTAGGTAGGTAGCCCATAGGCACCTTGGTAGGTAGGCTTAACATATTTATCACCTTGCTACGAGGCAACCCTCTAATCGTGTTTTGACATAGTGATCACAATTTTGGAATAAATTAAACTAAACTAAACTAAATTATTTTTAAAAAATATTATAGATTTATTATATAGCTTCTATTTACACATAATGTTGGAATAATGTAGAGCATTTTATGTCTTGAAACATCTTCAATTGTAACATATGTTACTAGTGTCTAAAATATATTGACAATTTTTCTTTTGCATAACACATAATTTAGAAATAAAAGAGATTATCTCTCCAAATGTTCTTCCTAGACTGTTCTCTTTACTTCTTCTTTTCCCAATATTGAGCCCATTCAAGAATATGTAAAATAACCACACATGAATACATGTTAGCAGAGTTTGTTATTATTATTTTTAATCAATTTTCACTCTTGTAATGAAATATGTTCAAATTACAATTCTTCACTTGATTTCCAATCTAAACAATATTCCTAAGAATTGTATTTCCTTGCTTTATTTTAACCATTAGCCAAAATGTTTCGTATTAAGAGATCTTATTAAATTCATATTCCCCTATAATTTAGGCATTAAAAAAAATGGAAAAACTATGTACCAAATTTAAACATTATACCACAACTCTTACAAATGCTCTAGTCTAGGAATTTTATTTTATTTTATTTTATAATAATCTTTTACTTTCATCTAGACCATTAATTATAGTTAGTCATTAAAACATTCAAGTCATTTATAATGGATAATTAGAAAGTTTTATTAAAATTCATTAAGGTCGAAATTTATTTTTAAAATTATGATAAAGGTCCACAATAAGATTAATTTTATCTTGTATGTGAATGGTATTTATTGAAAATACTTATTCATTTATGAATTTAAAAAATAAGGGGGGTTCATGGGTGATTTCAAAGTTTTTGGGTAATGAGTGAGTTTGATTCGTCTATGACAAAGAATAACTAAAATTTTCAAAGGCCCGCCGTGCCCCAAAAAAATCTACTAAATGCATAATGAAATATTTTAAATGCCTTTGCACTATATGATTGATAAGAAGATAATTTCAAGAAAAACACATGGGTTGAAAGTGTGATATTGTTGGGAAGGTTGTGTGGAAGATTTTAGAATTGGACCAAAAATTAAAGAAAAAACTCCAGATTTCTAAACACGGTTCAAGTTGGTAGCCAAAAATACAGAAGGATGTTCCCAAAAAACTTTACATTCATATGTAGCTTGTAACCAAATTTGGCTAAATGTTGACATGGATGATTGCCATTTTGGCCAGAAAAAAAACATCACAAAATTGACCAAAAAAACATTGGAGAAAGTGAAGAGAGATAGGGGAGCGCTTGTTTGTTTGTTTGTTTTTTCGTTCGTTCGTTCGTTGGTTGGTAGTTGTTGCTGGCGGCCGAGTGACCGTTGGGGAGAGAGGGGGGAGAATGTGTTTGTGCAGTGTTGTTGTTGTCGTCGTTGCAACGGCACTATCGCCAATCTTGCATCAATCAACAACACAACACAAGCAAACCTTTCCTTTGTTGTAAGTAATAAGAGTACCACCATTTTGCTTAAATCATTCAGTTTTTGCTCCGCATCGCACTTTCTCTAGAGTTTTATCTCGTCTCTCTTTCGTTCGTGGCACAGGCTACAGGTGGTAGTAGTAGTTGTGATTGGGGAACAGTTCGTTTTCAGTTTATGGATGTATAGTAGAGAGATTCTAGTGCGGTTGTTTGTCCATCCTTCGTGTTCGCAGAATGCGTCCTTCCATGTGATCGCGTGAAGCAGTTTCGAGTTTCTGCAATGGGTATGAAGAATTCTGCTCCTGTTTGACTCACTTCTCTCTCTCTCTCCTCTGTTACCTGCCCTGCTCTTTAGGGCTTCTGTGCATCCTAAGCTGTGGTGGTTCCCTGGCGCGTGCATCAGAAATCGATCAAAGGGCAGCAGCAGATCCAGGTACTGTACTACCACTACGCTCCAAGGACGATGATGATCTCGAAATTCCAGCTTTACTCCTCATGGGGTTTCGTTTGAAATTTGTTTCACAGCTATGAGTTGATGAAATCCAGAAGGGCTCCGTTAGTTTCTTGAAACAGAATTCTACCATCGTGTATGCATTTCTTTGGGTTGTCCTCTCAAACTCTATCTATGCAATAGTAATTGAGGAAATGTCTATGATTGTTTTGTTTTCTGATAGCTATGATCTTATGCAAACAAGTTTTTCTGTTTTCTTTCCCTTCTTGTTGAGTCAGTTTCTTGTTTGTTGCCGATTTGGGTAATCCCGGAAACGGTGTCTGTGATGGGTGGTTTCATTCTTCTTCTGCCTCTCATGGTTTTGATGTTGTAGAGTTTGTCTGACCGTGCTATTTATTTGTCTTGTGGACTGAATTGGCAGTCACCTGGGTGCTTTCCAGATTTAAATTCACCGCATCTTCTACAGTGAGAAGATGTCAGGAGGAAGATATCATCGGTATCAACAATCACACAATGCTTTTGATTACTCAGATGAGTCCTCATCATGTGGAGACACGTGCCCTCTGCATTACACCAAGCCTGTAAGTGATGGAGAGGATGAAGCCACTTCTGAAGCAACAACAACAACCTTTACCCAGATTGAGAGCATGAAGGCATCTACTAACCCTATATCCGTCCACAGAGGCTCTGAAGACATGGAAGAGGAAGAGGAGTTTGGGGAACAGCAAGCTTCTTTAGAGAAGCAATTTGTCAACCACTCAGTGTGCCCAGACACCAGACCCACACATCATAGAAAACCATTTGATGTGCAGAAGGACAAGGATGAATTTACTTCCTTAGGGAGAAGCTCTGTACAACCCAAGTATATCAATGCACCCAGAGATGTTACACCAATCTCCAGCTACTCTGAATACCTGGATCAGGAAGCTGAATCTTGGGAGAGACCAACTTCTTCAGAGAGACAGTATCCCTCTAGGGATCGTGATCTGTTTTCATTTCCAGCCATTTCAGTCCAAGGTTCCTGGCGACAGAGGTCAAACCCTAACTCTGAAAGGTGTGAGCACTCTGTGAGCTCAAATTGCAATAGAAGCAAGAATACTGGAGCTCAAGGACATGAAGAAAATCAAGCAATGCAAGATTTGCAGGCCTATGCAATTCACAAACCACAAGAGACTATGTCCACCATCAAAAATTGCTTGAAAGTTGCAGAGGAAACCAAGGATGCTGCTGGTGAGACTATGGCATTGCTGCATGCTCAGGGAGACCAGATCCAACGGACTCATGAAACTGTTGTCAAAGTGGACCAGCACCTCACTGTGGTAAGAAAGCATCCTTTTGCAATTCTCATGTTGCTTCAAATTTGTCTTCTACTGGGCCATGAACCCACATAGGTAAATGGTTTGATGCACAGCAGCCTAGCATGCAAGAGGTTGTGTGACCTGTACCCTAGGGTAGGACCCCTCACCATTAGTAGTCAATCCTGCTATGTGGAGACCATTCTGCCAATCAGTTGTCTGTAGTGTAGGAGTATCAAATCAGAATTCATGCCTTGGGGCAAGATTGCTGGAAATGCATTTGATCTGAGACTCATAGTAGCTTCTTCATGGTTTGACTCATTCTGCATTTTTTACAGGCAGAAAAAATATTGGGAAGTCTTGGAGGCATCTTTTCTAGGAAATGGAAGCCCAAGTTTATGGGCACAATTACTGGACCACTTGACACTGGAGGTGCTATTTTGCTGCTCTTAACTGTTACACTCTCCAAGCTCCTCCCAACAGAGTTTGGTGTGCTTTGACAAGCAATTTGCAGTGATGAATGCATATGGTGAAGGCTTATAGCTCCTGAGGCTTGTTATGGGAATTGCAGGTGAGAACTTCCAGAGATATAGTTGTAATGAGGCAGACAGGACAGCCTTGGGGCTGTGCACTAGTCACAGTGTGGTGAAGTCAAGCAATTCCTTGAGCTCCACCGGGGGGTTTCAAGAACATCACCAATTGGGGGTAAGCTTGAAAAATGAACTAGGTTCAAGTGAATTCCACACTGTTGAAAGCTTCTTGTCCCTATGATCAAGCAGAAAAAAGCAAAACAGCACATATGTATTACTAACTACATCCAGCAAAATTCTCTCTTCCATGGGTCATGTGACACTTGAAACAGGATGCGGCTTTGAAGCAGGAGGATGCACTGATGGATCTAAGCAATGTAATTGGACAGCTGAAGGACATGTCACTACAAATGCACTCAGAAATCTCGAGGTCTGCATTCTTTCTTGTTTCAGCAGAGAGTTAGAATGCATCTCAATCTGTTTCTCTGTTCTTGACCCACATGCACTAAACCTTTCTCCCTCTTGCAGACAAAATGAGGGCATCACATATCTTGATGCAGATGTGCGGGAACTCAACTACAGAGTGAAGGGGGCAAATGACAGAGGCAGACAACTTCTCCGAAGATAATAAATCACATTCCATATGATTCATGAAATATGAACAAGAACATCCACACCAAACCAAACTTCACCATATGTTCTTTTCTAGTAATCTCATTTTTTATCTTGATAATAATGTCTTCTGAACTTGGGACGTGTGTTGATTATCACATTATTTGGTCTGGAGTCTGGAACTCCTCCAGAATTACGTATGAACTGTGCTACACAGGATACCTTGAAATCTAGCATAAAATTTATAAATCTAGTACTTTTAGCTTTGGCCATCGGGTGATTTCAATAGACTATGGTTGCATACCCACCACCCAATGACAACTAAATTATGGAACAGAATAGATGGACAATATTTACATCATCAAATTTGAACACGCAGGAGTTAATATCTGGTTTCAACTTGTTAAACTAGTCTGTAAAAACTACTACCCACATATATCTAGAAATTGATAGGTACCCTGTAGGGTTTAGGGTAGGAAATAAAAGATGGTCAACATAAGATGGTGAACCCTAAACACACAAATTTATAGCAACCCTCAGTGCCATTCTAGTTACCCTATTTCAGACTTTTAAAAAGCCTACCACCTTTCACTCCCATCACCTACAATGAGAAATGAAATAAACAGCAAATTGAATAATAACAGATTAACTATCACACATCTTACATGCACCACACATAGCAGTGACAAGTACAATGTAACTACCATGAAAGACAGGTAAATAGAAAAGTGACTAACTGAAGAAATAAAATAACTTTCATCATCAAAGAAGAGTTTAGAAATTGAGAAAACTGCTACAATGACCCTGCAAAATGTGTAACAAAGAACCTAATACTATTTCCATCATAATAACAACATTCATCAAAAAAGTACGATTTTTTTTTGACAATCCAAAAGGAAGATCCATCCTTCTCAATTATTTCAATTGCATCTTCCATTCAAAGTGATTTCCTCTGGGGGATAGTATATGAGCTAGGAGTCAACTCTAAAACAGAGCATACTAGAGAGCAGTCAACTTCTAAACAGAAGTCAATTGTAGGTACAAGACAAGCTAGCAATAATTTAATACCTCATAAACTACGTAGAACATCTGAACATTTTTTTCTTTCTGTACACAACGTCCTTCACTGCTAGCCATATTCTTCTTTATTCATTACTACAGTGTATGCTCCTAAAGCTATGACAAAATTAACAAATTTCTAATTTGGACCTCCTAGCCTTATCCATGCCTGGTAAAATAAGTCATACAGAGCTAAAAGATAGAGCAACATTAACACAGACCACCAACACACCTTAAAAGTCTACTGAAAACATCACAAGCTGAGCCCACCAGTTCAACAAAATTCATTTACCAAAATCAGCCCAAAAAGTTCATGATAATCAAGTGAAGAACAAGATTACAGAGGACAAAATCTGCAAATGCTCTCTCTGGGGGGAGATTCTGCACAGCAACAAAGGACCACAAGTCGTTCAGATACAAAGAAAGAGTGTATTGGATAACCAATCAAAGAAAAAACTCAGGATAGAAAAAACCTTGAACTCCTTGTTTTCTTTGTTGACTTGCATGCGCAAACAAACTGCTCCCATTCAAAACACCACGCAATATCAATCAGACAGCAGAACCAAACTGCTCTTGGAAAGAACTCTGCAACGTGAGAAAGATCAGCAAAAATATACTCCTACAGACCGAAAAGTGTAAGATGGCATTCGCGCAATATCTCACTTTGCAACCAGAACAGCATCTTGTTACCAGCAATAACTAGTCCTGCTGGGACTTTATGCCTTGACAAATAGCCCTAACCTGTAACCAAATCCCAAGTGTTGGATAAGAAAAGCACCTGCGAGAACTGCGGAGCCAATGCATGAGAGAATGCCAGATAAAAATGCATTAAAAGGAAATGAGCCCACCAAGGACATGTAAATCACCTGTTCCAACAAAGAAAGGCTGTTGATGATAGTCAAGAGTACAAGAACAGTGCAATCCACAACCAAAAAAACAGAACAAATCAGCATCAAAAAACTTTTCTCCTCATCTTGAATGAATGTAAGAATCAGCATGAAAATCTCTCCTCCTCCTTTTTGATTGAAGTATATTACATGCCAAAACAGATCAGAAGAAGCTGACCTGAACCAGCACTGTGGCCAACGAAAACACTACATATAGGTCAATAATCTGCAAAGTTCCAAAAGATCCAGGCCCATGTTAGCAGCTTCCCGAGTATGACTCAAAAAGGAAGAAGATCAGTACCACCATGAAAATAGAAGCTGAGTCAAAAGCTGACCATGCAACAAAACCACTGAAGAAGATGTTACAAGAATCACTCAAAAACTCTGACTCTGTTCATGCCCTAAGGTTTGCACAAGTGAAAACCCTAACCCTTTGTATTTTTTTCTTTATCGTATTTGCCACTTGCAACCGCAATTCCTGGTCTCTAGTAATGCAAATAACAGCACTACTACTACTACTCTTCGTAGAAGTCGAACCGTTGCTCATAAGCAGAAAAAACTGCCAAGCGATCGAAACAAGAAACCCTCACTGCTACTCCGATGACAAACCATGAACACAAAACCAAGTGCGGAGGGAGGGACAAGTTACCATCCCCACCCACATCTTACTATTGAATTCAAGCACGTAGACATGAAAGAGGCCCCACAGATCTGGTTCCAAAGACTCGATTTCCCGATGAGCAGAATCGGTCATTTCATAGCGGAAACCAGAACGACAGTTGCAATTCAAAAGCGTCCGATTGGGGGACAAAAAAACCAGAGAGAAAAAAAAGTCGCCGATGCTGTACCTTGAGCTTTATAGGAGTGGAAGCATATGCCGATCGCAATGCCGTGACGAGCGCCTGAGCATCCGTTATCGTGCTCCCCATCGCTATTCCTCCTCTTGTTCTCGACTTCCACAGTGATGGAGAGAAAGACGCGCGGTAGTATAGATGGGTTGTCAAGATTTCTCACATCGACGGTTTCAACCGAGCCACGTTCGTCTTCTCCATCTTGAAACTCATCGTGCTCGCGAAGGGGAAACCCCGGCAAAATTTTATTTGCAAACACGCCGCAGATTCCGGAAATGTACAAATGAAGGAGGAGGAAAAAAAGAATGGGAGAATTTTAAAGGATGTCAGGCTAGCACCAACTAGATGTCAAAATCTCTTCATCTCAACAACCAACCGCCTCGAATAGCTCAGTAGTCATGGCGATGGGGGGTGTGTTCTCAAGGGGTGGAAGTAGAAAAGTAACTAGACCTACTGCTATCAACCAATTTGATATGGAGAATGCTTGCACCCTCTGCAGTGTAACTCAAATTTTATATCAAAAAAAATGATTAAAACAAAAAGAGAAGGTCTTTTAAGCCTTTTGAAGCTCTAAATGGCATTGGCATAATGGTGTAAACATTAGGATGTTTGTGTAAACATCCAAATATTTCAATTGTGAAAAGGAGGAATTGATTAGTGGGGTGTCACTCATAATATTCTTTTTCTTCGGTTCGAACTATATCGAAGGCAACAAATCTTTGAGTTACACAACATCAGAGAAGTAGATTCACTTACATTGAGTTAGCAATGACAATGTTAACTAAGATGTGAATTTCATCTTTGGTGAAAACAATGTCAACTTGTTGACAAGAGGAGTTGAAAATGGTTGAAGGAAGCACATGTAGTTGTTATCATCCCATGTGGAAGCCAACATCTTGTGCAATGGTAGCAAAAGTGTCGCAAATTACATCATGGGTTCCCATGTGTTCATTGCCATGGGTGCAACGTAAAAAAATGGATCACATAGGGTCAATGGGATGTGTGTACATGCATTAAAGGGATATCTAAAACTGAAAAATGTGGTAGTCCAAACTATGTTCGAAACATTGTGAAACAAACTAGGGAAGATAATTGAACAGTTAAAAAAACAAGTAAAAATGTAAGAAAAGCACTCACCCCATGGTCAAAACATGACAAAATTTGAGCATGATGGGGTTTAAATATCCTATCAAAGAGTATGCTAGAAAGGGCATGATGGTGCAAATGCTCCGAAATGGAGTTTTAAAATTGAATATTTTGTCGCCCAATGAGTTGTTCAAAAGGTGGAAAACACATGCAAACTAAGGGCAATATTTAGAAGATCGCAAACCACCTTGAGGTGTTGTGGGAAAAAAATGTTGTTGTCAATTCATATTAAGGTTTTAAAATGAGGACGTTGATTAACCATAAACCTAGCAGTGATGATTGAAGCTACAAGGGCCCAACACCTTAGGCGATTAGGGCAATGGTGACTATTAGTATGAACATGATGCCACGAAAGTTACTGGGAAATAGGCTTGTTTATGGGCTAAAAATCTTTATGGGTTATCAAATAATCTTAGACCCAAAAGGCATCCAAACATTTGAAGGGACCAGTCAGATGAAACAAAGGATTCTATGAAGGTGGAAGAGGGAAATGTGCATTGTAATAAATATGATGGTCATTACACAAAGCAATGAGTTAAAATTACAAAAGATATTTTAACATCACCCATTCTAAGGAAAAGGTTGACATGTCGAACATCCTTTAATAGTACATATTTTATGAAACATGATGTGAATGACAAGGTGCCCAATCGAACCCCCAATACTTGAATTCTTTCAAATGGGGTGTCGAAGTGGTAGGTTAAAAGGGGACCATGTTACACATTTCTAAGGTTAGATACAAAGACCTATCGCACAAAGTTCAATCTGAAAATGCCCAGACATAGATGATACAATTAAAGGGGGGCCTATGATGTGAATGTCATCTACAATGGATGCAAATAAATAAGAGGGGAAATGACTAGTTGTAGAACGTCATGTGACATCACCTTCATGATTATGGTGAATGTAAAATAGGGGAGTCTTAAAAGCATAGAATGCATGATAAAAAAAATGAGTTATATGATGTCTAATGAACATTAATGGTGTTATTTCACATCCACAAGGAAGATAATTCAACTTGGATTTCTAGTTTGCCTAATTACACAAGCAATTACAACAATGAATGGATGACATCAAAAATTTGTTTAAATGCAAGGAAAATGTAATGAGTGTAAGGTAAAACATAAGGGCAAAGTTAATACCAAATTAAAAGTTTGCATGAGGTGGCAACCAAGTGTTGCTCAATTTTAATAATGCTCATGCCCATGTGTTTTACCAAGCATAAACATTGACTTCATGTGGCTTTGAAATAATTTCATTGATTTTTAAGGTTCATAATGTGAACAAGGGATTATTTATTTATGACTCAACGTTGACAACCAACTTGTATTTTGTCTTTCACCATTCACTCGAGTGGGATATGATTTGTGGAATTTGCAATAATAAAAGTGCACATTATTAATGAGCAAAACTTTCAGGATAAAACTTAAATGTTATTTTGTTTTGATGTGTATGTGGTTGCAAGGATTTTGGAGTTGGAAATGGATTAATGCAAAGGAGCATAAGAATAGAATGTGGATAAAATGAGCATAAAAAATTTCCAACTCAATAAGGGATATAGTTTTAGAGGTCATAGAGGAGTTGGTTTTGGAGTGATTAAGTGTATTTTTGGAAATCCAAACGTGTCTAATCCATTCAATGCTCTTAAGTTAAAGTTGGTAATATGCTCTAACATATTGTAATGTGTTTATGTTCCAAAGGTTAGCTTTTGACTTTAAACTTTTTCATTACATTCTTAGGAATGAATGTTCATGCCAAATTTCAAGCATTATAACAAATGAAAATATTATGCCCTTCTTTTTTGGTTACACTCACATTTTGGTTTTTAATTATTTTTCCCATGATATCTAATGGGTACCCACTAGGTATCATAGGAAGTCCCCACCAAATAGCATGAGAAAAAATAAAATTGAGCTTCTAAAAATGAAATGCCTACATGAACAAAAAAATTTGTTTTTAGAAAATTTGGCAAAACTTTATGTTGCAAGGCACTCTCTAGATACACTAGAGAAATCAAAAGAAGTATTTACAATAGTGTAGCAAGGTAATTAGATGTTGAGAATGTCTCTTCTATGTTGCTCAATGACATGGTTTTTTTTTTTTTGTTATAGGAACATGGATTGTGGACAAAGTCTTTTTTGGCAAAAACTCTAGTACTTTGAAAACGTGATTGGAATATCCCTTGATATACCCATAGAAATAAGGTTATAAACAATGGTTTATAGCCCATATTAGATTATGGAGTTCAAATTGATGAAGTTTGTTAGTTTTCACTTCATTTCCAAGGGGGTCAATCCTAGAAATGAAAACGGTGTAAGAACTATATGATTATATATGTTGTAATTGATCCCTTGTATTGATATTTTGTGCAATCGATGGAAGGACAAATGTAGACTAATCCATGTACTTTTAATAAGTAATATGAATTGCATGTGACTTTGCAGGGCTTTCATCGATATGAAATTTCCAAGGATGTAATATACATGGGTTTTGAACAATAATTTGAATTTCACACCCAACTGTATATTCACAAATGTTATGGTATGCTTTCAAACCTTTTTGTGACTCATCATTGGAACCCACACATTGGAATAATTCTACTACCTTGAGGTGTGTTGGTTCAAACTTGATGAATTTTAATTACTGAAAATTATAAAAAATTTTGATTTTAACAATTTTTTTCAATTATCTTTTTGGCTATATATAACCATTAAAAAAAAAGGTTGAAACCCCCATTGTCCCTATCATCAACACTTGCCACTATCACCACCAAGGGATTCCGAGCTTTTGCCAATGACAATGATAAACAATTTTTCTTTTTGGTTTTGGGAATTGATAGAGTAGAAGTGGAGTCTCACTATACATGTTGGGTGAAAAAATGAAATATTTTTCCATTGCCACTAGTTCAAGCTCCAAGTTTTACCACAAAACAACCAACCTTGAAAATAAGTGGAGCCAATTGCATTAGAACTACACTTACAATTCATTCCAAAACTATATCTATTATTATGTTGTTTACAAAACATTGGATGAAACTACTTTCAATTCATGTTAACATTGTTGGTAACTTTATGGGTTGTTGTGACAATCACAATTCAAGCGAAAGATGGTCTTTATTGGGATCAATTCCCAATGAACATGTTTCTCCCTCTAACTCTAAAGGTTTTTGGATATCTACACCAAAAAGCAAACAAGTTCCTTCCTTGATGTGCCAACATGGTGTGGGGAATGAAGGCCATTAGAAGCCCTACTCTTTCAGTTTTACGCACATTTTATAAGCAGAAGGTGTCATTGGCAAAATAATTTAAACAATATATATTTAAAAACTTGCTATTGTAATAATTGAAGGTTTTTTTTGGGTAGGTGTCCTTTCAAAAGGTCTTCTCCTTTCATTATTTTACATGCTTCTTGCAATATGTGGGGTTTCAAATACTTGATGTCCCCCTTGTGATTCACCTTCTTAGCTAGGTGGTTCTTTTGTCATATTCCATGTGTGGATCCTTCCATTTTGTTCCTTGTATTCCTTTTTTTTGGTTGCTTTGGTTTATTTATGATTGGTAGGTTTCAATCATTTTAAACTAATTATAATGGAACAACGCAACAACCAAAAATAGGTTCTAAAATCTACCACATTCTCTTGCAACACTTAACAATTTCTAACATTACCGTCATTTTGCAAATATGTATGCCCACACTAAACATACATTGAAAGGGTAAAAAATGGTGCTCATTTCTTACCATCATTTATACTTACATTTAATGTTATTCAAAGGATGTTTACACTAGACATTCAATAACGGAGAATATTAAACATGCCTAAGATTGTAAATGCATTAGTACTACCTAACATGTTTTGCCTCACCATGGTCCATTTCCCCCTCCTTTTCAAGACTTGAACAATTTTCTTTCCAAAATTTAATCCTAACAAGTTCCTTTACGAAACACACTCATGTTATGCTAAATTTGTGACCTACCATGCCATCCCATCCTCATCGAATGGAATGGGATGTTATGCCCCATGCATGTCAATGGCTAATCATCCTCCCATTAGGGTTTTTTCAATGTTTGGCTTTTTAGTAGGCCATGTTTCAACATTTTTTCTTCCATTTTCTTAGTTTTATCATTCGATTAAGTAGTGATGCTTCTAGCAAATTCAAGTTTGCTATAACATTTCGATCTTCAACTACTATTCATTTTTTGTGTGTTTATTTTGAAATAGAAATTGGGCATGACAATATGAACTTTGTTTAAGCTTTTACCACATATGCATTCCCACGAATGCTTAGGTGTGATGATTAGATATATTTGGTAGAAGTCTAGTGATTGTGTTGCAACTAATTAGTTCACTGAAGTTTTCATTTCAAGTTTATGTTTAAGCTTTTGGGCTCTCTTGGAAGTGTTTGAAAAAAAACAATGATCTGCATGATGTGCCTTGTTGTAAATGTTTGACAAAAATCATCTTCACACTTTCAAGTTCATATTTGATATTGCCAACCCAGGTCATGATCTGTGAAGGGCGTTATGGGCATTGTGCAAAATACAAATATCCAAGTGTACAAATTCGAATTTGTGCAAAATCTACCAATCTCAAGGTTTGCAACTAGGTACTTCTCATTTTCTAAATCTAATGCACATTGCGACATAACATGGGGTGAGCTTGTAACTTGGGAATTGATATTATAATAGTCATGGACAAGCGACAATGCATAGTCATGATGTCATAGGTGCCAAACCCTAAATTTGTGTTCAAACTTAAGAATTCACTAGAAAGGTTGGAAGTGATGTAAAATTATGCCTATGCATTATTAGATATAAATTATCTCTTTGCACAACTATGGGCACAATTAATTGTAAAATAGTTCTTTTTTAATAAGGTGGTGGGTCTACATTGCAATAAGAAGCAATACAAAGTTTTATTGTAGTTGGAAGGGTGGCAATTGGAAGAATTTAGTGTAATGGAAATTTTGTTTAATATGGCCGCAAAAAATGAGATAGGAGGGCTAGATGGGTTTGAAGGGTTGTTGAGATATTATGTGAAGTTAACACCTACTCAATTTATAGAGCAATGGGTCACTCCTAAACTTTATATTGAACTTCTATTGGAATTATTTTCATCACATATGACACCATTGAATGGGGACAAGGACCGTCTTGACATCCAATGTATATATTATGAAGGAGAGTGGCATAGGTTTAAAGGATGCCCAAATGCTCCCATTGACCCAAAAACAAATAAACTTATATGTATTCCAATGCTTCCCAATTTGGCTACTACCCAACTATCGAAGGTGTTAAAGTGACACATCGAGAGTAATGATGCCTCTTCAATTCAATCACAACTATGGACCCAAGTTGATGTTGATGTATAAACAACATTGGAAAAAATTGCATTCAATGGCAAGCATGTTTTATGTTCCAAGTGTGTAACTTCAAAACTCTTAAAAAGTTGTTACCAAAACCTTGCTATGGTATAATTAAAAAAAAGGTCTATTAATTTTTTTGGGACAAAGGGTGCCAAAATCAAATGTGGAACCATTGCTTAAAAGGCGACATGCACGTACATCAAATGATTTGTCCATAGTGGATGTGTTATAGGAAGAACCCAAATTTGTAGATCAACTAACCAAGGAAACCCAATTGACTAATCAATATACAACTACCATTATTAATAGTACTATTGATGAAATGGTCACACAAGTGTTGAACTCACTTGACCATGCACAACCATGGGATAACAAAGCTGACACTCATATCAAAGGCCATTACACCCATCAAGACATGTTGGAAGCAACTTATTCAAATGTACCAAATCCACTTCATCACAACACAATAGGCAGTGCATCAAGGTCAAGTGTTACCCCTTTTAAGAAAGGGTGGCCCAAAAGAAAATCAAGGTATTGAGGTTTCTTCACACATCCATCCATTTCGATTGCACCTATATGTTGTTTTGCAATACTTACACACAATGACAGACATTGAAGGTGCTTGAAATCATTTTTTGAAACTTGGGAAAACAAAAGCTAATCAACATGTCACAATCCTAAATGGGAACTACGCATACATCTACCATTCAAGGTACAAATTGGCATGTTCCACTTGCTTCCATACATGTTGAGGAAGTTTGATTGTGAAAGGTTTTCCTTGAATGATTTCAAGGGTAGGCTTGCAAGTTATCAAATTTGTCTGAAGGGATGGGATGAATGGATTGACATTATGTTTATGGCATCATTTGGTCTTTGGATTAACAAATATCAAATAAGTCATACACTCTTATACTAAAGTATTTATGAATGTTTGATTTGTCCTACCATGTAAAAAAAAGCATGTGACATGCAATCCATTTCCATCACTCTAACTCCAACCTCTAAAGTTTTGGTTGCACTTATTTTACACAACATTATTGCACAAACTCCCAATGAAATGCAATCAACATTGTTGTTGGTCATGTGGTGAACCCTATAACCTCAAATGATGAATTCAAAAAATAAATTAACTATATTGAATACAAGTTATTTAAACAAGATAATAAGAAGCTTGAAGCCCAATAATGGGAGGAGCTTGAAAAGAAAATTTCTAAGCATGTAAACAACAAAATGCGATACTTTGATGGAATTGTTGCTCCAAAAGTTGAATGAAGAAAATGGGGTTGGCACCCATTGTTTCACATTTTCACAAATATTTCCCTATTTGCGGGCCCTTGCCCCAGCCTTCCCTTCGACACATAACAACAATGAGGCCGTGACCATTTGTGACAAAATTTGTAACATGGAAAAGGTTGGTATGTTTTACCTAATGTCGTGGTGTGCAAGGTCTTTTAAGCTCTACACATTTTCAAGAAGGATAAGCATTCCCCTAGTCCACCCATTACAAGGGTTCAATAGTAGGCAATGGCAAACAATCCTTCCAATGATGCAAGAAGAGGGGCCCATGTTGTTTGCAAGTGGAGAGGGTTGGCAAGCCCAAGCCCATGAAAAGTTTCAAAAGTTAATAAAATGTTCCAATTAGTGGCCAAGATTTTATACATGGCCACAAAACGTCCAATTAAAAGCCTTCCAATAATTTGTAGTGGGCAATAAAAAGGATATTTTTAATGGTTGGTAGATTCATGCCTCGGGTGCACTTGCAAATTCCTTCAATTCCTCATCCACAAAATGGTTGATGTGATGAGAAAACATTGATCTTTGTTGGGTTATTGTAAGAACATGTTTGTATGTCCTACCCGCTAACACAATTGTTTCAATTATCATGAATATGTTCTATGTAGCATGCACACTAACCAATTTTAGTGCAAAATAATTGATAAAACTAAATGTTCACCATCATAGATCATGTTACAAAACAATTTTGAACTGTAACATGTGTGGGCAGTTAATGTAAGATGGTCTAAGATGCCAAACATTGCACTGTATCAACTATTCATGGCAAATGCTTACCTTTATCAGTTGTTTTGCCCTAAATTGGGTTAGGAGGCATTCCAAAATTTGAAGAAGTGGAACATAAGTCAAGGATAACCACACATAGCAAGATGAAAGATTATCACATGCAACAATTCCTTGTTGGGGAATAATTTTTTGTGGGTCAAGGTGTTCAAACTTTGATGTTGTGAAACTTGTTTTTCATGGTGACATTGAAGGTTTGAGTGCCAACATAACCAACAATGCCAAGGAGGTGTACCTTTACCTAGTGTGTGGTGAAGGTTCATAATAAATGGTCGCAATTGTAGACCATGGTTATAATGATCACCAAACATCCAAGGGTGCTACTAATAATGTTTCTTTATGTGACACAATCATCCCAATATCTCAGTTGCCTATTCAACAATGTATGCATTTTTCACAACTACATATAATTACACAACTTGTAAGGGTTTTCACACAACTTGCAATAGGGCTGAACTTTACAAATTCCTAATAACTACAACACAAGCAATCATAAACTTTACAAATGATTCATAATACCTACACCATATGCAATCCAACCACAATCATGATCTTTTATGAACTTCAACCAACTAATGATGCGTTATTGCAAGTAATTGTCTTGAGGCACATTGTCCTTCTATTACCATGCTTCAAGGTTTTTGGGTTTGTTCGCCACTACCATTGTCTACATTATTTGTAATTGCACATTTTTTATCTAGCTAATGTACTCATCCCACCATTTAATAATTGGACATTTGAGCAATTCAAATGTTAATTCCACATGTTGCCTCCATTCTTGGCATGAAAAAACATTTGTACAACTTGTAAACAAAAAAAACCCCTCTTCATGTAACCTCCTTTTGATTGGAACCCATGGCAGAGAGTTGAAGCCTAGTTGAATCCATTCCAAGATGTTATCCTTATTCCTTCCCTTAATAACATGACATAAAGTTGGTTGCAAACCTCACGCAAACATGAACATTTTTAGAATTAATACACTCCTCGGTGTTTACCATATCCATTTTGTTTTTTACATATTACAAATTGTTGTCGTTATGGTCCTTGCCTTTTCTTTGTTGTGTGCCCATGAGAATGGTGGTAAAACATTTTGTAAAAGCAAGATATTGCAAAAAATGTGGTATATAAGATGCCATCCCCAGGTAATCTGTTCCATGCAAAGAGCCACCCTAACTTCACAATCTTGCAATTTCTTCTTTGTGTAATATTCCTCAAATTTTTGAGCCCTTTTATCCTTCTAAGTTGCTTTTAAACCCATGATTACTTTGCCTAGAAGTTGGTGCTCAACATATTTTAACAGTGCTTTCAAATTCTTCATCCACAATAGTCCAATTGTAGACATGCTTGACACACAAAGTGCTAGAATTTTTAACATTGTTGCTACATTCATTTATTTTTGTAGCCAACATATAAAAAGTTAAAAATTAAACCCTACAATAGAGTTGGTACATGAGAAAACATAACAAATGATTAAATTCAAAATGCGAATGTAGTTCTTTTATTGATTTTGCAAATGACTAGCTCCCATATGAAAACATAAATATTTCTTCAACCCAAACGTCCCATTTGTCATCTTCAAACTTGTATTGTTGCAATCTAGATTTCAATCCATCAATAGTATCCTTCTCCCAGTCATAGTGACGTAACATGTATGGCAACAACAAAAAAAAAACTAAAGACATGTTTCAAGAAAGGAGGAGGACAAGGAGGTAGCTGCCAATTCATGGTAACCACTTGTTTTGTTTTTGTATGTGTAGAGACCAACGCATCTTTGCATTTAGCCTCAAGTAACCTTAATTCCTTGGATGCGAATTCTTCTATGAGATCAATAAAAAAAGAGTTGGAAGTTGTAACTAACTTCCAAGATGATGTGTCATGTGGACAAGATGCCATGTCAAAATGTAATTCCACTTTTATAGCAAATGCCATGTTATAATTTGGTGTTATAGCTTGAAGCTACTTCAACCTTGAGGTTTTTAAATTTATATGCATGCTAGGTTGTCCAACCTTTTTAGTGATTTCTATTTCTATAATATGAAGCCCATCAGAATGTTGATATTTGGATGGGGATGTAAAGGTTGGAGTAAATGTATACCCACTGACATGTTCAAATGTGTTGTGAGATTTGTCAATGACCCACCCAACCACCTTAATTTTTTTCGAACTTACACTTTGTAAGGTTTTTGGGTTTCAATTTCAGTTTGTTTCCTTATCATTTATGGGCTACTTGCACTACTTCCCTCTTGACAACATCAAGTATATCTTTGGGTGATCCTTCCTTTTTTTCCCAATGGTCTTGACCATTTTTTTTTGCTTTCCATCAATTGCAAGCTCTTCCTTTGATGCTTCAAGTCCATTTACAATGGAAGTGGACTTGCGGTGTTTTGCATCATACCTTATAAGTGGTTTTAATCCATGGAGTGTTTTGAATGAACACACCTACTTGATGATTGTATTAGTTATAAATTTTTGATCTTGCTCCTTGTTGATTTTTGTTTGGTTTTTAATTAAGAAGTGAGAAGTTGATTTCTCATCAGTGAGCATGTGTTTTATTTTTTTGGTTTCTTGGGCAAATTTGACGTTAGGGTACACTAGCAAATTGAACATGTTTACATGAGTTTGGATTAAAAGTGTTTTGTTGCAACCTTTGTGTTACTGTTTCAAAAGCTTTTGCTTTCTAGGTCATCCTCCACCACATTAGATGCAAATAATTTATTGTTGTTTTTTTTATGTTCTATCATTATCCTTAGGTATTACTTGACATGCCAGCATGTTTTTAAATATCAATAACTTGGGCAAACATTTGCATGGTCAACATGTAGAACCATGAGACTATACTAACCACCCACTTGTTGTAACTTAAACAAATATAGATAGTGATATAAAACACTTACCTTTATTGCTACAAATTCCATTTTTAGTTTATTGTAAAGTTAAGGTGAACAAATTGTTCCACAAATTTCATGTACCCTAGATTGACATAATATTGAACCAAAGGCTGAACAATTAAATCTTTTTCGCCTTCTACAAACAACATTGTGCTCCCATGTTCACTATCCATATTCTTTCCAACCATTGTAACACCTGACATCAGTAACCCAAGTTAGATCATAACATGAATCTAAAATATAAATGCCCTATTCTTTGTTAAAACATTTTGCAACATGTATAAGTGACAAACAACAAACATGAACACATGAATCAAGGACTTAAACTTATGATATGTGTTGAATAAAAAAGGAAACTTTTTGTTTCTAAATAGTTTCATGTTCATATCACTCTTCCTCTCACATCTACAAATTCCTTCCCATGCTTTTCACTTCAAAAGAAATCTCCTAAGCATGTTACAACAACGTTTTTCAAAGGAAGACAACAAAATCCAATTGAAGAGCTAAATAACAATTGAATTACAATTAAATATGCATTCACCTTTTCTGATTTCAACTTCTCTAGTAACATTGAAGCACTACACAACGCTTTTTCATCGAAGTCTTTCATGCAATCCATGAACACCCTAACAACATATTGTTTACTATAGGAGGGCATTTCAACAAGTATTTGAGAGCCTTCATCAAACACTAAAAAACTTACTTTAGTAATAGTGTTGCACTTGCACTTGAAGTTTCGTGAGAACTCCACTACATGTACTTCAACATATTGCATTAATCTCAAGGCGTGTTAAAGAACCTAATGTGATGCAATGAACACTACTCAATTGTTTGCATTATTGGTGTGCAGTAAACTAATTGATTGTTGCTTGAAGTTGCAAGACAATGGTGATGGAGCTTCAAGTTGGTCTACCAATGGAGATGGTACACGGGCACAAAGGACTATGACATTGCATTAAGGTTTAGGACCATGGAGCTATTTGGATAGTTTCGATTTGCACGAAGAAATATGAAATCAGTGCATGCTACATTGGCCCATCCAATGAGATGACATGCAATGGTCAATGTACCTTTCATCCCATGGATGCCATTGCAACCATCGCGCATTACATGGAATGTACTATGTAACGTGAAGATGTGGCCGTTACACGAATGGGGATGGGGCTTTGGAGACAAAACCTATTTTGGTGATGTCATGTTATAGTGGCAATACGCATGTACCTAACACATTTACAATCTTAGGCTTGTTTAATATTTTCCTTCAATAACACTCTATTGTCCCATAAAATTCAAAATATTTCAATGAACTTATTTTTGTATGTTTTTGTGCTCAAAAATATGTTTTTACTTGTTGCACCATCACACTCGCACATTTGAGCTATATTTAAAGCATTGGAACTCCAACATTATCTATGCCATGTGGCCTTAAAATATAACTATATATATATACATATACAGTGACATTAATTGTGGAAAATAGTAAATATTATAGTAATAAAAATAATTTGTGGTGAATGGTATAAAATAAATCCTTGACAAAAAACCAGTGTTGGGTGGTTATCAGAAAACCGGTGATACCCTGATATAACCTGTAATTTTTCATGTAAACGGCTCTGACATAACTGCAGTTCTCAAAAATCTGAGAACTGATTCTGATATATAATCAATCTTCTGAAAATATCTAAGAACCGCTCAAAAAAAATCTGAGAACTAATTCTGATATATAATCAATCTTCTCAAAATATCCAAGAACTGATCAAATAACCTTCTACAAAACTGCTCGTTCTTTGCCAGTTATTTCATGAAAACCATGGGATCTTCTTTGAGACAGTTTGAAAGAAATTGGAAGCTGAAGATCTTTGATTCTGAGTCTTTTCAAATAATCAGAACCACGGGGTTTTTTTTTTCCTCTGAAAATGTTCAAAAACTGGAACCAGAGGTTATTTAATTTCCAAAATTTTCAAAAAAATCAGACTGGAGTTTGTCTAAAAAATTGGAGAACTGCCCAACGCTGGACAAAGCATGCTTTTCCAAAAATTGTGTTTTTGAATGTTTAGGTTCTTAAATAAATGAACTTTTAGATGAATTTGGGCAGTGCAGTCTCATGTTCTGTTGCAAAATACAAATGCAAATATGAACAAGATATAGTGCTCTCTTTAAAAGGCCAATAAAAAGATATTATAAGCTAGTAGTCGCAATGATCGGCCCATGTGATGACATTTAATGAATACCTCACTCTACACTATTTACAATACACTGTTTAGGATTCAACTAAGTTTTTCTCTAGTGCAAAATGGATTATATTAAGCCATTTTTCTTATTTTGGATTTTCACTTTGCTTCTTCCCACTTTACCAGAAACACAACATTTTCAAACAAACAAAAAGCTTTCTTGTGGTACTCCTGCCATTTGATAGCTAGAATGAGAAACAATGTTCTCAACAAATTCTCATTCACTTACGTAAGCTTTCATAAGGTACTCTTGTAAGACACATTTTTCTTCCTCTGTGCAGTCAAGAATGTGAAAGTCATACCCGTTGTCTCATCTGATCTGATCATAGCTGAAGTTCCTGACTCCTAAATCTCACACATAAGCATTTGCAGAAAAATACCCAGAACTTACATCACTGGTATGCACCATTCTAGAGCTTTTTGCAGATCACTAGTATCATGTACAAAATGGAAGGAGCAGAAAGAAAATCTGATTTGGTTAATTCTGTTTCTTTACAAAGCTGCTGCAAGTAGCTTGGTGATGCAATCTGAGCTTCACTTTACCAGTAATCAAGGTCAGTCTAAGATACTCCTGCCTTCTATGTGATTGAAGTTTTTGCATTATGAGAGGAACTTCCATTTCCGTGAAAAATGTGTGTAATTACTGTGACAGACTCTGGCACAGAACTTTTGACAGAAGCCAAAAAGCAGAGATTCAGCATATAGCACCTGTATCCTGGGCCATGATCCTTGGTTAAGAAACATTACTTCACAAGTCCACTGATCTTCAAAATTTTGAACCATCAAAAACCCATCATCAGAGTCTAACAAGTCAACTGAATCTGTACAAATTTTAACCACTGTCAGCTTGCACTTCCTCTCTGAATAGAACAAAATGATATCATCCTGTGAAGATTGCTCTGAACACAGACTAACTCAGAGATATGTCAACTGGAAGGAGCAAACCTAACCATAACTGTCTGTTGTATCTGTCTGTTTCCGACAGCAGCCACTTGCAGCCACTCAAACAATAGCTTTGTTGCTCCACGTTCAGACCATGGAAAAAGAACTGAACTAGTGCACAGAAAGGCTTGGATATCATCCCTCAGTTCAAAAAAATTGGCCAGATTATTCACTAGATGGGGAGTATTCTAAGGAAGATGAGCTAAATATATCATCTCCTGGGTCACAGAAGAGCAACTTCTCTGTTAAAGATCCAGCTGAAACTTCCAGTCTTTGGACCTTTCTTCACCTTGGATTGTGCATGCTCTTCAAGCCTCCGAATGCGAACAGGCAGTGAACACAGGTAATCTTGTGCCTTGTGCCCCTCACTCGAAAGGCCTTGAATATTAGCCACATTCCATTTGGCTACCAAATGCTCCATAATGTCAGCATAGTCCTTAGCAGTGTAAACCCCAATCCTCTGGGCAACAAGTGAGAAATTGTCAAAGAGATGCTCATCCTGTCCATCATACATCAAGTGAGCAGGCATTGAAATCTTCTTCCTCATCATGTCTGCGAAGGCCAGCATGGCACCATCAGGGTCAAGCTCAAAAAGTTTCTCCACAATCTTGGTGTATGCATTCTCATGTCGCTTCTCATCTGCTGCAATCAACCCGCAGACTGTGGCCAACCTCCCATCACCATATTGTTTGGCATGCCGGGCAGTGTTTCCATGTGAAATAAATGTTGCTCGTTCCTGAAATGAAGTATAAACAAACCCCAGGTAGGGGTTGTTCTCGGTTTGGGGGTCCTGCAGCCATTGGGACAAAATCCTCAGCTCAAATTCTCAATAAATTCTGGATGCCTATACTGGAACAGTCGGGTAGGTAGTATTTTCACTGCATGTGGCCATGCATTGAGCCTTCAGCAAATTGCAGTGAGACAGAAGCTAAAGACCACTCAGGGATCATTCTTTCATTTGATAAACCTTACCTATTCTTGGTGATTTGCTTGGTAGGTCATTCCTTTGCTTCAGCGCTACTCAAAAACAAATCACAGTTTGCAAGGAAGTTTGACAATAATGCATTTGGCACAGCTGTAGTTACATACCATGCCAGATCCAATCAGGTATTGAATGGTCTTCTCAATCTGCCTCATGTCGACACGTCCAGTCAGGTATAGATATTTGTTCAGCAGATCACCATGCCGGTTCTCCTCTGCAGTCCAGGTGCGAGTCCAAATGCCCCAGGGAGAGGAGCTGGCACCGGTCTCATCCCTGGTGCCATCCAAGGTGTTGAGCATGGTTTGATAGGTGGGAAGGGCTTCCTCTGTGATCATATCCCCTACCAAGCAGACAAGGTAGTCATCCGGTAGGCATGCAGCTCTCGCCCGTAGCTCTTTCACCTCATCAAAGAAACCCTCAGATGATGGCTCTGGCAGATGGTCCTGAGGCTGCCAACATTTGTCAACTGGCTTCAGAAGAGGTAGCAGGGTGCTTTCTGCCCAGCCTTCCAGTGACTTGAACAATTCCACTTTCTCAGGATGGAGAGAGTGCATGACCCTGGGATGCAGCTTCTCCTGTTCTGATGAGCTCTTCAGGTCAGATCTTCTGGCCAATCTGTTGCATGATCAAGCAGCATACTCTTAGGTTCACATATACTACACCAAAAAAAGAAAGGAAAAAAGGAAAAAAAAAGGAAAAAGAAAAAACAAGAAAAAAAAAGAAGAAATTGAGGGGAGGAAAAAATAATAATAATAAATCACTAGATTTAGGAGGTTTTTCTCATTTATATCTATGACTGAGCCTTTGATTCTCATCAGAAAACAAGATCAGCAAGATTGTCGGACAAGTTGATCATGCATGTAAAGCGGCCACGGCTTCATCAATTGAAAACATTGCGCAAAATTTTCTTAAGGCATACATTGCGCAAACACATCCAATATACAATTCCCTGGAACGCATTTTCATCGCCATGCCGACCGATCCAGGACCAGCAGCAAATGAGACATAAAAACGCAGCAGTGTCCCCTCTCCAAGAAATCGAAGCTTCGTAAAAACCAAAAAGCCAAATCATACACAGTCGTCCGAAACCCCGCGCACCTGAACTTCTGCGGAATCGTGGTAGTCATCGCAATGATCGACTCCACGCCTCCTCCTCTGCTGCCATGCCCACCAGCAGAAGATTGACAAATGCCAGGCCTAACAGAGCTGACACAAGGAATCCGCAATTTACTTCCCGAAATGCCACTAATGCTGCACCACGACGCCACATTGTTGGTGCTCAGACTGCAATGACACGCGGCCATGGTGATGTACAAGCTATCGGCCACCGCAACCGCAATATTACTCACACCGTGTTCTTCCCCGACTTATTGCTGGAAAAACTAACCGAAAAAACCGACCAAAAAAACTGGAAAAAAGTGGAAGAAAAAGAAGAAAAAGAAGAAAAAAAACGGTAGAGCAAGAACAACAAAGGGAGCAGCACAGAATGCGGCACAAGCAACAGCAAATGGCAGTAACAGCAAGCAAGGAAAAGTCCGTCAAGGAAGAAGCTCCCTGAAGGAAGTGGCTCGCGGGCGCGCAGGCATGCAGGCAGGCAGGAGCACTGCGAACAGAAGTGGGAATCTCACCAGGAGAACAGTAATTATAGTGAAGGACGGTACTTACTACTTACCGCAGGCGGGCGCAGCAGGAGTAGGTAGTAAATTACTTTATTACCTTGGCTCGCAATGGGGTTCTTTTTTGCCATAATCTGAAGTGGCGATCAT